>OY728133.1:646812704-648012704 GCA_963277665.1 Viscum album | reverse complement strand
GACCATCCTCCGTCCACCCTTCCGGAGCATCACCTTGGTTAACCTGGTCACACATCACTTCACTTTCTGAGTCTCCCCATTGAGACTCCTCTACCTGCCGAAACAGAGAAGACTACACTATCATCTAATATAGGCAACCTATACCACCTTCCATCCTTGCATCCAAGTGCAGGGTAGCCAACTCCTCCATCACCCTCCAAGTATCTGCCGACTCCCGAACCTCATCCTTATGAGACTTCCTACTCAAGGCATCAACCACCACATTTCCCTTTCCTGAGGTGTATTAAATCTCAAAGTCATAGTCCTTAAGAAACTCCACCCACCTATGTTGCCACGAGTTTAGGTCCCGCTGGGAGAAGATATACTTCAAGATTTTGTGATCGGTGAAGAGCACAAAGCACTCCCTGACGAGGTAATTCCACCACAACTTTAGTGCGAACATGACCACTGCAAGCTCCAGATCATGGGTGGCATAGTTACACTCATGGGGACGTAACTTCCTAGACCCATAGGAGATCACCCCTTGCCACTTCATCAACACATATCTGAGGTCTTTCCCTGAAGCATCACAGAACACCTCATACGCCACCCCTTATTCTAGTAATCTCAGCACTGTGGCACTTAACAACTTCACCTTCAGATAACTGAAGGCCGCCTCACACTGCCCATTCCACACGAAAGCCTGGTCCTTCTTGGTCAAGGCTGTCAAAGGTGCCACAACTCAAGAGAAGTTGGGCATGAAACTCCGATAGTAACCTTCCAGACCTAGGAAACTATGAACTTCTATCACGCTCTTGGGTGTTTCCCAAGAAACAACCACCTCAACCTTCGATGGGTCCACTGCTATCCCCTGTTCATATACTACGTGCCTAAGGAAATGCACTTCTCGCACCCAGAACTTGCACTTGGACAATTTCCCATAGAGCTGGTGCCATCAGAGGACCTCTAAAACCATTCTCAGGTGCTCTGCATGATCTTCATTTGATCTTTAGTAGATCAGGATGTCGTCAATAAACACAACTACAAACTGATCCAGGTATTCCCGGAAGATGGTGTTCATGATTCCTATGAACATAGCTGGAGCATTTGTAACGCCGAACGACAAGACCACAAACTCAATGTGCCCATATCTTCACTTGAAGGCAGTCTTGGAGATATCTCCCTCCTTCACCCTCACTTGGTGATATTCAGACCACAGATCTATCTTCGATAACCAACCTACTCCCCTCAGCTGGTCAAAGAGATCATCTATCCTTGGGAGAGGGTAGAGATTCTTGACCGTCACATGATTTAGCCTCCTGTAATCTATGTACAGTCTTAGACCACTATCCTCCTTGTTCACAAACAAGACAGGAGAACCCCAAGGCGACACACTTGACCGAACAAAACCCATATTAGTCAGATCGTCAATCTATATCTGCAACTCTCGCAACTTAGATGGTTCCATCTGGTAGGGATCCATCAAAATCGGACGAGCACCAGGTTGCAAGTCTATCCCGAACTCAACATCATGTCAAGGGGGTAGAGTTGACACCTCTTCAGGGAAGACGTCCATAAACTCACTGACGATCCCTGGGACTTCCACCATCTCTGCATCCACCGACTCCACTGATAGTTCATCCAACAAAGAAAGGAGGGGCTCCTCTCGTCTATTTCTTTTATGACAACCCCACTCGCTGATGAAAGTTACATGTTGAATTCCCAAATATGAAAACATAACCCTTACTCGGAAGTAGTCAATGACTAAACATATAGAGAACAACCAGTCAATGCCTAGGATGACATCGTATGGTTGTATCTGCAATAGTAGAAGATCCCTAATAGACTAATGTGGCCATATCATCAGTCTATAACCTCAGAAATCATAAAATAAGTCGGCCTGACCTCCGACTGGCGTGCTTAGCACTAGGGGAGATGAAAGTCTCTCGATGTCTAAAACCAGGGCACAGTCCAGACTAGGTGTAACAAAGGAGTGCAAAGCACCTGTATCAAAAAAGGCATAGGCAAGAGTTATGAACAAGATAATCGTACCTCGACTGACCTCTAGCCCTGCTGTAACTGCTACCTCCGTGGCGTGCAACAGCCCACACCCAGCTCCTCTGCCTCTCGGTTTTCGGCCACCTCCCCGAACATGCCCTGGTCAAGGTCCCTGAGGAGTGCCCTGAGGTTAGCCTCCTCCCGCCACATCTGGTCTTGGAGGGGCGGGAGCCTGCTGTCCTTGCTGATGCTGCTGAAGGGGCCTAGATGGAAACTGCTGCGGCTGAGGTGGGCACTGAACCTGGCCACCCCCACTGTACTGTACTCTGTTCGGGCACTGATTCCGAAGGTGTCCATGGCTCCCATAGACAAAACACCTCGGTCCTGTTCCTGAAAGAAAAGGTCGAGGACCGGGGGATCGGAACTGGAACTGCTGAGGCCTACTTCCTACTGATCGAAACCTAGAGGGTCCTGATGCTGGAGGTCTTCTTCTGACGGCCTTCCCCTTCGACGAGCCCAACTGGATCCCCTCTCATGATACACCTCTCAGTGTGTGCATCCTTTCCACCAATTTATATTTCTTCTGGACCTCTAAGTAGGTTGGTAAGGTGAAGGGAGTAACAACATACTGAAGAGGAGGTCGAAGTGCCTCATCCAAAAGTCTTGAATGAGACTCCTCATCCTGAAAGAGGTCCAAAGCAAAGTGAAGGAGATCCTTGAACTTGATCCCCAACTCTCTTACTGACATTCTCCCCTATTGGAGGGAGATAAGCTCCTGCCTCTATTTATCCTTCATCATGGAAGAGAGGAATTCCGCGCGGAACTCCCTCTCAAAGTCATCCCACACAACCTCAACCTCCTTATTTTCCATGAGATAAAGAGTCCACCACTAAAATACTTCTCCCCGCATCTGGATGATGGCCAGAGGAACCCAGTACTCTGTCGGAGCCCAAATCAAGTCGAAATCTATCAGTATCTCCTCAAGCCAGCTCTCTATATCCACATCTGAGATGCTACCCTCATACTTCCCAAGGGTCTACCACTAAAATGAACGAAGAATCCTCTACCACTGATCATCCTCCTCTCGGTCATCCCTCTGTTGATCAGCCAAAGAAACCTTCTGGGCCTCAATCGTCCACACTACTCATGGTCGTCTCCCTGGTGCCATATCTGCAAGGTAAACAAGGAATGCCTAAGCCCGAGTAGTGTAGAATATTGTTATTAAATTTTCTTAGGATTATTATTCATTTTAAACCCCCAAAATTCCCATGAAAAACAAGAACACAAGTCACTATGATGCATGTACCTCCCCTGGGGTCTCTACCATGCAATCAGTGCAGCCTTACTTGGTCGTTCGATAGGTCCAGAGTTCTTGCAACAGATCATGGGGGGACCTAAAATCTCGTGTCCTAGCCAGTCTTCCCTGGCCTATTTCATGCACCAAGATCACCCAACACTATTTCCCTACCATCCCATGCAATCCTCACTGTCCCTAACCCCCGAATCTATGCTATCTCTCTACCATGCCTTTGATACCATTCTGTCATGACCCACCTTCACCAAAAGGAGGGAAGGGACAACAGACTGCCATAACCTTCCTTTTTTTAGTTCAAGGAGAGATAATGACTCCCAAGACCCGCCTTTGATAGGTCCCATAGTGGCGACCAACACCAAGGGTATAGAATCATACACAAGATGGAAGACATTACCCTTTTTATTTTTATAGGATCAGGAGATAAGATACAAACCCCAAAAACACCAAAGCTAAAAGTAAAGGTAAATCTGAAAGTAAACCATTTCCATATGCATGTTCAAAGTAAAAGATACAAGCCACAAGAACTCCAAAGGTAAAGTACCAAGAAAAAGAAAAACGACAACAAAAACTGCCCCAAGGTCTGAGCTAGTATGGTCCCACACGATCCCTAAAGTCCTCCTGGAAAACTGAAAGCAGTTTTATATATGAAGGGTGAGCATATAAGTATACTCAATAGGGAATACCAAATCCCCTTGTGCACAAGTGGAGATGCATTCTAATGTCCTGTGAGAAAAAGAGATAACCAAAACATATAGCAAGGTAAAATATCCACGCAAGCCTCACCAAGGAACACTCCCTAAATAACACAAGTCAGGTAATGTATAGTAATAGCATATCGATATTTGGGTATCCCGCGCCATTTTCCCACTGGTTATTGAAGACATCTTGTGCATCGTACCAATCCTGCTATTATCACCGCAGTCCCACTACCACACCCCGCCCGCACGTACTTGGGCAACAACCACCATCCAGCCTGCAAACACCTGGGCCACAACCACCACGTGAAACCACTCCCACAAACACCTAGGCCAGAACAACTACTGCCATGCCCGAAGACACCTGGGCCTCATCCCGAAGACTCTTGGAAAACAACCTGCCTGCACACACTTGGGCCAACCACCACAATTACCCTGCCCGAATAATCTTGGGCTATAATGGACCTCAGGTCGTCACAGCCTACCTGAAGAGTCTTGGGATATTCGGGAAAGGGAGCAGAAAAGGAGCTAACAACTAGCCACTCATAGGAGTGTTGGAAAAAACACCCTCCCCATGAAATGGGGTGTTCGGCACTAAGTTCTCAACTTGGGTGGGGTGCGAATAAGAAATATAAGAAATACAATATATGTATAGGTAACAGGAACTCATCCCAACCTAGGGGATCCAAAACCTAAGCACAAACACCCTCGTTAGTATTCATTCATATAGAAAAGCACAACAATCACGACTAAGTCACAACTCATCCCCAAAACCAATTCCCCATTTAAAAGATTCTTGTTTTCAAGTTCTAGTGATCCCATTTGGGTGAATTATACACTATAGGGCAACTAACAGGCATAAACACAAGCCATGAAAAGAGAAATAACCAAAAAACAATTTAAGTATTCACACCCATTTCTCTTGTGAAGTTACAACACAAAGGGATAAGTGATATCCCTCAAAGTACTGGAACCAAACCAATCCTCGAGATACAGCCCCACACCATTTCAGATTCACAACCAACAACCATGCCACAACAGAGGATCCCATCCCTATTCACATATTCCCATAGGCACCTAGTAGAACAACACACCTACTACTAAAACAGAGTGGGAAACTTACAGGTTCAAGCACATCATTCATTAAGTTCTTCTTTTTGTTTGTTAACTGGTGTGGTCACACAAGGATTATTGTTTTACTGAACATCTATTTAAACCAACTGAGTTTAGGTGACTAACCAATTTCCATGTTATAGTTATTTAGTCATAACCAAGGACAAGAGTTCATTAGGATGCAAAGAAAGATGACCAACAGCCATGATTTTCAGTGAGCACAAGCCCATATAGTTCACAACACATATCAACATAAAAGAGTACAACATAACATCGATCACACCCCCTTAATTCTTTAAAGGTCAGTTAATTATCTTAATTAAGTTTGGTTTCATCAATCCCCACATAAACAATATCATACCCACCCCGCATGATACATAGTAAGGATAGACAAAGGAAAAACCCTACTTGGTTGATCAAGGATCGAAGTTTTCCACGCGCCAAGAAAGTCGGGGACTCCAAGGGTGAGAAGAAAGGTTCTTGCATAGGCGCACCTCCTGTCTTGGGAAGGGAGACTCCAAACATACTGGGAAGAAAAGGAGGCTGGACAAAAGGAATAAGAAGAAGAAATTCCTGTGTGATATATAGATAATATCCCGTTGTTATGTGATATGGGGATTTGAACGACTTTAAAGTCAGATCGTGGTTCCCCACACGGTTGGGTGGTTACACACGCTGGGATTAATTGTTATTTAAGGATTCCTATCGGAAAAAGGTGGTAACAACTGTGATTTTAAAGGATTTTATATAAATGGAGGGGCATGATACGCGAACACACAGTTGGGTCCATTGAGGGTCTCCCAACCCTTAAGAATTTAAACATTGATTAAGGGCTTAAAAACAGCCTTGAACCACTTCCAAAAGGTTAAAAAGGCCTAAAAGTAGTGTTACAGGAGAAACAGTAGAAGAAAAACCCAACAAGGCCGGGTGGCACCGATCATGCCACACACCGATTGGTCATACCGATCTGTTGCACTGAGCGATCACATAGATCAGTGAGGCACCATTCGGTGACAGACCGATCATGTCACACCGATCAGTGGGGCACTGATCGGTTGCGCACCGATTTATTGCCCATTGGTTGGTCGCATGCTGATCCATCGCCCGCCGATCAGTCGTACGCTGATCAGTCGCACACCGAGCAGTCGCACGCCGATCGGTCGCACACCGATTGGTCGTGCACCGATCGATCGCACCCACCGAGACACCACCCTTAGGATCCAAATCTTGGAAAAGGGGTGGACCATGAGGGTCCGGGCCATCACAAGTCTGACCTAAGGACCCAGCCGTGTAGAAAAAAACATGGGTCAGTGTTACCCTACCTTGTACACGCAGTGTGCCCATGGGACACGCCGTGTATTATTAACCTGTGAGAGACCGTGTGGACTTGGATGTGTGGCTGGGGAAATGGGGTGGTTTACATGCCATGTGCGGGGTGTGACATGCCGTGTAGTGTCGGCCAAGTAGCTGACCATGTCACGAACAACACGAGCAATTGGAAACTAAACCATACACGCCGTGTAGATGATATGCACACCAAGTAGTCTTGTTCAGCGGGAGCCGTGTGGCTTAGCCATGTAGAAGGACCTGAGCAGGGGAAGAAGAGTCAAGTACACGCTGTGTAGATTAATGTACATGCCATGTAGTATTGCTTTTCAATTTTTGAATACTTTATTCCTCCTGTTACCCTTTTGGTCCCCTTGTTTTCAGTCTTTGATAAACTTGAATCTAAGGCGTATTTTTGACCTTGTAGATTCATGCCGCCGAGACGTTCACATGTTGTTCGCTAGGAGAGAGACAACGATTATACTCCAGAGATGGTAGGCCACGAGATACTAGTGGATCCTCCAGCAGATCCATATGCGGTGCCAGCCGTTATACCAGACACTGGTTCAAATGCACAGTTTCATGAAGGATTCATGTGGTTCATGCAGACCTTTCAGGGAGCACCACCGACTGCCACATCTATGGCCGAGCTAACTCGTATCTTCCAGCAGAAATATCCACCTACGTTTTCATAGGATGGAAGACCACATGCTATGGAGTCTTTTTTGGGGTCGGTATAGACTATTTTCGAGCATCTAGAGATGCTTCCAAGGTGGAGGGTCAAGTTCGCGACTTATATGCTGCGTGATTCTGCCAAGAGGTGGTGGGATGTTTCCACTCAGTCAGAGCATCACCGTGACATGACGTGGGAAGATTTTCAGATATCCTTCTATGAATTCTTCTTCCTAGAGATGCTGAGGGAAGATCGAGCTCAAGAGTTCATGAACCTGTAGCAGGGCGCTATGTCGGTGATAGATTATTCTGCTCGTTTCACCGAGCTTTATCATTTTTCATCCGTTCTGGTGGGTGATAAGACATTGAGGGCTAGAATCTTTGAGGATGGTCTTCGATATAACATCTGAGCACTGATGAATGTTTTCAGGATGCCTACAGTACATTCTATTGTGAACCAGGCACTGATTACCGAGAAGAATCTCCGGGAAGCTAGTGGTGCAGGCCAGGGCTGTTTAGCACTGGTTTCTGTTACTATTTCTACCAGTAAGAGGAAGAGGCCGATGGATTTCTCTCACAGTGGTTGTACTAGAAATATGAATACTTCAGGTGGCCAGGTCATGTGATACCAGTGTGGTAAAGAGGGGTACAAGAGACCACAATGTCCACATGACCTAGTGGAGTGCCGAGCTTGCGGCAAGATGGGTTATCTGCACCGCTTTTTTAGGTCTTTTTTACCAGTGTCTAGTGAGATGGGTTCTGTACAGACTCCGCATGCGAGAGCCAGACCAGCAGCTTTTTACCAGTCGGGAAACTGGAATACGTCAAGGTGTGCAGGAAGAGATGGTGGTCGTAGCCGTGGTAACCAGACGCCAGGATCTCAGAGGCAGTCGGGTGGGACAGCTCAGGGTAGCCAGGCTATGTCGCAGGGCCGCGACACTAGGCAGAAATATACAGTACAACAAACCCAACATGAGCAAGATCCTGTACCTTCTACTATCAGAGGTATTATTCTAGTAGCTTTTGTATTATCTTCAGTACTTTTCGATGCGGGTGCTACACATAGTTTCATATCTGTGCCCGTTGTGAAGATCCTTGGGCTCTATGTTTCTTCTTCTTCCGATGTTATGACACTAGACACTCCTTTGGGAGCTAGAACGGCTGGTGTGCATCAGTGCAAGGAGTTCCCCCTTGAAGTTGGTGGGTGTCACCTTCTTTGGGACCTCTATGTCTTAGAGATGACAAGCTATGATGTCATACTCAGGATGGACTGGTTGGTTCTATTTCGATCCTTTGTAGATTTCTATCACCATAGGGTGAGTTTCACGTCACCAGAGGGCGGAGAGTTCATATACAACGGAGAATGGAATGTTCAGGTGAGTCGAGCTGGACCAGAGCATCGTGGGAAAGGTGGAGTCACAACCCAGATTGCGAGCATATATTTGGACGACCAGAGGACTTTTTAGAAGTATTTCCCTCCAATCATTGATCATTTCAGGGATGTCTTCCCGGATGACTTTTCAGGTCTAACTCCAGAGCGTGAGGTGGATTTCTCTATTTAGCTCATGCCTGGAGAAGCACCAATGTCCATTCCTCATTATAGGATAGCCACGCCTGAGTTGCAGGAGCTCAAGAGGTAGTTAGAGGAGTTACAGGAAAAGGGTTTCATCTGACCCAGTATTTCTCTGTGGGGTTCACCCATCCTCTTTGTGAAGAAGGAAGACGGTACCCTCAGAATATATGTGGATTATCGGAAGCTGAACCAGTTTATGGCTAAGAACCGATATCCCTTTCCAAGTATTGATGATATTTTTGATCAACTTTGTGGAGCACGAGTGTTCTCGAATATTGACTTGAGATCATGATATCATCAGCTGCACGTGAGACCATCATACATACCACTTACATCCTTTTGGAGCAGATATGGTCTGTATGAGTGCTTGATTATGCCTTCTGGACTCATGAACACGCCAACAATTTTCATGGCTCTGATGAATCGTGTGTTCCATCCTTATCTGGATTCTTTTGTGGTAGTATTCTTGGATGACATCTTGGTGTACTCTCACACTCGACATGACCATGCCACCCATCTTTATATAGTACTAAGTACACTGAGAGAGCATCAGCTATATTCTAAGATCTCAAAGTGCCACTTTTGGATGGACCAGATACACTTACAAGGTCATATCATCTCGTAGGCAGGAGTTACAGTACACCCAGAGAAGGTGAGAGTAGTAGTTTCCTACGAGTATCCTAAGAACCTGTTTGAGATATGAAGTTTCTTGGGGCTGGCTGGTTACTACAGATGCTTAATACAAGACTTATCCTGCTTAGCAGCGCCATTTATGGGTTTGACAAAGAAGGGTGTGAAGTTTGTTTGGACAGAATCTTGCAAGGCAACCTTTAAAGAATTGAAGGGAAGGTTTACATTGGCACCAATCCTGATACTTCCAGAGCAAGGGAAGAGCTATACAGTTTACTGTGATGCATTGAGTTTTGGGTTGGGAGCTGTGTTGATGCAGGGTGATCGAGTTGTTGCGTATGGGTCTCGGTAGTTGAGGCCACATGAGAGGAATTACCCGACACATGACCTTGAGTTGGCTGTTGTTGTGCATGCGTTACGCTATTGGATACATTATCTCTTGGGAGAGTATTTTTTGGTTTTCACCAACCCCAAAAGTCTCAAGTATATCTTTACTCAGCGTGACTTGAATCTGAGACAGCGAAGGTGGGTCGAATACTTTCAGTCCTTTGATTTTGAGCTTGCCTATACACCTGGAAAGGGTAATGCAGTTGCTGATGCATTGAGTAGGAAGACTCAGACATAGGCATCTCATGAGGCTAGTGGTGAATGGTAGCTTATGACTTTGTTCTATGAGATGCATTTGGAGGTGCATGACAGTCAGGGGCAAACCTATCTTTCATCCTTAGCCGTGACTTCTACCCACCTAGGTAGAGTGAAGATGAGACAACTATCTAATTCAGAAGGCCTAGTTCTACATGAGTCAGTGGCCAGTGAGGACCCTCCTCCTGGATGGATGATAGACGATGATGAGGTACTACATTTCCATGGACGAGTGTGGGTTCCAGGGGATATATGCGAGGAGATGATGTGGGAGTTTCACGCTTCAGCTTGGGTAGTTCATCCCAGAGTTACCAAAATGTACCATGACTTGAGACGTCAGTATTGGTGGCCGAGTATAAAGAAAGATGTAGCTGGTTTTGTTACAAGATGTTCCACCTATCAGTAGGTGAAGGCAGAGCATCAGATACCAACTAAAATATTATAGAATTTACCCATTCCGGAGTGGAAATGGGATGATGTCGTGATGGAATTCATGACTGGGTTTCCGAGGTCACCTCGAGGCAATGATGCCATGTGAGATGTTATGGATAGACTCACCAAGGGAGCTCACTTTTTTCCAATCAAGGAGACCTTTGGTGTTGACAAACTTGGGATTTTGTATATCTGAGAGGTCGTATGTCTTCATGGGGTCCCTCATTCTATCGTTACAGATAGGGATGCCTGTTTTATGTCTCGTTTCTGGTAGAGTTTTTAGAGGGCACTAGGTAAAAAGGTGATTCTGAGCATAGCTTACCACCCTCAGACCAATGGACAGTCAGAGCGTACTATAGAGGTGCTTGAGGAAATGATGCGTGCATGCGTCCTAGACTTTGGGGGCTCTTGGTAGAAGCATATACCCTTATTCGAGTTTTCCTATAATAATAGTTTTCAGGAAACTATTGAGATGGAACCTTACGAGGCTTTATACGGTAGGATGTGCCGATCACCTTTGTGCGGGTTAGAGGTAGGTGAGGCGTATTTAATGGGACCACAACTCCTATAGGAGACTTCTGAGAAGGTCCAGTTGATTCAGAAGCAGATGGCTACTACGCAGTCTCGTCAGAAATCTTATACTGATCGCCGTAGAATACCCTTGGAGTTCGTGGTTAGGGATCAGGTTTTCTTGCATGTTTCACCGATGTTGGGATACAGGTGGATCCGAATACATGGTAAACTTTCACCGAGGTATGTGGGTCCATTTGATATTCTGTAGAGAGTCGGGCCGGTTGCCTATTGGTTGAAGTTACCATAGAGGTACCAGGACATGTACGATGTCTTTCATGTATCTCAATTACTCCATTATCATTCAGACCTATCTCACATATTTCATCCTAAGGAGGTTGAGCTTTAGATCGATGCATCCTTTGAGGAGAATCCGATTTGTATCGTGGATCAGAGCACGAAGGTTCTCCGAGGCCGGTTAGTTTCTCTCGTACGGGTGCTATGGTAGCATGGACGAGTGCAGGACGAAACCTGGGAGTGGGAGACCGACGTACATGCTCAGTGGCCAGAGTTGTTCTAAGATTTATCTTCACCACCCTTGGAAGGGAAATTCGGGGACGAATTGGTTTAAATGGGGAGGTTTTTAAGAACCCAGTTCTTATTTTGGAGGTACAGGTTTCTTCTTTTCTCTTTTCCTTAAGTGTTTTTGAGAAAATAAGGAAAATCGGGAAAAATCACAAATTTTGTGGGTACACACTGTGTACTTTTTCATATGTTGTGTACTTTAGCTGTGTGGGATGAGTACACAGGGTGTGTATCCATGCTGGTGATGAAAGGTTTAAAAACCGAATACACATCGTGTAGTTTGTATTTACACACTGTGTAGTCAGTCGGTAGGTGAATAGAAAGGCGGTGGCCAGCTGAGCGATAGTACACACCATGTACTCAGGAATACATGCCATGTAGTCATGTCGACATATGAACAGTGCCACACTGGCGAGAATCCGCTGTAGGAATAGTTGAAAATGGAAAGTACACGCCGTGTACTTGAGAAGTACATGCCGTGTAGTCTGTTTTTTTGGATTAAATCAGGAAGTTGCCTCCTATGTTCACAGAGGAAGCTTAGAATCAGAGGGGAGCTCTGGAGGATGGCCGAACCATGGAGGATCAACCGGTCAAGCACCAGGAATCCGATCCCGCTTCCGTTGGTCACGTTGGAACTGCATGGGTAAGTCCTACCTTCTCCTTGCGTATTTATTGCCAATTCTTCCTCTAAGGGAAGTGATTTGAGTTTGAACGAGGTTATGTCCATATCAGAACTACGATGTTCTTGGATGTTTCAAGGAGTGTCGTTCATGTATACCGATCAGAGGCGATCGAGGTAGGTGGTCTGGTGTTTATTTTCCAACTGTTGTGTATTTTTGTGTAGTGTTGAGCTACGAACCCATGTTTGGGGTATCATATGGCTGAGGAGTTAGCTATTTAAATACCTAGAATTGTATAGGTGATTAAATGTGGTTGTAAACTATTATTTGGGATCACTGCTTGGATCCAGGACCACCCCAGGGGTGCGTTCCTCTGTTTAGCTGTTTGGCCAGGATACCCGAGGGTATTCCATAATTATAATGTGTATTAAATTTCCTTTAGAATAATGGTATGTAAATTGAATTTTTATGCTTTGGGCTCGGCCAGGTTACTTCTGCTTGAGGGCAGTGTTTTACTATAACCTAAGGGAAATGTTCTATTTCGCCTGAGGGAAACACTTCTTATTCCTTTGGGCTATGAATTCTATACCTGAGGGTGACACTTTGTACGCCTGAGGGCAGATACCTGAGGGTTTCAATACTATTTACCTGTGGGTAAGAGTTTGCATGTCTGAGGACACTGACTATTTACTTAGAACATTTACTAAGGTGATATATTATATTGAATGGTTAAATTAATATTAGAAATGGAAATATAACTTGTAAAGTTAGTTACTTTTGAGTACTGCTTAGTTTATTGCATTTACTATTGCACACTATTGTTGCACTTTTACACAGATAGTTGGGCACGAGCCTTTGGTGGGTGGCTACTGGGATTTATTTCTCACACCCTATTTGGGTCATGTCTTCTACCCAAAAAGATTATATTACTGCAGGTGTCGACATGGGAAATAGTCCCTATACAAGTACTTGATTGTTGCTGAGGAGTAAGAGGGAATGGGACTGAACTTAGGCTCGCGATGCCGCTAATTGTTCTTTTTTGCTTTTCTGTACTTGTACTTCAGTTGTATTGTATTGCAGTGTAACATGTTTTGGATATTTTTATAGAATAGTGACATGCTGCATCTTCATATATATGTCTACTGGTTTCCTTTTACATCAGTTATCCATTTCAGTTATATATTTATTGTTTACTAGTTACACTTGTTTTGTGCTATTTATCTTTTCCACTGCACTACACTTTGAAAAATGAGGGCATAGTTTCCCCACTATCAGACCTGGGCCCTTGCTGCTAGTCGGTAGCATTTGGTGTTTGGGGAAATGTGCTTGAGGTCATTTGGAGAACCGGGTTCGGGGAACCTTTTGAGTGGCACCCAGAACTGGGACTTTACACCAAGGTCACATAAGACAAATCAGTTGGCAACAAACCCTTGAAGTTTGTTTCCAAAAATCAGACGGGTTTCTACCCACTTACTTAAATTGTCTTGATGGTATAATGGTTCATGTGCCAAATACATGATGTCCATATAATAATAATTCTATTTATTAATTAATTATTTATTACTATCCATGAGGTTTGTATTTTGACAAAAATCTATGGATGCATTTTTATTCTTAGCTTATTGTTGGAAAGTGTTTTTATTTATTCATTATGCCATATTTGTTATGTTTAATTGATTATGATTCCATAATATGTAACACCTACTGATCATTTGATATCACCCTTATTATTTTGTCCTTTTCCCATGTTATGAAGAAGAGAACCTTGAATAATATTTCAAGGAGGCAGTTTATTTCAGTTTATTATTTTTCATGTTGTATTTTCTATCTTTCCAAATGTACTTTGGGTATCTTTTATGTATTATGGTCTTCCAAAAATGAAAAACTAATTGTTCCTTGGGGATTTGATTTCTTGTAATCATTCCAATACTATAAATTAATGCACCAACCCTAGGTTTCTAGGGTCGGGGCGTTACACATGCCAACTTCATACATCAACCCCTTGAGTTTATACATAAAAAATACTCCTGGAAATTTTACATATGGAGAATTGATGTTGTGTGGGATATACTCTCTAGATATGGAAAAGTAGTTCAAATACATCATAACTACTAATGACTTATGCTCAAAATGGGATGAAGCAATATCAATCAAAGAAAACAGGTCTTAAAGCATTGTCAGCTTCGTGAAATCCAACAAAATTACTTGATTTGGTGTCCCTCATAAAATACTAAGGGAAAATAGCATCAATTTCTATTATAATATGGTGTAAAATTTTTATGAAGAGTATAATATCAAATCTAAATATTCATCCTACTATCATTCTGCAACTAATGGAAATATAGATACCTTCAACAAGACCTTTTCAAACATACTCAGAAATAGGGTGGATAATGATACAAAGTCTTGGAATAAAAATATATTGAATTCTTTATGGGTTTATCAAACTATAACCCGAACTGCCAGATGAGTGACCCTGCATTCACTTGTATATGGGAAATAAGCATTCCTTCCAATTAAGGTCCAATTTTTATCACTCCGTATTTCAGTCTTTGATCGAATATCCATGGATGATAAATTCCATAAATGAATGGATGAATTGGAGTGTCTTGATGAGAAAATATTGAACACCTTTCATCATTTTGAGGTCCATAAAAATCGAATAGCATGGGATTTTAACAAGAAAGTATGTCTTTATTCATTCCTTCAATGAGAATTGGTACTGGTCCTTAGGACTCTAATGATACCCAGAAAGAAGCGTCTAAAGCATGTGTTGAAGTGGGAAATACATTATTCCATACATAAGGTCCACTCTAATGAAGATTATTCCTTGATCTGAATGGATGGAGAGCTTTTTATAACCCCAACCAATGTGAGGTTTCTCAAAAAGTACTTCATGTCACAATATCCTGGACGTCTCAACTACATGACATTAAATTTCATAGTTTGTATTTGTCTCATGACCTTAAAAGGCATGAAATATTCCCTTACTATAGGATGATAAATAGTAAAACACTATATATAGTCCAAGATATATGAATCTAAACTACATATCATATCTTTCTAACTATATGACATTGAACTACATGGTTCACATCCCTATTGCATGATGTAAAACTACATAACATTTCAATTTGTGTTTGAGAAGATCACAATCTTTAGTTCTAGTGCCCTACCACACCTTTATTCAAGAAATTCATGTGTATTTATTCTCATTCCAATGAGATTTGTAGTGATGCCCATAACTCCCATCATGGGTTTAGCAATGATAAAAAACCCCCTTTCCCTGTGTACAAATCAGACCTATATAATTAATCTTTCAAGAACTATGTGTGGATTTATTCCCATTATAATGAGATATGTAGTGATTCCTAGACCTTATATCCTAGGCATATCCATAATTCTAGAAAAAATCAAAGCCCCCTTTTTTTCCCATGTCAAAACTTGATTGATGTGGGGAACTATTTACAAGAACTATGTGTGGCTTGATTTTCAAACCAACGAGATACATATTGATTCCTAAGTTCTATCCCTTAGTCTAGCAACAATATTCCCTTCCAAAATGGGTAAACCGCATACTTTCCACATGATGTTAAAATTAATGACTAATTCCCTAATTGGATGAAGGTAAACTGCACTATCATTATGATAACTACATGTGGCTTTATTTTCATGCTAGTGAGATACATAGTGATTCTCAAATTTACAAGATTGGGTCTATTCATAATAATTTTTTTTGCACTCCTTGTGTATGAGTCAGACATACATAGAGAACCTTTCAATAAAAATGTGTGTCTTTATTACTTCCACCATAGGATATGTAGTGATGCCCAAATTTCTATTATTGGGACCAAAAACAACATTTCCCCTCTTTCACATCGAGTCATTTTCATCCTCACCACTTGAAGTTAAACTAAATGGGACATCACAACTATATATGGATTTATTCTCATTCTAATGAGATAAGTAGAGACCCCTGGATTATACATCCTAGCCCATCCATCACAAAACCTAAATGCCCCTATCCTTCACTTATGTTGAATTTATTTCATGGAATAATATTTTAACAATCCTTATTTCTCACATTGAGAATATATCACATGGGATTAGGTGTTTTGGTAACTAAGTTCCCATATAAGAGTAAGGCATATCAATTCACATTAGGGTTTTTGGGGTTTTGGTTGCAAGACCTTAAAAGATAAACCAGATGTCTTTACCAAATGACTTTAAACTAAATGTATTCACCGAGAACTATGTGTGGATTTATTCTAATCTCAATGAGATATGTAGTTATGTACTAATATTCAATCCTAGGCCCAAACAAAACAAAACATGAGAAATTACCACACTCTCCCTTGTATGATTAAAATTTACATAAGAGGATTCAATACGGTTTCTCAACCCATGAATGATTTTTGGGTCCTAAAAACTCTAAAAAGGGAATGAAAAATAGTCCCATATATTTGAAAATAGAAGGAATTTTTTTTGGAAGAATCGAAGAAGAAGTCTAGAGAATCCAAATTTGGAAAAGGAAAATAGTGCGTCATGAATCGTAAGCCCTTCGCAGACTGCCGCTCCGCATTGTAGTCCACAGCTTTGCAAAAGCACCGAAAAACTGAATGGTTCATGAGGTGATGAAGATGGTTCAGCTCCCACAAAGTAACAAATTATTTCATGGAGGCAAAGAATTCTGCCCTTGCATATTCGCCCCCCCTGCGAACTCAAATGGTTAGCGAGGGAGGTGGAGTTGATGGCCTCCCACGAATGAAAAAAAGTCATTAGAAGGATAGAGGTGGTGATTTTTGCGACCATAGATGATGACACCATACCTCAATGACTGAATTTTACGTGGGACAAGTTTTACCCTTGGGCTTCTACAAAAGGTGTTGTGTGATCCACTGATCCAGCTCTTCCTCTCTTATATAAACGGATCCTGAGGGGGGCTAAGAAATGGACTTGGATACTTAGAAACTTTAGGAGAATATATTTTAGAGCTTCAAAGGAATGGAAGAATAATATCATTAAAAAATAAGGATGCTTCTAATGATTACCTATAGGTAAACCCACTGCATAACATTAAATAAGGGAATATAAAGTTAATTGGTAGACCGCAGACCACATACCCTTTGTAGATGAACTTCCCAAGAATTGTAGGATCAATGCCCCTTTTCAATATGGAATCCTACATAGTGCATCACTATTTGTATGAAATCCTATTCTACGTAGCACATTACTATGTAGATCGAACCCAACACCGCGCTGAAAAACGCTATGTGGATGGAACCGAGTGCCACGTAGAAAAATGCTACATGGACCACATCCATGTACAGGTACCACCATGGTACATGGATGGATTCCCCATCCACATAGAAATATGTTATTAATAGGATACCCCATACCACATTAAGAAATGGGACATGAACTGGGGTACCTTTGGGCATTCCACCTCTCGACTCTAGTTATTTCCTTCCATTTCCGCCACATCGTCGAGGACCCTTCCATGAACTAGTCCAATGGAGTTAGGACAAAACCTCTCCCAAAGTCACCATACCCATATGATAGAACCATATGGTGAGTTAGTAAACCATTTTGATTTTATATACCTATGGTAAGAAAAGTCACATGGGTAATCCCTTCAACTGTACGAACCCCCGAAATGTGCATAAGTTTACAGTAAAATGCTAACTTGGGGTTCAAACTTATGATACCAACATGAAACTCCCCATTAAAGGGATCAAGGGTAATAACTAGTCTATCCATTTGATGATGGAAAATGATAAACAAGGGAAGTCAAACTTAATTTCTCCTTCCATGAGAAGAAACATTCTTCCCTAGTCCTAGAACCAATGGCAGGGTGTCCCTCCTGGAGCAAGCCCATTTGATCAAAGGAGGCGGCGCTCTCATCCAGGACTCTTCCACTTTGTCCTTATCCTTTTCCATTATTGGAGAATACAACCTGCGTGTCTTGTTGAATCTTTCACATACTCTTGTTTCTCACACCGATAATGACTCACATGAGTTTATAACTAAGTGATGATCACAACCTTTACACAATCCACTAAATAAATGAACTATGGGAACTCTGATTACTACCCCAAATAGGATACATAAGACCCCTTTCTAATGACCGAGATCAAAGGGGATCCTTCTCAAAGGTTAACCCCAACCATGTACCCCAATTCATTGAGGCCTTATTTACAGTATAAGTCCCCACTCTGAATAAAAAAAGGGCCTTCTCCGCCAATGTAATCCCCAAACCATGCCTTCTTTATGGGAAGCTTCCATCTACAAGACCCATCTTACCGAACTCAGCAGGATCTTATTCCTCTCAAGGGGATACATAGGAATCCCATATTATGTGTTCAACCCTGATATTAGAACAATTCCCATCTCCCCTGGATAACGATAAACTCTATAACAGCTCATCACATGGCTTAAGTGTGCATTGTCTTGGTAAATGATAAAGTAATTGTTGATCTATCCAAAAAAGGGTAACACTGATGATTAATCTCAGATACATATAGATATCTTCATTAATGTATAATCTCGAATACATACAGATGGTTCCATACCTATGTGTATCTATGATCGATCTTGAAAATTAGGAGTAATCCACAAACTCATGACTTGGAAAGAACCAAAGATTCATTAATATATGAACATGCTTAAAATCTAGAAGAGAGTTTCATAATAGGAAATAATTCCCTCCCCAAAGGGTGTGATGAGCCTAAGTTCCCATCCTCTTGACCAATGTGGGTATTTATGTTTCATTATCAAAATCATCATCTAACGAGTGCCTTAATTTGGAATGAAGGTCCATGAACCATGGATAATTGGGATGTTGGGTGTTTTTTTCTCCACGAATAAACCTGTTGGAGACCGTCCAAGGACATCATACCTGAAATAGAGTGATTGAAAAAATACTTAATCCCCTTAAATCACCCATCAGAATAAATGACACCACCTTGTGTCAAAACAAAAATGGTGAACCCAATGTGAATCTTTCACCAAGGTGTGGAAATTATCCCACATCAGGCCACTTTCTCATCCAATAAAGGAAGAGGGATGAGCCAGTTCATCTATTATAATGGTGGTAATGATATGATACTTTGACTAGTTTTTATTATTTTCACTTATGATGTATTTTGTTGGAATTAAGAGGAGATGTCTTCAATCCAATGCCACCTCGAAAGTTTTCTCAGACATACATGTTCACAACTGCATAGGAAACTAGGTCTTCAACGAAGAGATAGAAACCATCATCTACTCTTCTTCTTTAACCCTGGGTTTCAAATGTGCTGATTATGGAATACCATCAAAACGGTACTCTCCCCACTGCTGGGGCAGTAGGGAAAACCCTCCAGGACATAAAGCCTTGTCAGTCACCTACAAAATGGTGTCTGATAGTCCAAAACTGGGAGAACCCACTTGATTTATACAACTATTTTAGGTGCATTTCCCAAAAACATATTAAGGTGTACCTCCCTTATCTTAGGGTGGTAGACGAAGTTGACACTGATGACTTCATCCCAGCTACTCTGGGGTCTTACATAAGATCTCTTTCTAGAAGAAGTTTCCACTCACATTGTGTGACCCAATATCCTCGTTCTGAGAAGGATGCTACACCGAGGGATCCCGCTGAAGCTCAATGGACATGGTCCCCCAAGATTCCCACCAAGGCCGAAGAACATACAACTAGGTGTAGGTCATAACCCTATTTCCGGAGGAAGAGATTCAACATGAGAAAATAGTGGCACACTACTGGTTAGAATACATCCCTATACCCCCTCCTGAAGCCTACCATGGAAATATAACGACAACCTACAAGAGGATCCATATCTATGCTCAATCTTCGGAATACCACCATGGAAATATGGTAAAAAATTATGAGCAAGCACAAATTCATACCAATTCTCACCGGTATCCTTGCACCAATAGGGTGCGAAATTATAGGTGAATGCAAATCCCTACCGATGCGCAAGAATCTCATCATCCAAATAGGATAGAAACCAGCTACAAGTTGGATGAAATTCCTGTTGATGCACACCAATCACACCATCTAAATAGGAAATGAAACCATGGGCAGTTGTACAACACTGCCAATACACATGAAGCCCACCAATCAAATAAGATGGAAATCAACAGGAAGACACAAATTTTTGTCTACTATAATGAATCCCACTAGTCCAATACAGTGGTAATAAAATTTAAGAAGATTAAAATTTATGTAGATGCATATCAAGACCGTGAGACAAATATACTAGAAAATGAACAGATGTAAATTCCTACTCGTAGATATGAAGCCCACCTATCAAATATGGTGACAACCGGAGAAAACAACCAGCATATCCTGGAAATAAGTCAGGGTCATACTCATTCCTCTGCCCCAATATAGGAGAACTACTGGTACCCACTAGAAACACATGGAGGACCAAAGCAGACACAAACTCCTGATCTATCATTGGAATTGGCATTTAGAACCATTATATCCAAATTCATATCTCTCCATATATAGACAATAATGGAGGGTTTGATATAGATTCCAAATCATATCCTCCAAACCTATCAAGATGTAATTGCATCTTCAGAAGAAGCAGGTAGTCGATCCCATGACCCTGTCTCCCCAAGAGTGGTGACTCCTCCAAAAAATAAGATAGTCACTCCGGAGTAGACCCGCATCCATGTTCTAGTCCAAGAAAGATGATTAACATATTTTGTGATACAAGGACAACCAGATTGGGAAAAAATACCCATTCTAATTGGGGGACACCGGTCCATCTTGTTGGCTACTCCGGGGTAGGAATATATCCCTGTCAGAACTCAAGATGTCCATTTGCATATCCCAACAGCATGACGAGAACCAACCAAAAAGGAACCTAAGTATAAAGTCCATTACCAATAGCAGGCGGCCATAGTTTCCTATAATAGAATGTAAAAAAATAAAACGCACCAAAGGAAACTGGAAAATGAAGAGAACATTCATGATCCTTCTTTTCTGAAAGCTGGAGTTCTTAATTCCATGAAAAGTCTCTATATAGATTCTCAATATCCTATCAATCCATTACAAAATTATGTAAGTTTTAGTAGTAGTTCTGAAGGTCCTCCCCACAACGTCACTACCAAAAAATCTAAAGGTCCTCCCCAAATCTCCCACATGGGCTTACCTCTAGGCCAAGAAATGAACAATCATGAGAGGATATATATTGATGAGTGTTATGGTAGAATTCCCCTTGACTAGAATATAATTTTGTAAGATGGTCTTCCCCATGCCATCATCCACCCCTGATGGTCCTCCCAAGGGTATAGGCTGAAGAAACTCTCCCTGCAGTTGGTTGTTAAGCTATAATGGTAGTCCTCACCATAATGTCAGCCACTGTGAAGGTCCTCCCTAAAATGGAACTGAGCAACAATAAGGTATTTTACTTGTCTATATACATCCTAAGGGACCCCACTAGGATGCACACTATAGATATTATTCCTGTATATGGATATAAATTCATGATGGTAGTCCTCGTCATGATGGTAGTCACTACGAAGACACTCCCTGCAGAGACATCAAGCAGCGAGAAGGTCCTCCCCACATTACAGTCCGACCTGAAGGCCCTACCCATGGTATATGGTGTGGGGATACTGAATGCGATTGTAAATTAATATGGGATGGTAATCATCTCCATTACAGTACCAACTATGAAGGTCCACCCCATAATAAAAATTCACACTGTCAAGAAGGTCCTCCCTTCACTAATACATGGACAAGAAAGACCTCACATTCTATGGTGATTGGAAATATGGAATTAGACATGTTAGATACTATGTATATGAAAAGAGACATCCTTTTTATACCATAATATAGTCTGAGCCCACACTCATCCTCTAAGCCATGCACGTATTGTTCATATATTGATGGAACTTCTACTAACCTTAATGCTAGGGATGTAATCATTAAGAAACACCCAAATTAGGATAAAAAAGTAGAGGATTCTCTAGAAAATGAACAAAGTATATGTTGATCATGAGAATAAAATTAGTTATGGATGATATACCCATTATGTTTTGGCCCACAACCACAACTCAGTTCGATATTCTGAGAGATTTTTCCAAGGAATGCATACATAACATTCATCTCAACATCTGGAAAAGTCTCATCCAGATGAAAGAAATGTATTTACCATATGATGGGTACGAAGAACATGCCAATATATTGGGGTATCTTCGCCATCAAATTGATTTAGAATCCATTCCGTCTGCACGAATACCACAATATGAGAGATGAAATAACTATCTGGAACTGGTCTCCCTCCACTCCCTGCACAAGTTGTGTTGCCTTATTAGAAACACTCTATTTGGTGTTCAAATACGGGGTTGGGGAGAGCATGGATCACTACAATTCACCCCACTTTCCATCCAGTATAACCCATTCGAATTGACATCCTACAATGTTATCATCCCAAGGTGGCTTCCAAATGAAATACCTGTTCAAGAAAGGTGGACATCTCCCCAAGAACCGGTCTTGAGTTAGACTCAAAAGCGTTAGACCTAATGAGAACAAGCCAATCAAAGCTCCATAACCAGGCCATCATGAACATTTAGTAGCCCTCTCATCTAAGGTAAACCAATCCTCAAGTAATGATCATTCCCTCAGAAGAAAATAATTCATGTACCGACCCAACACCATATCCTTCTCACCCATGAATGGGATTTCACGAGATTGAGAAGACAATGATAATAGTAGAAACTAACATAGTATGAGATCAA
This sequence comes from Viscum album, assembly GCA_963277665.1. Taxonomy (NCBI): domain Eukaryota; kingdom Viridiplantae; phylum Streptophyta; class Magnoliopsida; order Santalales; family Viscaceae; genus Viscum; species Viscum album. The sequence goes on along the minus strand of OY728133.1, from coordinate 647,989,859 downwards.
CCCTAACCCATAGGGATGGGGGAATTTTTAACACAAAATTCCCCTATAAGTATAGAAAATCCGGGTTGAGGTACAATGGTGAAGGAACAATAGCAACCCAACCCATTGGGCTGGGGGAATTTTTACCTCCACCACATACCCAAAAGATGTTTGTCTTTTCTCACTTGGGGAGAACAATGAATTTAGAGGTTACCCATTATGTCCTATCTCGTGACTCATGTCCCTCAGAAAGGATCCATGCAAATATTTCATTTCAAGGTTCCCTCCGAGTTATACTTCATCAAGAAACTTGAAGAGGACTCTGAAATGGAAGGAGAATATAAAACAGAGGATGCAAGAATATATAATACCATTTAGTACTTGGTATGCTGCCCCCAACATGGTATGAATCTGTGAAAATCATGGATTTCAATCCCACAGATCTCACTAAAAATGATACAAATAATGAGGATTGATAAGAGTATGGTTCCCTCTAGGAGGCAGTCCACACCGAAGGTGTGTGTACCCGGAACCAGTGAGTCACCCTAAACTTTGGAACCCCTTCAGCCAATCCATCATTAAATACCTTGAGAATCGCCAATATCCATAAGGATAAGTGTACTTTCATACATGAACCACCACCTCCTCCCCATGAAAACAATTCTCTAATACTCAAGTTGGGATTCGCTCGACAGGAGGAAGAAACAAAAGATATGAGGAAAATTAACCCTGAGCTGCTTCGAGTGAGACATCCTACCATATTTTTTCATTAGGAAGAGCTTCAACATATACTACCAAATGGTGTGACTCTTCCACAAGGGCTAATCCCAACAAATGAAGCAAGATAGAAAAGCTTGTTCAAGGCAGCTCCAGGACCATGAGTATACCTGAATCCAATCACAATATGATACCAAGATTTACCTACCTTGAGAAAATAACCAGAAAGAATTCCAAAAAATCCACCAAGGCTTCCCTCAGTCGATTATCCACCTCATGTACCATCAGCACCAGACCTACTTATCCTACCACCTGTTGTGCCCTCCCATGCTTTTGTCCAACAAACCATGCATCATGGGATCATGAAAACCATACATTCATTATAATCTTGATTGGATTCTATGTAAGATTGGCATGACCTGACATAACCAAAATGAAAGCCCTACCCCGAATGGGTGAGCAACGTACCTCCACCACAAAGTTTTTGGAAACCCGTATTCTTAGTGTTAAATGGTTCATGTGACCCTGAATAGCATATGATGCATTATGATTCTTATTGTGATCCTAGGATGGGAAAATACAAGTTGCAAGAAGTAGTGAAACTCAGATGCTTTGTGAAAACCCAGTAAGGTTCAACCTTCATATGGTATTCCAGTTTTACAACTAATTTGATAATAGGCTAGGAGGACCTCCAGTGGCCGTGCCTATTCTCTTTCATTTCAATGTTTCCAAAGGAAATAGTTAGTGACCTCATGAATTGAAAACATCATGAAAATGATAGGGTTACAGACTTAATTTCTAGATGGAAAGGTTTGACTTACTTCTTGAACTATAAAATCCCCAATATGAGATGCTTTCCATGTGCATCAAAAATATTCGCGATGAACTACAAACACCACTCATCCTGATAAATTATACAAGTGGGTTCTAGGATTTCTCTACCATTTCCCATAAAATAGAGGATTCCTTGTAATGGACTAATATCAAGTCCCAAGTAACCCCATCAGCCCTATAGATTATAGTAAGGATTTATGAAGATACCTTTATTATACTTAATCCACCCCTAAACCATCCCCAGCTCCGAAGACTGCACCGAACAGTGCAGGGCCCCTTGGACATCAATAGCTGCCCCTACCTCGACAATACAAGAAGATGGGATCCAAAAGAAATAAATTCTAGGAACAAAGGAAAAAATTATTATCACCACCCCACCAAATGGGGCCATAGGAACCACCCTACCAATTGTAACCACTATAAAATTCAGTCAGGAAGAGTCTTCATCAGATGAGGAACTGATTTTTAGCTCCATTAATGTCATTCAATTAGTGGATCCTTTCTTTGATGAAGATTATGGATATGAACCTGAGTTCCACACATAAAATCAAGGAGATAGAGGAAGAGTTCATAGAATACAAGGATACCTAGGAAGACATAGTCCTGGTGGAAACCCATTTTCTGGCCACACACTTGCTCAAACTATCAATGTTGCAAACACTTGTAGAATTGCCCTTCAGTAGACCCCAGAGGAACAAGAAAGTTTCTCTGCCTATGTCGAAAGAATATATAGTTCAAACATCCTTGAATATCCATTAGAAGAGGAATGAATGTATGATATCCCACAATATATAGGTAGACCTATCTGACCAAATTTACAATGTACAGAAGCACCACCAGCTTTTATCCCAAGGACCGGTCCATCTTCATCCAATGCTGAAGTCCCTAAAGTGCATATGAAAGAGAATCCCCAACTGGTTAATCACTATAATTTAGATTAGAAATATGATATTATGAAGAAATTTGATTCAATACCATCCAAGCTATCAATCATGGATGTAAGGAATTTGTCAAAATATATTATGGGTGCCCTTATAGAATCTTTGCTAATACCCCAAGAGTTTGAAGCTAAAGTAACCACTGCCGAATTCTATCTGATAGGGATCGATCCTAAATAATGTCATGAAATCATATCATTCAAAGATTAAGATTAAGATTACATAATGTAAGGACACATACAACCCTTATATGTATCCTATAAGATAAACGATGTTGATGTCTGAAAATTCTTCATCAATAATCACTCTGGAGTTAATCTCATTGCACTACAGACACTTCATTGGATGGGTTATAATTATGATAGTTTGATTACCTGTACCACAACTATATTAGGATATCATTAAAGTGATAAAAATACATTAGAAAAAATCAAGATCAAAACTCGATTTGACTACCTCTTGTCCGACTCAAAACTTATGGTGGTCGGTCAAAACACGACCATCAACGTCCTGCTAGAAATGACCTAGTTGCATCAGCACATAGTGATTACCTCATCATACCATCAATGAATAAAACATTTCACTAAGATACAAAGTGGAAAATTGCACTTTGATAAGGTCCCATTCGAGTCTTGTGAGTCACACTATTTCAATGTGGGATTCTATGAGTATGAAGGGAAGGAACCCTTAGTCGATGGAATTGATTGGGTCACTACCCCAAACAGATTGTAAGTGGTCCCCACTGACCATATCAAGAAGATAAAAGAAAAATATGTAATTGTCATTAATTATGTGGAGTACTTGAGTCCAAATTTGGATGCATATTCAATAGTGTTCATGAGTTTATTCATAACTGTCAGGCCTCATTGTGTTGAAAGTTATATTAGACCCCAAAACAATGGTGAATGCTCGAATGAAAATGCACTAAATCCATATGTAGGGATCCAAATGATCCCTGCATCACTCAGTAAGGCTTAAAAGAAAGAAGAGATTCCTCTTTACCATACTCCATCCTCTCCTGAATATTCCTTGCTGTCATTTGAATCTGAGGAATTTGCCTTAGCCTATAAATGCAGAAATTGTGAGTCTTATCTCAACTCTGCAGAAGTCATCTCAAGAATTGTCTCCCCATTTAAAGAAGAAGAGGATTATGTGGAGGATGTGGAAGAGGAGGAGTAATAGGACCTCAGGGATGACTCACCGGCATTTGAGGAGGGTGTCTCTACCACCATTGATGAACTCAGATAAATAAACCGAGGTTCCAAAGAAGACTCACAATACAACCTGATTAGTGAAACCATGCCATCCAAAGAACAAGAGGTATGTGCCTCCTTCCTAAAGAATAATCAAGATGTTTTTTCATGGAACTATAAAGAAATTACAAGCCTTGATCCAAAGGTGGCCACTGAACACCTGGGTCTGTCGGAAGACCATTGTGGATACAAGCAGGCTGCCAGAAGTATTCTTCGACATATGCTGCCAAAATTGAGGCTGAAGTCGAAAATATCATCAAATAAATATTTATTTGGGCATTAAAATATCCTATATGGCTATCCAATATAGTAACCATCAATAAATGTAATATGAATATCTTATTTTGAATCAATTTCAGGGATTTCAATCGGCACTACCCAAAAATTGATTTCCCAGTCCCGATCATAGAATTGATGATCAATTCAACTATCCGATACGAGGATCTCTCATTCATGGATGTTTATTCAGGACATAAATAGTTCTAAATGTCCTAAAAAGATGAATAATATATCTTCTTTAGGGCCCCTATAGAGTATTTTTCTACAAATTAATTCCATTTGGTTTGAAAAATGTCAGCGCCACATACTAACATTCCATGCATCACATTTGCAAACCCTTTCATGGAAATTTAACTGAATGTTATGTGGATTATTTTTTGGTTAAGTCATGATAGTGCTCAGACCAAATATTAGATCTTGAAACCATTTTTAGAGAAATGTGAAAATAGAGTCTGAAAATGAACCCCCTAAAATGTGTTTTCAGCATCACCTCAGGAAAATTCCTTGGCTTCATCATATGTCATCTTGGAATCAAATTCGACCCTGGGAAGATAAGACCCATCCTTGTAATTTAACCTCCTTGAAACATTATAGAGTTGAGAGGACATCAAAGAAATTTTTCCTACATTCGGAGCTTCATAGCCAACCTTGAAAGAAAAGGTTTTCCCTTCACTAGGTTAATGAAAGGGAGGGGGGTATAATATCAATAGATAAATTATTTTCATAAATAATTTGACATTATTAATAAATATCTCTTAATCCCTCCAGTGATAATTCCTCTTATCCAATTAATACCACTAATTATATATGATATTACCTTAGAGTGATCCTTAGTCACCTTCATTGTACATAATAATGATGCTAACAATAAAAAACCCTTCACTATCTTAGCCAAACCCTGATCGATGCTGAGAATCGATATTCAAATATCAAGAAGAGCTTCCAAGCCCTGATCATTGCAGTCTAAAAGATGTGGAATTATCTATAACACCAAGAAGACCATTTAATATCTTGAAAAAACCCTATAAAGTATATTGTCAACCTTCCCATGCTGAATGGACATCTATCGTGGTTGGCAGTCACCCTACATCAATTAGACATATGGTTCATACCTCAAAAAGATATCAAAGTCTAGGTGTTATCATATTTCTTGGTAGAACAACCCTCGATAGAAATTACCCCATTGAATGCTGAAATACTATATGAAGAAGTGTTCTCTCCTCATGAGGATTCCCAGATATTGAGGATTCATTTTGAAAACACATCCAGAAGCCCAATATGTAAAAGGATGGAATACCCCAAGCTCAACAAAGTAGGACTGGGTGCTATAATCATTTGTCAATAAAAGGTAGTCCTTCCCTATTGATTCCTGCTATCTTAGGGGTGAAAAAACAATTAATTAAAGTACTAGAACCTTACTACAGGCATGAAATTGGAACTTAAATCATAGGCCAAATATTTTAAGATAAAAGGTGATTCAAAAAAAGTCATCAAGCATGTAAAAGGTGACTATGCTATCAAGAAAGAGGAGCCAATCCCTTTGATGTACCACGTCTGAGAAATGATGGAAGAGTTCTATTTAGAGTTGACATTGGCTTATATAACTTGGTCAAATAATTCACAGGTTGATGCATTGAAAAATACAACCACAACTCTGGCTGACCCAGATCAAAATGAAAAATTCATTAGCATTTCCCACTATAGAATGGTTTTACCATTTATCCTGGACAAAACAGAAGAAATCAATGAGATCAGTCCCATATCAGAGTTGTATGGTTCTACCACTGACTAGATTACTCCCATTTTGGATTACCTTAAAAATGGAGAAATCCCACCAGATAAGGCTGGAAGGGAACATATTTGGAGACGAGCAGTCATCTTTGTGCTTTAGGATGGAACAAACTAGGAAAATGTACTATATAAATAGGGCCTTGATGGGGTCCTTATTAGGTATATTGTTGGAGAAGAAAAATCCACTTCCATGAAAGAATAAATGCCGATGTTTGTGGGGAAAACTAATTAGCATCCAAGATTTCTCACCAAATTCGATGTCTTGGGTACTATTGGCCCACTATGATGTGGAATTTTCTCAGTTCACCTAGAAGTGACACTTCTATCAAGTTCATGAAAATTTCATCCATCAGCCCCCTAAGTTAATTCACACAACCAATTACTCTTGGCCATTTTACATGTGGGGAATAGAAATTATGGGATCATATCCTCCCACTACTCCCTAAAAATGCAAGTATAGTCACACAGTGATTGACTTCTTTTCCAAATGGGCAGCAACTATACCCCTTAAAGAGGCTTGAGAAAGAAGCATTTTAATCTTTTTTTAAAGCCAATATTATCACAATATTCTATGTCCTTCATACAATAATGATGGAAAAAAACACCAATTTTTGGTCAGCTGAATTGGATAAGCTATATCAAGAGTATGGAATCAAATCCAACCATTCATACCACTAATAAACAGTGACCAACAGGCAGATAGAGGCCTTCAAAAAAAACATATGAAATATACTTCAGATGATGGTTTAATAAGATAATAAACCATGGTCGGAAAATCTCATCCACGATCTGTGGGATTACGAGACCATGATCGACACCACCCCCTAAGAAACCCTGTACTCATTAGTATACGAGATGAAGGTGGTTTTGCCCATTTATGTTTAAGAACTATCATTCCATATCACTGTCTATGATCAACTTTCCTATAAATGGTTTGGTGAGTTAGAGAAATTGGATGAGAAATTATTTCACTCTCTAAACCATTTGGATGTCTACAAAAACTAAGTTGCACAAGTCTTCTATGAAAAGGTTCACCTCAGATATTTCCTCAAATGATAAATGGTGTTGGTCCATAGAACCCTGATGATAATCAGGAATAAATCTCTAAAATTGGATCCAAAATGGTAGGGACCATATGTCATACACAAGGTCTGCTCTAATTGATCATATTCCTGAATTTCATTGGACACACAGCTTACCACTACGTCTACCAGTGGAAGGTTCATGAAGAAATATTTCCTATAGCCAAATAATTCATCCTAATCGCAAGACATTAAACTACATGGTTAAAATTTACTCATCACATTATATTAAAACTTCACGGTCAATATTTCCTCACCACATGATGTTCAAACTCTATTGTCAAAATGTCCTCACCGTATGATGTTAAAATTTCATGGTCAAAATGTCCACACCGCATGACATTAAATTTTCATAGTCAAAATTTCCTCACTCCACAATGTTAAAACTACATGGATAAAAAGTCCTAATCGTAAGAAATTAAACTAAAGGATACAACATGCCCTTCCATTTATGTAGGGGGAAATTTGTCTTGATCATATGATGTAAAACTATATGAATCAAATTCCTAACTGCATGATGTCAAACTGCATGACATCTATCATCCCAACTACAAAATGTTAAATTGAATGGGGTCCATTATGTTCCAGTCAATGGTTTGACACACATGAGTTAGATATGTGTCAGAGAAATTTAAAATCCTCTCTACTTCTATGTGAGTTTCCTACATGAGTTCCAGATCCAAACGAAAGCCCTATTTCTATAGAAATACGTGTGTCTAGATTCCTATCTATATAGGATATGTAGAAATGCCTATCCCAGACTCAGTCACCAACAAAAAAATGACACCCTCATTGCATATGGACCAGACCGTTGTGAGGATGTCTCCCCATAAAACTACATACAGATTGGTTCTCATCTTCTGATGGGATACATAGAGATGACTTGATCCTAGATCATGGTTTGGCCACCACATGGTGAAAAATTCCTCCATTGTACCCTTAGTTGCCTCTGTATTGTGAGTGGAAATCCTTTCAATTCTTTTTTTATCACACCGATCATAGCTCATATGAGCTTAGTAGTGGTGATGAAGGTTTCCCAGCATAAAAACGGGTAATGGTACACTATGATCCCACTACAAAACAAATGGCTAAAATTTCTCCTCCCTGTGCACGGGTCTGACTGTTACAGAGATCTTTAGAACTACGCGTGTCTTGATTATTTCCCTCTCAAGATAGGTAGTGATGCTCAGATTCTACATCCTAGTTCAACCACCACCAAGTAAAAAAAATCCCCTTTTTCCTATGTATGGATCAGACCTTTGCAGGGAATTTCCTTATACAAACTACATGTGGTTGGATTCCTTCCCTCGTAGGATACATAGTGATGCCCAGGTTCCACACCCTTGGGCCCAGATGCCACCAGATAAAAAATTACCCTTCCTTGTGTATAGGATATACTTGATTAGTGAAATTAATAGATTTACATTAAGATTGATTCCCATCTACACAAGGTATATTAGAAGTTCCTAGGTCTTCAAATATGGGCCTGGATGCCACAAAATATTGAAGGAAAAAAATTCTATCGTCCTTCATCATGTTCCACCTATATGAAGGAGTAATAATTTTTCATCCCTTATATCTCATATTGAGTTATTCTAAAGTGGGATTTGGAGTTTCGACAGGGTATTACTTATAGGAATATCAATTCACTACAATACTGAGTCCTTACTGCCTTATGTAAGACTTCATGGAAAAATTCTTAACTGCATGAAATTAAACTGTAAGGTATTACCAGAACTACATGTTGCTAGATTATCAGTATAATGAGATACATAGTGATGCCTGGATTTTCAAACTTGGGTCCAAACACAAAAAATGGGATGATACAAATTCCACCATCTTCTTCACAAAAATGAAAAGTTGGGCAGTAGATTTCAAACCTTGATTCCCACAAAAGGGTTTGTAAAAATATCATGCCCTCCCTTAAATATATGATAGATCTATGCAGGATATATCATGCTTTATAATAAATCGTGGTCTGGATATTCCTTATATATGAAAATATATCATTTTAATCCATAAAACTCTATAACCTAGGAAATATTGGATCCCAATAAACCTCCATGACCATTGGAAATGTAAGGTCAGTGTCCTATGAACATATTTTTTTGACTATGAACACAATGCCGCACCGACTCTACATAAGTTACACAAAAAAAAAACAGCCTAGAACCGAGATGAAAATTTATCCTTTGGAGAGGCTTTTCCTACCTTTGTACACCCAATGACTACCAAGTGCTGAATCATTCCTCATGATCTGAGGGTCCCCATAATCATGGTTTATAATTTATTTCCCCTCGTCTGGGGCATACTATAATATCTCGACCCAATTACCCCATACTTACTCATGGTCTCTATGAAAATTGATTCCCACAACATAAAATTTAACTATGCTTCTAACGTCTAAACCACAAGATGTTAAACCGCATTGACCCACAAAGTTCACCTCCATTCATGTCGAGTAAACCTTCTCCTCACCACAAGGCGTCAAACCACATGGCCAATCCATCCTGAACACACGACATTAAAATGAATGGAATAACAATGTTCTCACTTAATAGGATGTTTTACTCCCCCAACATTGGTCACCAACCATTCCATGTTATAGAACTATGTATGACTTGATTATTTCCTACATAGGATACATAGAGGTGTCCAATCTTTCACCCTATCCCAACTACCCTAAAGCGAGAAACACCTTATCTCTTGGTATACAGGATAGACCTACAGATGGTATTTTATCTAAGGAATTGTATTTGGTTTTACTCCTATCATCCCATGGGATACATATTGATGTTTGGATCTTATGACCCATATCTAGCTGCATGACACACCAGAACAAATGTCCCCTCTTCACACAAGATAATTCAAGGAAGAAAATTCCCAAACATACCCTATTCACAGGACTATCCCAAGAATAATCAAATTTTCCATCTTTCATGTCGGTTATTTTACATCCTCACTAAAATACATTAATATTCATGGTCAAAACATACTTTACATATGATAATAAAATATATGAAAGTATTCCTAATCATATGGTGTTAAACTATATGTTAAAATTTTATTTTTTGACATTAAATTGCACAACCACATGAGAATTATCACGCAAGGGGACTTTATCCCTAGCATTGGTCACCCATCATTCCATGTACAAGATACATGGAAACTCTCAAACTTTAATTTTTGTCCATGTTCCCTAAATATGAAATTCCCATTTCCTTGATAGTTCCATCCCTAGGTGGTGGACTAAACCCTTTCTACCCTTTTTTTCTCACACAGAGCATAGCTCACATGAGCTTAGGTACTTAGGCAGGGAGTTCCCCATAGAGATATGGAAAATCATTCCATAATAGTTTGTCTTAATGCCATGAACTCAAAAGGCAGGTTAAGGGTACTCCCCTCCATATTGGGAAACCCAAATTCCTTACTGTATGACAATTAAATACAAGGCACTCCAAGAAATATGTTTGGATTGATTCCTATGAATGTAGGATACATAATGATTCCTGGACGATGAATCTTAGGCTCAATAACCTTCAAAGTAAATAAATGTATCCTGAAGTTCCCCGTTCCCTGCATGTGGGCCGAACCTATACAGGAAGTCTAATTCTAGGACACTTAGCTCTTGAAAAGGAATAAAAAGTCCCCATCCCACACATGAGTTTTATGTTTTTAGGAAAATCCCCAATTACATGGGTAATCATGGTCTAAGTGTTTCTAAGATGTCCATATCGATCCTGTACATTCACCAAAATCTATGCTTCGAGTGATTTTTGATCTTCATAAACTTCCCTAGACATTGGAAATGGAAGGCCAGTTTCCTACAGACACCTTTGTTTGACTATGCACAAAATGCCCCGATTGATCTGTACATGTTTCCCACAAAAAATGCCTATCGACCAAAGGAAAATTATTCCTCAAGGAGAGGCTTTTCCTTCCTTCATACGCTCAATGACTTCTAATCCCCATATCATTTCTCTCGATCCAAAATCCCTTGAAACCATGGTTTACACTTTCCTTCCTATCCATGTCAAGGACATGTTGGGACATCCTTGTACAATTATCCTCTGATATTTGGGGCTATAATATGGGCCTCTATACTAATGTCCTAATCACTTGACACTATGGATGCATGATGTTAGAGACCCAATGTACACAATTGGGCCTAGGAACATTGAAGAATATTTCCCCCTATGTACCTGTGCATGAAATAAATCTATATAGGAAAGTCTAATATGGGTCCTGCCTCATCGGTGAGCTCATATGTAAGGAAAAAACGCCCGATTCGTATTCATGAATCAAATCTTCATATGAGGAAATGTTGAAGGAACTACATTATACTTGATTCCTATCCTCATGGGATACATAATAGCACCTGAATCCCATATCATAGGTTAAACCATAAAATAAGGTTGTCCCCAACCTGCCTTGTGTATTGGTCATACCTGCACTGGGAACCATCTCACAGTTGTATGGAGAGGACATATTTACCCATTATCAGGAAATTTTAGCCTAAAATCCCCCCTTTGGTGTTCATGCACCCCTCTTCACAACCCATACTCTATGCTCATAAATGTATGAATCTCCATAATCATCCACAACCATCAGATGTGGAGGGAAAGTTTCCAGTGAACACCTTTGTTTGACTATATAGACAGTGCCCTGTCGGCTCCGCAAAAGTTGCTCACAAAAATGATCGGTCGACCAAAGGAAAATTCCTCCTCAGGAGATGTTTTTTCTACTTATGAATGCACTTATGACTTTTATGTCCCACATAACTCTTGGTTTTAGAAACCCCCATACTATAGTTTACAACCTATCTCCCCTTTTTCATTCCGGAAGATGATAGAGCTTTTTTGGATAGAATAATATGAAAAAAGAGGAATCGTTACCCCCTCTATATAGGGTAATATGAATTTAAATCATAAGTATCAAATGTTTTGGTTTCATGACATTAAACTGAACCATTATTTAACCCTCATTTACATAATCCAAATATGTGTAGGAGTGGTCTTTGATTCATGATCATCATTGATACAAATTCCATCATAATTTTTAGACACCACTCCTTAGACAATCCACCCCTGGTGGTTTTGAGATTCCCAGTTTTCCATTAAATTAACTAGCCATTAGAAGTGGAAGGTCAATATCCGAGGGAAATATTTTTCTTACTATACACACAATGCTTCAATGTCTCTATGTATGTTTCCCACAAAAAGATGAACTTTCATCCAAAGGAAAATTCATCCTTAGGCTGTATACCCCATGGCTTCTAATCCCCTTGTCATATTCTATATCTTGAAAACAAAAAATCAGGGTAAAGTAAAATCCCACATTCATGTTTGAAAGATATTAGGACATCTTGGTTTAATGACTCTTAAGTGGCCCCCTTTCCTTGCTAGTCATGGTTAAATCTGTTCAAAATAAATCATCAATAATGATAGTCCAATTTAAAATACTCTAAACTACCCACCAAAAGAGACACATAACTCACTAGGATGAAAACCCTCAAAAGGAACCCTGGAAAAAATTCAAGCACTAGCTCTCTAAACGAATGTTACATATGATTTAGGTAAAATATAGATCAATTAAAAAACAAAAAAGACACAAATATTGTTAGTTAAAAAACCCACAAGGGTAGCCTAATTAAAATTCAAGTTATTCCTACTGAGCCCGCATCATAATAGGCTTATAAAAAATTGGGATATAATAGAAAAATACATAGTGCTTGTGGGGTATTTCCTTTACCCCTAGAAACAATAAAGTTACACTTGCTAAGTCCCTCATCTTAGGAAAAAGTTAGAGAATGATTTGATTGAAATATCCTGAATTGTGACCCAAATTGACACCAGTTGAGATTATTGTTTAAAATTTAGTCAATTATAATTGATTGGCATTGGAGGAAAATGTAAAGGCAAATCATTGGAGATAAAAAATTCTCATTCTATTAAATGAAAATGGGGGACATACACAATCGGGAGTCTCTCTCCCATGGTAGAATAAAAGGAAACAATGGCACAAGACAATCCAATAGATTACAACGAAGCCCGATTAGCTCTTTCTAGTAGATCAATAACTATATGAAAGGGGCCATCAATAGATTGTTCTATAGCAGTCATCTATGTAGATTTAGTTTCAACCACTAGGTTTACTCATTTCTTAATGACTCTAAGATCTCAGCCCATCTATTTTATATCATCAAAATTATCACTTGTTGATGTTAATTCCACCATTAGCTTGACTACATGAGCCTCACACTCCGAGAAATCTTCTATTTGGGAAATCCCTTGGTCACGATCGTTGTCCCCCTTAGTCGTTATGTGGTGCATCTATTCGATAATATCCCAAAAGGACTTTTTTCATGATACAAAGCATTTAACTAAGCCGAGTTTCCCTCACGAGTGGATAGATCCTCTCGAACTACAACAATTTTGCACACAATGTGGTGCATGTGTCAGTAGTCAAAGCATTCCGAACCCAAATCGATAAATAGATGTCAGAGGGTGTCCTCCTCATATGAAAATTCTAGAAGAGGAGTTTTAGTGACAATATACATATTTGAATCCATGAATATATTTTCTTGATAAAATGTATCCTAAAATCATTTGAACCCTAGTTTTTCTCTCCCTCTACAATAGGTATGTAGTTAGGGAATGACACCACGACAAATAGAGCTACCCTAGGCTGGGTTACCCAAGTGGGGGAACCTTCCCACTCTATAGATAGTTTGATATTTGGAACAATTCTTAGGGGGTTGATTTAAACATCAGGGATACCCAAAGACGTTCCAGTTGGGTTGGATTCAGTAGGAACACAAACCATATCACCCATAGATAGGGGGTCTGAGTAGCTCTCAATGGATATGGACTACATAGAAGAAGTCCCCTCCAAACGCATGTGGTGGCATATGGAGAACCTTCGTGAATAGGAATGAAGGTAGATGGTGCATTTGGAATGGTTTAAATGGGACCATAATTAGTCATGGGACTTTTCACCTATCATTCTAGTCTAGCCAATGTCCCATCAGAGTAGTAGGAGACCCACTATTGGTAATAATCTAATTACAAGTTAGTAGATTCCACTATGGGATGAATAAAGATATGAATACTAGAGTCCTACCTCATCAACATCAACCATAGATGGCATAGGATTACCGAATGTGATTCCCTCTTGACCTGGGTGAATGGGGGTAATGTGACCCACTAAAGACATCTTAATTGTCTAGAAAACCTATAAGAAGAATAAGTTTCACAAATAGTTATTTTATCTATGTGAGTGGTAAAGATTATGTCCTGAAGTGTGATGATGTAAGAACACACTTATGAAGAACCCCTACCATAATATACTACTACACCATAGGGAAAGGGTATGACACAAAAATAAAATAAGAAATATGACTCTATAATTCAATTTTTTTGTTAGTGATTAAAGACTTGGGGTGAATAACATCGATGTTGAGGAGAGCTGGATGGAGATCAGAATGAGGAACCATCATGATATGTCGATATTCATAGCAAGGGAAGTGCTCTATTATCTAGCCATAAGAAAATTGAAATGGATTGCTAAGATGATGTGGGGAACTTACTTAATGGGATATTCCTCTGCTAGTGCATCCTCCATCATTAACGTGAAAACTCAGACGCCAGTGTAAACACCATGGTAAATAAAGATCCTCCCTCTTAATAACATGGAAAAGAAACCGTCCAATCTAAGTACATGAGATATATTTGTTTGGACCTCATTACCCAGGGTGGTGTATCAAATTTTCTCGAGGGTAGCACAATAATAGGCAGGAATGAGCCATGATTAATGGGAGAGATTTGTTCAGCTACAAAGATCTCTCAGCCTTGGCCTATTCATCTATAGAAATATCCATGTCCAATCCTCAAATAAAATAAGTGAGTTATCATGAAGAGGATAAATGAGTATTTTATCCACCATGATCAGAAAATCCCTCTCCAATTGAGATACTTGATCAACATTTTCCCAGTTATTGGCCACTGGTAAGTATTCATCGTATATATCCCTAACGTTGGGAACTTCTAAGATCAACCAAATATCCAAGTGACTGATACCAACTTCTCCATGAACCGGATAAAAGGTGTTGGTATCTGGGATCTATCTTCTAAGAAGTTTTGAAAGGATAGAATAGTTTTCTTGCATGTAGATTTGGTATAACCAAACTGCCTATTATAGCCCGATGACCAGCAACTCGAGTCAGAATTATTCGCAGCTTTGTTGAACCCAAAAGGCCACCCCATTCAAGACCAAAAGAACCTATAGAAAGAAGGTCCCACTTTGACGACCAACCATGCTTCTCATTCTTCATAGTCCTTCGTGAGATGCTATTATAGAAATGATCTTTGTCCTTCGGTCCTCACAACACATCCTCTAGTGACCGAGGGGCATAGATTAACAAGGATCCAACAAAAATTATTTTCCATAAAAGCCATACCTTAGACGAAATAAGAGTCTTAGGAATGATGCTACAATTAATTATCCATGTCGTGGTTTGGCTAACATGACATGGTTCCAGAATTTCCACATTAGATAGAAAACAAAATCCATAAATGGAAAATATATATGAAGTTGGACATTCCTTTTGGCCCACAATGAGGAGTGAATATAAGGATTGATTCAACGGGAGAACATGGACCATGTTGTTGGTAGAATCTATCAAATTCCTCCACCTTTCATTATCAGTTGAAAGGGTAGGAGTAGAAGCATTATCAATAGTGACCTCAACAACATCTTGTGGAAGAGTCATTATTTTCTACAAAGGAACATGCTAATGTTTAGTCCAATTAAAATTTGGAAAGGGACCAAAAGTTGTCAACTTGTTGAAGTCCCATTAATGGTTCATGGAAAACATCGTTTGAAAAAAAATAGTTCACATAAGCTTGAGAAACACTAGAGTGCAGGGAATTGTCTAGTGAAGCAATGGTTCATAAAATAAGTAGAACACGTGCAAAGCCGTGCTACAAGGAATCTCAAAATCACCGTTCATAGTCAAATATGTTTAGTTAATGGAATCTATAGAGAATTTCATGGGTGAAGGGAATTTGTAGAGGAGACAATTCATGGAATCTAGGAGGCTGAAGGAATTTTTAGAGCATTGGGTTAGCTAAGAAAAGAGGTAAAAGACAAATGTCCTAGGCCCCTTATATATAGGAATGGTCCCCCCTACGGGTGCAACTTTATACCAAAAACCAGTTCTTGACTGCTTTCTACATCAGAATAGCCTCTTCTTAATCCTGATTGGAACCCATTATGATAGGGGGAATTTTTTGGGTCATGAAAAGTTTGAAAAGGAAACGAAAAATTTACCCATATATTTGAAAAAGAAAGGAAAAAAATTTGAAGGAAGAATCAAAGAAGAAGGGTGGAGAATCAAACTTTTATTAAGGAAAATAATGCATCATGAACCATAATCCCTTCACGAACCATCACCCCACATGGCAGTCTACGGCTTCACAAAATCACTTTCAAAGAAAACATTTTTTGGGTTGATGATGATGACATTGATTCCATAAAAAGAAAAATTCATTCCCTGAATGGATGTAGAAAATTATTCCCCCACGTACTAGGCCCCCCACGAAATCAAATGGTTTACGGGTGAGACAGAGTCGAAAACCTTACGTGAACAAAATGAAGTCATTTGTGGGAGAAAGGTGATGATTTTCACCATCATTAATGATGACCCCATACCCTGCTGATTGAATCGTACACAGGCTAGGTTTTTTCCCATGGAATTACGTAAAAGGTGTCATGAAATCAACCAATCCATCTATTCCACTCTTCTATAAAGGATCCTAAGCGGGACTAAAAAAAGAAGTTGGAGACTTCAACCCTTGGGGAGAACATATTTTAGAGCTTCAAGGGAACGAAAGAATAAGAGCACCACAAAAGATGAACTCTTTCGATGATTACCTTTAGGTAAAAACCAACACGTAACATTAAAGAGTGAAATATAAATTTAATTGATAGACTGATTACCACATAACCTTCACAGATGAACTTCCCATGAACCACAAGATAAATGCACCTTCTTTAATTTGGCATATCTCATAGCAAATGACTATTTAGATGAAACCATATGCCGTATAACACATTTCTTTGTGGATCGAACCCATCACTGCATAGAAAAATGTTATTCAGACGGTACGAAGTGCCACGCAGGAAAACACTATGTAGGCAACATCCAAGTCTACGTACCACCATGGTATATGGATGGATCCTCCATCCATATAGTAATATGATATGCTGAAGATACTCCACCCCACATCAATAAATGGTATGTGAAATTGGGTACCTTCCGGCATTCCATCTCCCAGATCCATTCATTTTCTTCCGTTTCCGTTGCATCGTCTGTGGCCCTTCCACGAACCAGTCCAATGATGTTAGAAAAAAGCCTCTACCAAATCCACTAGACCCATATGATAGAACTATAAGACACATAAACATTCCCATTTGAGTTTACATACCCATGGTAAGTGGAGTCACGTTGGTAATCCTAAAAACGGTGGAGACCCCCAAAATTTCCATAAGTTTACATCCTCATGGTAACTCAGGGTCCAATGTTGGGATACCAATGTGAACCTACTTATTCTAGGGATCAAGGGTAATTGGTGGTGTATCCCTCTGATGATGGATAGTGATAAATAAGGTAAATCACAGTTACTTTTTTCTTCCATGAGAAGAAAAATTCCTCCCCTTTCTTAGAACCATTATCAGGGTGTCCCTCCTGAAGTATGACCCTTTGATCATAGGATGTGGTAATATAATCCCGAACTCTTCTACCATCGCCCTCATCCTTTTCCATTAGTGGATATGGGAACATGTGTGTCTTGTGGAATAAATTAAATCCTCTTATTTCTTACACTGAGCATGAATCACATGGTCTTAGAAGCTAGTGATGATCACAACCTTCACACAATCGACCAAATCATAGAACTATGAGAACATTGATTCCTTCCCCAAATAGGGTACATAGGATGCCTGTTTAAGGCCTGATATCAATCGGGATTCTTCTTAATGGTTAACCCCAATCATGATCCCAAATTCATCAATGCCTCATTTATGTTATAAGTCCCAACTCCAACTCAGAAAAGGGTCTTCTTCGCCAATGTAATCCCCAAATCATGCCTCCCTTATGGGAAACATCCATGTGAAAGCCCCATATTTCTGAAATATATGGGATCTAATTCCAATCATGAGGATACATATGAATCCTATATTATGGGGTTGACCCTGACATCAGAACAATTCTCATCTCTCATGGATGATGATAAACTTCAGAGTGCCTCATCACGTGGCCTAAGCCCATGTTGTCTCAAAAAAATAAAATCAATGAATTACTGATCTATCCAAAAAAGGGTAAAATTGATGAAGAATCTAGGATATATACTGATATATTCATTAATGTAGAACCTCAGATACATACATATGGTTCCAGACCCATGTGTATCTATGATTGATCTTGCAACTTAGGAGTAATCCATAAACACATGCTTGGGAAATAACCAAAGATGCATGAACATATGAACATTGCTTAAATCTATAATAGAGTCCTAGAAAAGGAAATATTCCCTCCCTAAAGGGTTTTTTGATCCCAAGTTCTCACCATATCGACCAATGTGAGTCCTTAAGTGTTGTTGGCCAAATCATCATCCAACTAACACCACCATTTGGAAAGAAGGTCCAAGAATCCTGGATAATAGGGATGTTTGGTGTTTATGGGTCCACGAATAAACATGTTGGAGACCATCCTAGGACATCATACATGACATAGATCCATTTAAAAAATAATTAATCCCCTTCAATCACTCGTCAGAATAAAAATTTCCACCTTGGGTTGAAATAGAGATCCCATATTAAAAAAACCATTTTTCTCCATATATGAATTCAATTAGTCTTGGGAATCTTTTATAGAACTATGTGCAGCTTGATTCTTTCTCAAAAAATATACATAGTGATTCCTAGGTCCTATACCCTAGTATATCCTCAATATTCCTTTTTCACATCGGGTTACTTTTTTTCCTTACAACATGATGTTAAACTACATAGTTTATGTCCTTGCCACATGACTTAAAACTACATGGTTCCCTAAGAAATTTGAGTGGCTTGATTCTCACCTCAATTAGGTATGTAGTGATACTTAGAAATTATGTCCTAGTATCTTCCATGGGGTAAATAAAAGAAAATATCCCTCCTGTATACAAATAGAGATTTATATAGGAGATCTTAATTTGGGTTCCCTCATTCAAGGCTACGCCAAGGAAATAGAGATATACCCCTCCTTTATACAAGGAAATCTACCCTTCATGGACAATATTGGTCCACATTTGTCCATTGTTCTCAAACATATCACTTCCACACTTTATACTCCTAACCTTTGACACTTTCAGATCTTTATAATCTTTCCCCAACTATCGGAAATAGAACGTTTGATACCCAATGAATCGTTTTCCTAAATATATTGTAACAATATCTAGTTGGATTTTCATAAGTATCCCATATAATGGTCATGTGATCTAGGGGATACCACTATTTTACAATTCAGTTACATGTCCTAGTTGGATTTTCATAAATTCTCCCACAAAATGGGTTTGTTAACTAGTGGCAATTTCACCCATGGGAGAAGCCTCTTCAATTTTCATATGCTTTGATGAAATTATGTTTGAACCCAATATTAAAATTTGGTCCATGTTCATCCCCACATACTTTTACCATATCATTTATCCTCATATAGGAACCACCAAGATCATGTTTTACAATATTCTCCCTCATGTACAAAGTATGCCAGAATGACCTTGGTCCAGTAGGCCATACATTACCTATCATTTCCATAGTACATGGTAATAGCTATACAACCTAAACTACCAATGCTTTTCTTTTCTGAATTTGGGGTTTGTCCTATACAAAATATTCAACCCCATTATCTGGTAATTTTGATATAAAATTCTCTTCCCATATTCAGGAACTTTCCTTACACAAACCAAACTCTATGTATGAGGAAATATAAATCTACCTAAATTTCCTTTAAAAATTGAAAATATAATATTGAAAATTTTGAGAACTCTTTTTTCTAACTATGATATAACACATCCCAGTTGGATTTGCATAAGTCACCTATAAAACAAGTTTTTCAGCCAGCGGTAACTTATTCCTTGAGATATACCTCCTATATAACCATAATTCCTTCCCTATACCACTCTAAAAATTTGGAGATACCAAAAATAAATATTACACAATTATCCCTTCACACTATAATATGATAGAAAATTTCTAGAAAATAATACCAAGAATGGGAGAATCATTAATACTATGGTCAAAGCTAAAGAGCTTAAATTAAATCACCCCAATTTCCTCACTATATGGAATTAAACTACATAACATGACATCCTAGTCGAATTATGTTAAACTATACAAAATACATCCTCTTAGTAAGCCATTAAAATTCATAGTTAATGTCCTAGTCACATGACATTGAACTGCACAACACTTCAACCCTTATTAGAAAGGGGCCTCCCCCCTAAAATCGGTCATTTAACTAAATGTAGCCTCATTCACATAAGATAAATTCATGTAGGAGTGGATTCACATTCATATATAATGCCTATATAGATGATATATTCATTCTCATACATATTACCTTGGATAAACCACCATTATGGTCTTGGAAATATGAATTTTTATAAACTTCCTTTGACCATGAGAAATATAATGTCAGAATTCGTAAGATCTCATTTTCCCGACTATGTTGTAACTTGAACTAGTTGTATTTTCATAATTCACCCATATAAAGGTATTATCATCCATAAGATGCTTCTACTTGACTATAATATAATATACCCAAGATGTCTTTTCTTTAAGTCACAAAAAAATGGGTTTGTCAACTAGTGATACCTTCTCCCTTAAGAGAGACCTCCTCTATTCCCATAAGAACTTAAAATATCATGATAAAAACCATTTTTCGAATTCTTCCCACAACTATTACTCATATATGTGTCTCATATAATGTTTTACATTTGTAAATCACAAATTTATGGCTTAAAACTCCACATTGGGTATCCGAAGAATTTCAGAATGTTCTTGGACCCCAAGACTTATTTGGGTCATCATTTCAAGACTTACGGTAAACGATGTTTGAACTAAAAAACCATTAACATTATTATATCCAACATGATGTTAAATTCCCAGAAAAAGAGACATATTACTCACCAGGTTGAAAAATCCCCAAGGAAACTCTAGGTAAGATTTGAGTCTAAGTTCAATAGAGCTACACTCAATGTGCTTTAGGAACAAAATTAAGAAATGATAAGATAAAAGGGAAAAAATTGTTAGGCTGAAAACCGATAAAGGATGGCCTAAGAAAAATGTAACTCTTACCCCCTAAGTCATTTGCACATCAGGATTAGGAAAAATTTAGGGAGATGACACAAAATGAAAAAAATATTGTAACGTTTTCCACACGACCTTTGTAGTAGTCAAACTATGTTTTATAGGCCCCATGGATTAGGAAAAGATTAGGGAATCCTTCTATACTTGAAATATCTCAAAAGACCATCAATTGATGTTGGAATTCATCAATGTTCTCTACAGTTACCATAGAACCAGATTCTTTTCATTCTAAATGAATCTAATTCTATGGTAGTGGGATTTTATTGACACTATGGAATGTGTTCCCTAAGATTTACCATATAATTAAATATTTCAACCTCAATACAACACCAAATTTTGAGTTTGAGTAGAAATGTATCTTTATAATGGATTAATTAGAATATTGGATTCCCATGTATCGTAACCCAAAACATCCCTGACCAGACCCAAACAGTTGATGGGACACCTATACAGGATACCAATGGCAAGGACTTGCACACTGAATTTACACATCGGACCTATGTCGTCGACTAGCATCGGTACCCTTTGTGGAAAAATTATTCCACTTTCATAATATTTTCCTTACTTTACCTCCAGACTTGACCCTCTTCTTTCGACCAAATTGAATATTGATGGGGGAGTGTTGACCCTTTGTTTTGTTAAGTGGGATGAAAAGATTATAAAGAGAACCTCAAGTATGTTAGATAGGTGAAAATCCCAAAGAAGAATCAAAGTAACATTACTAATATGAAACGTGCACACACCCCTGTTCATCAGAAGGATCATGAAACCCCCTACACAACACTAAAATAATGGGCACCCCTACATGGGGTGCCTGTGCTTAGTACCTTCTCCATGGACCTACGTGGGGTAATTCCTTCAACCAAAGTCCATTATTTGCCTACAATTAGGAACTAAAGGTTTCTTATTTGAACAAATAGAAAATCAAAAGAACCCCTAAAGATCTGGACATGTATCCCCTTCAACTATGTCCTCTAATATCCCTCAGTTTTCCCTATGAATTCTGAGAAAAGAGGGAATTAAGGGGGTTAGTGGGATCAAAGTTCCTATAGGTTTTGAATTACAAGACACCTATGTGAGAACCATATTTCCCCTACTGGTAAAAAACTTGTGCAAGGACCCTTTCATAACCAGGGACCTATGCTAGACCCATCTAGGGACACTTGAGGAGACCTATAGTTCCTAGGCTAAAGCCTCACCAATGTTTTTTTCATAGTTGGTCCATTTAATAAGGAATATATAGGTTGTGTAGTCCTATCCCCCCTACATAAAGAACTTTCTTCTCCTCCAAGGACCTATGTGAAGAAACTATTCTTGCTAATCCAGGACCTGTGTGATCCCCCTTGAGTTCTCTTCCATGCCACTAATGGATGAGATCCTCTGAAATTGGATCCCTCATTTGAGGGGTACTAGATTGAGACCTACATCCTGAATGGCCTGAAGGCCATTTTATTTTATTTTATTATGGATAATCCCACTTCTTTAAAGGTTGAAGGGGAGCCCATACATGACCCATAGGCCTAAGGCCCAAGACCCCACATGACTTCCAATACATGGCCCGAAGGCCCAGAGGCATACCATGCCTAATACATGACCCGTAGGCCCAACCCACTAGAACAGTCCCTCCCCAGCATCAGCATCATTGATTACCTAGCTACTCACCTTGCATTTCTGATCGGCTAGCATTTCCCTGTACAAAGTTTCATGGTGCCTAGTCCCAATGGTGGTTTCCATACCCTCTCATTCTTCCAATATGGTTATATCTGCTTATGGTGATTGCTATTCTTGTTGCTCTGATCCTGTTCGGAGGCATGATTTGTGTGAATTGAGGTACTCCATGGTCTCAATGGCCCGAAGGCCCTATGGTTTGAAGGCCTTTGATGGCCTGAAGGCCCTTGAGACACGTAGGCCTGAACTGGTGGCTCCAAGGCCCAAATCGGATGAATAGTTCTGACTGCTACAGTACCGACTAGTAACTGCTACAGGTAGGGTCCTTAGGGTGCCTGTGAGTATGAATCCTTTTATTGATGAAGACCCCAAACCTAGAGATTATTTTAGGGATCCCCCAGTCTCAAAGACAATGGTTAGATACTTGTGCTTAATATGTCATCTCTATGACCTAGGGCCTCTAGTTTTAGGTGGGGAGACATGGAATGAGATCCTCCTATATTTCATCAGGACCAATTTTAGGGAATAAATCCTAGAGTAAGCCTCTATACTTTCTTTTATACCTCAACTACTTAATTCCTCCCCCCTTCTCTATAACCGTGGTTGGTATCCATATGGGTAGTCAGATGCGACTATCTTGGATACGGCGATGGGAGGGAACAAGCACATTGAAGCCCTTTCTTATTCAACTATCACCTAGGCCTCTTCCGCCAATATAAGGGGGAACCTATGGTTTTCTTGATCTTCCATTCCTCTTTCTCATGTTCAAGATTGACTCATTTTGGATTATAGGTTGTCTATGATCACAATTTCTAAATATTCCGATGTATGTTTTGGAATAGAATCGTTTATCGAATCTTCCTCTAGACTTCCTTTAGAGGGCCTCGACATGAATGGGTTCTCAAGCACATGTATCTAACATTATGGTAAAGATTATAGTGTGGTTTCATAGATCTTTTGCTTCCTCTTGCTTATCAAACTGAGAATGACTAATGTAGGATTAAAGGTTTGTGGTGATCATGGTATATGAATGGTCCCTAAACCAAACATTGTGCCTCTAATTCACTATAATTCCCAACCATGTCACCATACCACCACCAATCATCCTTTTATTTGGTACAATCCCCAATCATAACCAATTTTGGGAATCATTCCAAGTGTAATTCCAAACCAACCACATGACTCCAATTCAGGGTAATACCCAACCATATCCAAAATAATTTCTAGGGAATCCACTTCTGGAAAAAGTCCCAACTTAATCCTCTCAAAGGTCCATACTACCTTATGAGAAAAACATTCATCAGGCTTCCATAGACATGATTCATCACAACCAAACTACATGGGATTTAATTCCCATCCAAATGGGGTATGTAAGAAGCCTCTATGAGGTGAAAACACAACACTACAAAGAAACCCTAATTCCCTCTAGGACACATTCCTAGGAGAGTCTTATCCAACCCCGGAGCCCATATCCCAAGTTCCCAGGGTCGCTTTGGCATAAGTCTCACACCAAAAATTTACTTTGAACCTTTAACCTAGATGTCCTTGTATTATGATGTCAAACTATATGGTTTGGTTTTTATCACACAACCATAAAAGGTATGATGTCCCCCTTTAATTTCCACCAAACTGTATGGGTTTTCATTTATTTCACTAAGATATGTGGGGAGTCTATCTTATGGGTGAAATACTAAGATCAAAAGAGATCCCATATCCTTGGATGATGATTCACTGCATAGTTCCCCACTGTGTGGCTCAAAACCAATATTATAATAAAACGACAGAAGAATATCAAATCAGCACATAAGAGGGTACCATTTATGGAGAACCTTATATATATACATATATCTCCATTGATGAAAAATATTAGATACATACAGATGATTCTAAATTATATGAAATCTAATAATTTATTATTAATTTAATGGTAACCCACATCATACTTTGGATTTAATAAAGAATTAAAAAATACATGTTAAATATGTGGGAGAGTCCCAAAGTAGAAAAAATTCCCCCCAAAAGGGTGTGATGAGCCTGACCTCCCATCCCCTCAAACAATGTGAGTTATTATGTATCATTGGATAAACTTCCAACAAGCACCTACCTTTGGAAAGAAGATACCTTATGGATTTGAAACTGTTGGGTGCTTCTGGTTCCCTGATCAAATCCTGTGAGAAGCTAGTCAAAAATAGGGATCCTGATGTGAGTGATTATACTTGATTCAACCCCTTAAAATCAATCGTTGTGTGCAACATTTTCTTCAAAAACAACCATGCAATCAAGTGTCCAACCCAATGAACAGATCTAAAGAGTAGTAATGTCCAAGATATCCCATATAAACCCAAATACATGGAGTATAAACTTCCATGGAATTAAATATTGTTCCAAATATATGGATTAGTTATGTACATAGATTTCAACACAGTTCTTAATTCATGGAGTAGAAATGTCTATGAAATTCAATACTATCATAAAAATTCCATTAATCATTCACAACCCATGTGTTTATCCAACTCGTTCTTTATAATATATTTGAACATTTAACATCATGTAGTCATATGGAATAAATGGAATAAACCACCTCCTAATATAAAAATTAAATTCATCAAGAATTCCACTATGATGGGGAGAACACACATGCACCCAATGGGGTGGTAACTCATGGTGATTATACATAATCACACCTTAAGGTTGATTATATTTGAGGTTCACAACCACTAACCACATCAAAGTGCTATGTGGGAAACCTATCATGTTTTAGATAATTTATTAAAAGTATTCCAATTAATTTAGTATAAAAAATCTAAAGTTTTTTCATAAAACACATCGAAAACTAGGTACAAAACAATGATACTTTGTGGGAAAAGGTATATATCACCTACTGTATGTACATGATAAAGAAATCATCTAGTATTGAGTCTTAACTTGATCCAAATTGGAAGAAAAAGGAAGAATTGATTGAAACCAAGAAAATAGGGAATATTAGATTGCACCAAAATAACCCAGTGATGCGAAGACAAATAGAGAAAGGAGAATATGAAGAACTCATAGAAACAAATCCAATGAGATGAAAAATGTTTGAATCAGAGAATGGATAAAAAAATTGTATGAAAGTTGACTTTTAAGTCATAAGAAACTCAATGGGATAAGAATATTTCCACTGGAGAGAATAAGAAAATAAAATAAGGTTTTAAAGAAATTTTAATGTAGAAATAGTCATTTTATCAGGAAACACAGAGTTATACAATTTGGATGCATGGTTGGCTAAACCATGTTCCTACTTTGCATCCTTCACTACCTCCAAACCCCCTTGAATGGTTCATGCACATTGTTTGGGAAACCGTGAACAAACATTTGTTTTCACATTTGATAAAAACTGATGGTGGCTTGCATGGGCATGCAACCCTAGATGCACAGTTTCATTAGATCATGCAGCCCTAGACAGATCCTTGGACCACCTTTCATGGATACTTCTAACCATGTGACATGGGTTTCATGGTTTCTTCTAATAGTGTATCCCAACCACCTTTTCCAAAAACCCACTCTTTGGGCTCTGAAGAAGCCCTGGAAACCCTTGAAACTCCCATGACATCATCAGGAATTCACATTAGAAAAAACTAAGAAATTAAACTAAAATTCATAAGATACTTACCTCAAAGAAAAAATTTGTATCTTGCAATCTTTCCACTTAAAAATAAATTTGTCCCCAAAATTCCCCTACAAGGATGGTGAAGAATCATATGAGAAAAAATTCGACCCCTGGGCATGTACATCAGCCTCCCCCTCCCAAGTCTCATCCTATATATGGCCATGGTTCCATAGAACCCTTATAAGTGGAACTGAACAACCTCAGGTATTATTTTTTCTATGATCAACAATATTTATAAAATTATCCTCGAAGGATGCATCAACCATCAACTCATCCTCATCTAAATGAATTGTATGAGATGGTTCTGAATGATAATGATATAGATGAGATACATGGAAGATGTTGTGCATGTCTCTGTACCTCTGAGGTAACTATAAACAATAAGATACTAGCCCAACACTCTCAAGAATCTCAAATGGATCAACATATCGTGGAGAAATCTTACCTTGTATTCTGATCAATCTGTGTCCTATCCTCATAGAGATACATAAAAATACCAGATCCCTAACATCAAACTATAGAGGTTATTAATGAAAATCAACATAGGTCTTCTATATAGACTGTGTAGTAGTTATCCACTTTCTGATCAATTGGACCTACTCCTAATACTCCTGCACAAGCCACAACCTGAGTAGTGTTGTCCCCTGCCCCTAACCAGCACAAAGGTGATCGACATGACCTACTGGGTAAAGAATCAATTTCAAGGATTCATGATCCACTATTAAAAAATAGGCCTTTAAAAATGCAACAATAGGCCTTTATCAGTGCTAAAAAAGAGTTTACCACCACAACGTGGAAAAAAGGCCATGTTTTTTATCAGCGCTAGAAAAGTGATGATAAAGGGATAGTTTATTAGAATAAAAAAGTGTTGATAAATCACACTTTTATCAGTGTTAATAAATAAACTGATAAAGGATACTTTTATTAGTGATACTAAATGTGCCAATATTGGGATTCTTTATTAGTGTTACTAAATGTGATGATAAAGGGACCCTGTATTAGGGAATTTAAAAGCATAGATAAAGGAAAGATTTTTTAGTGCATTTAAATGAAAAAATAAGTAAATTATTTATCAAAGATCTGGGAAAAACTTATAATTGTATCCTTAATCACCAAATTTATTAGCACTGATAAAGGGTAATACTATAGTGTACTACCTCAACACACTTCAACACTAGAAACAGAGCTTGGAGTGTGTTGTAACAACACACTACATCACCGAAAACATCAGATTTTTTTTTCAGAATTAGATAAAAATTTAGAATTTATATTTAATAATATTTTCAACACAAATAAAAGAAAATACACTATTATAGACTATGTCCATTTTTTTTAATAAAATTAATTTTAATTTTGAATAAAAAGGTGCACTTGGGGTCACACCGGTCACACTGTGATTCAGATTAAGGTTCGACTGATTCCTACACATCACAAATGACTTATTGATCATTTTCCTAAATTAAAAAACAATATTAATGTGTTTTCTCTGTTTTGAGTATGTACAATTTTTTTTATTAAAATTAATGTCTATTTTGAATAAAATGAAACAATTGGAGTAATACCGATCAAAACATGTGTTAGATTGAGGTGAGACTAATTACTACTTGTCCCAAATTCCTTAGAGATAATTTTACTAAATTATAAAAACAATATTAATGAATTTCTTCTATTTTCAGTATGCCACTTGTGTTATTTACTAAAATGTAATTTTAAAATAGAAACATGCACTTTGAGTCATACCAAGCACATAGTGTATTAGATTGAGGTTTGGTTGATTCATACAAATTAAAAATTACTTATGTATCTTTATCGTAAAGTACCAAAACAATTTGAATGTGTTTTCTCAGTTTTGATTATATCATCTGTTTTTTTACTAAAATTAATTTCAATTTTGAAAAAAAGATGAACATAGAGTCTTGCCTATCTCACCACAAATCAGATTGAGGGGAGGCTGATTCCTACACGTCTCAAATGACATATGGATAATTTAATTAAAATATCAAAACATTCCAGATGTGTTTCCTTGATTTTGAGTATGCCACTTTTTTTATACTAAAATGTTATTTTAACCTCGAAACACACACTTTTAGTCATATAGGTTGGAACATGTGTGGGTATAACATGAGATTGATTCGAAAAAATTAGAAATTAATTATAAATCCTTATCTTAAATTATCAAGACAATATGAGTGAATTTTCATGGTTTTCAGTGAGTGGCATGTTTTTTTTATTAAAATGTCAATTTTAAACTGATAACAGACACTTTGAGTAATATCAGGAGAATCATGCATCGAATTGAGGTGTGGTTAATTCCTACAGATCAAAAATGACTTATAGACCATTTTCACAATGTAAAAAAACAATTCAAATTCGTTTGCCAATTTATGAGTATGTTAGTTGTTTTTTCACTAAAATTAATGTCAATTTTGAATAAAAAGACACACATGGAGTAATAATAGTCACACCATGTGTCTTATTTAGGTTTGGATGATTCTTCTTCATCTCAAATGACTTGTTCATTGTTTTCCTAAAGTATCATAACAATCTGAATGTGTTTCTGTAGTTTTGAGTATGCCACTTGTGTTTTCTACTAAAATGTAATTTTAAAATGGAAACTTGCACTTTTAGTCATACATGTTGAATCATGTGCGAGTTTAAAAGGATACATATTAATAGAAATCACAAATAAATTCCGAGTCATTTTATTAAATTATCATGACAATATGAGCATGTTTTATTTGTTTTCAGCGAGTGACACTTTTTTTATTAAAATGTCAATTTTAAATTGATAATGAATACATTGAGTCATACCAGTAACATAATGTATCAGATTGAGGTTTAAATGATTCCTTCATGTTATAAATTACTTATTTACAGTTTTCCTAAATTTAAAAAATCATTCAAAAGTGTTTTCAACAATTTTGAGTGTGTCAATTCTTTTTTACTAAAATTAATGTCAATTTTGAATAAAAAGATGGATTTGGGGTCATAATGGTCCCAATATGCATATAATTGAAGTTATAATAATTAATACATGTCTAAAATGACTTATTTATCATTTTAATAAAACACCAAAACAATCCAAATGTGTTTCCTTGCTTTTGAGTACACCACTTGCGTTTTATAATAAAATGTCATTTTAAACTGGAAATAAGAACTTTGAGTCATACGGGCTTCATCGGGTGTGCGTTTGATATGAGAATAATTAATACACATAAAAAATTAATTATTAATAATTTTACTAAATTATCAAGACAATCCAAGTGAGTTTTCCTAGTTTTAGGGAGTAACACTATTTTGTATTAAAATGTCAATTTTAAACTGATAACGAAAACTTTCAGTCATACGAGGCACTTCATGTATTGTATTGAGGTGTGTTTGATTTATACACATAAAAAAATTAATTATGGATCATTTTCATAATGTAACGATACAATTTGAATGTTTTTTCTTGATTTTGAATATGTTAGTTATTTTTTTCACTAAATTTCATGTTAGTTTTGAATAAAAAGACGCAATTGGAGTCATATAGGTCACACCATGGATTAGATTGATGTGAGGTTGATTCTAAAATGTCTAAAATGGATTATGTATCATTTTAAAAGTATCAAAACAACCTGAATTTTTTTCTCAGTTTCGATAATGCCACCTGTTTTTTACGCAAAAATGTAATTTTAAACAAAAAACATGTAATTTTAGTCATACATGTTACATCCTGTGTGGAATTGACATGAGATAGATTCTTACATTCCAAAAATTAATTATGAATCATTATACTAAATTATTAATACAATATATGATTTTTTTATTAGTTTTTAGTATGTTACATTTTTTTGTATTGAAATGTAAATTTTGAACTGATAATGGACACTTTGACACCATACCTCCTCAATGAACTTTATATATCAATGATGGGTTTTCTCCAATTGTTCTCTTATATACCTTCTGACTTCAGTGTTTGTTTAAAAACTTATTTATTAAAACATTTATGTTGTATTATATACTTGTTTGATAATTCGGAGTTGTAAATATGTTTCTTCAATAACACTAGTGAAGAATTTGAAGCTTACAACACAGAATCATTTTTAAACAAAATCTTGGTTTGATCCTCATTGTACTTCATTGACCAAAAATTTTATTGTTTTAAATTCATAACTATATCTCATCCTCTACCTCAGTATCCACCTCGGTCTCTACATCGACCTATCTTACACATCAGTCTCTAAATTTTAATATACCTCCACCTTCACCTCACCTTAGGAATTTCCCACCAATTTTATTATTTATAGGTCAGTGGTTCTAAACAAATTTATTACCTCCATTATACTTCTCATTGATAAAGAGATCAAAAATAATATGTAAACATTCTGAAATAATTCCTCACACCCCAAATATATTTCAATGTTCATAAATCTTATTATATCACGAAGATAGCAGTTAATCACCTA
This sequence comes from Viscum album, assembly GCA_963277665.1. Classification (NCBI taxonomy): domain Eukaryota; kingdom Viridiplantae; phylum Streptophyta; class Magnoliopsida; order Santalales; family Viscaceae; genus Viscum; species Viscum album. The sequence continues at coordinate 647,958,815 of OY728133.1, read as the reverse complement.
AATTTGTTGTCGACAAACGTTCTGACAAAAAGTACATTGGAAACCCATCTATAAAAAAGTTATTTCTTATTTTGAGTATTTAGTTTGTCCGAAATCATGATAGTAATGAGAAAATATAGAAAAAAAATTATTATGAAATATATTTAATGAAATTGTAATTATATTTGGAAATTAACTATTAGGGGATGCTAGTCTCTTCATGCTTAATAGTCTCTCTCATAAATTAGCGAACTTAATATCCATAATCGATGCGATTATCTTATTTCAGAAATTACAGAAACATTGGCCAAAATAATTAAATTATTTTAAATTATTTTAATAGTTAAACCTTTTTATATATACCTTAATTGTTTTCCATTTTTAGTAATTCACATTATTTATCCCTTTTGAAGCCATCTTCCATGATTGAGCATATATTTAGCGACCTCCCTATAATAACAAAATCCCTATTAAAAGATAGATTGAAACATATAATTTTATGTTTATCTATAATATATTGATTCCAGTGTATTACATATTCACAATACATATCATGTGTGGTCGGTTGGTTGGATATCCATATATTGGATCAAAAAAATAATTATTCAGGGTATCCATATTGATTGTGATCAACATATAGTACTTCCTAAAAAACAATTAAGTATTGTCGAAATAAAAAATATATTTTTTGTGATTAGATTATAGCGTTTTACTTTTGAATTACATGAATAAAAAATAGTCTGTCATATGATACTTTTTGATTAAACACTTTGAGTAAATCATCTTTTTTCTTCTTAATTTATTCATTATCCAAAGTAAGTCTTTCCATAGAAATGATACATAGATTGATGAATACAAATCAAGCTTCCCACGATCCTCTATTTATATAATTTTAATATAAACTACTGTAGAAAATATTTATAGTTATTAAATTTAATAAGAAAATTATCTCACCATTTGGATAGATGTTTTATGAAAATATACCATATATATGTATTAGAAAACGAGACACCCAACCATTCACGCTTGAGAATCACATTTTGTGTCTTGAGAAAAATTCTCTCTATCAAGGAATTTCCACATATTTATTTTTAATATTCAATTTATTTCAAATATTTATCATTAAATGTGGTCTCTACATGAAGTTGTAATATAAATTAATGTTGTTCTAGAACTATAGGTGGAAAAAATACTCTCAAAAGGTTGTTTTTTTCTTAGTTGATACACTAGATTTTCTTGATTTGACATTCTATTTCCCCAATCTCATGTGATATTTAGGGAGGTCTTAATAGTGCATCTTTTCTCCTAGAATATTATACACTATACCCATCGCAACACGGCGGTGCATGAGTGTTGACGGATACACATGACATACAACTGTACCCTACAAAATTTTAGTAATATAATGTTTTTGGAAGTTGTTTGATTCACATTTAGTATAGAGAGTAATGAAAAAATAAATTACCATGGGTAAGGTATGCGATTGGGGGGAATAACTATCCTCAAATCTAGTGGAATCATTTGATTGATGTGCATATCTTTTCTCCACTACCGATTCACCTTGATCCTTTCTCATACATTGGTTCACTAAAGAAGATTGGACAATAATTTATTATAGTGAGTCTTTTTGCCATCTCAAATCATCTCACAATATTATAGGTATCTTTTTTATGGTTTTATCTTCTCGAAATATATTTTAGTAGAGACACCGAAACCAAATCCTCTAATGCGACCATATTGTTCATGCCACTTTAAAGCTATTGGAAGTATCTTTTCATCTAGTATGGTTATTGGTGATTCTTATGTGTAAACCGTATAAAAAATATTATCATAAATATAAATTATAATCTAATATTTTTATAATTTATAATAAATTAAAATTATGTCATACTTACACATGTTTCTTGTACTTTTTTTTGTTTTCATCAACTAAATCACCCTTCTTATTTACACGAGACTTATTCCATCACACATAACATGGGATAGAAGTGGCTTCATATTTTGATTGATCAATATGTATATAAACAAATGAACATAGTTTGATTCATATCACATAGTTAAACTTTTATTCTTGATTTAAAATATATACCAATTTCTTATCTAATGAAGCATACCCCATCCTTGCTTGGCGATAGGGGTACATTGGTTTTAATGCATGTTCTTTATTTGTATTACTCTTTATCTATTTTATAAATTTAAAATTTTGAATCAAGTTGGATAAAATAAATAACGTCGAATACAATATTATCGACTAAAATGCACCTAAAAAGATCTCTCATTGTGATTATTGATGAAAGCAGTCTATGTTTCTTGCTTTATAATGTGTGCATATCTAATTGGTGGTTGCGGATTTACTTTACCCAAAGCATCCCTAAGATGTAACATCATATAAAGAGTGCAAAAGCCTGTTGGGGCTTCTCCAGTGGCCATTAAGACACATTTCTTACAGAAATATTCTAAAATAAATGAACTCTTCAATGAATGATGAAAATTAAATGAACGTTTCATTGTATAATTTTTTTTATTAAAATAGAGAAAGTATTTCATAACATTACCATTATATATTTCCAAAGGATTTACTTCATTACAGGTTCAACATGGAGCAATGAATTAATATCAATCATCACATTAATACTCATTGTTATTCCAATATAACTATTAAATGTTGACTTATTGGGGTCAATATGTTTGTCGTGTTTTTTCCAACCAACATCAAATTTTATACCCTTACTTCTTACCTTGAAAATTTTCTTCAATTATTTTATGTTGCATCATTTTTGTTTTTTCATCAACATACTGTTGATCCCATAATTATTCAACAATTTCATTATCAATAGAATATTCTTCCTTGATATTCGTAACATCATCATGTGTCGAAGAAATTTTCTAAAGGAGAAGTCAAAAATTTAATTTGTTTTTAATAACAACAATACAATACACTTCATGTGTAAAAGTACACATTTTCATTTAGCTTTATTTAAAATTGTTATTGTCTTGAACAAAGATATAATACTTCAATACTACGACACAACTAACCTTCATTGCCTTTATTTAATCTGTCCTCAGATGTTTGATTTCATTCCATCTCTTGATGATGGATTGGACTCCCTATTTCAAACTAGCCTTCCTCCCATCATTGTGGTTACAATGTTCCTTGATGACATACCTACCAAAAAATTATTATTTCATTTTGTTTTTTTGGTCAGAGTAGATTACTCAAGAGGGGAGGGGTGAATTGAGTAACTATAAAAATTTCTATAAAAAGTATTTCCCAAAAAGTTATATACAACCCAGTTAATCAAGGTTACACTATTATAAGAGTTTGAATATTTAAATAACTTCTTGGGAGATTGATTAATTCTCAATAATCTTAAGATAAGTTATTAAAGTTACTTTTGAAGCTATTATACCATGACAAGAAAGTTATAACTTCTTTCTAACACTAACTATCAAAGTGAATTTAGTGATTTTTGAGTAATATTGAAAAATAGTAAAATAGAGAAGACTAAATTAAGTATCACAATAGATATGAAATAAGAGGTTCAGTCTCAATCCGAGACCAAATCCACTCCACTTGGTGATCACCTACCACCAAGCAGTTTATATAAATTAATTTGATCCACACCCTGGATCAGGGTTAACAATAGTACACAGGACTGTCCAGGCCACAGAAGGACCTCTTCCACACTTATCATTGGGTATACACAAGAGTAAAAGAATGTTTGATTAAGGATATTTTGTATCCTTTAGTTTAATATAGGATATAGAGCGTGTTGCTATATAGATACACACTCTACATGAAATTTAATAAAAAGATACACAATAGAGTAGTAATATTGAGATAGGTTTAGAAGTGCTATGAGTGTTGGTCTTTGTAGCTCTGGAATTTTGGGATGAAGAAGAAGCAGAACTCGAGTCCTCGTCTGTAAAATAGAGTGTCACAAGTCAGATAGATCTGGCTTGTGTTCTTCATGATCTTTGAACATGTGAATATGTTATCTGGATTCCAGTATGCTGTGTGTGTTCTTCAGTAGAATCTAGTTGTAATATCCATTCTCCAAAATTTATATATTGTTCTCACGTTCATGCCCACCAGCTTGTTCTTTGTGTCATGCTACCACTTATTATTTTTTGGGCCGCATTACTCTTTTATCTTGGAGTACATGTGTTGGGGCCAAAAAGTTGCATGTATTCTACACCTCGTACCTTGTACTATCCAATGATATGTCTTTAAAGAAACATTATTTATGTAAGTTCATTAAAATCTTCAAATATGACCATTGGAGATTAAATTGAAAGATGACAAAATATATTAGAAAACGTTATCACAATATGCCATGGAAACAATGTCTCCTTCACACGGTGTCTGGATTGGTCACGATGTCTGAATGTCACGATGTATCACAGTAATGGTGTCTCGTGGTCACGGTATCTCATGGTCATGGTGTCTCTTGGCCACCATGTCTCATAGTCACATTGTCTCATGGTCACAGTGTCTCATGGTCAGAATGTCCCATGGTCACGGTGTCTGCTTCTTGGTATCTGCTTCACTGTGTATGAATGTTCACGATGTCTACTTCACAGTGTCTGAATGTTCACAGTGTCTGCTTCACAGTGTCTGCTTCATGGTTTCTGAATGTTGACAGTGTCTCATAATTCGGAATATATATGTATTCAGAATTATGTTGTGATACTTATGGAAAGAGTTAAACTTAATCATTTGTTAGAGAAATCAAAATAATGTGAGTCAAAATAAAGTATATTGTATCCAAACTCAGTGTAGAGAAATTAAGATCTTGAATGGATCTTCTTAAATAATGATAATACATAAACAATAATTCACATGATTTTATATAATTTATAGGATTTAACCAGGTTTAATAGGATTTGTGATCATTAAAACATGATTAGTAAACGATGAGTCCAACAATCTCCCCCTTTTGATGATCACAAATCATGTAGATTAAAGTGTATATTTGATTCAACTATATATATAGAGATAAATGTCTAACATATATAGATTTCTATCCCTTTTGGGATTATAAAAAAGATATAAGAAGAGAAGTCATGAAAAGTGCACATTCCATTAAAGAAAATATGATCTAGTACAAACAAAAAGGAGTAATACAAAAGAAACATTATTCCAATCAAAAAGGAGTAATCACTGTTCTTCTTTAGGGGTTGGACTTCTCTTTTCCTTTTGCAACAGTAGCAGAAGAGGAATCCATAGGAGCAGAGGTTGAGGTAGAAGAAAGAAGGGAGCTGGTCGATAGAGAAGGTAAAGGAAGGCTGTGAAAAACTGAGGGAGCTAGAGTAGGTGCAGTAGAAGACCGAGGCAGTTGTTGATCAATGATTAGAGGCATAATCTGACTCAATGCCTGACTAAAAGACATGGAGGTGGAGGCTAGGTCAGAGGTGAATATAGGCAAAATAGGTCTCAAAGTTTCAGCTGCAGGAGCAACAATGGTTGTACTCTAGACATGGTGATAGGGCCTCATAAGTTTGATAAAATCCACAATGATCTCTCCAACATACTGCATGGCATTCTCAAAATCATCCTGGTTTTGCATAAAATTTTCCAGCAGTCGAGTAAACTCTATGAGCTTCTGGACTTGGGTCTTGAAATCTTGAATAACATGTGTAATCCTCATATTTTCCACAAGATACTTGAAATGATTATTCATGTCACTTTCAGAGAATATTATGTTTAAATAGAATTCCTCTTTCTTGGAAATCTCTTGCTGAGAATCATTAGAAATTTTAGAATGGATCTGGACCAAGTCAAGAAATCTGTCACTGTTGTTGATAACTTCATGTAGAGAATCTTTATTGAATCCACTAAGAATAGTCTGAAGCTCTTCTTTGACCACTTTTCTGAGAAAGTTACTATCTAAATGGAGTTGAGAGGATTGACCAGAAGCTTTAGAAACATTGAAAACAACAGTGAGAGATTTCAGTTGATTCAGCACTTTCTGAGACATCCTGTATACTCATCAGTGAGTTTTTTTAGATTAACCACAATCTATCGCATTTCTTTGACAATCTGTTTGTTCTTTTTTGTGACCTTATAATATTAGGAAGCTAAGTGTGGATGAATCTCAAATACAACATTCTGTGTGGTTTTAGGAACAACAGGTTCAATAGGATGAGAAATAAGCTCTGATTTCCAATGCATCTCTTTTTGCATGTCTTCAATCATACCTCTTAGAGTCTTCACTTCAGCACTAAGTAGTTTGTTTTCATCTCAGACTTCCTAAATCTCATGAATCATTTTGGGGTGTATTTTCCAAATAACTTTATGCAACAACAAAGAGGCATCTTTCTCACTTAGATGCATCACAAGAGTAGGTTGGGAATTCAAAACTTTTTCAACACCAGAAAAAAGGGTAGAACCAAATTCCTTTAGATAATTATTACTCACAAAGGATGGTTGTACTAATGATGGTTCAAAAACAAGAATTGATACAGTTTCAGGTTCCTTTGCAGGGGCTAAATTAGAGACCGATTTCAACAGGAACAAAGAGTAAAGGTCAAGGCCTTTTGCTGAGGCTTGTTGAGAGTCATCCACATAATAGAAACTGGTGAACTTATATCGAGTGTTTAAAGGACTTGGAACTATCAGGTTAGGTTCTTCAGTAGATTCCAGATTTGGGGGTTTATCCCCCTCAACATTTTCATCCTACTCAGGATTAAGAGGCCTAGGGTCTTGATTCATTTCCACAAATTCATCTCATAGTTATTCTATCATTTCCTGTCTAGCCAGCTAAAATCCAACTCCATCCTTTCCTCAGCTGAAGGGATTATCTTAGGAACAGATTTTTCCACTGGGAGTTCCTCAAGATCAGATCCTTGCATAACAAGTATCTCTTCCAATAGAGGTTCTTCCATGATATTCTTTTTTGTTTATTTGGAAACAAATTATATTTTATCCTCGAGTTGAGCTTCCAGAGTAACAACTTCTGTAGGTGTAGGGACTTCTTTTTCACTTACTATAAGAGGGATATGAGTACTGTCTTCCTCAACAGAAACAGTTTCCCTGGGGGGCACACCAGCCTCTTATTCTTCTTCTTCTTCAGAAGAGTACTCAACAACTTCATCTGATTCCAAACTAGGATAAAAAAGTCTCTTTGTCTTGAGGGATGTTCCATAAGATTTAATTTTTCATAAAGTATATCATTGTATTATACCCATGCCTTTTTCCAAGGGTTATAATTTTTTTTCATCCTCTTGATAGTGACTTTTGAAAGGCAGTACTCACAATCCTTTATAACTTCCTCAATAGGTTCAACCATACCTTTGGCGTGAAGCATGACTGAGATAAGCCGAGAGTAAAATAGGGAGGTTGACTTGGATGTGGCTTTGATGAGTTCACACATATGGTGTATTATATACTTGCAATGGTTGATCTTATGCCCATTTTTCATAAGGTGGATCAAAAACACATCCTAATATTTTAAAACAGCAAATTCACCTTTTCTTGGGCTAACTAGATCCTGAATAAACTTGAACAAAAGTCTTGATTATCCATCTAGTTCAGCAGAAATGGCTCTCATCATGGTTCCATTTCCAGTTAAGACTTTGAAAGCATCCTCCATATCAAAGTATTCAGTTGAAGGTGGAGATCCTCTTTGATAATCCTCACAGATGCCTTCCTGAGGTATCCTAAGGCATGGAGCCCATAACCTCGAAGATAATGAGAATCTCTTCCCATTGATCAAGCTTCTCACAACATATCCATCTTCAGACTCAAAGGATAACTGAACATATTGATAAAACTAAGCCACTAACTTAGGATAGATAGGTCTATATTCCTTCAAAAACCACTCTAGCTAACCTTTCTCTTTTAAAAATTTCAAAACGAGAGACTTACATGAAAGAATACAATTGAGTAAAACCTATTTCTTAGGTATGAAAACTCGGTTTACCAGATTTGGGTTTAGAGGACATTCGGGTGCTATCTTGGGTGCAATTTTCTCCTTTGTGCTATGTTTCTCAGGAGTCGACGATGAAGGGCATTTCATCCTGGAAATCCACCAAAGGTTTGAATGAGAGAGAAGGGTTGAAGGTTTGAAGAGAGGTTTTGAATTAGTGAATAGAATAATGCCCACATGAAGGAAAAATGATAAATCCTTTATTTTATCATCTAGTAATACCAAACATTACAAAAGTAAAAGTGCGGGAAAACAAAAAGGTGAAAAGGATAATTACTGCAATATAATTTTTTTAATTCAAATAAAAAAATCATAAATAATATTCATGGTGAGATCATATTGGGTATTTACGATGAGACAAAGAATTAATTTTATGGTGAGACAGTAAACATGAACTTTATGGTGAGACAATAAACATCAACTTTATGGTGTGACAGTAAAAATTAACTTCATGATGTGACAGTAAACATTAACTTTATGGTGTGACAATAACTCTTAGATAGTAGTCATGAATCACTAACTATGAGACCGTAATCATAAAATAGTAAGACATTTACTTAAGGTTTATCATGCTAATTCATGTATGATGAAGTCTATTATTTCAGAATTTAAAGATTTGGTAAATATATCATCAATTTGATACCCAATACCAATGAATTCCAAAGTGATATCACCTTTTTGATAATGATCTCTCAACAAGTGATGTCTTACATCAATATTATTTGTCTTAAATTGTGAAACATGATTTTTCGAGATGTTAATATCACTTTTTTTGTCATAGTTTATAGGTACATGCTTGAATTAATATCCATAATATAGTATTGTATGTTTCATCCACAAAATTTGTGCACAACAACATCCAAAAGCTATATATTCAGCTTCTGCAGTAGATAATGGAACATAGTTTTGTTTATTACTACACCATGATACTTGTGACTTGCCTAAAAAGTAACATGTTCTAGAGGTGCTTTTTCTATCTAACTTAGAGCCACTAAATTTAGAATCAGAATAAATAACTAATTCAAATGATTGTCCTCTAGGATAGAACAATCCTAGATTGGGTGTATGATTGGGGTATTTAAAAATTCACTTTACAACATTTAAATGAGATTCCTTTGGATTTTCTTGAAAACGATCACACATACACACGCTAAACAAAATGTCAGGTCGACTAGTAGTCAAGTAGAGTAAACTTCCAATCAATCCTCTATAAGTGGTATGATCAACAGATTTTATGTCTTCAACAAGAACCAACTTACAAGTGGTACTCATGGGAGTGTTATTACTTTTAGTGCTATCCAATCGAAAACATTTTATAATATCTCTAGTATATTTACTTTGAGTTAAAATAATTCCATCATTATTTTGAAAGATTTGAAATCCAAGAAATAATTTTAGTTCACCTATTAAACTCATTTCAAATTATTTTTGCATTATTTTAGAAAAATCAACACATAAAGAATTTTTTGAATTTCCAAAAATAATGTCATCTACATAGATTTGAACAACTAAAACATAATTGTAAATTTATTTTATAAAAAGGGTAGGATCAGATATTCCTTCTTTAAAGCCTTCAGAAATAAGAAAAGTATTTAATCTATCATAAAAGTCTCTTGGAGATTTTTTTAAATGATATAAAGCTTTGGATAATTTAAAAATATGATTTGGAAAAAGAGGGTTGTTAAATCTAGGGGTTTTTTCAACAAAAACATCCTCAGCTATATACCAATTTAAGAATTCACTTTTAACATCCATTTGATATAGTTTTAAATTCAGATGTGCAGTATAGGAAAGCAGGATTCTGATGGCTTCGAGTCTAGCTACTGGTGCAAAAGTCTCCTCATAGTCAATTCCTTCTTCGTGACTATAGCCTTGAGCAACCAATCTATACTTGTTATTAACTATGTTACCAGCATCATCTATCCTATTTCTAAACAACCATTTAGTATCTATGATGAATGTTTCCTTAATTATTTCAACAAGTTTCCAAAGTTTGTTCCTTTCAAACTGATTAAGTTCTTCTTACATATACATAACCTAAAATTCATCATTGATAGCATCATTAATGTTTTTAGGTTCAAGTTGTGACAAGAAGACTTGATGTTCAACTTGACTTCTAAGAGAAGATCTAGTTTGTGTTCCTTTTTCTAGGTCTCCTACAACAATATCTAAAGGATGGTTCTTAAGAGTTCTAATAGTTCTAGAAAATGAGGGACTAGTTATTTCAGGTTCATCGATATGTTCAGGTTCATTGTGACTTGATTCTAGGTAATTTGGAGAATTAGAATTTTTCACATATTCTTTCACAGAAGTGTTTGAGGTTTTTGAATTGATTTTCAGATTTGATACATCATCCTCCTAGTTCTCTAGAATGGTTTTAGGCTCATGTGGATCTGTTTCATCAAATTTGACATTTACATATTCTTCTACACATTTAGTTCTTTTATTTAACACTCTATAGGTTTTACTAGACACAGAATATCCTAAAAATAAAACTTCATCACTTTTGGATGCAAATTTGTCAAGATTGTCCTTAGTATTAAGAATATAGACTTTACGACCCAAGACATTGAAGTAGTTAACTTTGGGTTTTCTATTGTTCCATAGATCATAAGGAGTCCTCTTAAGAATGGGTCTGATCAACACTCTATTGATTATGTAGCATGCTATATTGACAGGTTCAACCCATAAATAAATAGGTAGGTCGTACTAACTAAGCATTGTTCTAGCAATCTATTTCAGGGTTCTATTTATTATTTCTATAACTCAATTTTGTTGAGGTGTTCTAGGGGTATAGAAATTGTGATTATAACCATTTTGTGAGGAGAAGGATTCAAACTCTTGATTTTCAAACTCACAACTATGATCACTTCTTAATGATTTAATTATAATTCCACTAAGGTTTTCTATAGACTTGGTATATTTAGTAAAATAAGAGTAGGCTTCACTTTTGTGAGCCAGAAAGAAAGACCAAGTATATCTAGAAAATTCATCTATAAGAACATAAACATAGTGCTTCCCATTTAATCTAGAAACTCTAGATGGTCCAAATAAATCCATGTGAACCAGTTCAAGAGGTTGATAATTTGACACTTATTTCTTTGGTTTGAAGGAAATTTTGTGTTGTATTCCCTTTTTATAGGGATTACACACCTTCCCATTTGGAAACTCAAGTTTAGGTAAGTCATTAACTAAGCTTTTTTCTAGATAAATTTATAAGGGAGATAACATTACAGTGTCCTAGTCTCCTATTTCAGAGCCAAGACTCTTTATAAAATACACTTGAACATGAATTATTTTGAGAAGATAAGGAATATATCTTAACAGAGTAAACATTTTCATTTCTTAAAGCAGAAAACACTAATTCATATTTAGATTAAAGACATTGCAAGCATCATTTTTAAATCTAAAATGTAATCCCTCATCACATGATTGTGAGATAATAAGCAAATTATATTTTAATCCATCAAAAAATAAAACATTAGAAATTAAAACTGAGTCAGAGTTACTGATTTGGCCAAGGCCAGTTATCTTTCCTTTGGCATTGTCACCAAATGTGACATGTCCTCCATATATTTTAATTAGATTTTTGACGCATGATTAGTCTCCTGTCATGTGTCTTTAACATCCACTGTCCAAGTACCATACAATTTTATAGGAACTCTTTAAGTAGAATTCCTACATAAAGATTAATCAAAAACAGATTTTGGTACCAATACTTGTTTGTGTCCAGTAATATTAGTAAAAAGTACTTTGGAACCCATATTTTCCGCATAGGTTTCTTATAAGAATTAAATAAATTATGTGAAACATAAACTCTATTTGGTCCAAAAAAACTTGAAACAATAGAATATGTATCATGAATTGAATTATTTGATTTGTGTCTAGAGTAGGGAGTAAAACTACATGTCCTAGATCTTGAAACAAAATTTGTTCTACCAATATTTCTTTTTCTAGGTTTATAACCAATGCTAGTGTTGTATTCAGGGGAAATCTATTATCCTAGCGTTTGAGTAAGGGTATTATTACCATTGGTAAAAGTTTTAAGGTCATTCTTTAATTGCTCAATAGACATTTTTAATTCATTGTTTTCATTGAGTAGTTGAGAATTTTTCTCTTTTTTAGTTGCGAGTTCAGATTTAATAGTCACAGTGAGAGCATGCTGTTTATTTAATGATTTATATTTGTCTTTTAGTTCATTGCATGTTTCTTCAAGCATGTTACAATATGCAAACATTTCTTCATTAGCCATGTTTTCAAAGTCACTCTCATCTCCATAATAGTATGAATCATGTACAGAGGAGTCCAGTGCTACCTCATATGTTTTTGTTATAAAACACCTATTGGATTTATTTTCCTATTCATCATTTGATGTTTCTGAGTCGCTTGAACTGTTCTCAGAAGCACTATAGGTTGCTTTCATGGCCTTTTTATACTTTCTGTCCTTATCCTCATATTTCTTTTTGTACTTGAGCTTTGGATAGTCTTCCTTGATAAGTCCTTTGTGATTACATTCATAGCAGACAATTTCATCAACCTCGTCACTTCTTTTCTAGTCCTTCTTCAAATTTCCTTTTTGGTTATATTTTCCTTTGATGTTAGGTTTTATGAAAAAGTTCTTCTTCTTGTAAAATCATTTAAATATTCTTGCTAATTGAGTCATCTCCTCATCACTGTAAGATGATGATTGTTCACTTGTGGAGCTTTCTACAGAAGCTTCCAGTTTCCCTTTGTCTTTGTGTTTAGAGGTGGTGGTCTTGAATGAAATAAATTTCCTCTTTGGTTTATCCTACTCTTCCTTGTTGAATTTCAACACTTCTTCATGCAACATTAGTTTCCCAAAGAGTTCTTTTACAGGTAGACTTATGATGTCACATGATTCTCTAATAGAGATAGAGGTTCCCCTCCCTATGTCAGGTAGACATCTAAGGATTATCATGATTTGTTCCTTGGCAGTTACTTGTCTTCCAAGCAAGATCATTGTGTTGACAGTCTCATACAACCTAAGATACATATAAAAAATAGGCACATTAGGTTTCATTTTAAAATTATCATATTTAATTGTATAAATATTAAGTCCCATTTCTTTAACACTAGATTTTCCTTCATGTGAGACAGACAGGGTATCCCAAATTTCATGGGCAGTTTTACAAGAAGAAATTCTATTGAATTCCTCATCTCCTAAGGAACAGTATAAAGTATTCATAGATTTGAAATTTTTATTGTAGGAAGTTTTGATGGTTTTATCCCATGTGATTATATAAATAGTATGAATCTTATATTAATCTATAATGGAAGACCAAATTTCAAAAATCATACTCTCTAAATGCATTTTCATTTTAATTTTCCATTGAGCATAGTTGATTCTATTAAAGAATTGTGCTCTGTTGGTTGAAGCACCGTCCAATCTACTATCCCTAATAAATTATTACTTTAAAATAGCTAGAAATTTATAATTAACATAAATTTTCAGATCTTTAAGGTTCAACTTCAATCAAAGTTGAATAAAATTAAACAGAGTCCTAATAAACACTCCTCTGATGCCAAATATTGGTCGGAGTAGATTACTTAAGAGGGTAGGGGTGAATTGAGTAACTATAAAAATTTCTGTAAAAAGTATTTCCCCAAAATTTAGATACAACCCAGTTAATCAAGGTTATACTGTTATATGAGTTTGACTATTTAAATAACTTATTATAAGATTGATTAATTCTTAGTAATCTTAATATCAGTTATTAAAGTTACTTTTGAAGCTATTTTACTAAGAAAAGACAGTTATAACTTCTTTCCAAGACTAATTATCAAAGTAAATTTAGTAATTTCTGAGTTATATAGAAAATCAATAAAACAGAGGAGACTAAATTAAGAAGCATAGCAGATATGAAACAAGTGGTTCAGTCTCAAGCTGAGACCTAGTCCACTCTACTTGATGATCACCTACCACTAAGCAGTTTATAAAAATAAAATTGATCCACACCCTAGATTGAGGTTAACAACAATAAACAGGACTGTCCAGGCTACACATGGACCTCTTTCACTCTTATCAGTGCTTATACACAAGAGTAAAATAATATTTGATTTAAGATATCTTGTATCCTTTAGTTTAATTCAAGAGACAGAGCATGTTTCTATACAGATACAAACTCTACTCAAAATTTAATAAAAAGATACACAACAGAGCAATAATATTGAGATAGGTTTAGAAGTGCTCTTAGTGTTGGTCTTTGTAGCTCTGGACTTCTAGTATGAAGCAGATGCAGAACTCAAGTCCTCGTCTAGAAAATAGAGTGTCGTAAGTCAGACAAATCTTGATTGTGTTCTTCGTGATGTTTGATAGTGTGAGGATGTTCCTGGGATTCTAGTATGCTTCATGTGTTATCTAGCAGAATCAAGTTGTATGATCAAATTCTCCGAAATGTATATATTTTTCTCACGCTCACGCCCTCCAGCATGTTCTTTGTGTCATGCTACCACTTTTTATTTTCTGGTCTGCATTACTATTTTATCTTGGAGTGCATGTGTTGGGGCAGACGGGTTGCATGAATTCTGCACCTCATACCTCGTACTGTCTGATGATATGTCCACAAATAAACATTATTTATATCTGTGCATTAAAATCTTCAAATAAGACCGTTAGAGATTAGATTGAAAGACGCAATTTGAGTCATACTGATCACACCGTGGGTTGGATTGAGGTGAGGTTGATTCTGACATGTCTGAAATGAATTATAGATCATTTTAAAAGTATCAAAATAATATATATTTATTTCCTTAGTTTTGAGAATTCCACTTGTGTTTTATGCATAAATGTAATTTAAAACTAGAAACATGTAATTTTAGTCATACGGGTCACATCATGTGTGGGATTGACATGAGACAAATTTCTACTTTCCAAAAATGAATTATGAATCATTATCCTAAATTATTAATACAATATAAGAGTTTTTTTCTCATTTTTTTGTATGTTACACCTTTTTTGGATTAAAATGTAAATTTAAAACTGATAATGGACACTTTTACACCATACCTCCTCGATGAACATGACATATCAATGGTGGTCTTTCTCCAATTGTTCTCTCATACGTCTTCAGACTTCATTGTTTGTTTAAAAACATATTTATTCAAACATTTATGTTGTATTATATACTTGTTTGATAATTGGAAGTTGTAAATATGTTTCTTCGATAATATTGGTGAAGAAATTAAAGATTCCAACAAATAATCGTTCTCAAACATAATCTTGGTATGATCCTCATTCTACTTCAGTGAAGAAAAATTTTATTGCTTGAAATCCATAACTATATCTCATCCTCCACCTTAGTCTCCACCTTGGTCTCTACCTCGACCTCCTCTTACACATCATTCTCTAACTATGACTCTACCTCCACCTTCACCTCCCCCTCTGGAATTTCCAACCAATTTTATTATTTATAGGTTAGTGGTTCTAAACCAATTTTTTTACCTTTATTACACTTCTCCTTGAGAAAGAGATAAAAAATAATATATAAGCATTTTGAAATAATTCTTCACACCCCAAATATATTTCAAAGTTCATAAATCTTATTATATCATTAAGATAGCTGGTAATCACCTAAATTTGTTGTCGATATACATTCTAACAAAAATTACATTGGAAACCCATCTATAAAAGAGTTATTTCTTATTTTGAGTATTTAGTTTGTTGGAAATCTTGATAGTAACGAGAAAATATAGAAAAAAATGATTATGAAATTTATTTAATGAAATTGTAATTACCTTTGGAAATTAACTATTGGGGGATGCTGGTATCTTCATTCTTAATGGCCTCTCTCATAAATTAGTGAACATAATATCCATAATCAATGCGATTATCTTGTTTCAGAAATTGTAGAAACATTGTCCAAAATAATTAAATTATTTTAAAATGTTTGAATAGGTAAAACTTTTTATATATACCTTAATTGTTTTCCATTTTTAGTAATTCACATGCTTTACCCCTTTTGAAGTTGACTTCATTCCATGATTTAACATATATTTAGTGACCGACCTATCATAAAAAAATTCTTTGTTAAAAGATAGACCGAAACATATAATTTTATGTTTATCTATAATATATTGATTCCACTGTATTATATATTCACAATACACATCATGTGTTTTCTGTTGGTTGGACATCCATATATTGGATCCAAAATATAATTATTCATGATATCCAGATTGACTGTGATCAGCATATAGTACTTCCTAAAAATATAATAATGTAATGTTGAAATAAAAAATATATTTTTTGTGATCAGATTATAGAGTTTTACTTTTGAATTATTGGAATAAAAAAGATCATGCGATATGATACTTTCTGATTAAATACTTTGAGTAAATCATATTTTTTCTTCTTAATTTATTCATTATCCAAAGTAAGTACTTCTATAGAAATGATACATAGATTGATGAATCCAAATCATGCTTCACGCGATCCTCCATTTATATAACTTTAATATAAAATCCTATAGAAAATATGTATAGTTATTAAATTCAATAATCATATTATCTCACCATTTGGACAGATGTATTATGAAAATATACCATATATATGTATTAAAAAATGAGACTCCCAACCATTCGTGCTTGAGAATATCATTTTGTGTCTCGATAAAAATTCTTTTTTGTCAAAGAGTTTCCATATATTTATTTTTAATATTCAATTTATGTCATATATTTTTCTTTAAATGTGGTCTCTAGATGAATTTGTAAAATAAATAAATGGTTTTCTTGAACTATAGGTGGAAAAAATACTTTCAAAATGTTGTTTTTTTCATAGTTGATTCACTATATTTTCTTTATTTGGCATTCGGTTTCCCCACTGTCATGTGATATTTAGGGAGGTCTTAATAGTGTATCTTGTCTCCTTGGATATTATACACTATACCCATCACAACATAGTGGTTCTTGAGTGTTGACAGATACAAATCACATACAACTGTATCCTACAAAATTTTAGTAATATAATGTTTTTAGAAGTTGTTTGATTCACATTTAGTGTAAAGAGTAATAAAAAATCAATTACCATGGGTAAGGTATACAATTTGGGAGAATAACTAGCCTCAAAGCTAGTGGGATCATTTGGTTCATGTGCAGATCTTTTCTCCACTGCCGATTCACTTTGATCCTTTCTCATACATTGTTCTTCTAAATAAGATTGGACAATAATTTATTATAGTGAGTCTTTTTTCATATAAAATAATCTCACAATATTATATGTATCTTTTTTATGGTTTTATCCTCTCAAAATATATTTTAGGAGAGAATCCAAAACCAAATCTTCTAATACGACCATATTGTTCAGGCTACTTTAAAGCTACTGAAAGTAGCTTTTCATCTAGTATGGTTATTGGTGATTATTATGTCTAAACTGCATAAAAAATATGATCATAAATAGAAATTATAATCTAATATTGTTATAATTTATAATTAATTAAAATTATGTCATACTTACACATGTTTCCCGTACTTTTTTTATTTTCCTCAACTAAATCACCCTCCTTATTTAAATGAGTCTTCTTCCATCACACATAACATGGGATAGAAGTGGATTCATATTTTGATTGATCAATATGTATATAAACAAAGGAACATTATTTGTTTCATATCACATAGTTAAACTTTTATTCTTGATTTAAAATATATACCAATTTCTTATCTAATGAATCATACCCCATCCTTGATTGGCGATAGAGGTACATTGGTTTTAATGCATGTTCTTTATTTGTATCACTCTTTATCTATTTCATTAATTTACAATTTTGAATCAATTTGTATATAATAAATAATATCAAATACAATATTATCGACTAAAATGCACCTAAAATAATCTATAATTTTTATGATTGATGAAATAAGTCTATGTTTCCTGCTTTATAATGTGTGCATATCTAACTGGTGGTTGGGGATTTACTTTACCCAAAGCATCCCTAAGATGTAACATTGTATGAAGAGTCCAGAAGCCTGTTGGGGCTTCTCTAGTGGCTATTAATACACATTTCTTATAGAAAAATTCTAAAATAAATGAACTCTTCAATGAATAATGAAAATTAAATGAACGTTTCATTATATAATTTTTTTTTATTAAAATAGAGAAAATTTTTCATAACATTACCATTATATCTTTCCAAAGGATTTCCTTCATTATAGGTTCAACATGGTGCCATGAATTAATATCAATCAGCACATTAATACTCATTGTTATCCCAAGATAACTAATGAATATTGACTTGTTGGGGTCAATATGTTTGTCGTGTTTATTCCAAACAACCTCAAATTTTATACCCTTACTTCTTTACTTGAAAATTTTATTCAATTGTTTGAAGTTTCACCGTTTTTGTTTTTTTTCATCAACATGCTATTGATACCCTAATTATTCCATAGTTTCATCATCAATATACAATTATTCCTTGGGATTCGTAACATTATCATGTGCCGAAGAAATTTTCTAATGGAGTAGTCAAACATTTAATTTTTCTAGAAGAACAACAATACAATGAACTTCTTGTGTAAAAGTCCACCTTTTCATGCATCATTCATTAAAATTGTTATTATCTTGAACAAAGATATAATAATTCAATATTACAACACAACTAACCTTTATTGTCTTTATTTAATCTGTCCTCAGATTCCTGATTTCATTCCATCTCTTGATGATGGATTGGACCCCCTATTTCAAGGTTATATTGTTGTAAGAGTTTGACTATTTAAATAACTTCTTAGAAGATTGATTAATTCTAAGAAACATTAATATCATTTATTAAAGTTTCTTACGAAGCTATTCTACTAAGGAAACACAGCTATAACTTTTTTCCATGACTAACTATCAAAGTGAATTTAGTGATTTCTGAGTTATATAGAAAATCAGTAAAACAAAAAAGACTAAACTAAGAAGCACATCAGATATGAAACAAGCGTTTCAGTCTCAAGATGAGACCTAATCCACTCCACTTGGTGATCACCTGCCACAGAAAAGTTTATATAAATAAACTTGATCCACACCCTGGATTGTGGTTAAAAACCATACAAATGACTATCCAGGCCACATAGGGACCTCTTCCACACTTATTAGTGGGTATACACAAGAGTAAAAGAATGTTTGATTAAGGATATCTTATATCATTCAGTTTAATGCAAGAGAGAGAGAGCATGTTTCTATATAGATACACACTCTTCTCGAAAGTTAATAAAAATAACACAACAGAGAAGCAATATTGAGAAAGGTTTAGAAGTGCTCTGGGTGTTGGTATTTGCAGCTCTAGACTTCTGGGATGAAGAAGATGCAGAAGTCGAGTCCTCATCTGTAAAACAGAGTGTCGTAAGTCAGACAGATCTGGATTGTGTTCTTCTTGATGTTTGATAATGTGAAGATGTTCTCGGGATTCCAGTATGCTTCATGAATTCTTTAAAAGAATCGAGTTGTATGATCCATTTCTCCAAAATCTATATATTGTTCTCATGTTCATGCCCACCAGCCTGTTCTTTGTGTCGTGCTACTCTTTTTTTCTAGGCCGCATTACTTTTTTATCTTGGAGTGCATGTGTTGGGCCCAACAGGTTGCAAGTATTTTGCTCCTCGTAGCTCATACTGTCAGATGATATGTCTACAAAGAAACATTATTTAAATCAGTGCATTAAAATATTCAAATACGACCATTAGAGATTACATTGAAAGGTGACAAAATATATTAGGAAACAGTGTCACAGTATGTCATGGAAATGATGTCTCCTTGACACGGTGTCTAGATTGGTCATGGTTTTTGAATGTCACGGTTCCTAGCAGTTATGATGTCTTGTGGTCATGGTGTCTGATGGTCATGGTGTATCATGGTTATGGTGTCTACTTCACGGTATCTGCTTTACAGTGTCTGAATGTTCACAGTGTCTGCTTCACGGTATCTGCTTCATGGTGTATGAATGTTCACGGTGTCTGCTTCACAGTGTCTGCTTCCTGGTGTCTGAATGTTCACGATGTCTTAGACTCAAAAAAATATATGTATTCATAATTAAGCAATGATACTTATGGAAAGAATTAAACTTAATCATTTGTTAGATAAATCATTATAAAGTGAGTCAAAAGATAATATATAGTTTCTAAACTGGGTGTCGATCAATTAAGATCTTGAATGGCTCATCTTAAAGCATGAGAATACATAAACAATAATACACATGATTTGATATAATTTACAGGATTTAACCAGGTTGAATAGGATTTGTGATCATTAAAACATGATTAGTACATCAGGAGTCCAACATGTTGCTTGATACCCATCTCCCATATTTTGTGGATATCCACCTATATTTCTTGAACTATTCTAACCAAAAGTCCTCCCATACGTGGTACCAAGGATTATCTTGGATGATCACTACTCATAGTTGATAAAATAACATAGAAGATATTGGAGACGAGTATCAAGTTACAAAATAAAATAATAAATATTCTGGAGATGAAAGGTCCCTAACAATACCGTGAGAACATTAACTAATTCCCATCGAGCTGTACCAAATCTAACCAATGTTACTAGTCCTTTAACCTCACATCTATCTCAAATATAAGATATTTATATCCACTGAAGTTTAAAAATAACCAAAACGTAGTTTTAATTATGAATAATAACATATTAAATTTCAAAAATGAAGTAATGAACATTAAAATCCACATAAAATCCACTCACAATAATTTAATTCCATCGACAAACATTTATTGTTTTACACTTCCACTGTAGTGTTTCTTTTTTTGGAAGGAATTTGAGGAGATTCAAACTTGTGGTGGTATTTGTGTGAGGTAGATGAGAGAGCATGGTAACTGACCATTTCTCTAAGATTCCAAGAAAAATTATCTTGAATATGAAGTTGAAAGTAGGTCGAGATAACTCTGTTCATTTTGGGAGGAATACCTTCAAGAGTCAGATTGGAACCCTTGTAAATTTATCAAGGTTGAAGGGAAAGATAATAAAAGGGTGTATTTTGTGTGTGTTTTTTTTTAAAAAAATGTTAAACATTGGTATTTTCTGGAGTTCAAAAATCGTATACCTTCAAGAGTCAGATTGGAACCCTTGTAAATTTATCCAGGTTGAAGGTGATGATAATAAAAGGGTGTATTTGTGTGTTTTTTTAAAAAAAATGTGCAACATGAGTATTTTTTGGAGGTCATAAATAGTAGTAGTATTCTGATCCAAGTATGCTAAACTTTGGAGATCTAATAGGATCCAATGTTACTGCACCCAAATTGAAATTATTTTTTGATGGAGCATTGTCAAAACTAACTGAGTAATTCATATAAGAAAATGAATATTAAGAAATCAAACAAATTCATTCATTATGTTTTGATTAATTTTTAGGTGTTATTTTTTGTGTTCCCAAGAAGTAGTAAATGAGGAGGATAAAAGGCTGAAAGAGTTGAATTATGAGTTTAGAGATGTGGTATTCAAATCTGTGGAAACATATTTGATTAAGATTAATGAATGAAATCTGAGTGGGAGGTATGTTATCAAAAAACATTAGAACCATAATGATAGGATGAAGGTTATTTTAAAATAGGGATTCCAATCCATCATCAAGAGATGAAAGGAAATCAAGCATCTGAGGGATGATTAAATAATGATAGTGAAGGTTATTTATATTGGATTATTGAAATATTATATCTTTGTTTAAGAAAGTAACAATTTTCATCAAAGATGCATGAAAATGTGGAATTTTATGCATTAAGACTATTGTATTGTATATATGTCTTACCAAAATGACTCCTTATTTACATGATCTTATTTTTTAAACCCATGGTCCTTTTTTATGAAAGTTATTTATGTTTATTATGATAATTATATGTTTTATTCTTCATTCAATTTTCATACATTAGAAATATTTTCATAAAATAAAAACAAGATACATGGTTTTCATGTGGATTAGGGGTATAGAAAATCATTAGAGAAAACTTACCATGTTACTTTACTTAATAAATTTATGTGAATCTTGGTTCACATTTAGATAATGTTTCCTTGGGCTGAATATTGAAAGGATTGATTATTTATTGGAAGGGATAGAGTATCAAATGATAACTAATGAGGGCTGGTGGAGTTTGTGTCATCGATGATAGGTTGGATATTCGTACAGGGTTTTATGTTTACCTAGGATTTTAAAATTGTTATTGTTTTTTTCCTGTAGGCATTTATATTCATTGGATTTTATTGTGTAATATTTTACAAAGATTCACTTGTCATGAGAGTTGGTTTTTAAAACTATTTATCATGGATCATGTTGAACACTACATATTTATTATCAATACTTTGGAAGTTGTTTGATGGTTCCAATGGTTGAGTAACATTGTTATTCATCTCAGGTCTGATTATAAATAGTTGGACTATATTGTGATGTTACAATTTTATAAAAGTGAAATTCATTGATAAGATAACACAGACACACACAAATAAGGAAAATTATTTTTCTTAAATCAGGTCACTTAATTAAAAATCAAATCATTACTGGAGAGGAATTTATTTATAAAATTATTTGTTATAAAAGTAACCTCATATATAACATCTTCTATAATTGATGAAGCATATGGAATCTATTATAATAGAATCTGATATGGTGTGTTATGCTAAGACATGTTTTCATTTATAAATGTAAAATAAAGGAAATTCATAAAATTTATTTGTTATTAGTTTACAAAAATACAAACATTATTTTAACTAGTTATAAATTTAAAGGATAAGGAAAATTATTTGAAACCACTCATTAATAATAGAATTAAATGGTACATCCTTTAATGATTTCCTTAACCCATTTAATAACATATTCTGTCATAAATATAATATTTTAGGTGAATATATTTTTATGTAAATGTACTAATAATAGGAACCTATCAATCAATTATAAATGCACCTCTTATTTACAATACATCACAACTTTTGAGTTTGGATCAAATAAAAAACGGAAAAAGTATTCTTATAATGATTTTAATGAAAATTTAAATAGTTTATTGTGTATTAAATTAATTCTATATAACATATTGATAATGTTAACAAATATAAAATGGGAAATTTAAACTTTAGTTCCCTGAATTATATTAACCCATTCACATTAAAACAATATGTATATTAACCCACTTTATATTATTCATTTCAAATAACATTCCCTCTAAAATTAATCCAATATAATGTTAATTTTTTTCACCTTCATGGGAATTTCATAATGTGGAAACGAGATTCAAACAATGAAAACCACACTCTCTAAAAGTTAAAAAGAAATAATATAATGGTAATATAAAAAAATCTCCATCATCCTCAACAGTGGATGCATATGTAGTTCATAGTTGTCAGGTATGAAGATGGAATGAGTTTATAAAGTAGGGGTGGAATTGTTTAGGTATAGGTAAGTGAGTGGGAGAGAGACGAGATGTTGGGTTTTTCATGGTTAAGAACAGTGCAAAATCACAAACCGTGAAACCCAAAAGATCAAACAATGAGAGAGGAAATGGAGAAAATATTGTACATTGGATTATAGCCTTGATTCGTCCAAGAGAAGGTGGAGGAGTATCACCGGCGGAAAAGGAGTTCTATGAGAGCTTGAGAATCATGACTAAATGAGATGCATTTTGGGTTCTTTTAAATATATTGGAGAAACTTTTATGCGGGATTTAAAAAAAGTGCAAATAAATATCACTTTTATGACCGCTAAATTGATAAGCTCTAACAAAAGGCATATTTTATAGCACTAAAAAAGCACTCATAAAAAACTTTATATCAGCTAAAACTTTAGCATTGATAAATGATTTTAATTTTAATTATAAAAAAGTATTAAAATATATATATATATATATATATATATATTATTATAATTTTATAATTATTTAAATATATTACTATTTATTTTTAATTACATTAATAATTATTTGAAAAAATGATATTATTTTATTTAAAATTATAGATATATATATTTATAAATATAATAAATATACATTTATAAATTTATTTATAATTATAAATATATTTGTATCATTATATATTTATATAATTATATATACATTTCAAAAATATATATAAATATAAATATAGTAAATATATTAATTATTTAAATATATTTATCATAATTTTATAATTATAAATATATTTATATCATTTTATATATATTATAATTATATATATAATAAATATATTTAAACATAAAAAATAAATTACTTAAAAATATTCGTGATAATTTTATAATTATTTAAATATGCAATTATTTATTTACAATTATATGAATAATACTTTAAAATATATATATAGCTCCCACGATGAAGCATAGTGGAAGCTTCTACAGTGAGGTCTCGAGTTCAAGTCTCACTGAGTACATTATTTAAATTAATTTTTTTATAATTATATAATTATATAAACATATAAACTTATTTATCTATAATTCTTTAAATAATATTTTTAAAACAATCTATTTATTTATTTTTAATAATTATAAATTTATAAATTTATAAATATAGTAAATATGCATTTATGAATATATTTATTTATAAATATTTATTTACAAATTTATTTTTGACATTTTTAATGGATATATAATCATAAATACATGCATTTAAGAAATGAGTGAAATTGGATAATTCAAAACAAGAACACTTTAAAAAAATTGAAAAACTGGATAAGTTTAATTAATTAAATATAAATTATTAAAATATATAGATATATATTGAAGTAAATATTAATGTATATTGAAAATACTAAAACATAGTAAATAAATAAATATAAATAAATATAAATAAATAATAAAAAAGGATCATATTCAAAAATAAAATAGAAGATAAAAAATATTAAAAATGAATAAATAATACCTAAGTATAGTAATATTAAAAAAATAAAGAAAATTGACTAATTAAAAACAGAATATATTAAATGAATCTTATTATAATGTAATTCTAAAATATACTAAAATTTGAATAAATTACATAAGTATTAGTTGTATGAGTTTTTATATATAAGATCAATAAGTTAAATTTTTGTGTGTCTTGTATATAAAAATTAATTAATTAAACATATGTATGTGAAATCAATGTACCCGACGTTTTATATATGTCAAGTGGGAAAATAAAAAAATATTAAAAATGAATAAGATAATAATAATTTTTTAATTATTATATATTTTTTTCATTTTATGTATATTAATATTTAATATATATTATATATTACTAATTATAATTAATATATATGTTTTTATATATATATTATTTATTAGTTTTATTAATAATTATTTCATTAATAAAATTTTAAATAATTTTTTAATTTATTCACTTTTAATTTTTTAAATTATTAAAATTTATTCATATTAAATATCTATATTTAATATATAATATTTTTAATTAATTATAATCTATATATTTTTATATTAAATTTATTCATTTTTATCAATAATTAATTAATGAATAAATTTTTTAATATTTATTTTAATTTACTCGTTTTTATTTTTTAACTATTTAATCATTTCATTTTATTTATTTTATAAATATATATATTTAATATATACTATTTATTAATTTTTATTATTTATATATACATATATTTAATTTTGTTCAGTTTTAATAGTAATTATTTAATTAGTTAAATTGTTAATATATTTTTTTATTTATATTTGTTTCATTATTTCATTTTATCCTGGACCTTTACCATCTTAAAAGATCACTCATAATGGATAAACTTTATCAGTGATGACAAAGGGTACCCTTTATTAGCATTAAAATTAGCACTGATAATGGAATCCTTTATCAGTGCTTTTTTTTCTAGTGCTAATATAGGCCAGTGCTGTTAAAAACCTCTTTAGTTGTAGTGATTTAAGCATATCCTTTAGAAGTTGTATAGTGAATTCTAATTAAACCTTAGTATGGGGGTTGTATGTTGTGCTTAGAATCACCTGTATATCCAATGCCCTCTAGAAGCCTTTCCAAAACTGAGATGTAAATTGGGCATACCTATCCAGTTCAATGGTACAAGGAACCTCATGTAGGTACAGACTCTCACAAATATAAGGTCTCCCAAGCTCATCTACTGAGAAGGCCTCCTTGATTGGAAGGAAATGAGAGACCTTCATGATTCAGTCCATAATAACCCATATAGAACCACCACCACGAGGCGACCTCGACACCCTGATCATGAAATCCGTCGTAACATCATCCCGTTTCCACTAGATAATAGAAAACCTCTCTAAAATCCCATATGTTCACTAGTGCTCTGCCTTCATCTGTTGTCAAGTGAAGAACCTAACAACGAAACAAGATACCTCATATTCCATACCCAACCAACAATATTAACAGCACAAGTCATGATACATCTTGGTAATATCAGGATGTAATACCCATGATAAGGCAAGAGACTCTCACGTCAGCTCCTCTAGTATCTATACTAGAACCCAAACATGAACATGTATACATAGAATTTTATCCTTTCCAATAGTCTAATTAGGAGGTAGGTCCTCATATACTATGCTCTCCTATAGGAGTAGGCCCTTAGAATCTGACAACTCTATCATCCTCACCCTATCTGAAAGAGTGGAAGTCACTGAAAAGGATGAGAGGAAAGTCTAGAATTTACTATCCAAAACCTCTAAATATTTCTCTAAAAACAAGACAATAAGCTTCCACTTGATACTTGCTTCTAGAACCGCCTTTATTTGAGTCCCCCTCTTTCGTGCATCAATAATAGAATTTCCCTTTCCCGGTGTGTAGGGAAGCTCAAAGTTAAAATATTCTAGGTACTCAAACCACCTCTATTGACTTATATTCAAGTCACACTAAAAAATATATGCTCGAGGATTTTGTGGTCTATGTACATAAAAAAATGATCTCCCAATAAATAATGCCTACAATGACACAAGACATGTATCACAGTGGCTAACTCGAGATCATGCATCGAGTAGTTCCTCTCATGCAGCCTCAACTAACAAGACATCTACATCATGACTCACTATTCTTGCATTAAAACTTCTCCTTTCCTGATACCTGATGCATCATAATATACTGTATAGCATTCTCCTAGCTCTGGAAGAATCTGGATAGGTGCTAAAGTCAGTCTCTCTTTCAGCTCTGAAAGGTTGTCTTATAGGTATCTAACCCTAAAAACATAACACCCTTGTTTGTCAAGCATATAAGAGGTAATTATATGAATGATAATTCTTGTATAAAACACTCATAATAACCAAATATCCCTAAGAAACTCTACATTTCCAAGAAGTTCTTAGGATACTACCAAGAAACTACAACTCTCGTCTTCTCTAGGTCAATTGATACTCCTGTTTATAAGATAATATAACCTATAAATTGAATTTTATCCATATAGAAGATTCACTTTGTGATATTAGTGTATAAATCATGCTCTCTCATTGTATCCAATAACATCTCAAGATGTTTTACATGGTTGTGTCAAGTGTGAGAATTCACCAAGATATCATTCACAAATACCGCCACAAATGAATCCAAATATAGATGAAAAAATTGATTTTTTAGTTCCATGAAAAATTATGGAGAATTCATGATACCGAATGACATAACCAGATACACCTACAGACCATACATGCTATGAAAATACATATGAGGTATGTTGAAATTTGGACACAAACCTAATGATGACCAGATCTCAGATCCATCTTTGAGAATACCTGAGATCCTCAGAGTTAGTTAAAGAGATCATCCATACATGGAAAGGGATACTAATTCTTAACCGTCAACTAGTTAAATTTTTAGTAATACACATATATCTAGAGGGTTATGTCTACCTTTTTAAAAAAAATGATTGGAAAACCCCACAGAGAAGTATTAGGTCATATAAACCTATTCACTTTCAATTCCTCTGCCTCATTATCTCCTATAACTCTGTAGTAGCCATCCTATAAGGAGGATTGGATACCGATGAATAACATAGCACTAGATCGATGAAAAAAATCTACCTTTATCTTAGGATGTGGTCCTAAAAATTCATCCATCAAAACATCGTTTAAATGTTCAACCACTGGAGGATTGTATTCACAGATCCCTCCTTATTCATCCATATATAGACTAAAAATATGGGCTATCATCCTACCCAGCCCATGATGCTGTGGTCCAGATCAAATCACCTAGACATTACATTCACCCTTATGAATCAAAACCCTACCCTCTAGTTATGTGAAAGTAACCCTCTGGAGATAGAAATCGACATGGGAATGATAAGAAACTATCCAGTCTATCCTAATAATGATGTCAAACCATGTTATATCTTGGATGAAGAGGTCCCATGTGATGTGACACCCACCTACATTGAGGGGGAACTCCCTACACATGTGTACACTCTCTGATATAATCCCCAAGAGAGTATTGAGTGTCATAATTCTCCTAGAAAACTGAACAATGAGCCTAAGGCTGTCTACAATAGGTATATATATGAAACTTTGAAAATAACCTATATCAAATGGAGAAGATACTAGTATAGAGTCCACTAAGATTGTACCTCTCACTCTAGGTAGTCTAGTGCTCTGCTCCTCAGGTATAAGATGTACTGAATATATCTTCTTTGAACTACATACCTATGAAATAGTCTGACTACCCTAACTAGGCCCACTATACTATTTAAATGATACTAGTTTCTGGATTCCCCAATCATCAAAACATCCTTGGCATGAACAATTAGTTGTACATATGACCCTGAACTGACACGGAACTGTGAAACCTACTCTTGAACCTAGATTTGGTTTCAAATTCCTCTCATTGGATGATAAAGGGAAAGTTCTAAAAAAACTCTATAGATAGCCCATCCTACCATAATATTGGAACTCGATTGGGTCTTTATCTAACTAACTCCTCTTGTGTCCCCACCTTCCACACTGATGACATAATACAGAAATACCATCACTCATACCCTAGCTAGTATTCCACTCATGAGAAGCCACAAAATGGTGATTACTTCCACAAATCACTGAACCACTGGGTCAAGATGTTGTACTACCTTGAACTGGGACCCCAACTTCTCTTAGGTTATGCTTAGTAAACAACGCATTTTTTACTATCTCAATTATAATAGTCAACCGAAACACATCTACCAAAGACTATACAGAATTCTTGAGACCTTCTTTGTATAATCTCACCCATGATGGATCATCAATAAGGTAAGTAGGCTCAATGAACCGAAGCTATGTAAAGAGAGTTTAATACTCCATAACATTCATCACACCCTACTCAAGATCCATAAATTCTCTATTCCATTTAGTTCTTAGGGTATCTATAAAGAAGTAATCATAAAAAATGGTTTGAAAATCTCTATAACCCATATCTTGAGTCCTATTAGAAATATTTAGAACATCCTACCAGTTCTTAGAAGCTCCCAGAAAAATTTATGTCATGAGATTCACTCTCCTCTCAAGAAGTGTCTTGATATGCTAAAAAAATTGATAAAGTAGTCTCAAGACACAGTTCAACAACATGTAAAGCATTATCCCATAAAAATGTGTGAGGAAGATATTTTTGGAACACATGTGCCATCTATTCCAAATATGATGCAGGTTGGGGGGCTTCCTGAATGGTCTATATAAACCACATGAAACTTTCTTAGAACTAGGAATGACCACCCATATTAGGAACAATGAGAAATTCCAAAAGTGTCTCTTTTGGAGGTTCTAATGATGGATCAAGGCCCACCACCTCTAGAGCATGGTCATCACCACCCTCTGAGAAAACAACTAGGGTTTTTTATGGTGAAATATATCTAAAAAATCCAAACAAATGCCTTGAAATTTTTTTGGTAACAATAAATAATAGATATAACATAGGATATGTAAAATCATTCCTATAAACAAGACTGTTGATGCTCCTTTCGTCACAGAATCTAAAGATCGGAAAAGGGAAATACCTTAGTCTAAAGTGATTCATCCTTTGAAGAAACATCATAAATCGACAAAGGGATGAACAAGGAGAACATTGCCCATAGGTCACGCAAGTTCCCTCATGGTCGCGCAAGTACACTTGCGCGCCGCCTAGTGGTCGTGCAAGTCTACTTGCGCGACGCCTTATGGTCGTGCAAGTGACTTGCGCGGCCTAAGTGATAACCGCTCGGTAACCGCTCGAGGTCTTCTCCTGCCTATAAATAGACCATGTGGGCCACCCATTCAGGAGGATTTGTTTTTTCAGAAACTCAGATTGAAGCTCCCGACGCCCAAGTCTCTTCTCAAAGCTTCCGGAACACTTCTAAGGTAATTTCTTACCTAGAACGAAAGATCTAAAGAGAGGGAGGAAGGCCTAAGTGTTGAAACTCATCAACACTTGCGCGCCTGAATGGCCAGCCCTTAAGGGAACTGTTCACACTTGCGCGCCGCCTTATTCCTTCAATAGAAATTTGCGCGTCCCTTATCTGGAAGAACCTCAAGAGGATTCTAAGGGGTTTAATAAAGAGTCGCTCAAGTATTTCAATGCTGGTTGAAAATCACGCAAGTACACCATGTGTCGCGCAGGTATACCTGCGCGATCAATACTTGCGCGCCCACGCAAGACTTGCGCGCCCTTCAAGACTTGCGCGCCCCTACCTTTTTGGGTGCCCATCTTGCCCATTTTACCCCTCTTAAGACATTTCACCTTTCCTATTCAAGATTCAGTCTTCAAGATACTCTTCAAAGCCATTTATGGCATGATTTCTTGATTTGACTTCCTTATCTGAAAGGAATTCGGTGGAATATCTCTCAAAACCTAGTGATTTATACATATTTATGTCACCAAAGATTGAGAGTTTGTTCATTCAACCTCATACTTTTAAGATGAGAGAATCCTTAACCTGGGTCACCTTTTCAGGAATAATCCCCAGTTATAAATCCTTTAATCTGGGCATCTTCCTCAGGAGTAAGCCACAAATTCTTAAAGTTCCCAAACTTGGGCATCCTCCTCCGGAGAAAGCCCCAATCATAATCCTTTAACTTGGGCATCCTCTTCTGGAGTAAGCCCCAATCTCAAATACTTGGGCATCCTTCTCAAGAGTAAGCCCCAAACCCCATAACCTGGGCCTCCTTTTCACGAATAAGTCCCAGTCATAATTTTGGGCATCCTTCTTAGGAGTAAAACCCAATCATAAGTCCCCTCCTAATTTGGGCATCCTCCTTAGGAGTAAGCCCCAAGATTAGAGTATTCAAATCTCCATGAAGCACATATACCTTTATGGACCCTGTTCATGGATTTTCTCCCTAAAAGTAAATCCTAAACCTTCATCTATTTGGGCAGTCATACATACATAAGCCCCAAACAATTTCTTATGATTGCATCTTTCATGGCACAATTGTCTAATTTTTACTAATACCTCTTGTTTCTCACACCAAGCATGACTCACGTGAGCTTAGAGTGTAAAAGTAATTATGACATTCTTCTTTGAGCCATCAATCATAAAAATCATACTCCATTACTCGAACTACGTGGGTTCTGATTCCTTTTCCAAAACAAAGGATACGTAGGTAGCCCATTTATGGGTTCGATCCCAACTTTGAAATAATCCCTGTCCTTCTGAATGACAATAAACTTCAAGTGCCCCACAGAGTGGCTTTAAAACCATCCTGGTCATCATAATGACCAAGAGACTTTTATATAAATGTTTTGAAGGATACCATTGACCAAGAATCTCTAAACAGATATAGATGATTCTCTATTGATGAAGAACCTCGAATACATATAAAAGATTCTCTAAATTTCTTGCATATTTAATCATTGATTGTTAAAACTAAAGGAAAGATCATTTTATACTTGGTAATGTAATAAGGATTCACGAACATAACTTAAATCTATAAAGAGAGTCGCAGAGTAGGCAATAATTCCCCTCAAAAAGGTGTGATGAGTCCGACGTCCCATCCTCTCGACCAATGAAAATTCCTAAGCCTCATCAGTCCACAAGCTAATGAGCGCCTACCTTTGGAAAGTAGGTCCAAATGGATGTGGAATCATTGGATGTTTCCGGTTCTATGAAAAAACCCGCTAGAAACCGATCGGAACGTTTGAATCTCCCGTCCAGGAGTTCATCCCCGAAATCCGTGTGAAACAAAAATGGTGAACCCGACGTGAATCCTTAACCAAGTTAAAGTGATATTCTTCTTATTTGTTAGGCTCCTTGGGCCAACAAATCAATCATTGACATGTGCTCATCCAAAATATGCAGTGGCCAGATTCATATTTATTATGTCTGTTATATGGAACAGGCACTCTTTTCTCAAGATCTTCTGCAAAATGGATTTTCTTAAATTCACCCCTGTGAATACTGCTGCTGTGAACACCTCTACTATGAGGTCTGCTGCTGTGAAAACCAATGCTTCTACTTCTGCTGGAACGTCGTCCGCTCTAAGGATGACATCACCAACTCAGCGTCTTCAACACTGGGTTTCTAATGCACTAGTTAAGGAGTACCATCGCAACGGTACTATCCCAACTCTGGAGGCCGCTCGTCAAGCCCTCCAAGTTAACAACTCTACCTGGTCGTCCGGACAATGGCGACCAGCAATCAAGAAGCAGGCGGTGCAGACTACCGTCTCCAACCGTTTCGGGTCGTTATCCCCGGAACGCAATTTCCATTCACTCCCTTACTCTGAGGAAGTGAATGAGCAGGTCCCTCAGGGCCTTAATTCAAAAAGACAGGAGTCCTTCCCGAGGGATCCCATCAACAATCGCTGCCAGACTCATGCGGTAGTGCTACCTCAACATGATGAGGGTACCGACTCCAGGCATTCAGTTCAGGTTCCTTGAACCCGAGCAGGCAAGATGAACCGCCAGAGACGGAATCCGGTTAACAATAGGCAGGTTGTCATCCCTGCCATCTCCGGAGAAGTCCACCAACCTAACTTGGTGGAAAACAACGTGCTGGCACACACACCTGTCCGTTTTAATTCCGCTGTCCAGCAGACTCATCTGGCAGCATCAAGCCAATCCCGCCAGGCAATTTTGGCGGAGTACTATAGGCAGGAACATACACCTGCTTATGCATCATCAGTTAGTCAGCAGGTTCGTCTGACTAAATATGATGGATCTCGTCAACCGCGTTTGGCGAAGTGTAATCAGCAGGCACATACACCTGCTAATACTAATCAAGTCTACCAACAGTCTCGCTTGGTAGCGCACGGAGAAGTCAGTCGGAAAGCCCCGACGAAAAACAGGAGGCAGACTCAACTCTATGCCTCCACACTTGAGTACTGTCAGGATTCACTGACAGGAAAAGGAGGACAGGAGCAGGCACATACACCTACTCCAAGCCCGGAATAGACGTATATCCCCGTTTCGGCGGCTGAAGTCACCAAACATATTTTGTCAGTGGTGAAAGAGCAGAAGAAAATTCCTGCTCATATTCTGGATGCTTGCCAGGATATCATAATAGCTTTAGCATCATCTCAGGGACAGACACATAAATCTATCCCTAGCAGTGGAGTGACACATCAACGATTCACTCCGGAACAGACACACACATCTGTTCCAGTCTAATAGGGTTATGGGGCATACTCCCCCATATCATACGGACAACCAAGTCAGGCACATACACCTGATTTGAGTGGAGATCGTCAGCCTAACCTGACCATCTTTCCTGATCAGGCACATACACCTGCTCAGAGTAACCACTTTCGTCAACAAGTGGTTTCTAAAGTGAGTAATAAGGCATCTAAGAAAAAGATCCGCCCAGCACAGTTAGGAGATCAAAGGCCAATCTGCAACAAGGCCTTGCTCGATGCTGGAGTTCTTGAAGCCCTCAGACATTTATCTGTCGGAATTCAAGATTCTACTCCCTCAGTTCCCAATAACGGGAACATTAATTCTGAAGGTCTTCAACAGACACTTCCTCATGAAGGCTTGCTTCATGAAAATTCGGTCAATCTTGAAGTTTCTTCTTCAGATGAGAGCCACAGGAACCCTCTGTGTGGTCAGAAGACCATGGAGCAATAGATCTCATCTTTTGCTGTAACCCATTATGGTGGTCCTCCCCATGATGATGAACTTCGCTGTGAAAGTCCTCTCTGTAGTAGTGATACACATTGCCTGGAAAATACTTCAGTGGATAATGTAGTGCCGAGAAAGCCCTCTTATCTTGAGGCACTTGCAAATGCGAAACCAGTCATGTCTGATGCTTTATCGCTAACAAGTGAAATACTTTCTCAATCAGAAGATAGCCCAGGGTGTAGGTCATTCTCCAAACCACCCCTAAGTCATGCATCTTCTAGTTTGATTAATGATCTCTCTACCAATCTTGTTGAATCCGATGAAGCAACAAGGAAACACCAACTCTGGTCAAAACAGATAGAAGAATCTTCATTTAATGATAAAGAGGAAATGCTGAACATGAGGAAAAAACTGGAAAAAGGTGAAGTACCAGTCATGTTTTGGCCTTTGGCTGACTCCCAGTATGACATTCCAAAGATGTTGACGGATGATGGAATCCATGATATTCGTCTCAACATATGGAAGACTCTTTTTCAATTGAAGAAGAAAGTATTATCTTACGGTGATTATGAAAATCATATTAAGATAATAGAAGGGTTACAACGCCAGATTGATTTGGCATCTCTATCAGTCTCTCGGTATCCGAAGGCTGAAAAGCAACAGAGAACCCTTCAACGTTCATTCCTTGGCGCACTAAGAAAATTGCGTCAGTTAATTGCCAATGCTCCATCTGATGTTCATATCAGAGGATGGGGTGTTCACGGAGCACTAAATTTCACAGTGCTTTCCAGTCAGCAATGCCCGCCGAAAATGGTCTCATGCAATGTTATTGCCCGTGGCCGGCCACAGTCAATGGGCTTTGTTCATAATCAAAAGCTTTCTCAAGAACAGGCTTCAACTAGTTCCTCTCAAAATCAAGTATATAGAGAACAAGTTGTTGAATTGCTCCTACATCAAGCAGGTGAGAATATTGCACAAGCCTCTCGTCTGGAGAAAACACGTCATCAAATGACAGAAGTTTCGGAAATCATCCAATGGTCTGTTGAACCAGGTGATAAAAGTGGATACAGGGTAATGCATCCAGCTAATTTCCGAACTAAGATTCGCAAGATCAAGAGAGATTTTAATAAGATCTCAGACATAGCATGTCAAGAGACACCCCAGCTTGTCAGACTGGGGACTTCTCTAACCCAACCCTCAGAGTCAACAAATGGGATTCGAGGAGTTGAGCGGAAGGAGAAGGAACATCCCCAGTCCACCGGACTGGGGACTTTTTCAAATCCTCAATCCCTCCCTCAGAGAAAGTCAGTATTCTCTCAATTAGGGAATAAGCCTCAAGAGGAACGAAGAGCCAAGCTATCAGGAGATTCTCTCCAAGTGACGGTTCTCCAAGAAGTTCCTGAGGGATCAAGTCAACGGAATTCCATGTCTCATCATGGACATGGAAGAAGACAATATTAAAGAAATGCTGATAGAAAGGATTCCATGCAATATGCATCCATTAATGTTATCAATGCCGTTGCTGCTGATTCACCAGATGAGGCTCAATCCGAGGGATCAGACGAAGAGGTTCCTGCTCAAAAGTTGCGCACACAGACCTAAATGAAGAAGGTGTGCGCACACGTAATCAAAGTCTTACCCAAAATCTGGGTATTCCTTCAAGTAACCCACTTCCCCCTCTCCGAAAAGGATCCAATAAGGGGAAAGGAAAGAATCAGGTAACTTCTCACCCTTCCTCTGAAGGAGGTCAATCGCTCTCATTAGAGCAAAGGTTTGCACAACAGGAGGAAGAAATGAAAGAATTAAGAAAGTTGAATGCAGAACTACTTCAGAGTAGTCTTCTTCTTAAGAATGCTGAAGTCCGACAGCCGAAGGAATTTGTTGTAACTACTAAGATGGATCAAGAATATCATTCTTTATTAGTACACCCTCAAAGGTCTAATCCTACGGGTCAAACGCAACAACGGTTGGCAACAATACCATCAGTTGCAGCACCAACCACCACGTCTGTCCAAGCTCCATTCATTGCACCTACCCAAAACCAAGTTCAACCTGATGTTTCTCAAAAGTTAATAACTACTATTGAGTCATTAACAGATCGGTTAGAAACTATGGAAGGGAAACAGGCGCAAGTTCAACCTGAAAAGAAAGTTTACCCTGAATGGGTAGATTCAATTTCTCCTCCATCCAGTTTTGGAAACCCTGTTTTCCCTACTTTCAATGGATCAGCCGACCCTGGACAACATTTGACGCATTACGTATCTTGTTGTGATCCTATGATGGGAACTCCAGAGCAGCAAGAAGCAGTGAAACTCAGATGCTTGGTGCGAACCTTGCAAGGACCAGCTTTTGTCTGGTATACAAGCTTGCAATCCCGGTCAGTCATCGGATGGGAGGATCTTCGTCAAAAATTCCTTCTTCAGTTTAGCTCAACTTTTCCAAAAACGACAGTTTTCGATCTTACAAACTGCAAGCAAATGGAGAATGAAAGAGTCTCTGATTTCATTGCTCGTTGGAAGGGATTAACGTATTCCCTGAGTTTAGCACTCCCTCAGGAGGAATTGTTGCCAATCTGTGTGGCAAATTTGCGTGACGAATTACGCACGCCATTGATCCCTGTGAAATACACAGGAGGGTTTAGAGACCTTACTTCAATCGCTCAACAGATTGAAGATTCCCTTATACAGGCTAAGGTTAAATCTCGTATAATTCCATCATCTCTAGGAAGGAGAATGGGTAAAGCGGAAACTGCTACAGTTATGCTTAAACAAGCACCTATACCTATTTCTACTTCAAAACCTTCATCTTCTCGAAGGGATCCACCTCCTGAATGCCAACAACAAAGGCTGTTTCGTCCAAATGATCAAAGAGATCAATAACGAAAACAATTTGAGGATTTGAAGAGTAAAACATACTCTTTCCGAAGTGGGCAAGTTCCTGGTTACTTCATTTCAGCTCAGGAAAATAATTTGGTTTAATTACCAGTGCCCAAGAGGCCAAACAAGGAAGGAGATGAAGACCGTCCCAATTATTGTCCCTTTCATCAAATGTTGGGGCATCCCATCCAGGAGTGTTTTGTCTTTAAAGACCTCCTGCAAAAGATGGTCGACTTGGGACAAGTCAAATTGAAGGGTTCTTCAGCTCATGTAGCATGTATTACCGCTACAGATCCAGAGGAAGGAGGCGAGTGGTAGGAAGTCAAAAGCAAAACTGCAAAAAAATATGATGATTGGATGGTCAGAAAGACAATCAATCAGACCCATTCCATTTTGCGAACACAATTAAAGAAGCCAATTGTGTCTCCTACAAAAGCTGCAGTAAAGACTCCATCAAAAGACAAATCCTCAAAAGGGCAGCGCAATTCAAAGAAGAAAGAGGAATCAGGAGAAGATGAGTATGTATCAAAGCCTAAATTGTCTTTGACTCTGGCAGATTTCATGCCATCTACTTCAAAGCCACGGGCACCGTCCCACCAAACGGCACAGCCTAAACAGGCTAACCAGGCAGAGTCTTTATCAGACGAAGAGTTAATCTTTGGTTCTGTTAATATGATTCAATTAACAGATCCATATTCCAGTCTTAATGAGCCTGAATTCCTTGTATCAAATAAGGGAATCCGAGGAAGTTCTAGAGGTTCAGGATACAAGGGAAGACATGGATCTTTCTGAAGCCACTACTCTAATTTTACCCCTGCTAGCACTGTATATGCAGCAGAAACTCGTGGTAGAGCCCTTCAGCGAGCTAAAAGAGAACAAGCAAGTTCTTCTGCCAATGGCCAACTCAGTTTTGGCACAGTTATTTTGGAAGACCGATTAAAGGTTCCATCTTCTTTATCTCAGCAAGTAAATGGATCTAATCAGTCTAATATTCCAAAACCAAGGATGTTGCCAACTTCAATACAAGATGCATCAGCTTCCAAAGCATGTTCTTCCAAGGTACCTGCTAAACAGCATATTCCTATGGGGAAACACAGACCTCTAGATCAAAAGTATGATATATTGAAACACTTGGCCTAAGTACCAGCCAATTTATCAATTTTGGATGCTTTGAATCTGTCAAAAGATCTTCGGGAAGCACTCATCGAAGCTTTGTCAAGTCCTCAGGAGTTTGAAGCTGAAATTGCTGCAGCTGAAATCTATCACATAGAGAATAATCCTACAGAATTCCATGCAGTGATATCTTTTACTGATAAAGATGAAGATGATGTTGTGCATGGGAACATAAAACCTTTGTACTTATCTGGAAAAGTCAATGGTGTAGATGTTCGAAGAGCTTTCATTGACAATGGTTCAGGAGTCAACCTCATGCCCATTCGTACACTTCGTCGATTGGGCCTCACGGAATCTGATTTATCTCCTTCTACCATGATGTTACAAAGATATGATAAAAATGAACAAGAATAACTGGGAGAAGTTACACTCAGAACTCAGTTTGGAGATCTTGTATCCAATTCGGATTTCATGATTTTTGATCAAGACTCAGCTTTCAATATCTTGCTTGGAAGACCCTGGCTACATCAGCATGAAGCTATTCCTTCATCATACCATCAATGTCTCAAATACTGTTTCGATGGTCAAGTTGGAACATTGTATGGTGATAAGGCCCCGTTCAAGACATGTGTGTCTCAATACATTGAGGCGGAATTTTATCACATGAAAGGAATAGAAAAATCTACAATGAAGGAAATTACCAAAGTTAATGCTCCATATGGTTTGGAGAAAATTCCAATAAATACATTTTCACATGTGAGTACAGATTATGTGTTACCTATCAGTCAAATTGACAAAATAGGCCCAAATCAAAATACTCTTATGGAAAGATCCATAATGTCAATTACGGCGATCGAGCCAGACAACATGGGAGAAATTGGTAACCTACCAAGCAGTGATGAAAGCATAAGTGGTGACGTTTTCATATCATCTGCTAAATTCCAACAAGTCTATACTTCGCTAATCAGGCCAGAAGAAGTTATAGCAACACCAGAGGTGAATAATGATGTCGATTCTCAATCCATCATCTCCTATTTATTTCCCAAAGAAGACCCTTTATCATCAATAGGGTCGGAAATGGAAGCTTCTTCTTCAAAATGTGAAAATTTTGACATCTCTTATGATCATGAGAATTTCGTTTTTTCATCTACTTTGCAAGTAGAAATGGAAGAAATAACACATGATGAAGAGGAAGAGGAAGATCTTAGAGATGCTCCTCCAGCATTTGAAGAGGGTATCTCTACCACTGTGGATGAACTCAGAGAAGTAAATCTGGGTACAGAGAAAGATCCACGCCCCACTTTAATTAGTGCGGCCATGACCCTTGAAGAGCAAGAGATGTATATTACTTTTCTAAAGAAAAATAAAGATATTTTTCTTGGAATTATACAGAAATGCCTGGGCTTGATCCTGTTGTTGCTACTCATCATTTGAGTTTACCAAAAGAACATCTAGGTTTTAAGCAAGCCGCAAGAAGAACACACCCAACCTATGCTTCCAAAATTGAAGCTGAAGTGGATAAGCTGATCAAAGCCAACTTCGTCAGAGAAGTTCAATATCCCAAGTGGTTTTCTAATATTGTCCCTGTAAAGAAGAAGAATGGACAAATTAGGGTTTTCATCGATTTCAGAGATCTTAATCGGTATTGTCCTAAAGATGATTTCCCAGTTCCGATTACAGAACTCTTAATTGATGCGACGACTGGCTATGAAGTACTTTCTTTCATGGATGGATATTCCGGATATAATCAGATCCTAATGGCCCCAGAAGATGAGGAATATACAGCCTTCAGAGCTCCTCAAGGTGTGTTTTGTTACCGGGTGATGCCCTTTGGTTTAAAGAATGCAGGTGCAACATATCAACGCACCATGCATCGTATCTTCAAACCTCTTTTAGGGAAGTTTTTTGAATGCTATGTAGATGATTTGGTGGTTAAATCCAAACAATGTTCTAATCACTTGGCTGATTTGGAAGTCATATTCCACAAGCTTCGACAACATAATTTGAAGATGAACCCCTTAAAATGTGCTTTTGGGGTAACCTCAGGAAAATTCCTCGGCTTTGTTGTACGCCATCGTGGTATTGAAGTCGATCCTGAGAAGACCAAATCAATCCTTG
Organism: Viscum album; assembly: GCA_963277665.1. Lineage (NCBI taxonomy): Eukaryota > Viridiplantae > Streptophyta > Magnoliopsida > Santalales > Viscaceae > Viscum > Viscum album. The sequence continues at coordinate 647,918,890 of OY728133.1, read as the reverse complement.
GTATGTCACCTCCTCAGAATTTGAAATAATTAAGAGGACTTGAAGGACACTTAGCCTATATTCGGCGTTTCATCGCCAATTTGGCAGGCAAAAGTTTACCCTTTACCAAATTATTGAAGAAATGAGTCACTTACCAGTGGACTGAAGAATGTCAAGAAGCATTTGATGTTCTCAAGAAATACCTCTTGAGTCCACCAGTACTCATGCCACCTATTGAGGGTAGACCGCTTATCCTCTATGTGACAGCTTTAGAGAGATCATTGGGTGCCTTTCTCGCTCAAAAGAATGATGCTGGGAATGAAAATAGTCTCTACTATCTCAGTAGAACTATGCTTGAAGCAGAAACCCGATATTAAAGTATTGAAAAGTGATGCCTAGCATTAATCTTTGCAGTTCAGAAACTGAGACACTACATGCAACATCATGAGGTCCAATTGGTATCTCGTAATAATCCGCTCAAATTCATCCTTAGTCGTCCAATGCTTACAGGACATCTGGAAAGGTGGGCGGTTATTCTACATCAGTTCGACATTCAGTATGTGTCTCAAAAGCCAATTAAGGGCCAAGCTCTGGCTGATTTCCTGGCTGAACATCCTTCAGTGGAAGACACGTATTCAGATATCGAACTCCCCTGATGAGGAAGTTTTCTCTATTCAAGAGAGTCCTCAAACATGGGAAATGTATTTTGATGGTGCTTCTAGAAGTCCAACAGGGAAGAAAATGGAAAATCCTAAATTCAACAAAGTTGGTTTAGGAATTGTGCTCATTTCTCCAGATAAGGCAGTGTTACCTTATTCCTTTTTGTTGTGGGAATGTGGTACCAATAACGAAGCTGAATACCAAGCTCTCATTACAGGCTTGGAGTTAGCGCTTCAAGCACAAGTGAATCACTTAAAGGTGAAAGGTGGTTCAGACCTGGTAATCAAACAAGTCAATGGGGATTATTCCATCAGAAAAGAAGAATTAATCCCTTTGTATGATTACGTCAGAGAGTTAATGTCGGAATTCCCTTCAGAACCGACATTTTCTTATGTCCCAAGATCACAAAATTCTCAAGCTGATGCACTGGCTAATATAGCCACAACTTTAGCAGATCCAAATCGGGACGAGACAACCATCTGTATTGCCCACCGTCGTGCAATTTCACCTTATGTTCAAGTCAGAACAGAGTAAATTAATGAAATTAGTCCCATTCCTAAACCGTATGGTCATACTACAGGATGGATGTCACCTATCAGGGAATGCCTTCAAAATTGAACACTTCCACCTGATAGAGCCGAGAAAGAACAAATTCGGTGACGTGTGGTCAATTTTACTCTTTATGATAGCCCAAACCACCTCGAGAAAATTCTCTACAAACGTGGTTTTGATGGAGTTCTCTTCAGATGTATTGATGGTGAAGAGACAATGGCTGTCATAAAAGAAGTGTATGCAGGAGTCTGTGGTGCCCACCAGTCTGGACATAGACTGTCTGATTAAATTTGAAGGCTTGGATACTTTTGGCCTTCAATGATACAAGATTGTGTTAATTTCACAAAGAAGTTTCATTCATGCCAAGTATATGCCAACTTCATTCATAAACCTCCAGAGTTGCTTCAAACAGCTAAATACTCATGGCCATTTTCCACATGGGGAATGGATGTGGTGGGACCTTACCCTTCAGCTACGACCAAGCAGTTTAAGTACATTCTTACTGCTACTGATTTCTTTTCCAAATGGGCAGAGGCAGTACCTGTCAAAGAAGTCAGTTCTAAATGCATTATTAGCTTCATCAAGTCTAACATCATTACTAGATTTAGTGTTCCTCATACCATATTGACGGACAACGACACCAACTTCTGTTCTTCTGAGGTAAAGAAATTGTATCAAGAATACAACATTAAGTCCAACCATTCATCTCGATATCATGCGGCGGCTAATGGCCAGATAGAATCCTTCAACAAGACTCTTTCAAATATACTGCAAAAGATGGTGGATAAAGATAAGAGGTCATGGCCTGATAAACTCTTTCATGCTTTATGAGCTTATCGGACTACCACTCGCAATGCAACGCGGTCAACTCCATATTCATTGGTATATGGAACAGAAGCAGTCTTGCCAATTGAAGTTCAATTGACCTCACTCAGAATAGCCATTTGTGATCAATTATCTACAGATGAGAAATCCCAAAAGCGGTTGAATGAATTGGAACAGTTAGATGAGAAAATATTGTGCACTTTGCACCACTTGGAAATCTATCAGAATCGAATAACACGAGATTTTAACAAAAAAGTTCGTCTTCGTTCATTCATTCAGGGAGAATTGGTATTGGTTCTCAGAGCACCAATGATACCAGGAATGAAGCCTCCCAAGCTTGAACCAAAATGGGAAGGACCTTATTCAATACATAAGGTCTACTCCAATGGAGCGTATTCTCTAATCTCAATGGATGGAGAACACATCACGACTCCAACTAATGCCAGATTTCTGAAGAAATATTTTGTATAAACACAAAATATTGTTCCTAGAGCCAAAACAGTCACATTGGTTCATATTATGTCCTACATGACACTAAACTGTATTATTTCCTACATGACACTAAACTGTATTATGTACTATCTACATGACGTTAAACTGTACAGAAGTTCCTTATTTGTCCGAGATGACATTAAACTATATTGTGTCCTAGCAACATGACATTAAACTGTGTGGCACTTTCATCGTCCAACATGACGTTAAACTGTGTCAGTTCCCTTATCGTCCAACATGACGTTAAACTGTCACATTGGTTACTATTATGTCCTACATGACACTAAACTGTATTGTGTTAAACTATATTATGTCCTAGCAACATGACATTAAACTGTGTAGCACTTCCAGCGTCCAGCATGACGATAAACTGTAAAAAGTCCCCAAAACTGATATCCTCATATTGGTTCACCTTAGTCCTAGCTACATGACTTTAAACTGTACAACAATGTTCTATCGTCCAACATGACGTTAAACTATATAAATGTTCTATTGTCCAACATGACATTAAACTGTAACAGTTACTTGAATTGTCCTACATGACATTAAACTGTTAAAAAGTTTCCAGTTCGTCCTTGCTATATGACGTTAAACTATACAGCAATGGTCCAGTATGACTTTAAACTGCAACTTCGTCCCACATGACATTAAACTATGAAAAAGTTCCCTAAACCATCCAACATGACCTTAAACTGCATCATCCCTGGTCCATGTATATGACCATATACTATTTGCAAATCCCTTATGTCCAGCAAGACGTTAAACTGTGACGTCCTAACTACATGACGCTAAACTGTATAAAAGTCCCTCACATCCAGAAAGACGTTAAACTATATAATCATCAAAGGTCCAGCATGACATTAAACTGCACAATCCACGGTCCATGCATATGACCTTAAACTATTCACACTTTCGTCCAACATGACATAAATGGTGTGTTATTTTGTCCCTGCTACATGACACTAAACTGTGCAGCACCAATAGTCCTAACTGCAAGGCTTTAAACTGAATAGTCCCTTTTATATGTCCTACATGACATTAAACTGTGCATCGTTAAGGTTATTGTCACCTCTTGTTTCTCACACCGAGTATGACTCACATGAGCTTAGAGCGAACATCAACCATAACACTCCCTTTGGGCCACTAACCATGTGTAAGTCCCAACAACATTTTAATTAGATCGTTGTCCCCAAGAACAACTTGATCATTAATTCATTCTTTAATTGAACTACACAGACTTGGATCCTTGCCCTACAGGCTGGGTATGTAGGCAGCCTCCCAGGGTTTAAGCCCAAAAATAATCTCTTCACATCGGTTCACCACCATCTCATATGATGATTGATTTGTGAAACCGCCCCTAGAATCAATATTTTTTTTACATTGATTCACTTTCATCCTTGTTATACGACGTTAAACTATACAACACTTTTGTCCGGTACGACAATAAACTAAAATATTCTTTGATCTCCTCACTTGAGAGAGAACTATTATTGACATTGATTTTTCAATAATGTTTCATTTCAAAAAGACTACGTGCATACATGGTAATGCCTAATTTTTTTTATCTCCGGTTAAACCATCATTGCACTAAAGTCCCCTTTCACCCTTCACATGTACGAACCAAATTTGTACAAAGGGAATTTATAGAAATACGTGGACTTGATTCCCATCCCTATGGGATACATAGGAACATTCAAGTATCCCTCGAATCCAGTCCCAAGTCTTTTGGGCCTAACCCCAAATTTCACTTTCAGTCCCTTGGCTGAAAAGTCCTCATGAAAACACACACTGTGTATTCATTATTATGGTCCGAATTCTATGACCCTAAACTAAGATCACTCATACTTTCGTCCTGCATGACGTTAAACTGCATTTCAAGAACTACGTATGGCTTGATTCTCATTCTTATGAGATACGTAGTGAAGTCCAAGTTTCAATTCAGGACCCAGCCACAACATGATTATAGTTTTCATTGACCTATGTATCTCTATATACATTGGACAATACCCATCTTTATCTGTTATAATCCTAACCTTAAATATTTTCAGATCTTCATAACCCTTTTCATGACTTCTAATCACAAAAAATGTCAAACTTCTGAGAATTATTTTGCCTGACTATGCAGCACGTTCCCATAGGTGGCCTTGCATAAACAGTCCACATAACAGACTTGTCAGCCGAAAGATGCTATTTATTTGACCATGCAACCAATGCCCTTAGGTGGCCCTGCATATTTCAACCCCCTAACGGGTTTTGTTAAATAATAGTAACTTCATTCTTGGGAAGAATGCCTCTTTTGTCCTTATTTGTCTTAAACGACAGTATGTAGGGATCCGCAAAAAATATCCATCCTTAACATATTTGTCCCAAATCCTTTTTCATGATCTGAAAGTATTCAAGTCTATGGTTTATTCTTCTTCCCTACGTTTGGGTCAGACCTTCGTAGGAGTGATATTCATCCAGTTCTTCGATATTCTTATTCGGAAATATCTTCTCCATATTCAAGTACCTCTTTCCATACAACAAACTCTATACTTTAGAAAATTTGAATCTCCATAAACTTTCACTGGCTTCTGTGCACTAGGAAAGTAAATTTCTGAGAGTTCTTTTTGCCTGACTATGCAGCATGTGCCCATAGGTGGCCTTGCATAAATAGTCCACATAACAGACTTGTCAGCCGAAAGATACTATTTATTTGACCATGCAGCCAATGCCCATAGGTGGCCCTGCATATTTCAACCCCCTAACGGGTTTTGTTAAATAATAGTAACTTCATTCTTGGAAACTACTTCTTCTAATGCCTTTTAGCTCTTTTTCATATCATTCCTCAGATTCAAATATTCTTAAGACATAGTTTACATATTTTCTCTCATACTTGAGTATGGTAATATGTTTTCAGATAAATTGTCAAGGAATTGAATCAATTTTAATCAATTTTGGTCAAAGCTATTTCGACCTTAAACATTATCCCCTTTATGTCTGGCATGCATGACTTTAAACTGCCCACAAAAGACAAAGGAACTCTGAATAAAAGTCAAGTTCCAGCACACTTGCGCGCTGCCTTCTGCGCACTGAAGACTTGCACACTACCTTTTCCTTTGGATGTCTCTGATTTCCTCAGAGTCAAATCCTCATTTATCTCCGGATCCAACTCTGTGGGGGGACTTTTGTTGACGCTCCTTTCATCACAGAATCTAAAGATCAGAGAAGGGAAATACTTTAGTCTAAAGTGATTCATCCTTTGAAGAAACATCAAAAATCGACAAAGGGATGAACAAGGAGAACATTGCCCATAGGTCGCGCAAGTACACTTGCGCGCCGCCTAGTGGTCGTGCAAGTCTACTTGCGCGACGCCTTATGGTCGTGCAAGTGACTTGTGCGACCTAAGTGATAACTTCCCGGTAACCGCCCGGGGTCTTCTCCTGCCTATAAATAGACCATGTGGGCCCCCCATTCAGGAGGATTTTTTTTCTTCAGAAACTCGGATTGAAGCTCCCGACGCCCAAGTCTCTTCTCAAAGCTTCCAGAACACTTCTAAGGTAATTTCTTACCTAGAACGGAAGATCTAAAGAGAGGGAGGAAGGCCTAAGTGTTGAAACTCATCAACACTTGCGCGCCTGAATGGCCAGCCCTTAAGAGAACTGGTCACACTTGCGCGCCGCCTGATTCCTTCAATAGAAATTTGCGCGTACCTTATCTGGAAGAACCTCAAGAGGATTCTAAAGGGTTTAATAAGGAGCCGCTCAAGTATTTCAATGCTGGTTGAAAATCGCGCAAGTACACCATGTGTCACGCAGGTATACCTGCGCGATCAATACTTGCGCGCCCACGCAAGACTTGCGCGCCTTTCAAGACTTGAGCTCCCCTACCTTTTTGGGTGCCCATCTTGCCCATTTTACCCCTATTAAGCCATTTCACCTTTCCTATTCAAGATTCAGTCTTCAAGATACTCTTCAAAGCCATTTATGGCATGATTTCTTGATTTGACTTCCTTATCTGAAAGGAATTCGATGGAATATCTCTCAAAACCTAGTGATTTATACATCTTTATGTCACCAAAGATTGAGAGTTCGTTCATTCAACCTCATCCTTTTAAGATGAGAGAATCCTTAACCTGGGTCTCCTTTTCAGGAATAATCCCCAGTTATAAATCCTTTAATCTGGGCATCTTCCTCAGGAGTAAGCCCCAAATTCTTAAAGTTCCCAAACTTGGGCATCCTCCTCAGGAGTAAGCCCCAATCATAATAATTTAACTTGGGCATCCTCTTCAGGAGTAAGCCCCAATCTCAAATACTTGGGCATCCTTCTCAGGAGTAAGCCCCAAACCCCCTAACCTGGGCCTACTTTTCAGGAATAAGTCCCAGTCATAATTTTGGGCATCCTTCTTAGGAGTAAAACCCAATCATAAGTCCCCTCATAATTTGGGAATCCTCCTTAGGAGTAAGCCCCAAGATTAGAGTATTCAAATCTCCATGAAGCATATATACCTTTATGGACCCTATTCATGGATTTTCTCCCTAAAAGTAAATCCTAAACCTTCATCTATTTGGGTAGTCGTACATACATAAGCCCCAAACAATTTCTTATGATTGCATCTTTCATGGCACAATTGTCTAATTTTTACCAATACCTCTTGTTTCTCACACCGAGCATGACTCACGTGAGCTTAGAGTGTAAAAGTAATTATGACATTCTTCTTTGAGCCATCAATCATAAACATCATACTCCATTACTCGAACTACGTGGGTTCTGATTCCTTTTCCAAAACAAAGGATACGTAGGTAGCCCATTTATGGGTTCGATCCCAACTTTGAAATAATACCTGTCCTTCTAAATGACGATAAACTTCAAGTGCCCCACTGAGTGGCTTTAAAACCAGCCTGGTCATCATAATGACCAAGATACTTTTATATAAATGTTTTGAAGGATACCATTGACCAAGAATCTCTAAACAGATATAGATGATTATCTATTGATGAAGAACCTCGAATACATATGAAAGATTCTCTAAATTTCTTGCATATTTAATCATTGATTGTTAAAACTAAAGGAAAGATCATTTTATACTTGGTAATTTAATAAGGATTCACGAACATAACTTAAATCTATAAAGAGAGTCCCGGAGTAGACAATAATTCCCCTCAAAAAGGTGTGATGAGTCCGACCTCCCATCCTCTCGACCAATGAAAATTCCTAAGCCTCATCAGTCCACAAGCTAATGAGAGCCTACCTTTGGAAAGTAGGTCCAAATGGATGTGGAATCATTGGATGTATCCGGTTCTACGAACAAACCCGCTAGAAACCGATCGGAACGTTTGAATCTCCCGTCCAGGAGGTCATCCCCAAAATCCGTGCGAAACAAAGACACAACCCTATAGCTACTCATAATTTGAATATTGGGTAAAAGGAATGATTGTATAGAAAATTAGAGACACTACCTACTTCCCACTCTAAATTTGGGCTTGGTTAAAGTTCTCTATTTCACAGCACAATTCCTGCTATATGGACTTTCAAATGAGATTAGAAACTCTATTTATTTTTGAGCTTACCATTTTAGAATTTTAATTTAATTTAAATTAATATTTTTTCCCAATTCTCTTTAATTTGTTAAACCAAATGGATAAAAAATTACAATGTATAAGGGTCCATAGGCTTTATAAACCAAAATTTTGTTCTCATTTAATCCCAAACACAACACATTCTAGTCCATGTGACCGACAATATATGAATCAACATTCCATAATTTATTTCTTAGGGTGTCCATTGTAGCCTATGCCGAAAAACACTGTTTAGGTTACTATAGGAACTACAAGTACCAATTATGTTTCTCAATATATTTTAAGAAACATTATCCTATAACAATTATAAAACACAAGGCACACATAATAAATGTGATGCAGTTAGAAAATGCATCCTATATTTCATGAAATATGCATAGAATGTGGATCATATACGGTGTATAAAATGAATCCTGATCAATGATACCTTTCTATATAAGTCTAAGGAATAAGTGACACCCTCAAAAATAACAATAATAACATCAAATATCATGTGCATCACCAAATAGTGGAATCAAAACAACTGTAATTGGATAAAACTGGAACATCATAAACCTTTCTAGGGAATTTGTATTTTTACTATATGTGGGTTAGATACTACCATGAATGACTCATTTCCAAATTCCAACACATTTATATTTCTATTTTTCACCATCCAAAATACCAAGGAATAAAAAGAACAAAAAGAAAAGTAAATGGATATGATACCACATTATAATTTCCCAACCCATGAACCACTAAATGGTACCCTAAGAACATGAGTCACATGGCCTATAACATGCTTCCCCATCTTCTAGAGGGTGTTGACTACCGGTGAGGGTATATGGTGGTAAAATGGGGAGACTATAACCACATGATTAGATTAATTAAGATGTATCAAAAGTAAATAAATAAGGGGAAGCATAATTTATATCCTTGAAAAAAGATAAACATCCATATGATAATTTTAAAATAAAGAAATGCCATAGGAAATATCATATACAAGATGAGTATGAAATGCCTTTATAATTTTTTTTTGAAATTCGTGGAAATAGACAAGAATTAAAACACATGTATCAAAAGTAAAAAGGAAATAAATGTCTATCTCTAGATATCATCATGGCCATATCTCATTCCTGTGATCCCCTACTACTAAACATAACAAATCATGCATCATAAAGAGTGTGCTTTCCCCAATAACTACTTACATCCATGATGTCTATATGGGTACCCAATGAAGGTCCAAACATGGTGTGAGATAAAAATAAATAAGACACCACCAATAATGTCTATAAAAAGTTAATTATATGTAATATAAGCATAAGAAATGTGAAATATATTTTAATTAGAGATATGAATAGATAAGAAAAGATAATACTATACAACCAACAAAGATCACTATAAACGAGAAACTATAACGCAGTCTAACCATAAATCATGATAAATGGGGTGTAATACTATCCATTCAAACAACTGTAATCAAATACCCATTCCAAGGATATCTGTAAATCATGATAAGTTTACTTTGTGTCCTATACCGAGTAATCTAGTGTCCGACCTAAGGGACTAGATCCATGTTATAAATGAGTAAGGAATACTCAACGTGTCATGCCTACATGGCTCAAGTAAATGATATAAATAAAAAATGCATCCTCTATGACCTATTCCATTTAATCAAGTGTATTACCCAAAAACCATATCCAAAGAGTATTAATGTCCAAGCCATCCCATATAAACCCAATTCCATGGAGTAGAAATGTCCATGGAATTTAATGTATTTCCACATCAATGGAGTATTAATGTCCGTCAAATTTAACATAGTTCTAAAATAATTGATTATACTATATATAACAATTAATATTATCATAAAAATTTAATTAATCATTCAAAATCCATAAGTTTATCTAACTCATTTAGCATAATTTAATATCTCGTAGTTTCATGTCATATGAGGCATAAACCCTCTACTAATATCACATTTAAATTCATCAATGCTCCCACTATGTTAGAAATCACACACAGAAAACCCATGAGGTGGTAACTCATGGGGAAGATATATAATTACACCTTATAGGTGGTCCATGTAGATGTTTAAAACCTCTACCCATATCATAGCGCTAAGTGGGAAACCAATCAAGGTTCGAATAATTTATTCAAGGAATTAAAAATAATTTAGGTGTAATGCCCAGAAGGTTTAGTGTGCAGAACATTAAAAACTGGTTATAAAACAATGAGAATTTGTGGAAAAAGTTATATACCAACTATCATATTTCCATGATAGGGAACTCATCCAATATCAACTCCTTACTTGACCTGTATCGGAAGAAAAATTATGAATGAATGTAAACCATGAAAATAGTGCATATTATAATAAACTAAAATAAATATGTTGATACAAATAAAAATAATTAAAGGTTCCTAATAAAAAAATAACTCACCTGAATATATCAAATGAGATAAATTGTATTTGAATCGAATCCCAGATTATGAAATTGGATTAAATCATACTTTGAAGCCTTAATGAACTCAATAGGAGAGGAAGCAGTCTGCTGGAGAGAAGATGGAAAGGAAATAAAGGATATAATAATTTTTAAGGGAAAAATTCATTTCTCCAAAAACATTAGGTCACATGGTTTTACAGACCATGCACTAACCATCCACCATTCACTATCTCCACCCCACACGGTTTAGTCACGGGGATTGGGAAACTATGCAAAAACCGTTCCTTTCACATTTGATAATTTTTTTTGTGGCTCGCAATAGCATGCAATGTTGGTGGTAAAGTTTCATAAAATAGTTTGTACCTAGAATAACCCCTAGACAACCTGACATAGTTACTCCTAATCATGTTTCATGGGTTTTATGGTTTCTACTAACCATGCGGCCCGACTGCCTTTTCCAAAAACCCAGGCTCTGAGCTCCGAATAATCCTTAGAAACCCTCAAAACTAATGTGAACTCATTTGGAATTAAAATTTGGTAAAAAAAGAAATGAAATTAAAATTTATAAGATCCAAACATCATAGAAAAATCTATGATCTTACAAATTCATTGTTTCATATTTGAAATGAGACAATAAAATAGAGAAGCTCCCTTTAATCGGTTCTTCTTAATGAAATAAATTGAGAAGAGAACCTTTAAAAAATGTATATATTCATCATGGAAAGGTGAATTAGGATATTTAAATATTAATGGGATATATATAAATATTATAGAAGAAATAAATAATTATAACATAAAGAAAATTCGAGGTAAAGAGAGAGAAATCATAACTCAAAGAAAATTGGGTGGCTTTTAGATATCTCTTTTCTTATGTCCAAAATCCTTATGAACTTGAACTGAATGAACTAAATAATCAAATTAGATAAATTAAAAACTTTATGTAGATCCTCATTCAAATATATTTTATTTATTATCAATCTTGTATGTTATTTTAGAGTCATTTAACTACGCTATCATTTCTGTTTCTACTGTGCCACAATCATTCATGTCATTCATCCATGGTCACATTAGTTTGTGGATATTTATTTAAGTTATTACTAAATGGGACTAAAATAATAAGAGTTAAATGAAATGATATTAATGTCATCATATAAATTTAAATTTTATTAAATATTCGAATGTGTTCCAATATAGAAATGATTCATTTTGTATAAATTTTATCATTATATAATTAGTTCATTTAGGATGTTTTATTGACTACAATGAACTAGATTCATTTTATTTTATTAAATTATTATTCATAAATTCTATAACATGAAATAATTTATAATATAAATATTATCATTATATTTAACCATAATATAGTTTCTATAACCATCCATAAAGGTTATGGATAAAAATGAAGCACATTTTTCATGAAGGCGGTGAACCAAATATATTGTGAAAAATATTTTCAATTTAGAATGAATTAAGAAGAGGATGAAAAATATATATTCTAATAAGAAAATAAAATTCTATTATATTAATGACACTAAATTAATTATTTCGTGTTTTATAGATTTTTTTTTTCAGGGATGATGAAGAAGAAAAATTTAGATGCTCGGTTAAGGGTATTACCTTCTCCTTTGGATGTCTCTTCTTAGGCTTCCACTTAAGGAGCCATGGGATTTGTATTTTAAGATAAAAAAGATTCCCAGTATGTGGGGAGAGAGAGGAGGAGATATTTGGGTATAATATTTGTAATATCTAAGTCCTAGAATGAATAAAGAGAAGGGGTGGTACTCATAAGGGGAGGATATGATAGTTTTTTTAATATAATATTACTTTGTTTATTATTTTGGATCAAGACTACCAATTGAGTTTATTTTTATGAATTTATATTCTAAATAATTAAATTGATTATGAGAAAATGATCAAATACATTAGACATCCCTAATTTCTGTAGGAATTTTACTTATTCTGCAAATTTTCATATTCTTCCATATTTGACTATTCAAAAAAATTCTATTTTTTTAGAAAAATACCAAAAATTAACCAATTTTTTTCAATGTATAGATTAAAAAAAGAAATATACTTTTTTAATAAAATTTTCTATATATTAGATATTTAATTCTTAAATAAAATCCTTATTTATTTGAAAAATAATAATTTTAATATTATCATGAATTTTTCAATGCTTCACAAAATTACTAATAGTCTCATAAAATTTAATTATTATTATAATGAAACTTAATATTATTTAATATTTTTTTATTAAAACAAATTTTATTTCAAAATCATTATATTTTTTATGAAGATTTAAATAAAACATATAAGTTTTATAAAACTTCAAACACTTTTTCTATCATTTTGAAAAATATTATCCATTCATATCAGGATATTAGTATGTCATATTTTTATTTTATAAGATAAATGAAAATTATTTTACATTTCCGTATATGAGTATACTGTTTTCATATATAGGTTACTATTCCTAATGGTCATATTATTATTCCAATGATCGAATTACTATTCAAATAATCATATTTGTAATGGACATATGGGTTCCCTACCTCTTATAAATTCCCCATATTTTATTAATTATTTATTATCTTATATTTCATCTAAAGGTAAGATATATTTTTATTTTAAAAATAAAAATTAAGATGTTAATATTCTATTTAATTTCTATAGTGTTGTTCATGAATATGATTATTATAAGGGATTGATAATATCCCAAATTTTATATTATAGTAATCTTATTTTCTATTTTTTTCCCATTGTGATACATTAAATTATTATGGACCTATTTATTCTCTAAATGTAATTTTCAAATTAATATAATAATTTTTTTGTTCTATAATGTGATGCATTTTATTTATGTAATACTACAAAATATGGATTGTTTATATATTAAAAAGGGAAATTCCATTGATAAAATTTTTGGTCGTTACATTATTCACCCACTGAGAAATTGTTTCCTTGAAAATTTATTTAACCTAATAAGGTAAAAAAATATAATGGTACTTCCATTTCATTTAATCCTATGGGTGTCATGTTTCTTACTTGTACTTTTTGTTCTCCTATAACTCTTTCACTAAGTGAGTTCTCTGTTTGTGTATAACTTTGTATCTATAGTACAAGATCTTCACCAACTACTCCCCACAAGAGAGATAATTTTCCAACTATACCACCTTAGAATTAAGTACATGGTAAGGATCTAATATGTACTTACTCAATATGGATAAATAAAACACATCATGTTCTTGTGATAATGTTGTTGGTAGTGATAGTTGATGATCTATAACTCTGATGTGGTCGAGAGTCTCAAAATGGAAGATACACCTAGAACTTATATTTCTATGCTTCCAAAATCATAGACCTCTCTTCCATGGATATATGTCGAGGAAAAATTTATCTGTATTATGATACCCCATACCTATCTAAAGGTTATCAACATATATATTCTATCAAATCTATGCTATCCTGATGTACTGTTGAATGGTATTGAACTTCTCAACCATTTCTTTGACCATTTCAGGCCCTGATAACTTGTGTTCATCAACTTCATCCCAACACAATAGTGTTCTAAATCTCTTCCTATAAAGGTATTAATATGGATCCATTTATAATATTGAGTGAAAATTATTATTTAACAAGAAATTTATCAGAAGAAATTATTGATTCCATCATTTTTTGAAGTCCAAAAATTAAGTGTTGAATGCATCTTCAAGTTTCTAGATAGTCCACTATGATTTTCTATCAGTTTTGGGGTTATAGTCCATATTGAAGTTCAAATTATTGTTTAGAGAACATTGGAAACTTTTTTAAAAAATAAAGTTAAACCTTGGTTCTTTATTGGATACAAATAAGAGAGGTTTTCCATGTAGCCTCATTAATTCTTTGATGTATATTATATCAATTTGATCAAGTGATAAGTCCTATAAAATTTCAATGAAGCAACCTATCTTCATATGATGTTTTACTACTACTGATATAAAATTATTTCTTTAGGATTTCTTTGGGGGACCATTTAAAATATCCATAGTGACTTTTTTCATTTTGACATAGGTTTGGGGAATGGTTACATCATCCCCTTGGATATTTTCCTTTATTCCTTCACTTGAAATCATATTAGGAACTTTCATACATATTACAAAATCACATTATTCTTATTATCCCACCAATAGTGATCTTAAAGATATTGATACATCTTTGTAATCCCTATATATATGAAGAATTTAGATCTTTTTGAATCATTCAAAATATGCTTCTTTATCTTTGTATTTGATGGCACACATAGGTGTGACCCAAATCTTATAACTTATTTTTCATCAATTTTGAAATTTCAGGATTTAACTTTTCTTATATCTTTCAAATTATTCTATATTTTCACATTATCTATTTTCTCATCCTTTATTTTCTCTAGAAAGGATGGTTGAGAAATCATTTCATAAAGCATTGATGACATTACTTCCTTTATGAATTTTCATTCCAATATTTTCAAGTATAAAAATATTATATCCTTCTCAATTATTTTTATGGATAAGGTTACAAGATCTTTTTTACATATATTATTTCATTTTACTTTATAGGATGGTAATGGATTGAGTAGTCACAGTTGTTGACTAGATCTAACCATATTTTCTGGACCATATGAAAATAATTTTATGTGAATATATATTTGAGGATCTTATGTTTAATATATATATATATATATAACGTATCACTGTAAAGATAATACTGTAATATTTTTAATGAATTGATAATAGAATCAAACTCTAGAACCTATGTTGGATAATCCTCATGGATATCCCACAACCATTAGGCACATGATATCACTTTGTCACTTTCCATCATTATAGAACCCAATCCCTTTTTAATGCATCACTGTATAATATGGATAGTTCCCCACCTAAGGATATTGTGAGGATGGTTGTAGTGATAAACCTCATTTTTATTTCCTTGAATCTTCCTTTTTAGTCATTAGCTTAGAAACATTACTTCCTTTGAGGTGATCTTGGTTAGTGGGTTTGAAAATCCCTAGAAGTTTCTAAAAAATCATCACTTATACCCAACTAGTTCAAGTAAACTATAAATATCTATTATAGATACTATTTTATGCCATCAATTAATCATCTTTTCTTAGAATGGTCTATAGGTATACCATTTTTGGTGATAAAAATCCCCAAAAGTGATACTTCCTCCATCTATATCTCAAATTTATTGTAATTTTCATATAATGTCTCCTTTAACAATGTCATTAGCACAATAATCAATTGATCCTAATATTAAACCTTAATTTTAGTGTAGAATATAATATCATGTATAAATACTTCAACAATTTTTTCAAAGAAATATTTAAAGACTATATTAATCATGTGCATGAAAATTTATAGAGTATGAGATACTTCTAATAGAAACACTATAAACTCATAGTATTCGTATATTGTTTGAAAGAAACACTTGGGAATTTATTCCTTCTTCACCTTTAATGCGTGATATCCCGATCAAAGTTTAACCATAGATAAGTACAAGTTACCACATAGATGATTAATCAAGTCATCAATCCATAGAAGGGTATACCTTTTCGTTATCATGATTTTTTGAGTTCATGATAATCAATACAGAGTCACATTAACCAATCTTTCTTCTTGATGAAGAGGAGAAGCACAATCTATGGTGAAACACTCAGGTGTATAAATCCCTTGAACAAATTTTCAAGAAGCTACTTATTTAGTTCTTCAAATTTAGCAGGGAGCATTCTCTAAGGATTCTAATATATGGGTAGGGATTCAGGTATAAGTTCAATTGAGAACTCATCCTCACATTTAAGAGGGAGTCATGGTATCACTTCAGAGAATACAGTTTTATAGTCCCTCATAATGGGAATGCCTTAAATATTGATCCACTTTTTGAATCAATCATTTGATCAAGATATTATTTCTCATAAGGTAATAATATACCTTATTTATATGAATATTCCAATAGATATACATCATTATCTTTATACTTATATAGAATTAGAGGATGAATTAGTATATGGAGGGTGATTTCCCTCACCAGAAGTTGATGTTGTATTTATAGAGGGAGAAACAGTCTATTAAAAATATATCATTAAATTCCACTTAAATAAGTTTGACAGTGTTATCTACGAGGTTCAACCTAGAAAAATTGGATGAGGTGGAGTTATATACCCAAGAAGAAATAATTTCACTATTTTTCTTCTCATAGATTACTAAACCTCCATGTTTTGTGGTGGAGTTTGAATAGTTATACAAAACTTGATGGATATAAAAGAGTTAATATAAATATAAATGAATACTATGTTCACTCTTATTGAATTAGTAACTAGTATATGTATCAACACATCATTGTTGGGATCCAGCTGAGTAGTAGTGATAGCATAATACCTTCCTTACTCTTTTGAACTTGGGGTTTGTTATTGTTTTTTATCACTAAAAACCCTAGTTTTGGGATAGTGGTTTTCACAATTTCCATGTTATTTAAAGATGAAAAATTGGATCTTAAATTTATTTTTGAATAAAAAATTATATTATTATATCAAATTAGCAAGATTATTCATCCCCCGTATGCATTGATTCACCTTATTCCCATATTTTCCTCATTTAATCATTCTCATAGTTCCCTTGTGGTAGATTATGGGATGATTCTTCCCACACTTTTTTCTTGTGGGTAGTTAGATTTTCAAAACTCTATGGGATTTATCCTTTGGTCCTCTTAAATTAAACTCTACATTAAGATTTTTATCTCTTTCCCCTTGAGACCATAAAGAGTCGCCAGTCACCAGTCACCATCTAAACTTCTAGTAACAACATAAAATATCCTCCTAATCCTAAAAATCTCAAATATCTAGGTATTTTTCGAGATTAAACTTTAGTCCACTAAATAAGTGGTCCAACTTACTTTCATGGTCAAGGGTAAGGTCAGATTCGTGCCATTGATGTTTTGTAAGGTTTTCCTCAAAATCCCTCATAGACTCTTACTACTTTTTCTATATTCCAAGTAACTCGATTTCCAATTTGAGCTAGAAAGTTCAGAAGTTTTCTTTATTAAAAATTATTTTCATGAATCCTTTATATTCTAAGGAACCTATTTCCTCTTTGAGTTTCATATTCTTGATCATTTTCTACCACCGACTAGCTTCCCCCCACTAAGTGATAAAAGGATAGTATGTCTTTATATTATTTTAATCATTATAGGATAAATAATATCTTCCTAATTGTGTTAATACATTATTAAATTATAAGGGGATTATATTATCCATTAAAGGCATGAGGTCTTTGTCACATAATGGAATCATGCATAAGTTTCACTTTCTTAAGAGAAGGAGGGTGTTCGATATGGCTTATTCTAGTCATAACTTGATTTATTTGAACCTATACTTCCATTAATTTCTAAACTAAAACTCCAATTTAGTAAGGAAACTCCTTATGAAAGTATTCAAATTTCCTATCACATTGTTTTTTATCATGATTCCTAATATTTCCTTCCATTAAATATAATAAAAGAAAATTAGGGATGAGAATACTTTACCTAATAAGCATTTAGAAAGGTAATTATAAACTTAGAAGTAATAACTTATAAATGACATTAATAATTTAACTTATGAGTCTCTAGGTTTCATTCTAGGTTATCCATGGTAATTTTTCAATGAGATTTTCTACCCTAACAATTTATTTAAGTCCTTGATAATGGTTTGTAGAGATTTGTGAATTTTCAATGCATATCCCTTGGGACTGTCAAAATTGGTGTTCACCAAGGAATATTTGTCATACAATGGATATCGTATGAGTGAATACCCAATGATCCCTTTTGGGTTTATTACCCCTTAGTAACTCTGTTCCAAATCCACATCTACTTGAATTTTTTATTCAAGTACACAATTTCTTGGAAACTGCTTTATATATACTTCAAAAGCATTATTTGAAATTTTCCAATACATAGACCTATACCTATAATCCTCACTAAATCATTCTAGTACTGATACCCAAATATATCTAGGAATTTCTTCTAATACCAACTATAGTGATTTTTTCTATTATATTTATTAGTACATGATTTTTAACATAAATATATAATAAAAACAACCAAGGGATCGATTGGAATATAGTATTTTGAAGAATTGGTTTATATAACATTGACCAGAAACTAAAATAAAAAATCTTTATTTTAATCTCTAAAATGAGACCCTAAATCCATTTGAGCACATAAAACTACATAGGAAACTAGGGGAATATATAAAAAAAATGAGTGAGCCATAAATCCTAGTGGGAGAATAAATATGATAGAGAATAATAACATACAAATAAAATTAAATATCATGTTATCATAAGAGGAAAGGTGCATGAGTGATCACATGAAGGAATGAGATAAGTATACATGAAATATAATATCAAGGCATCCTATAAATATAGTAGCAACATTGAACATGAAAAAATATTATGTTGATGTTAACCTCTAAGAAAACATCACATGGTGGATAGAGTCTAATCATATATGAGGTTTACTCTCTAATACCATATAAATCATATCATGAGACAAGAATATTACACAATGTACTGCAGTTCTATCTAGGTTCACCCATACTAACAACTACATGCATATGTGTTCTATGTATGGAAATTATAGATAAGGCATAAGCATTAGAAAAACCCAAGGAAGGGAAATGGGTAACATAATCATGTCTCACAATATAACCAAATGTCATATCATAATTAATTCCATGAAAAAATAGATTAAATCATTCTCGAACATCTTAGGTAAATGAATAAGCACATGAAATTAAAATAGATCCCCTGTGAATTTAAGACAAAAAATAGGGGAGAAATAATCTTGGAAATATTATTTTTAAGTATGGTCTAAGGAGAAACAACAATGACTCATTAAATATGTCAAGGGAATAATAATTTATATAAAAAATAAAATAAAATAGAATTTTATAATTAAATATTTGTTTTAGGAACCACAGAATGATAAAAATAATTTTATTGAGTGGTACTTGGAATGAGATAAGAAAATAGAGAAATTCCCTTTATTCGGTTATTATTATTGAATAAATTGAGAAGATAACATTTAAATCATAAATATACCTATAATGGAAAGGAAAATTAATCTAGGTATATATGTACGACAAATATATACAGAATATAAAATAATTAAATAAGAATAATATATGGAGAAATTAAGATAAATAGAGAGATATAATAACCCAAATAAAATTGGGTGGTTCATAGATATCCCTTAGCTTAGGTCCAAAATAAATCTTCATTTTCAGTTTTGATCCTGAATAATCCAATTATATTTATTAAATACATGATTTACAGCTTTGTTCAAATACGATTAATTTGTTATCAAGATTTTATGTTAGTTTATAGTCATTTAATTGACGTATCATTTCGATTTCTATTGTCCAAAGGTCATTCATGTCATGCGTCCATGTTCACATGAGTTTTTGGATATTTATTGAAGTTATTTACAAATTTAGCTAAAACTATTGATGTGAAATTGAATGATATTCATATCCTCAAAAAATGTAATGGTCCTAAATATCCATATATGTTCTGATATTGGGAATATTCATTTATTATAAACATTATTAATAACCTAATAAAATTATAGTATATTAATGATAATGGAGTCATCATGTCATTTTTATGTAATTTTTTAGAGGATGAGGAAGAAAAATTTACAAGCTCGGTTGAGGGATTTACCTTCTCCTTTGGTTATCTTCTCCTAGGATATAACATAATGAACCTTTGGATGTGTATTTTATAAGAAAAAAATTCCTCTGTGGGAAGGGAGAGAGTTATGCGGAGATATTTTTGTAGGGTTTTGATAATATTTAAGGCTTAGGTGGTGAGAGGATAATGGGTGGTATTTATATGGGGAGGAGTGGAGATTTTTTTGAATATAATATAATCAGTATATTATTTTGGATCATCAATGTTAATATTTCTAATTAATATAACTATATTTAGTAATTAAATCATGAAAGTATGATTCAATGGTCACTTACAATATCCATCACTCATTTCTAAATTTATTTTTGTTATACTACAAATTGTTGTATTTTTTTCGTATTTTAATATTCCCCAAAAATTAAACTATTTTATAAGAATATAAAAAATTTACCCCAACCAATTTTTTATTTTTATATTTAACAAATTTAATACATTTTAGGAAACATATTTTCTATATAAATGATATATTTAATTCTTATTTAGAATCCTTATTTATTTTAAAAATACAAATTTTAATATTATGATCAATTTCATAACCCATTTAAAAATTAATTATAGTATCGAAAAATTACATTAATAAAAAAATGAAACTTAATATAATTTTATAAACACATTTTATAATAAAAAAAATTTATTTTAAAACTTCATATTTTTTATAAAAATTAAAATAAAACATATTTGTTTTCCAAAAATACAAATAATTATTTTATTATTATTAAAATATTTATTTACCTGTATCATGATATAAAATATATCATACTTTTTTATTATAATTTAACTGAATATTATGTTAAATTTTAATATAATATTATACTAATCTAAAAGTTAGATTACTATTCCTACGAGCCAGATTATTATTCCATTGATCAGATTACTTTTTAATGGTATAATTTTTAATGGTCAAATGGGCTCTCCACCTTCTATAAATACACCATATTCCATCCATTATTAAAAAAAATATTTCCTCTCGTGTTTATATATATTTTCATTTTAAAAATGAATATTTCATTACTAATATTATGGAACTTTTTTATAGTATTATTCACGGGTCTAATTATGCTTAGGGATCGAGCAAATCCAAATTTCCATATTATAATTATCTAATTTTTTATTTTTGTGTCATTGTATTACTTTTTATTATTATTTCCATATTTATTCTCTAAATTTAATTTTAAAATTAATTAAAGGAAATTTTTTAGGTTCTATCATTCGGTTAGTGTTATTTATATAATAATAGAAAATATGTCACATTTATATATTCACAAGGAAAATTCCATTGATAAAATTCTGGGTCATTACATTTTTCAACTTTTAGAAATTTCCCTCTTAAAATTTCATTTCACCCACTATGATGAAAATTAATGAGTGAACTTCTATTTCATTGCATCATTTGGTTCCCATGTTTCTTCCTCATACTTATGGTTCCAATATAGTACTTTGACTAGGTGAGTTTTTTTATTGCGTAGAACTTTTTCACCACTATATAAAAACATCACCAGTTATTCTTCATATGATAGATCATTTTATATATCTACCACATCCAAATTTAGTAGATGTTAATTATATGGTATATAGTTCCTCAACAGGGATATATGGATCATGTCATGTACTTGAGGCAAGGTCTGTGGGAGTGCTAGTTGATAAGTCACAACTCTGTTGCAATTGATAATCTCAAAGAGACCACTCTACTTGGGACATAACTTTCCCTTCTCCCCAAATCTCATGCTCTTACCTAAAGATATGAGGAGGAACACTTTATCTCTAACCTCAAACTCCAGGCCTCTCTGTTTTTCTCAATATAACTCTTTTCTCTAAACTGAGATACCCTGATATGCTGCTGAATGGCCTTTATATTTTCTGCCATTTCCTAAACCATTTTATGTCCCAAAATCTGGCATTTATAAACTTCATTCCAACACATTGGTATTATTTATGTCTTCCTTTAAAGGGATTCCAATGGATCCATTTGGATGCTTGATTAGAAATTATTATTGTATGACAACTCGTACAAAGGAAGATATTGATCCCGTCCACCTTTAAAGTCCATCAAGTATGCCTTAAATATGCCTTTAGTGTCTAGACTTTCCACTCATATTGTCCATCATTTTTGGGGTATAAGATGTACTAAAGTTCAAATCAACCTTCATATCATGTATTAGAATTTTCCATAACTTAGAGGTAAACCTTATATCTAAATTAAATATGATTAATAGTGGTGTTCCAGGAACCCTCACCAATTCCCTGATGTATATCATTTAAAGTTGACCAAGTGATAATCCTTCTTAAATTTTAATGAAGTGTGTTGTCTTTTTAAGTTGATACACTAAAACCCATATGATATTATTTCCTCTAAATGTATTCTAAATACCTATGACAATGTGAATTGTAATTTTTTCCCATTAACATATAGGTATGGGTAATGTTTACATCATCCAATTATAATTTTTCTTTATTTCTTCACAAGATCACATACCAGAGACTTTGATGTATATTCTATAATCACTTTCTTCACATTTTCCCACTAATAGTTCTCTTAGATGTCTCAATACATCCTCATACTCCCTGTGTGGATAAAATATATAGATCTATGTTAATTATTCAAATGATACTTATTTATATTAGGATTTGATATTGCACATAGTCATATACCAATTCTTTCAACTCAATCTTCTTCAAATTTACATTTTGGGGATTTTCCTTTTCTATTAATTTACTCATTCTTCTGTATTTCCATATCATCTATTTGAACATCCTTCACCTTCTCTTAAAGGTATGGTTGAGAAATCATTTGATAAAGGAATGATGATGTTCCTTACTTTATTGCTTCCATGTTCATCCATTTCAATTATGAGAAGAATGTATCCTTCTCAGTTCTCATTAAATATAATATTGTGGTACCCATTCTAATTATATTATCATACACATTATTTTTATTCCTTAGATGGTAATAGATTGAGAAGTCATTGTCCTTGATCTACTATAACCATATTTATTAGTGTATATTTATCTCCATTTTCATGAATATATATATTTGGTTATTATGATCTTTATATATCTCATAATTATCCCAATAAATATAATTCCATTTAATTTTCAGTAAAAATATTTCATCAGCCATCTCTAGATTTTGAATTAGATAGTTCTTCTGATAAAATTTCAACTACCTTGAGGTATATGATATCACATTATCATTTTTCATTAATACACAAATCAAGAATTTTTTAAGCATTTCTATATACAAAAAATAGTTCCCTACTTGAGGGTAGCATGGGGACGGGTGTAGCGACAAAAATCCTATTTAACTTCTTGAAGCTTCCTTTTCATTCATTAGTCCATAAAACTTAACTCCCATACAATTCATCTTGTTTTATGAATTAGAAAATCATGATATTTTTCTCACAAATCATTGATAATACCCATATAGTCAAGGAAACCAAAAATATCTGTTATATATGTAGATATAGGCTATTCCTCAATCTCCAATATCTTATAAGGGTCCTCAAATATCCCTTTTATAGTGACAACATTCCCAAATAATGATACTTCTTCTATCCAGAAATCATATTTATTATAATTTTCATAATTTATCCTTTCGAAATGTATTTAGCATAATATTGAAATTATCCCAATATCCATCCTTATATTTGGAGTATATCAGACTGTCATCTATAAATACTATCACAAATTCATCAAGGTAATATAAAAAAACAATATTCATCAAGTCTATGAAGATTATTGGAGCATTGTGATACTGAATGGAATCACGATGAAATAATAGTGTTTTAGCTTGTTCAAAAGGTATTAAGGGGAATATATTTGTTCTTTACCATTAATTGGTGATATCCTAACTGATGGTCTAACTTATAGAATTATTATTCCCACATGGTTGATCAAACAATTCATTAATACATGGATGAGGTTAACTTAACTTTAACATTATTTTGTGTAGTTCATAATAATTAAGGAAGAAGTACATTGGCCAATCCTTATTCTTAACAAAGTGTACTATTTCACCTCATCATAGATCATTTGGTAATATAAAACTTTTGTCAATATTATCTTATATTTGCTTCTTCAAATCTTCTAATTTAATGGGGGCAGCTTTATCAGGGGTTTTAGGTACAAGAATAAATCCATGTAAAATTTAAATTGTGAAATAATTCTATATATCCTTGGAATACCAAATAAAAATTCATGGAATACATTGATATAGCCCCTAAAAATGATAATGTATTCAATCATGATCCACTCCTTTGTCTCAATCATTTTATCTTGGCATTCTTGCTCCGAAGGTAATAATATAAATGATTTAGAATAAGATTCCAAAAGAGATTCATCCTCCTACAAATAATTGTACAAAATTTTAAGATGACTTAAGATATAGTGGTTTATTTCCATCTTATAGATGTGGATGTTTAATTTATATAGGAAAAAAGGGTAAATGACCAATATAACATCAAATTATACTGAATGAATTCTGACAAGGTCAGCTGGGAGGTTCATCCAAGAAACATTGTCTAGGGAGGAGTTTAAAAATTGAGATTAAATAATTTCTCCATTTAATTTTTCTCAAAGATAACTTAACCTCAATTTTTTGTGGTGGTTTTTGAGTAGTTATAAAAAATCATATAATATGAAAGAGTGAATAGTACCAAAATCGAATAATACATTTGTTATTATTGAATTAATTACCAATGAACCTATCAGGAACACCATTGACAGGATCCTTCTCAATAGCAGTGATATGATATGACTTACTTTTATCCCTTGTCCCTATGGATTGTTTTCACTGGGTATCTCTAAAATAAATATTCACATGTAAGTGGTTTTTATGGTTTCCATGTTCATTAATTTTGAATTAATAGAAATTGAGTTGAGAATTGACTGAAACAATTTTTTATTTTTTACATATTTGTGGTTGTATTTATCTACTATAAACATTGATTCACCTAATTACCTTCTATTCCACACTTAAATAATCTCCCAGTTCCATTGATATAGTTTTTTAAGTGATTCTTCCCACACTTTTGATGAATGGGTAGTTGGGTTTTATTTCCTTCTTGAGATTTATCCATTGGTCCTACAGAATTACACTGTATCTTATTCATTTTTATCTATGTCCCCTTGATACCATTGAGAGTCACTAATATGTATCTCAAAATTAAGGTCACAACATACAATCTCCTCATAACTACCAAATCTTGAATAGGAAGGTATTTTTAAAGAATTGGATTTAGTAAACTACAATATAAGTCCACTTTGCTTTCATAATTGATGGTAAAGCTATAGTATTACAATGAAACACATGTGAAGTTTTCCTCATAATCCCCTATATAATATTCCTACCCCTTCTTCAATCTAAGTAACTCCATCTTTATTTGAATATCTCGTGTTTAGGGAAATTTTTTATTGAAAATTATTTTCTTGAATCCATCTTATATAATTTAATTGATTTCCTCTTGATCATTTTTTTCTTGATTAGTGTCTACCAGTAATTAGCATCCCCGTTCAGGTGATAATTGACCAGTGCAACATTATATACTTTCGATCACTAGATTGTAGAGAATATTTACTCAATAGAATTAATCTATTATTCTGAGATGAGTGGATATGTTGATCCAATAAAGGCAGGAGGCCTTTTTCGCGTAAAGGACTCAACTACAACTTTACCTTTCTTAGGTGAACGAGGTAGTTCAAATTGATTAAAATTATTACTCATAACCTGTGTTAGTCAAGAAAAAAAATCCATCAAGTTCTAATACCCTTTGTATGTTATTCTAGGTATATTATTATAGAAATCATAACATTTCCTATGAAATTTCATGTCTTCATGATTCCTCCCATTTTCAATCATTAAATAAAATAAAATCAAGGATGAGAATAATTAGACTATTATGCCTATAAAAAATTAAACTCCAAAATTATAGTTAACAACTTATAAATGACATGCATATATTAACGTATGTGTATCTTGGTTTCAATCTCGGTGATCTTTTCTAGTTTCATTATTGGGTTTTCTAAACCAACAATCTATTAAAGTCCTTCATAATGATTTGTAAAGAGTTTGTGATTTTATAATGAATATAAATTGAGAGTGTGAATCCAGGTGTGCAGTGATGCCTTTTTTTATTCACTAGATATAGGTCCAATTAATAACCAATGATCCCTTTTGGGGTTATTATAAAAAGGTACATCTATGATAGAGTCACATAAAATTATATTATCTGTAAAAGGATATAATATTTCTAAAATGCATTGATCTATAATTCAACAAAATTTCAAAATATTTTCCCATATATAGTCTTATCCCTAGGGTTCCCACAAAAGTACTCTAGTCGTAATACAAAAAAAAAACAACTATAACATTCCTTTGATACCAACTATAGTGACCCAAGTCATTCAAAAATATTATTACATGATTTTTAACATAAATATCAAATAAACATAACCAAAGGATCTAGAGACTATGTGTCTTGTGGAGACTAGGTATATAAAATATTTACCTAAAACTAAAATACAACAAATAGATTTTAATTGTCATGACCCAACCCACAGTGGATCGCCCAACTAGTGGCAAGACAAGTGTGACACCCCAAGACCACCTTGCATAGGCCAAGGGCTAGCGGTCAAAATCGAGTAGGAATATCACCAAAATGGGAGGGCTTATCCTAAGGTACCAATACATACACACATATCAAAATACATATAATGTTGAAAGGTAAAATTAAAATCATACCAAAACGCATACATACATCTATATCCTAGATTAGAGTATGACAGAATTACAATAAAGAATAAAAATTCAAATATAAGCCCCCCAAAATAGTAAAATAGTTCAAGTTACTAGGAAGTGGGGAACTACTGTCAAATACTACTCTAGAACCAACCATGGTATTTCTATCTCGTATCTACTCCACCAACTGCTATTCCACCTAGGAATCCATCCTACGTCTTATCATTTTCATAAGACACACATGTGTGGGTTGAGCCCATGCATGGGGTGAGTATAGAAATTCCAGTTAAGATACCCTGAAATCACCAAACATAAATAATTAATAGCGTAGTTAGCTCATCATCACAAAGATATGTAAATAATAATATGATACATGACACAAAACTATAATATACTAAAAATAGACATCAAGTATCAAGGTATGTTTAAAACTATACCATTATCCTAGGATCCACCTAAGACTTCAAGGTAATTCTCATCTAGGAGGACCCACTCTGTGATCCTGGTTACCATATATTACACTCATTTGAGACATTGGGTATATGGAAGCGAACGAAAACAATACATAAATTTAATCATTATACCAAAATTCAGATTCTTTCATTTCAATAATATTTTTATGTTTAGTTTTTAGAGAATTAATTCATGAATATTACTTAAAACACCCATAAAATACATTTTGGAAACTTCCTATTAGTGTCGATTTTTCCTAGAAAAAAAAACTTTTAAGATATGAAAAATTTTCTTCCCCTAAAACATCTTCAAAATTTTATTCTTGACCTTATCCTTTTCCCGAATCATTCTTAAAACCATATGGAATCATTTTAAAATAAATTATGAGCACAAAAATATCAATAAGGGACATATAAAAAAGGGAAGAAACCTGTTATTCCATTTTAAAATCATTAGATCATAAAAGATCTTTCATTTTGTATAATAAAATTTCATATCAAATAATAATTCACTTATACATGATGTAAGGTTTACTTACCCATGATATTCAAGAAACAATTTACAATAAAACATAATCAAAAAATTATAATCTTGAGGGTTTCTTATAAAACATGAGTATCAAAAAAAATTCCCCAGAAAACATACCTTTTTACTCAAATTCATTGTAATTCATTTAAAAAAAATATTAAAGAATTACCTTTTGAAATCTGATAATTTCTTCGAACAATCATTATCAAGAATAGAAAATTTATATAGGTAACTTGAGAAATACATTTTCATATCACTATTATAAATAAAATAATCAATATTATCAAATTATTTCATAGTCCTCTTGAGAATATAATCTTTACCCAATGCATTGGAGGGATATAATAGACCCATGAGTACCTGTTTTATAATGTAACCACCCATCCTTGTTTTATAATGAAACCACCCATCCTTGGTTTATAATAGCACCACCCATACTTGGTTTATAAAGTAGTTACTCATCATCATAATCAATTTATGAGAAAAATTTCATAATCATAAAACATAAAATCTTTAATTTTTCATTATAATTATCATAAAAATACTATTTTCACTGATAATAAAAAAATTTCGGATATAGAAATATATATTCCATTTTTAACCCTTTTTTGAAAATAACAAAAAAAAGGGAATAAAATTTTTTCTTTAAAGAAAACATTAAATCTTGTAAATGAATCCATACATAAAATAATAGTTATGATAGCAAGAAAACTTTTTGATTCCATATATATTAAAATAGAACATTCCTTTTTACATTTTATAAATAAAGATAAAAAATTCCATATAAAATTTGTAAAAATTTTAATTTTTAAAACAATTGAATGATAGTAAAAAATTAAAATATAAAATTTCATTTATAATTCATTTATGTTTATACAAATATTTTGATGAAATAATTTATAGAATATAGACTTCAAAGAAAAATATTTATAATAAATCTATACAACATTTTAAACTTGGTTTTTAATGTACAATGTTTATTACCTCATGTCTGATTTATTACATATATTATTTATCTTCATGAATAATTGAATCATAATAATTATTTAATTACTTAAAAACCTTTATAAAGTTTATTATTCACTTAATTTTATTTAATACCATGCTATAACCAATTAATTTCATATTGGATGTTATAAAGATATTAAACTCATATGTCCAAAATGAGTTTGTTATGTTGACTATGGTCAAATTTGTCAATATTTAATCATTTTAAAAATAAATATAATTAAATAATTTTCATTTTTAGACATAAATTATACTTTTAAAAATATTAATGAAAGATGGTTATGAAAAGTGGAAAATGTCAGAATCATGGAGATGATAGGCCGTACATACACATGAGTAACATTTAAATTTTTCAATGATCTTTCTCAGAAGAAGTTGAATGTTATTTTAACTTTAAATAATTATATTTAAGTAATAAATATAATAAAATTTATTTAAATAAACTTATATATATAATCCATGAGATGTGGTTATGAAAAATGAATCACATCACTTCGTAGAGGTGGTAGTCCACATGTACGCATGAACGATGTTATAATTTTTCAACGGATAAAAAGGTAAGAAATTATAGGATATTTTATATTTATATAATGATATATATGACATTTATATCATATATATACATTAAATCCATCATTATATGTAGTTTTTGGAGGTGTAGATAGTAAATGAATTACGTCGATTCACGAGGCGGTAGTCCATCGTACACATAAACGATAGGGTTATTTCACATTTGATAGAAGATGGGATGGATTCAAGTTATTACATTAGCATAAAAAATATCAATATATGTAATATTTTGGTGTTATTATTTCATAATTTTTTAAGAGTATTTGAATTATTAAAATGGATAAATAAAAGTAAAACTTTGGGTTAAGATCTATACATCTTCTCCAGACAAAATTCTTTTCTTTAAACCTTAATCTCTATAAGTTTGGTATTTTTCTGAAAATAATAACTCTAAAATGTGTGGATATATTTTAGTAATGCATTTAAGAAAGTATTTTCTAAACAAAATGGTTGTTTATGTGTGAATAAAATAGAATAGGAGGTTCCCATTTATAAGTGTGTGTGTCTGTAGGGGGGTTACTCTTAGGATTACATAAAATATTAGTTTAATATAAATTAGTTTTTATGTGAAAATGGAAAAAATTGATATAATTATAATCCAAAATGTTTATTATTTTAATAATCTCATAAGATAAAATATTTTCTTATTTAGGTGATGTTTTAACACTTAACGTTTTTGTTTTACCCCTTCGTTTACCCTTTTGTCTTTTACCATGATAATTGCATTTTTTAATCTTTAGGGGTCAATATAGTTACAATAAAATGAAAATTGGCCAAAAAATAGACCATTATTTATATTTTAAAAAATATAAAAATAAATTTACCAATGATATGTTTTTTATGAATTTTAAATCATTTAATAAAATACTATTTATTATAACATATCATTAATGTAATTGTTTCAAATACATGAAATACTATAATGTAATATGTATATGACTCATATTAATTGGTTCAAAATATACCTAGATTTGAATAAAATGATTATATGTTATTAATATAATCATAAAATATATTTTTATTATATTTTTTATATCATTTTAAAAATTATATTTTCAGTTTAACCCCTTGTTTAAAAAATGTTAACCTTAACCATGGTAATGTGTTTTCAATATTAACAGAAAACAATTTCATATGTAAGGTGAAAATTGGATCATAAAAGGAAAATGTATGATTTTTTAAAAAATTTATAGTCCTTTTTTTTCTCTTTCAAGTTTTATAATATTTTGGAATAGTTTAATTAAACATTATTTATCATTAAATATAATTAATGTCATTTTTACACTGTTCATTTAATTTGACTTTGAAAAAAAATGATAGCAAATTAATTCGAATATAATCCATTTAAATGTCACTAAAAATTATTATTTAGATATGAATTTGTGTAACACAATAATTCCTTCAAATTATATTACTTTTAATATTTTTTAATAATTTATTTTATTTTTATATTAATTAAATATAGACTATGTTAGTGTTGTGTTAGAATTTAAGGTAATTATTTCACAACAAAAAAATATAAATAAATTAACATGATAAAAAAATAGTTTATCTTAAAAACTACTAATTATATAGGAATATATTTTTTTCTTATCCCTATCACAAAATATTATATACCTTAAAAGAAATAAAGTGACATTTTTGTCTTTATCCAGTACTTAATTATTATAAAGGTAAAAAACAAATAAATATTTGAAAAAGTTTGAATATTTATTAAATTTTGATGAAAATGGTAAAAATAAACTCACCCAATTGGATAAATTCATGTTTTAAGTGCATTTTATAGTACTTATCATATTATTTAAAACATTAATTACATGATTTACTTTTACCATTGTGATAATTATTTACTATGGTTACTACTGATAATGATAAAAAATAAATGGGTCATATTTATGAAATTTTGATATCACAATTCTAAATATGAATTCCTTTTTTTAAGATTCAATCTACGTAATTGGAATAATTAATTTTAATATTTATCCCATAAAAAGTGATTAAAAGCAGTTTTCCAAAAATGACTTATTAGGTATAAAAATGTTTTATACCGAATTAAAGAATAAAATTTATTAAAAAGAGCACATTTAGATTAATTTTAGTCAAAATAACTTATGTTATTTTAAAACTAACCCAAAATACAATTTTAGATTTTAAATACTTTAATCTAATATATAGTTTTCAATAAAAACATTAATTTTCACTATTCATTACAAAATCAATCTCTCTAAAAAAATATAAAAATTTCACCCTAAGAGAATTTTGATATGATGATCTAAAAAATAATACCCTTTTTATAAAATAATATTTCTAAAATTTATATAAATTAATTATAATATTCACTCACAAAAAGTAATGAAATATGTTTTTAATAAAATGTATT
This sequence comes from Viscum album, assembly GCA_963277665.1. Taxonomy (NCBI): domain Eukaryota; kingdom Viridiplantae; phylum Streptophyta; class Magnoliopsida; order Santalales; family Viscaceae; genus Viscum; species Viscum album. The sequence goes on along the minus strand of OY728133.1, from coordinate 647,886,989 downwards.
TTTGAAGAATAAAATGACTACTAAGGAATTGGTTTCTTATTTAATAAGAATTAATAAATAAACTTATAATGATTATGAAATTCATATATATTTAATAATTTGGTTAATAATATCCATTGTCATCAATTAAATGACTATGTTATAATGGTCACATTTAAATAAAAATATTTTTATAGTATATCCTAATTCACTTAAAGTTCATTATTAAATGTTAAGAAGACTATCAAGCATAGTATTATTCTAAAAATGGAGGGTGTTATATTATACCCCTTTAATAAATTGTTTTCTCATAATATGAACTTGAACTTGGTAATCAAGGATTTTACATTTGATAATAAACTTTTTTGAAATTTCATAATTTAAAAAGGTTTAATAAAAATTTACCTTGAAAATATAGAAAGGAAACTATGACAGTCAACTGGAATAACACATACTAGGTTTAAAATTAGTAGAACATTAGTGGAATTGAAAATATGAATCTCAAGGAAAAATTAAATTTCATAATAATGATGGAGAGTGATAAAGAACATTGATCACAAGAAAGTGAATGATCCTGAGAAAGTTAATAACCACAAAATTGTAAATAGATGTTGTGTGAAAAAGATAATCGATTCATAAAAAATGACCATAATAGGATAATTTTTTTCTTTCAAGATCCATTTCCAAGATTCAATGATTCATTTTTCCATCTATATTAAGAAGATAATGAAATAAACTTACTTAACACATATAATTTTGTCCTTTAATAAATCTCTACCACAATCTCACTTTTTTATTCTAGCGATGAGTATTTAAGATAAGTTTTTCATGATTGAAGAACTAAAATAAAATTCTTTTTGTTCACATAATTATGTAAAATAATGGAAATATATTCCTCCCCTAATTATACATTATCAAAATTGGTTAGAACAATATTTGATAATTCCCAAAATTAATAATTGTTCTTACGATTGAATAAAACATTAATCTCAAAAACATCAACAATAACACCCAAAGATCAACTTGGATAATTTGATAAATAAATATCCTTAAAATATCTCAAAATATCCCCTTACAAATTTGAAACCCAAAAAATACAAAGGATTTGATCACATAGTCTTCCATGATTAATTTAACTTTTATCTCGAATTAAAATTCCTCACTGATAAATTCATATACCCAAAACATTATATTACTAAATCCTTTAATCTATAGAATTTCCCAATCATTTCCTTTAATAACCTGATTCACCATAAAGCCACATTAAAATTAGATATTCTTTCAAAAGATAATTAAAGTTTTATTCCTCAAATATAATCCAATAACATTTTGTTTACCTTAATTATATATTGTTCCCCAGGAATATAGTGATCCTTTTCCAGAATAAAATTAATCACATAATCACTAAATCATATTTCAATACCATGGTTATCTATATGATAAATCATATATTCCCAAATAACCCTTAATTATCTCAATATCAAAGATTATATAATCCCTAATGGATATCAATTGCTTTAATCTTATTCCCAAAAAATAAAAATAATTCTTCCAAAAATAACTTCTCACTATAACCCATAATAAACCAATAGGTGGTGTTTTTATAAATGTATCTCAAAATACACATAATAAAGTTAAACTTACATTACCTAAAACAAAAAAAGGGGTTTATATGCCTTTAAACTAATAATCACCCTTAGACATATAAACCCATGATGGTATCCATAAATCTTAAGTTTATATCTTATGAAAACATAATAATATTCATATTTTTCTAAACTTTTCCTATTATACCAACTACAAGGACAAGTCCTTAAACTATCTATAAATTGATTAATTAAATAAACACACTATCGTTCATTTAAAGTATCATTTAGATTTATAGTTTTAGATAATAATTTTATAACTATTAAATAAAAAACCCAACAAAATAAATGTCAGAAACTTTTTATCAAGATATATTTTCCTATAAAACAACACTTTTCAGATGTAGAAAATTATCTTTTCATGAAATATCATAACAATTTTATTTTTGACCACATCCTTGTCAATACTCATCCTTAAAACCCTATGACTTTTGTTTAAAATCTGGGATGAGGAAAAAAGGCTTAGTAAGGGACATCGAAAATGAGGATGAAACATATTAGTAAATTTTAAAACCATGGGATCACAAAAGAGTTTTCCTTTAACATAATAAACTTTTATCTCAAATAATAATTCACTTACATATGATGTTAGTATAACTATTCAATCTTTTCCATAAAACAAATTATAAAAAAAAAATTGTAAAATCATAATCATTAGGATTTCTTAGAATATTTGAGTACCCATAATAACAAAAAAATTCATAAAAACATACCTTTTAACCCAAATAGGTAATAATAATTACTTTTAAACAAAATATAGTTAGCTTACCTTTTTAAAATAAAATTATTTCCATGAAAAATAATTTGAAAGCATAGAAAATTTATGTAGGTAAATTGGGTCATTATTTTCCATATCAATATTGCAAATGGAATAAGTAATATTATCAACTTGCGACATATTTATATAGAGAACATAATCATTACCCCATGCATTAGAGGGCGATAAGGGTTCGACCTTCTTTCGTTTATAATGTGACCACCTATCAATGGTTTATAAATGTACCAACCATCCTTGGTTTATAATGGAACCTCCCATAATTGGTTTAAAATAGAACTAACCCGCATAAAAAACTATTTCCATTTACCATAAAATAATCATAAAAAATTAAATCATGCATTTTTCATCACCACACTCATAAAAACATTATTTTCACCCATAAGAAAACATTTTGGGATATGAAATATCCATTCCCTTAAAAACCCTTTATAAATATAACCAAAAAAAATGTAATAATGATTGTTCTTTAAAAAACATGAAATATTTTAAAGGAATACAAACATCAAATAAATATTATGTAAGTGGGAAAAGTTGTTGAAATCATATATAATAAATTAAAACATTCCATTTATCTTTTGTAAGGAAAGTCAAAACGTTCCGTTTGAAATATGTAGAGAAATTTATTTTGAAATTTTTTGAATGAAAGTCAACAAAGACATAAAATTTAATTTATAATTCAATTATTTCTATATAAATACATTCATTTTTTTAAATAATACGGACATGGAATTGAAATATTTTAAAAATAATGCTTCAAAAGATCAAAAATAAGGTTTTCAAAGTAAAGCGTACCTTACCTTGAGTCAAAATAATCGTGTACATTCATTATATTCCAAAATAATAGAATTATGATAATTATTAAATTTATTAGGAACCCATTTCAGGTTTATTATTACTTTAATTTTATTTAATACCATGTTATATTGAGTTACCCTATCAATTAACTTTTCATTGGACGTTTTGAGGATATAGATATCATATGTCCAAAATGACTTTGGTAGGTTTAATATGGTCAAATAAGTCATTATTTAATCATATCTTGAATAATAATCTGGAAATAATTATCATTTTTATAGATCAATTATACTTTTAAAACTGGGCATGAAATATGGTAATGAAAAAAATGGGGAACGTTACAATCATTGATATGGTGGGTCGTACATACACATGAGAAACATTTCTATTTTAAACAATAATGATGGAAATAATTTGAGTGCTATTTTATATTCAAATAATTATTATTATATCATAAATATAATATAATATAATTAATTAATCTTATATATATCAACCATGTTTTTGTGGTTATGAAAAATGAATCACATCACTTTGTGGAGGTGGTAGTCCACACGTATTCACGAATGCCGTTATAATTTTAAAATGGATGGAAAGGTAATAAATTATATCATATATTAACTTCATATAATGATAAATATATCTTTAAAATAATATAAATACATTAAATAAATCATTACCCCATCTGTGAGAGGTGTTGATGGAAAATGAATTACGTCGGTTTGTGAGGAGGTAGTCCCCTATAAACACGAATGACAGCTTCATTTCCTTTTGAGGGAAGATTATATTGGTATTGTTTATGAAATTAACAGAAAAAATCTCATTATATATATATTTTTTTTATTTAATCATGTTTTAGTAATATTTTAACAAGGAAGAAGAATAAATAAAACTAAAACATTCAGTTAAAAGCTATATATCTTCTTTGGACAAGATCCTTTGCTTTATACCTTAAGCACTTTAAGGTTGGAATTATGAAAAATATAACATGCCAAAAATTTCGGGAAGGAAGTTAGTAATGTGTTTTTGTAGGAATTGGAAAAAAAAATTGTTCTTGAGGTGTAAAGAAAAGAGAAGAGGATGTGCCTTTTTATAAAAGAGGGGAGTTGTACTCTAGGAATTACTTAAATTATTAAATTAATATAATTAAATTTTATTTTTAAAGTGGATATATATTGATATAATTGAATATAATATTAGGATATGTAAAAATAATGTAATACCAAAAAAATTGGAGAAGTTTAGGTAATTTTTTACCCTTATTGTTTTGTTTTTAATCTCTGTTAACCCTTTTTACGATTACTACGAAAACAATGTTTTTACCTTTTAAGGGTCAAGATTGTTAATATACAATAAATATTGTATCATAAATGGAATAAAATTAAAATATTTAACCTTATTATAATCACTTGGCTAAAGATAGGATTTTTAGGAATTTGAAATAATTTAATAAAATAATATTTATTATCAAAAATCATTAATGTAACATTTGGAAATACAAGAAATACGTTAATATAATATGTGTATAAATCAACTAAAATGGTTAAAAAATGACATGAATATGAATATTAGGATAAAATGGTCTCGATATAAACATCTAATCAAATTTATACCGGTTTAGATATCATTTTAAACCTTATCATTTTTGCTTTATCCCCATGGTTAACTATCTTTAACCTTAATTGTTGGAATGAATTTTTAATATTAAAGGGTAATAATTTTTCTTATAAAATAAAAATTGGATCATAAATGTACAAGGGATGAAATTTTATACCATTTAAAATCCTAATTTTCTCTTTAATGTTTTTAAACACTTTTTTGATAATTTAATAATACATTATTTAACATAAAATATAATTAATGTCATTTTTTACACAATTCATTTAATTTAACTTGAAAAACAACATGATAGTCAATGAATTTGAATATAATACATTAAAAGTTCACTAATTTTTTATATTTATATAATATTTTTTTAACAAAATAATTATTTAAAATTATATTAATTTTCATATTTTTAAAAACATTTATTTTATTTTTCTATTAATTGTATAAAGATTGTGTCAGCATTGCGTAAGAATTTAGTGAAATTATTTTATCATAAAAAATTAGGAATAAGGAACCTTGTTAAAAAAATAATTATTTCAAATAAACATTTTGTTCCAAATATACATTATTTTTATCACTATCACTATATATTATGATATTAAAAGCAAGAAAGTGACCATTGTGACTTCATCTTTTACTTAAATATTATAAAGATCAAAATAAAAGAAATATGGAACCAAATTACCATATTTTAAAACATTTGATCTAAATTTTCAACATAAAATCAAAGATTAAGAAAGAGGCAAGTGTTAGGGTCATTTGTTGTCCTTATCATATTCCTTTTAACTTTAATTACCTGATTTACCCTTATCGTGGTGATAATTATTAGCTATGGTTATTATTCATAATGACCACAAATAGAATAGATATTTTTAAAAATATTTATCCTCCTAATTACAAATATGGAATCTATTTTTTATGATTCAATTCATTTAGGTGAAATAATGTTATTTAAATTAACCCCACAAAACGTGATGAAAAACAGTTTTTTTGAAAAAAAGACTTTTATGTATAAACATGTTTTTATAGTAAATTCAAGTATAAAATTCATTAAAAGGATTATAATTTTATTATTTATAATAAAAAGGAAATAATTAAACTTTGAAGCTAATCCAAAATATAATTTGAATTTATAAAAACATTAAAATAAAATAAAATATTCAGAAAAAAACATTATTTTTAACTATTCATTAAAAATCAACCGTTTCATAAAAATACCAAAATTTCACCCTAAGATAATTTTCCTATGATGATCTAAAAAATTATATAATATTTTTAAATGGCCTTTTTTAAAATTTCTATAATTTTTTTATAATATTTTCTCAAAAAAAGCAATAAAATCATTTTTTGAAGAAATCGTATTTTTAAAGAAAAGAAAGATATTAACAAAAAATCAGGGGATTATTTACAAATAATTAATCAATAAATTTTTACTGAGTACAAACATTATATATATTTTTATTTAAGTTAATCTTATTCATTCCTTTCTATTTACGATCTAGGTTATGACTATCACCTTTAAATAATAATATTTTTAGGTTATACCCCATTTCGCTTAAAGCTCGGTATTTTATGTTAAGAAAGAAATCGAGAATAGTATATTTCAAAAAAATAAGGGTTTTAATTCATTCTCATCATGCCCATATATGAGTAAGTACATGTTGGATCTCTGAATATATAAATACAAAGATAGTGGATCTCAGCCAGGACCTATGTGGGATTAATAAACCTACCCGAGTAAACAAAAAATGATGGGGATCTCATGAACTAATAGCCCATAAAAGGAATATTGTCCCAACTAAGGGAATACATAATAGAGAGTCACACCTAGGACACATAAAGGGATTCCTGAATCTATCTAAGACTAATCCTGTAGAGGGGATCACATCACATGCATGGGACATGATTCCCCACCTTACCGTCATATTGTTTGATTATGGGAATGCATCCTATAAATGTAATAGGGTATCAAGACATGTACTATCGGACTGAGTTTTGAATGTGTATTCAGTCCTGTGCCCATGTACATGGGTCTGTGACCATGTACTCCATACTGTGATTGTGTAATACGGTTGTTCCCATGTATTTTAGTGATGCCTTGGGGCCTTGGCCATGTCTGTTCCCATGTAACAGGATATTACCTTTTACATGGTTATACCCAAGTGTTCTGTGTAATTCCCCGACCCCAGTTACCCAGAGTCGGTGCATTATTACATATCATTGGTATGATCACAAGAAAGATCAAATCTCGAAAGACCGATTGGTTTAGTAGCCTTGGAAACACTAGATATATTCATAAAGTTTTACATTACATCATAAAGTGAAAAACTACTACAACAACATATTGTCTTCATAGTCCACACTATTATCCCCTCATAATATCCCTGTAGGTCATTCATAATTTACTTTTTCACATCCTGGGAAAAATAAAACATAGAAAAGGGGTGAGCTCAATTGCCCAGTAAGGATAAAAATATAGAGGAAACTTTTATAAATAAGAATAAACATTTAAAACAATGTATAACTAAAACAAAAGCCTTTTAAACTTGAACTTCAACATAGTATGGAAAAAATAAAATAAAATAATTCCATTTACTTATTCACATGGATATTCTACTAATCAAATAATCACATGAAATATCAATAACCACTTTCATAATGATGGAATGCATAATTCCAGACTATCATAACCATATAACCAAGGCCTCGTGCCAAGACTAAAAATAAGATTTTTCCAAGGCCTTGTGCCAATACACTAGTTTGTCTCATGAGACCTACCGATGCATCGAGGAGCTATAGCGGGCTCCACCCGTCACATATTAAGTCCAATGAATTCCCATATGAAAAGGTTTAAACATAACATAAACATTCATATTAAAACTAGCATATGAAATGTAAATACTTCATCCATAAACCATGAATGGTATAAAAATAACACATCCACATTCAAACATATCACAAAACCTTCAATACAATATAGAAGTTTTGTATCATAATAAATCAACTTCAATAAGTGTAAATTCCATCAAAGGATGTGGACATAGATGAAATCAAAACTCTTTTTAGAGAGATATCACTTTCTATATTGAAATAATTTAAGAGTAATATATTTATAAAATAAAACATTTTCTTTGAAAATATTCTTATAATCTTGTAAGGGTTGCTTCGACGGAAAATAGCCGCACCCGCCGTATAAGTTAAAAAAACATTCTTACCATAATTCTGTCAAAAAGGTCAAAAAGAACCTTGTTTGGAAAACGACTAAAATATTCCTTTATAAAATTCTTATAAAAAGTCAAACAAGGGTATAAATGAATTTAACCCATATTCTTTTAAATAGTAAAAATGTTTTGAAATACATTTTTAAGAAACATGGATGTGGATGATAAAGAGATCCCAATAGATTATTACCTATAAACAACCTCAGATAATGAAGAGATTGTGAAATAACCCTTACCTTGTACTTTTCCTTGGTTGGGGGTAGGTTAACATCCTGTATAATGATGAAATAATTGTTATTAAATTATACAATAATCATATACATCAATATGATATCATATAAGATCTTTTAACATTGATTTGTTAATAATATCTTAGTATTATCATTGTTTCGGGTGTTAACTTACTCGTTTTATTTTATATGTTTTTTTACGTAAGACATGTTTGTCATGGATAGGTTGTATCTTATTCATATCCAGAATGATATCAAGTCCTTAGATACTATTATTAATCACCAAATGAGATTTAGACTTGAATGGATACAATGGAGAGTGAATCTCATCGTGTTCGTGGAGACGGTAGTCCGTACGTACGCACGAGTGAAAAAATAATATATAATTGGATTTTATATCATATATACAGAATCATTATCATGTTACATTTATTATTTACATTAATTACACATCATTATTATACCCATCCAAATAATAATTTATTGAATAACAATTACACCACGACGTGGAGATGGTAAGCCGTACGTACGCACGTATGGTGACATGTTATTGAAAGGATGGATAGAATAATGAATATGATTATAACATATTTATAATAACATCATATTATATATAAGATATTGGAGTTATTATTTTAGACTAGTAATAACAAAGAAAGAAGAAGTGGAAGAAGAAAGGAACTTGAAAAAGGGTGGTGAAATCATTACCTCTTCTTCGGGTTCTTCCTTTTGAGTTGATCAAAAGGGATCCTTAAGTTGGATTTATAACTAAAGTAAGGCCTCTATGATTAATTGAGGGAAGTTTAGAGAGTATTTGGGTATAGGTCGGCCGAACCAAAAGGCTTTGAAGGTTTTAGCTAATGAGAAGGGAGAGTGCCCTTTTATAAGAGGGGTGAGGGGCACCTTTGGAAAAGCTAGAATTATTATTTTATAATAAATTCATATTTGGTTTGTAATGGCTCCAAAGTGTATTATTTAAAGGTTAAGGTGGGGATGGGTCGAAAACCACTCAACCAATAGAAGTTAGACAGGTTTGTGTTACTATATTAACCTTATCTTTAAGTATTAACTCTTAGATAATTAGTTTCACTTTTATAATGTCTCTTTGTATTTTTATATTATATGGTTAATAAACTTACTATAAACATCCAAGAGACCCCCAAGTGGTCCACTAATGATAAACCTATCATGATATAAGTCTCTTGGTCTAAAATTAGATTTTTACGAATTTAATATCAATTAATAATATAATTTTTGTTTTAAAAACGCTTTTATGTCAATTTTGACACTATTCAATAATTGATTTTTTTTAAAATAATAACATAATTATTAATTCGAAAAAGGTTAATTAAATAAATTCTAACATGTCATATTAACCTAGAAAATTAGTGTAATTCATAAAAAGTCTCAAATTATATTTATTTAGGTATCTACAATATCAATCATTTTAATTTTTCACTATTATTTTAATTACTGCGTGACCATTGTGTCATAAATAAATTCAATTATTTAATGTCTAAAAATTATAAATAAAATACCATTATGTAGGAAATATTTTTATCTTTCTAATGAATATTTATAGTTGAAAATCCAACATATATAAACCTATGTAAAAAGTTTTTTTCTAAACGATATATGTTTGTGTCATTTTTGTATTCATTTTAACTTAACTAAAATATAGTGTCCCTATCACTTACAAGTGGCACCATGGGATCCCCAAATCAACCCAAAGATTCCCACGGTCGGGAATGTATCAACCAATAAGGTTAGGACACGTTTTAGGGTAATTTTTTATTATTATAATATTATTTTTTAACCCTTATTTACCAGATTTACCCTTTAACCATGGTAAATAAAATATTTACCGAAATAATTATTCAAAATTTATAAAAAAAACGTTTCCTATTTACACAATTTGAAAATACTGATTCCAAATATGGAATCCATTTTTCTAAATTGAAAACACAGAAGTGGCAGAAATTAATTTAAAATTAATTCCCGCTGTCAAAACAAAAAGCGTGTTTTTAAGATATAATAACTATCAAAAGATTGATACTTTCTTATGTTCGGTTTAATTGTGGAATTATGTCCAATGACCAATATTGTATTAAATGGTAAAAATATTTTCTAAATATACTTTAAATCCAATCAAATTCATAATTTATCACTATTAATTATTTTGATTAAAAAAGTTGTTTTTAATTAAAATTTAGTAATTTTCACTATTCATCAAAATATTAATGTTATCCGAAAAGTACCAAAATTTCACCTTAAGATAACTTAGATATTCCGAATATAAAAATGAAGTCCATTTTGAGAGATAAAATTTCAAAAAGTAGATATTACTATTCATAACGCCTAGTTTGATCGGTTGTGGTGTGTGTTAGAACTCGATGTTGCGCACAACACACGCTATTGCATTATTCAAAGAGAAATGTACCATAGAAGCTTGGGGTGTTACATTCTACCCTCCTTCAAATAATTTCATCCTCAAAATTTCTTGAATACTACTTTATGAAAAGACTGGGGTGGTTCTTCATCATAAGTTTCTCGGATTCCAACGTTGCTTCTTCCATCTTTTGGTTTCTCCACAAAACTTTTACCAGATGCGTCATCCGGTTTCTCAGTACTTGTTCTCTCGTATCAAGAATCCTGACGGGCTCTTTGCAATAAGACAGATCGGGTTCCAGTTCTAATTCCCCATAGGTGAGTACATGCCTTGGGTCAGGCATGTATTTCCTCAATAGAGTTACGTGGAACACATTGTGAACTTTGGAGAGACTTGGCAGCATTGCCAATCGGTAAGCTACAACCCCAATTCATTCTAGAATTTCGAAAGGTCCGATGTACCTGGGACTCAATTTACCTTTCCTACCAAAACTTATGACTCCCTTCCATCGAGATACCTTCAGGAAAATATGATCACCGACTTGAAATTCCAAATCCTTCCTTCGATTATCAGCATAGATCTTCTGCCTACTTTGAGCCTCTTTGATGTGATTTTGGGTTACATTTACCTTTTCCATCGTTTCCTCCACCAGTTCTGGGCCTACAAGTTTTCTTTCACAAAAGTCATTCCAACAGGTTGGTGTCCGACATCTCTTTCCGTATAACGCTTCATATGGTGCCATCTGAATACTCGAATGGAAGCTATTGTTATAGGAAAATTCTACAAGAGGTAAATATTGATCCCACATACCCTGAAAGTCAAGTGATAAGGATCTCAACATGTCTTCTAAGATTTGAATAGTTTGTTCTGATTGTCCATCTATCTGAGGGTGGTAGGCAGTGCTCAAATGAAGTTCAGTACCCAAGGATTTCTGAAGACTTTTCCAGAATCTTGAAGTAAAACGGGGATCACGATCTGAAACAATCGATAGGGGTACTCAATGAAGTCTCACAACTTCATTAATATATAGTCTTTCTAGACTTTCTAGTGGTAGATCTTCTCTTATAGTAAGAAAATGTGCTGACTTGGTAAGACGATCAACAATGACCCATATTGCATCGTTCCTTCTAGGAGTCTTTGGTAGCCCCATGACAAAGTCCATCGTAATATTTTCCCATTTCCACTCGGGTATGGGAAGAGGTTGAATGACTCCTCCAGGTTGTTGCATTCCAGCTTTCACTTGTTGACAAACCATACATCTTGACACAAAATCAGTAATCTCCCTCTTCATGTTGTCCCACCAAAAATGTTCCTTCAAATCTCTATACATTTTGGTGCTCCCAGGGTGTATAGAGAAATTGGAACTATGAGCATCATCCAGCAATTCCCTTTTTAGATCAGTTATATCGGGAACATAAAGTCTCTTCCCAAATTTTAAAATTCCATCTTCATTCACAAAGTCTCTCAATCTCCCATCATTCACAGCTTTAATATTCTTTTGAAATTCTTCATCATCGGTCTGAGATCTTCTAATCCTTTCTAGTAAAGATTGTTTGGAAACCATTTGAAAAAGCATTGATGTTTCACCTTCCTTGGTTATTCCCATGTCCATCTTCACCAGATCTATGAAAATTGGATCCCTTTCAATTCTCATATTGTTCAAAACTCCATGATCTTTTATTCTCAAAGAATCTACCACCTTGTTTGCTTTCCCCGGGTGGTAGTGTATCGTACTATCACAATCCTTGAGTAATTCAAGCCATCTACTTTGCCTCATGTTGAGTTCTTTTTGTAAGAAAATATACTTTAAACTCTTGTGATTAGTATAAATCTCACATTTTTCAGCATAGAGGTAGTGCCTCCATATCTTCAAAGTAAATATCATAGCTGCTAACTCGAGATCATGAGTAGGATAGTTTTGCTCAGGAATTTTCAACTATCGTGATGCATAGGCAATAACCCTATCATTCTCCATAAGGACACAACCAAGACCTTTCTTTGATGCATCACTATAAATAACGAACCCATCAATCCCCGTTAGTAGAGTCAATATAAGATAATTGACTAATCTTCTCTTCAGTTCTTCGAAACATTCTACACACGATTTTTTCCAAACAAATTTAACCCCTTTACATGTGAGCTTCGTTAATGGTTTAGCCAATCGGGAAAAATTCTGGACGAAACGTCAATAATAACCTGCTAAACCAATAAAACCACGCACCTCAGTTATATTCGTAGGTGATGGACATTATTGGATTTCTTTGGTCTTAGAAGGATCAACAGAGATTCCATCTTTAGAGACAATATGGACAAGAAAAGAAATCTCATGAAGCCAGAATTCACACTTGCTAAACATCTCATATAATTCATGTCTTCTCAGAGTCTTCAGGATAATGCGCAAGTGATTTTCATGATCTTCGTAGCTTTTGGAGTATACAAAGATATCATCAATAAATACCACCACAAATTCATCAAGATATTACTTGAAAACTCTATTCATCATATTCATGAATATAGAGGGTGCATTAGTCAATCCAAAAGGCATTACAGTAAACTCATAATACTCGTACCTGGTTCGAAATGCTGTCTTCGAAATGTCTTCCTTCTTTACACACAACTCGTGGTATCCAGATCGACAGTCAATCTTTGAAAAGTATTGAGCTCCATGCAGTTGGTCAAATAAATCATTAATGCGAGGTAGGGGATACTTGTTCTTTATTGTTATAGAATTGATCTCCCTATAGTCGATACATAACATCATAGATCCATCTTTCTTTTTAACAAAAAGAACTGGGGCTCCTAATGGAGAAACAGTAGGGTGAATAAATCCCTTATTATTCAATTCCTCTAGTTGTTTCTTTAGTTCGACTAATTCCACAGTGGCCATTCTATAAGGGGTCTTCGATATAGGCCTTGATCTAGGAATTAAATCAATGGAAAACTCAACTTCTCATTCTGGAGGATGTCCAGGTAAATCGTCTGGAAACACGTCTACATATTATTTAACAATAGGTACATCCTCTATTTGAACATTCCTTTCCTGACCCACTATAATTTCATCCTCTTCCTCCCGAATAATTGAATTTAGTTGAGCTATTGGGGGTGGATCTAGATAAAAATTAGGTGGTGATGATTCTGCTCTAAAGATAAGGTGTTGCTTATCATCATCATCAAAAATCGTAACCTCCTTCTTCTTACAATAAATCTTCGCATCATAATCTAAAATCCAATACATACCGAGGATTATATCAAATTCAATCATAGGTATGACAATGAGATCAGGGGATAAAGAACATTTATGTGCTCTAATGGGGACTGATTCACAAAACTTTGTTGCAATGATACCTCCATTAGGAGTTTTAACTGACAACTCCCTTGTTAAATCAAATTGTAAATATATAAATTTCATAGAAAACTGGGAAGATATGAAACAATGCGATGATCCAGAATCAGATAATGCATTTTCTAAACTTGAGGAAACCATTAAATTACCTGCCACCACGTCTTTCGGAGCTTCTACCTCAGTAGTAGTGATAGCAAAAGCTTGTCCTTGATCCCTTGGCCTTTTCTGAGGTAAGTTACCTTGAAACTTAGGACATTCATTTGCATAATGTCCCATCTCCCTGCAATTATAGCACTGAACATTGGTAGCTTCCTTCTTCCCTTTGCAATCCTGAGCTTGGTGGCCGTTTTCACTACACTTGTAACCGACACCCATTCCTTTAAGCAAGTATCGGGGTGTTTCTTCCCACATTTACCACAGGATGGATATTCAAACTTTCCCTTATTCCCCTTATTTACATTCCCATATTGATCAGCAGATCTCTTCTTCTCTTGCTTTGCTTTAAAGTCATAAGACTTAGAGAATTCCTTTTCGGTCTTGATATCACATGAGACAATGTCTTCGTACGATGAAAAGGATTATGAGACTAATGCTCGACGGAGAAATGGTTTTAACCCATCAAAGAAACAATCAATCTTACTTATGGGGTTATGTATATAATATCCAGCATACGTTGCTAACCTTGTAAAGTTAGCCTCATACTTTGTGACATTCTCATCCTCCTTTTGTCTCAGACTCATAAATTGCCTTTCCATATCTGCTCGGTGGTCGCGAGGAAAGTATTTTTCTAAAAATAGATCTTTGAACTCCCTCCATTCCATATTTGATACTTCATCATCTTCCTTCATGTTTTGAATCAATGACCACCATTGATCAGCATCTCCAGTGAGGTGGTAAACTGCCATGATAACTTTTTCCCTTTCACTACTCCCCAAAGCCGAAAATATTTTCTCTAGGGAATTTATCCTTTGCTCAGCTACTATGGGATTTGTACTCCCATTGAACGTTGGTGGTTGTTTCCTCATGAATCGATCTAACATTGATCCTCCACGATGCGGATCAGGGTGCTCCATACGGGTAAGGTTATTATTCATGACCTGAGTGAGTTGTCCCAGTATGGTGATTAGCTGATCGACACCAGTTGCATCACCGGATCCACTATAATTATCTTGGGCAGGAAGGAAATACCTACATGGAGTGCGTGCATTGATACAGTTTCCATTTCTTCCACTAGGCACCATTTCTATATAATGGCATAAACTAGATCAGTTTATGAATCAAAATACCTAATCCCAAACTTATAAAACACTTAACATAAATTGAACTATTTATGGATATAATCCATAATCATAAAAAATGTTTTCTTTGAGGAAGTATATAATCATAAACCCTTCATAATAATTTATAAATAAAATGAGAGTTATCCTAAGCATATCCCCCGGGAGTGTCGTAACCAAGAGTGCACCAAGTCCCGTTATCTTGTACCAGTTCCCGTTCGAGTCTATCTCAAAGCGGTGTTTTTGGGTTTTACCCCTAGTTACATCTGTTCCAGAGCCGCCTCTACCTGCTCGTATCCAGACAGGGATGTATTTCTCGGAAAACTCACAAAATCTCTACAATACAAAAATTCTAGGAAGTTCTTCTATACTAATCCTCAAAGTCCATCTTAGGTCTATGTTCTCTTATCAGAGTTTATCTAAATCTAGCTTCCAAGGTTTTTACTAAACTACCTCTGATAACAACTGTAATGCCCCGGCCCCATTTACCCAGAGTCGGTGCATTATTACATAACATTGGCATGATCACAAGAAAGATGAAATATTGAAAGACCGATTGGTTTAGTAGCCTTGTAAACACTAGATATATTCATAAAGTTTTACATTACATCATAAAGTGAAAAACTACTACAAAAACATATTGTCTCCATCGTCCACAACATTATCCTCTCATAATATCCCTACAGGTCATTCATAATTTACTTCTTCACATCCTGGGAAAAATAAAACATATAAAAGGGGTGAGCTCAAATGCCTAGTAAAGATAACAATATAGCGGAAACTTTCATAAATAAGAATAAACATTTAAAGCAATGTATAACTAAAACAAAATCCTTTTAAACGTGAAATTCAACATAGTATGACAAAAATAAAATGAAATAATTCCATTTACTTATTCACATGGATATTCTACTAATCGAATAATCACATGAAATATCAATAACCACTTTCATAATGATGGAATGCATAATGCCAGACTATCATAACCACATAGCCAAGGCCTCGTACCAAGACTAAAAATAATATTTTGTGAAGGCCTTGTGCCAAGACACTAGTTTTTCTCATGAGACCTACCGATTCATCGAGGAGCTATAGCGGGCTCCACCCATCACATATTAATTTCAATGCATTCCCATATTAAAAGGTTTAAACATAAATGACTTTAACCCATATTCTTTTAAATAGTAAAAATGTTTTGATATACATTTTTAAGAAACATGGATGTGGATGATAAAGAGATCCCAATAGATTATTACGTATAAACAACCTCGGATAATGAAGAGATTGCGAAATAACCCTTATCTTGTACTTTTACTTGGTTGGGGGTAGGTTAAACTCATGTATAATGGTGAAATAATTGTTATTAAATTATACAAGAATCATATACATCAATATGATATCATATATGATCTTTTAACATTGATTTGTTAATAATATCTTAGTATTATCATTGTTTCATATGTTAACTTACTCGTTTTATTTTATATGTTTTGTTACGTAAGACATGTTTTTAATGGATAGGTTGTATCTTATTCATATCTAGAATGATATCAAGTCCTTAGATACTATTATTAATCATCAAATGAGATTTATACTTGAATGGATACGATGGAGAGTGAATCTCATCGCGTTCGTGGAGACGGTAGTCCGTATGTACGCACGAGCGACAAAATAATATATAATTTTATGGTATATCATATATACAGAATAATTATCATGTTACATTTATTATTTACATGAATTACACATCATTATTATATCCATCCAAATAATAATTTATTGAATAACAATTACACCACGACGTGGAGACGGTAAGCCGTACGTACGCACGTATGGTGACATGTTATTCAAAGGATGGATATAATACTAAATATGATTGAACCATATTTATAATAAAATAACAGTATATATAAGATACTTGAGTTATTATTTTAGAATGGTAATAACAAAGAAAGAATAAGTGGAAGAAGAAAGGAACTTGAAAAACGGTGGTGAAATCATTAACTCTTCTTCGGGTTTTTCCTTTTGATTTGATCAAAAGGGCTCTTTAAGTTGGCTTTCTGACTAAAGGAAGGCCTCTAGGATGAAGTGTGGGAAGTTGAGAGAGTATTTGGGCAGAGTTTGGCCGAACCAAAAGGCTTTGAAGGTGTTAGTTAATGAGAAGGGAGAGTGACCTTTTATAAGAGGGGTGAGGGGCACCTTTGGAAAAGCTAGAAATATCATTTTATAATAAATTCATATTCGGTTTCTAATGGATCCAAAGTAGATTATTTAAGGGTTAAGGTGGGTATGGGTCTCAAAACACTCAACCAATATAATTTATACAGGTTTGGGTTACTATATTAATCTTATCTTTAAGTATTAAATCTTAGTTAATTAGTTTCACTTTTACAATGTCTCTTTGTATTTTTATATTATATAGTTAATAAACTTACTATAAACATCAAAGGGACCCCACAAGTAGTCCATTAATGATACAACTATCATTATATAAGTCTCTTGTCCGAACCTTATATTTTTAGAAATTTAATATCAATTAATAATATAATATTTGTTTTAAAAACTCTTTTATGTCAATTTTGACACTATTGAATAATTGATTTTTTTAAAAATCATAACAGAATGATTAATTCTAAAAAAGTTAATTACATAAATCCTAACATGTCATATTAACCTATAAAATTAGTGTAATTCATAAAAAGTCTCAAATTATATTTATTTGGGTATCTACAATATCAATCATTTCAATTTTTCACTATTATTGTAATTACTGCATCACCATTGTGTCATAAATAAATTAAATTATTTAATGTCTAAAAATTATAAATAAAATAAAATTATGTAGGAAATATCATTATATTTCTAATGAATATTTATAGTCGAAAATCCAACATATATAACCCTATGTAAAAAATGATTTTCTAAAAGATATATGCTTGTGTCATTTTTGTATTCATTTTAACTTAATTAAAATAAAGTGTCCCTATCACTTACAAGTGGCACCATGGGGTCCGAAAATCAACCCAAATATGCCCATGGTCGGACATGTATCAACCAATAAGGTTATGACACGTTTTAGGGTAATTTTTTATTATTATAATATTATTTTTTAACCCTTATTTACCAGATTTACCCTTTAACCATGGTAAATAAAATATTTACCGAAGTAATTATTCAAAATGTCTAAAAATAAAAGTTACCGATTTACACAATTTGAACATCCTGATTCAAAATATGGAATCCATTTTTCCAAATTCAAAACACAGAAGTGGCAGAAATTAATTTAAAATTAATTCCCGCTGTCAAAACAAAAAGCGTGTTTTTAAGATATAATAACTATCAAAAGATTGATACTTGTTTATGTTCGGTTTAATTGTGGAATTATGTACAATGACCAAAATTGTATTAAATGGTAAAAATATATTCTAAATATACTTTAAAACCAATCAAATTCATAATTTATCACTATTAATTATTTTGATTAAAAAATTTGTTTTTAATTAAAATTTAGTAATTTTCACTATTCATCAAAATATTAAAGGTATCCGAAAAGTACCAAAATTTCACCTTAGGCTAAATTAGATACTCCGAATCCAGAAATTAAGTCCATTTTGAGAGATAAAATTTCAAAAAGTAGGTATTACTATTCATAATGGCCAGTTTGATCGGTTGTGGTGTGTGTTAGAACTCGATGTTGCGTACAACACACGCTATTGCATTATTAAAAGAGAAACGTACCGTAGAAGATTGGGGTGTTACATTCTGGCCATGTTCATGCCTGTGTAACAGGTCGTGTCCATGACCGTGTACCCCTGGGGTAGACACAGAGCCACTAAAACTAGGTCAAAAGAAGTGTATAGGGTATACATGGATAATGATATTATATTTTTCAAGAAACTCTAGCCTCTATAAGAAGCCACCACACAATGTGTGTTTATTTGAAATACACACCATGCAACATGTGATTTTTTAGAAGTTATTGGTCTCCACGCGGTTCCACTAACGTAACCACCTTCTTCATTCCAACAGCAAATCTCACCCAGGAAACATGAATACGAGTTGAAAAAACTACGATACTCACTAATGGTTAGATTTTGACCACCAAATATACTTGTGAATTATACCCATTCCACCATGTCATTCAAAATCCCGATCTCGTGAAATGAGAACTACCGACCTGATTCTACATTATCATGACCCAGTGTTTGTAGTAAAAATAATTCCTAAATAATTGTGTATTGTTTTATATTATTTAATATTATACACATACTAAATACAAAAGCTAAAATGGTAAAATATGGATCACCTTAATCTACTAGAATCATCAACCCCATTGAAAACACTATAAAAAAACAAAATATTATTAAACAAATGAAAATCATAGAAAATGGAAATATAGAACCCTAAGAGTATCAGAGTTGAATATTTAGTGAAAGAATAAAACGGTATTTATAGGAGGTAATGTGAACACTATGACAATAATGTCATTGTTGGAGTAATAACATAACCGTTGGGAATAGTGGGCTCACCATTGGAATAGTAATTTTACCTCAAAAAAAAATATTTTTATATAAATAATATTTATCAAGTTTAATTTTAGAAAATATAAATAATATTATACCCAAAAAATAAATATTATGATTAAAACCTCAATGAAAATATAAGCACATTTAAAAAAAAATTATTTTAACATATTTCGTAAAAATCATAATTTTTATATTGAAATTTAAAATTACATATTTTAGTAATTTATTTTGATAAAATTAATTAAATTTTTGAAATCATAACATCAAAATTATCCAAGGTTGATTTCATTTGTAATTTTTTGAAATACTTCTATTTTCCAGTGAATAGTAAAAATGAAGTTTTTCATATAACCAGTGTAACCTAAATTAAATAATTCAGGATGTAATAATGAAATAGTTATTTCTAGTACTTGAGGCCCAATAATTATATATTTTATTTCATAAACTAGTCATTAAAATACAATACTCATAATTTCCAAACCTAGAAAGAACTTTCCAAAACCTAAAGAGAAAAGTGATTCCTTAAAATAATTTTTTTTTATTATTTCCACTTTCCTTTTTAATAAATAAATTAATTTTAATTTTAAATGGGATTTATAGTATTAAAATAATTATATTATATTTATATATGATTTAAAATTTTAAAAATTTAATATTACTTGTTTTAAAATTGATATAATATTAATTCAATTTTTTATTAAAAAATAACCCCCTCCTCAAGTATAAACAACCCTCTCCCTTCCCTTGGAAAACCAATATTCCCACCCAGTAAAAATACCAAGATCTCCCAAATAATCCCTGTAAAGACCCTTGGAATACTTAGGGACATTTGGGATAAATACATCCCCAATTACTTATGCATTTATAGTGTCGTACTAGAGAATGTACACGAAGGAGAGAGTTTGTCTCTATTAAATCTTCCCTCTTTTCTACTTTTATTTTTATTTTTACCAATTAATTTCAAAATCATATACTATAAAATTAATTATACATAAATTTAACATTATATTAATGGTTTTAACCTACTAAAATTATCTTTTTTATGACAAATATAAATTTCATACCTCCCTTTCCGACTCTTTCGACAACGTCATGTTAAAGGCCAGTTAACCACCTATGAAGACATTTCAAAGAAAATTTTTATAACCATAATAATGGATGAATATTATTAATTATAAATAATATATAAATAATTATCTATATGTTTAATAATCATTTGGATTTAATCATAAATTTCTATAAATGACTTTGAATGAAAATAGAGAAATCAAAGAGAAATGGAAATTTTTAAGAAAAACATAATATTCAAATGCTTCATTTTCATAGATAGATTTTATGAAATATAATCCAATTATTACAATTTATAAATAATTTTATAAATTAATATAATATAATTCTTTGTCAATTTTTTAATAAATCTAATTTTATTATTCTGGAGACCCAAAAGCAATGAAATTAAGAGTAAATTAAAGTGAAGGGATTCTCAAACCCAACTCATTTTATTTAGGTTATATATCTTTTATAACATATTTGGTATGAAAAAACCTCTAAAGTTCCTTAAATATCATTTAATTATTCTTATTTTTTTTGTACATAAATGTTTCAAACTGGATTTTATGACAAATACAACAATTTTCCACATGAACTATTCTTTCAAGAAACACAACTTTTACTCTTTTGGAGTTGTTTTTTCTTATCTTGATAATTGTGATTTTATACCAATTTTGTTTTTAACTTTTTTGTTTGGGAACCCCAAGTATATTCATGAAATAATTATTGATTAAATCCTTATGAAACCCATTCCTTTCAATTGGTTAATTCTTGACTATTATAGTAATATGTTCCATGTGGCATGCATTATTATGTAAATATTATGATATAATGGGTGGACCTAAAATTATATTTCCCTACAGTGCATTGTGTAATTTGATATATCTCATTAGATAATGTGTATTATGTGTGAACATGATTCTATATTTTTTCAGAAGATAAGGTTATGATTATGCACACATATTATGTGTTAACATGATGCTAGTTTTGTTCACTACAATGTGTGGTATTTGACCACTATGAGATGATTTTTCATTTTTATGCATTTCCACATTCCATTCCATTTTCACATGTTTCCTTCATGATGTTTATGTAGATCATATTCTTATGATATGAAGATGATGATTATACTCACCCATTTTGTATTTATTTTTTTTCTTATTCATCCTCTTTCAAGGATTTTAGCCCACTGAATTCATTAACATATATCCTCAGGTGATTACATGTCCTATAGAGAATGTGAGATTTTAGAAGGATATATAAGAAGTATTTAAATAAATTTTTATGTATTATTATGTACAAGTAAAGTAATATCCTAATTTTCCCGAGACACAAAACCTTTGTATTCTATATTTTTAACACAATTATGTTGTCTATCTTTAAAATTATGTAATAGTCATGTAAAGAAAATTAGTGTCTCTATAGTTTCTATTAGAGCATGGTTTAGTAAATTTTGGAATTATGACAAAAAAAGAGTTAAAACCAAAAGTATAAGCCTATATATAGGAAAAAACACCTATAAGAATATTTTTAGAAAAGGATAAACATATAAATAAGATTATAATTATGGTTTTAACTACCATTTAGAAAAGATGAACAAGATGGTTGACGCTCATAGCCTAAAAGAACCTACTACTCTATCCATGATGTAGATTGAGAGAGACTCTATATTCATAGATATTCAAAAGGATGGATTTGTAAATCATAATTGAAGGTAATACATACAACCTTTACCAAATGTTTTCCCAAAAATATATCTAAGAGAAGATCAAGGAGGCACAAAGGGATGATCTAGAGATAAAAAAGAATCTATAATCAGTAAAGGAATGGAAGCTACATGATTTCCATATCGATGATGATGGTGAGATATGGTTTGGAATGATGTTTTTTGTGCCTTCATCACATAGTATATAGAATTATCTATTGGATAATATTCATGGATCTCCTTTTTCAATCCATAAATAAAAGTACCAAAATTTACCATGATATTCAAGAAAACTTCCGGTGGGACAACATCAAGAAGGATACTGCGATGTATATCTCATGGTGTTTGGAAATTCACCAAGTTCAATTGGAGAGACCAAAATAAAAAGTTATGATGTATCCATTGCCTATACCCATGTGTAAATGAGAGAATATCACTATAGAATTTGTCACTGGTCTTATGAAAACATCCAAAGAAAACAATGATATATGGTTTGTGGGGGAATAACTCCTGAAGACTGATTCAAGGCTGTATGGAGTTTCACTTTTGATAATATATGATCATGATCCAAGGTTCACCTCTAAATTATGGATAATTATTCAAAATGATTTGAGTACTGAATTGAATTTTAGAATGAACTATTATAACCAAACTAATGGCCAATCTATATGGAGTATTCAGATGCTCGAGGACATGATAAGATCCTTCTTAATGGAATTCTAAGGAGGATGGGATCAACATCTCCCTTTGGTTGAGTTCTCATATAATAACATCTTCTACTCAAGTATTCAAATAGTTCCATATAAAGATTTATATGGTAAGTGATGTAGAACTCCAACTTGCTGGAATGAATTTGGGGAACCAAACCTACATGGACTTGATCTTGTGCAAGACATGATAGAGAATATTCAAGCCTTATAACAATATATAAAAGGATTTTCAGATTAAAAAAATGTTCTATGCTGCCAACCATTGAAGGGACTTGGTGTCTTATGTTGGAGAAAAAGTTTTCTTTTTAATATCACCATTTAAAATAGTCATTTAGTTTGAAAGTAAGGGGAATCATATCCCAAGTTACATTTACCCCTTTGATATCCTTGATCACATTGGAGCAATGGAATATTGTCTTTCACTTCCAGCAAGTATGGATCAAGTTCATGACCTATTCTTCATCCCACTAATGAGTAAGTACACACCTGATCCGTCAAATGTACTGAATCCAAATTTGGAACAACTAGATAATGACCTCTCATATAAATAAAAACTAGTGAAAATCATGGACCACAAAGACAAACTACTACGTAATAAGAAAACTCACATTTTCAATATGTTATAGAGGAACCATAAGTATAAAAAGAAGAATTGGGAACCATAGAAACAATGAAATAGAAGTACCATAATATATTTTAATCCACAAACATGAGTAGAAATTTCAGTGATAAAATTTCTAAAAGTGAAATGAATGTAATGACCTAGTGTTTTTAGTAAAATTATTTCCAAAATAAATGTGTGTTGTATTATATTATATTATATTATACACATATAAAATGTATAGAAAAGGAAAAATAACTATTTCATTACTAAATAATTTTACATTTATCAGTAATGAAACCTATTAAAATTCCAAACATTACAACTAGACTAAAAATATAAAATAAAAAATCTAAAATGGGAATATATAGATTACCCCAATCTACTAGAATCTTCATCCCCATTTTAAATAGTATAAAAAAGAAAAAAATGTTAGTAAGCTAGTCAACATAAAGGAAAATGGATACATAAAAACTTGAGATATATATATTCTAATATTTAGGGAAATAAGAAAGTGAAATTTATAAGAGGTAATGTGACCGTTGGAATTGTAATGTGACAGTTGGAATAGTAACATCACTGTTGGGAATAGTAGCATGACCATTAAAATAGTAATTTTAACTAAAATAATAAATTTTGATATAAATAATATTTATCATGGTTAATTTAAGTAAATATAAATATTATAATGCATAAAATTAAATATCATGATTAATGTTTTTGAAAATAGAATCACATTTTTAATAGACAATATTTTGATGTATTTTGTAAAAATCGTAATTTTTATATTGAAAATTAAAATGAACTATTTTATAAATTTATTATAATAAAATTAATATATTTTTTTGAGTAATCTTATAAAAATTATCCTCGAGTGTTTTTTTCATAATTTTTTGAAATACATCAATTTTTGGATGAATAGTAAAAATATAGTTTTTCATATAACCGGTGTAACTTAAGTTTCACCATCCCCGATGTAATGATGAAATAATATTTTATATAAATTGATGTTATAACATGATATAATTTATGTCATAAATTATTCATTAAAATAGAATAACCTAAATTTCCAAACCTCAAAAGGACTTCCCAAAACCTAAAGTAAATAGCGACTCCTTAAAAAAACAATTTTTCATTCCTTTCACTTTTCTTTTTAATAAAAAATTTAAATTGAGTTATAAAATGGATTTAAAGTATTAAACCCATTATATTATATTATAATATTATTTACATTGCTAAAAATTCACTATTACATGTTTTAGCCTTAATATAATATTTTATTCAATATTTTATTCAAAAAATACCCCTCCTCTCAATAATAAAGAACCACTCTCCCTTCCCTTGGAAAACCACTCATCCCACCCATTCTAAAGACCAAAATTACCGAAAATCCTCCCCCAAAATCCTATTATAGTACACAAGATTTTTTTTGAGAAATCCAACTCCAATCACATATGGAGTTATAGTGTTATACAAGAGAAGCTACACCATGGATAAAGTAAGTCTATATTTAATATTTCCTCATTTATTCTTCTCTTTCTTATTTTTCCCAATTAATTTAAATATAATATTCTATAAAATTAATTATGTAGTAATTTAAAATTATATAAATTTTGTTAGTCTACTGTAATTATCATATTTATGAAAAATATAAATGTAATACCTCTTTTTCCCATTCTTTCAACAACATCCCGTTAATTGACTGTTAACCATCTATAGAGACCTTATAAAGACAATTATTATATCCACATTCATGGATTTATAGAATTAATTAATACATAATATATTAATAATTAACTACATGTATTATAAACTTCTTTAGTTAATGATACATTTTTATAAATGACTTTGAAAAAAAAAGAAATCAAAGATAAATAGTTTTTTAAAGAAAAACACTATATCAAAACGCTTCAATTTCATTAATGTAAATTAATAAATAAAAAACTATTATAATTTAAAAATATTGGTATAAATGACTATAATTCAATTATGTATCAATGTTTTAATAAATCCACATTTATTTTTTTGGAGGCCCAGTAGCGACCAAATAAAGTGAGAATTAATGTAAGGGGATTCACGAACCCAGATCCTTTTCTTTGGGTTATGTCTATTTCATTAAATATTTGGTAAGAATACATATATAATGTTCTTTAAATATAAATTCATTATTATTCTCTTTTATTTTTAGGGATATACATGTTTCCTACTTGTTTTTATAGAAAATTAAAAATTTTTCCAAAAGAACTCTTCTTTCAATAAAGACATCTTTTACTCCTATTAAGTTGTTTCTTATTCTATGGAGAATGGTGATTCTTATACCAATATTTTCCATTTTTTTTTTGGAACCCAATTTTATTAATTTAATCATTATTAATGAAATCCTTACGAAACTCATTCCTTTCCATGGGTTAATTCATGACTATGAATGTAATATGTTCTATATGGCATGCAAGACTATGTAAATATTATGATGTGAAGGGTGGGACAAAAATTATATATCCCTACAATGAAATGAGAAATGTGATTTATCTTAGGAGATAATGTGTATTGTTCATGAACATGAGGAAATATTTTTTCACAAGATGATGTTATGATTATACACATACGTTATCTATAAACATGTAGCTATATTTGCTCCCAACTATGGGTGGTATTTGAACACTATGAGATGAAGTTTCATTTTTACGAATTTCTAAATTCCATTAAATTATCAAATGTTTGATTAAATATGTTTATTTAGATCCTATTATTATGATATAATGATGATGAACATTCTCACACATGTTATATCGATTCAATTTCATTATTCATATTCTTACTGGTATTTTAGCTCACCTATTTCATTGATATATATAATCTGGTGATTACATTTACTAAGTAGAATTTTTTCTATTAAGATTATAAAGAATAAATATTTATATGAACTATTATGTTTTATTTTTTACAAGTTATGTTTGAGTTTAATTTTCTCAATACAAAAAACCATTGGATCCTAAATTTGTAATGAAATTGGGTTGTTTAACTGTAAAATGATGTAATAGTCATGTAATGAAATGTTGGGTCACTATAAAAATACTCCATTGTCACTATGTACTTTAATCATTCCATTAATCCCAAACCCAATCCCATGAAAATCATCCATTAATATAAAGAATGATTGATTAATGATTGTTCACTAGGTATTTATCAAACTACTGGCTGAAGGAAACCCCTATGATGAACTAGCAAAGAACGATGAGAGAGATACAAAACATAAAAACTTTTGGAACAAACCTTTGATATTGTTTAGGTTAGCCTAAATTCATTATTATTTGGGTGTAAACTGAAGAGGATAATTAGGAATAAATAAATATCATAACTTTCTAATTCTAGGTAGATAAAATCAATGGTCGTAATCAATGATTGATAAAAAATCAACTTGTTAGAATAATTGATGCATGACCAATGTTTTATGAACAATTGGGAATTAACCAACATAAACAAACAGACAAAATCACATTTGGATTGATCACTGATAAAAAATGGTCCTATATCATTTTAATTGGTGATATCTAAGAACTCTTCTAGTAAAGACAAACTCTTTGGTATGGATCATAGATCAATGATCCAGTCATCATCCGCTGAAGCTCTCCCCCATGCTCCTTCTCCAAATCCCTTGGGTTTTCTAGAAAAACCAATAATTTTCACATAATTGGGTTTCTATATTGGAGATATATGTAATGGAAATTAAATATCTAAAAAATTAATTAAATAATTTAATTAATTATTATTCCTCCCACAATCTCTATTTATCCAAATGATCACGGAAATAGTTGGTGATTATGTTGTTCCTAGGATAAAATCCACATTTTCAATTTAATTATGTTATTATATTTCTCATTCATAGATCCATTTTTAATTTAAT
Organism: Viscum album; assembly: GCA_963277665.1. Classification (NCBI taxonomy): domain Eukaryota; kingdom Viridiplantae; phylum Streptophyta; class Magnoliopsida; order Santalales; family Viscaceae; genus Viscum; species Viscum album. The sequence continues at coordinate 647,859,227 of OY728133.1, read as the reverse complement.
CCATTATTTTAGAAAAACCACACGAGCATGATATAATATATTTAATATTTCAAAACTAAGATTCCCCAGGCCCTAAAATCATACAATGACTCAGTGCTTAGCTTCCAAAATATTCTTTATAATATTCAAAAAAATTATAAGGAAAAAACCGAGTCATTCAATTATCCCTAAAGAGGAATTTTTATCCTAAAAAGAAAAAAATCATGATCAAAATAATGAGGATATAGAGCTCACATCTGGTTCTCTCACTCCTTGGTTCTCTCTTGTAGACTCCCGTGCTCCCATAATACATGATCCAAATAAATATCTCACAAATTAAGGATCATATTCTACCAATACTCAATATCTAATGGGTACTTAGTGAGGGTAGATCCATCCTCAATGTCAAGCTCGACCAAATTGATTACATGATATGGGTCATTCACATAACTCCTAAGCTATGACTTATGGAAGACATCGTACACCCGATTTTACTATGGTGGTAGGAAAAGTGGTATTCTACCACACCAATGATGTTCAAGATCTGGAAAGTAACAATGGACCTCATAGATTACTTTTTTGCCTATCCAAGTCACTATAATCCCCAATGAGGTTAGACGTTTAGGAACACATGGTATTTATCAGTAAACTACAGACGCCACTATCTATGGTCCTTATATGACTTATGATGGCTCTAGGAAGTCCTCATACAGTTCTATATGATCTGCACCTTCTCTGTTTTTTCTCATGGAAACTTTAATACAATGAGTGATGACTCTCCTGAATCAAACCAGCACAGTGGTGATTTGAAAGGTCTTCCGTAAAAGGCCTCAAATTATACGATACAAATGATGGAGTGGTAAGTATTTTTATACACAAAATCCTCTAAGGGTGGGTGATATTCCCAACTATGTCCAAAGTCTAACATGAATTCCCAAATTAAGTTCTATAGAACTTGAATAGTTTTATCATTCTGGATATCTGTATGGGGGTGCAACACTATGCTCAAATATAACTAAATTTAAAAGGAATCCTGAAATCTTCTCAATTATACTGATGTGAAGAGAGTGTTATAGTTTAAAATAATAATCAATGGAACTCTATGAAGACAGACTACTTCAGGAACATAAAGGCATCCCTAGATCTCCATAATAATCTTCTCTTAAATGGATAGGATGTTGGATAACTTAGTGAGTCAGTATAGGATCACCCATATAACATCATATACTCGTTTTGATCTTGGAAGTCTTATCATGATGTCCATACAATTTCCATCGCACTTCCACTGCATCACTACAAGGGGTTGAACCATACCTATTGGTACCTAATACTCCGACATCACATGGTAATAAGCGAGGCATCAAAAGAAAAACTCATCAACACAAATCTCCATCACTGACCACTAGAATTGAAATTGAATGTCTTGGTATATATTTTATTCACCTGAATATACCGCTAAGGGGGACATATGAAACTCCCACAAAATATCCTCTCAAAACATCAATTGTACCATTATCCTCCCTTATTAAAGTATGAAATGTTCATTAACTATAAAAAATCCATGAGGAGCAAATCCAATGGATATCTGAACATGTAAGGTCTCACTTGTGCTATCTCAAAGTTGTGTTACCCAAAAACTCCGTATAATTGAAGGGTTAAAAACCATGAACTAGAAGTAAGATAAAATATCCTTGCCTACTAAGGAAAACAACAACAAGGAAAAATACTCCAACACCACACTGAAAAAATATAAATAAGATCTAATGCTAAGAGAATATTCCACCACATTCCCCATCCTTGGATTATAGACTATATTGAAGTCAGAATCATAGAATAAATCGATCTTTATTCGCTGTATCAAGTTAAGAACCATCTAAAAAAATATTTACTTTAGAAACCTATTTTATAATAAATGATAAACCACACACCCATATGTCAATTTCTCCACATCTTTTGGGTGAAGTCCACCATTGTCTACTCCAGATTGTGGGATAAATAGTTCTACCCTTGGGGTATCACAGGTCGGGATCCCTAGGCTCTCACCGCATCCCTATTCATTAGAATACATAAAATACCTATTCTATAGGTATTAAAGAACACTATATAATTAACACACTTTTTTAGTAGTCTCAAGATGGGGGCACTCATCAACCACTTGTACAACTCCTAAAAACCATATTGGCACCACTCTTTTCACATGAAAAGATGATCCTTTCGGGCCAAAGTAGAAATGTGGTCCAATATCATGGAGAATTAAGGCATGAATCTCATGTTGTATCCTTATAATCTAAGAAATATCTACACCTCAAACATGATCTTGTGTGGATCCCAAACTAGCGATTCCTCAACCTTTATTACTTCTACTACTGCTCCCGATTTTAAGATGGCCAAGTCCATCCTCAAATGTATCTCATGCTCCTCCTCATACAGTGAGTACTTTAGGATTTCATTAATGGAGACTACTATGAACTAGTCCAATAAAATATCACTGATATGATTCATGAGTGACATGAAAACTTTTGGGGAGTCCTTGATTCCAAAGGGAATCTCCAAGTACTCTTATTTTCTATAGAAACATTTTAATGCTTTATTTGTTATATGATCATACCAAACTCAAAGATGGAGATAAATTGGTCCAAGGTCAATCTTCAAGAACCACCTCTCCCCTTTCAAATGGTCAAGGAGGTTTTAAATTCCATGTAGTTGAGACATATTATTGATGGTCACTTGATTTAGGCTATGATAATATAAAATAACCTTATTTTTTCATTCTCCTTCTCATAGAACAACACTAGGTCCTTCTTAGGTGACACACTAGGTCTAACAAATCCCTCTGTAAATATTCCATCTACACCTTTATCTCTCAATGGTATATGTGTTCCATCCAATATAATGGAATAGATATTGGGGTACTCTCTCAGTGCATTTCTATGTAGAATTAAATCTCGCAGTGGGGAGTCAATCTCGACATTTCCTCATACTCCAACAACACTGAAGGATGTTAAATGTTTATAACATCATTTTCTCCAAGGGAAATACACTTCAATAGATGAGTGGTTGACTAAATATTATTATGTATGAGCCCATCCTTATCTACCTATGTTTCCACCGCATCAAAAAATTAGAATCTCATTTTTTCAATGTAGACACACCACATCCTCTACATGAAATATTCAATCAATGAAAAAAATGTGGACAACTAGTCCATAACTTGTTTGATGTAATAAGGCCTCATCCTAGCTACAAAAAGTTCCCAAAGGAAGATCTAACCCCCAAGAGTCAAGTAACTTTGTTAGTAGAAGTGTGTGATCAATAAGTCTCCTCCAGTAGAAGTCTACAAGATTAAGGGTTGATCCAAAGTCTCAACTAGAGTCTTTAAATCTTGAAAAATGGATGTGAAATGAAAGTAATGGATCCCTCTTACTTTTATCAATAATGTAGCTAAAGTATATAAGACACAATTTCTACCTCAAATCACCCCTAGAGCCTTTGGGTCATAGGCCTCCACTGATTTCAGTTGTCCTCACCCATGCCCACCCTCTCCCCAAGCCTGGTGTGAACCACATGGGGTGGTGGTGGAAACATATAAATCCATCTATTACCTCATGCTGATCTCCCAAATCCTTTTACAAACCCTCCAACATAAACACCTCCCTGATCTAGTTGTTTTTTCTTCTATGGTGGTCTATCATGCACCTATTTATCAGCTACATGATGGATCCGATAATCCTATGTGATATTTCATTGATCATCGCAAGAGTAGATTCACCTATCCATCACCTAATTTGATCCATATTGAGCTCCCTAAACTAAATAACATCAATCCTTATACTATATTCATAAATGACTATCATTCCTTGACCCTTATGTTTTACACCCACTACCCTCTACCAAAGCCTCATCTCTAGGGTTCCCACTTTCATAACCAAATATCTACAACTACCTATTAAGAATCTATCCACCACCATGGAACTCTTGAGAACTTCAACATAATTAGGAATGAAAAGTGATATCATTTTATCTCAGATATCTCTATAGAGGTCATACTCAAAGGTTTGTGTCTAGGATAGAAAAACTTGAGCCATATCTATGGAGCATCTTTTGAGGATTATGAACCTCAATTAATACTCTGTTTCTGTAATGCTAACCTATTGGATATCTTAATGCTTATGGATGAATACTGGTTTCAATGAGGCTAGATATAAATCCTATCCGAAGAGATGCTCAAAATATATTCAATAGAGTGATGACTTATCAATAACCTGAGTCATTAGAATCTACCATCACCCTATGAAGCAATATAAAAGACTCACCACATAGACCACCATCTAATGGGTGTACTCCTAACAAGGTGGAAAACTCATGAAACATCCTTGAGCTAGTCCTCTTTTGCTCGAGTGTCTAGTTCACCCCGAAAAATAAGGGGTATCTATCTCTGAAACTTATGTATTTCACTCAACCTATGCACATCATCTACTAGTACTACAGTAATAACTCACAACTCGACAGGTGGTGGTAAGATCCATAAACCACCCATATGTAACCTCTCTTAATAGTCCCCTATACCGAAGTTTCATCACTAGGAGGATCATCATTTTTATCTTTCAATAGAATCCAAGATAGCTATCATCATGAAGTCTTCTTGGAAAGGTAAAGAATACAACAACAAAAGAGTATAATAGGGGATATGACTATAAAATTATATAGAAACCATAACTCATTCCTATATAATGCATATAGAAATTTTTTCCTTAAAAATAGTGCTTACATGTACTGAGCCAACAAGTTGGTCATCAGAGTCCTTTTCAATGGGTATGTCGACCGTTACACCAAAATTGGGTCCCCATGTTTGAGATCCAAACTCAAGACACTTTGACACTCTTGACCCAGTTCAAAAACAAAACCTCTTAGCTAGGACATCATCATTGTTTTATCCTAAGATAACATCATTTGATACCAGTCTGTCCTGAACCTACCCACCATGGTCCTCTAGGAAAGGGTAAATCCATGTGTGACACCCCATTCCCACCTCCAATAGGCAATGGACTGGAGATCCACTCTGAGTAGGAATATCACACACAAGGGAGGCCTTATCATGAGATACATGTACACATGCACACATTTGAAAATACCCACAATGATAAAAGGTAAAATAAAGCTGATACTAAAATGAATGTATACATATATATCCCAAATAATAGTATGAAACAAGTATTGGAATGAATAAAGGGCCAAATAAAAGGTCAGTAAAACTGTAAAAGATTCCAATCAATAAGGAATGAGGGAACTACTATCAAATGAACTAATGTACCGAATCAGGACCTATCTAGATCAAATATCCTCTACCTTCTCCTGGTCCACCTATTACTCCATCATAAGTCCATCAATATTCATAATAAATGACATGTACAGACAGATCCCATGTAGTAGTGAGTATAATAACACCTGGTACGACACTCTTAGATAACCAAATATAAAGTATCAAGAGAGTAGTTAGCTCATAATAAAAAAGGTAGGACAATGAAAATAAGATACATAATAATAAAACCTCATATATTCTGAAGATAGACACTATGTATCAAGTAAAGGTCATTATCATACTACCATCATAGGATTTACCCTAGGCGTCATGGTAATTCTCTTCTGAGATGACTCACTTTATGAGACTTGCTAACACTTATGGAACTCATGTCCTATAAATGACATATTTTAAAGTTATGTTTCTTATAATTTACATCCTTGATTTGTTCCGGGCGTTTTTCATGCATTTTTGAAGGAAATGGTGGGTTTCCAAAATTTGGGCCAACCTGAGAGCCCATTTACAGTTTTGAAAGAAAATTTTGTTTCTTTAATAACTCCTTCATTTTTTAACCTTTTTCACCCATTCAAATTCCAAAATGACCTTAATTTAACTACTAAAACCAACAAAGAATTTTAGGTCCCTTAAAAATTCATTAGAATCTTGGATTTGGGTGATAAAATTAGGTATTGGGCCAACACGAAAGCCCATTTCTAGTTTTAAAATTATTTTGTAATTATTTAATAAAATATTCATTTTTTATTCTTTTTCGGTGATTCAACCTCTAAAATTCTCCTACTGTACCTATACGCACCCCTGGCTTCATTTCCCACTCTTTTAAGATCTCATCTATCGAGAATTAGGTCCCAAAATCTCTGGTTGCTAAAAACATCCATATTTCTCAAGTAAGTGACTATCCTTCTATGTTCTCTCCTTTTCCAAGAGATTTCATCTTTATTTATTGAATACCCAAATGTCCAGAAGCTAGGGATTCTTACCTAGGGTTTAATTTTTAGTTTATTTATTCAATACTCTGGTTTTAGGTTTGATATCACTCCATTGTGGTGCGATGGTCGTGCGGTTGAAGTTCCGCACTAGGATTTGCGGTTCTTGACTCTTTTGGTAGGTGATTCCATTGTGCATGAAATTTTTCTGACTTAGCTTGCTTTTTTTTGGTATTTTCATGTTTATTTCATTTTAATGTTTCTGAAAAAATTGGTTTAAGTGGCATTTATAAAGAAAATTAATTTTAAGTGCCAATTTTTGGTGAAATTGGAGATTTTACATACAGATATTGTATTGGTTCATTTGGGGTCTTCATATAATTACATAATTGATTTTATTGAATTTTATTAGAACTGGATATATTGTTTTTCATGTTTATTGTTTTTGATTGTTTCTGTGAGAGTTTTTTTAGATGGTGTTTGGGAAACAAAGGGGCTTAAAGTGATGTGTTTGTGTGAAAACGGGGGTTTTTAAAAGATATAACTTCTTTGTTCACATGGGGCTGCCCCATAATTGAAATTTTGTTTTCATTAAAGGGTATTGAACTGAAATTTTGTTTTTGTGACTTAAAAGTGTGCACATAGTGTGAAAAGTGGATATTTCAAAGAATATTTGGTGCAAAATATTTTGAGATTTTGAGAGGTTGTTTTATTAAAAATCTAAGTGTTTTGTTGCCTATTTTAAGTGGTATAAAATGTGATAGCTAATGTATTGTTTGTGTTTTAATAGTAATGATGTTTTATATGAAAATTGATTTATGTTTCATGCTGAAATTGATTGAGCACAAAAGGGGAATCCCCGGTACCTTGGTGGGGAGGATTTGTACTAGTACGATTAGTGGACCGGATGGGTTTTGTACATGTTTCACTTATAATTTGGATAAAGACAACTCTAACTAAACTATGTAGATGATTATTGGGGATCAGTAGGTTATGGGTATCTTCTCTACTAGTGGATCGTGCACGAGAATGAATTTTGCTATGGTTACTTTACACCAAGGTACGAGGTACATAGGGCCCAAGACAACCTAGTGCCTAGGGGTGTTCCCAATGTTGTTGCTCATTGGATTTATATTATTTACCCATGTATTAGGGTGTGTTTGGATGTAAATTATAGTAGCTACATATATATTTAAATGTGTGAACATTCTGAAAATTTTGGATTGAAAACTGTTTTCAAATGAAAGTTACATTTCTTGGAATTTTTTCACTGCTTTTCCTTGCCTATTAAAACTGCTTGCTTTATCACATTGTATTGCATGATATTTGGAATAATTGGGTGGTTTCCTACTGGGCTTAGGCTCACACCCTACTTACACCCATTGGGTGTAAGTAGACTTGGTTATGTTTGATTCAGGTAAATGAAAGGCTAAGGATGATGGTGGTTCAGGGTGTTAGTCCCCATTGCTGGGGTGGAGTTATGGAGAAGGCTTGTGGGTGATGACCCCCTTGTCATGTGGTGTCTATGGGGATGTATTCCTGTTGTAATTATTTGTATTTGGACCACTTTTAGTGTGTTTAAACATATGTATTTAGATCTGGTTTTGTTAATAATTGTTTAGCATGAAAATTTCAGATTTATATTATGGATTGTTTTTAATGTTTTATGCTTTCATACTCGGGTAAATCATTCCCAAATCTAAATAAATGATAACTGGGAACTTGTTCCAACCCATAGGGATAGAAAACGACCTTCGGGCCTTTCCATGAGCCGGGTTTGGGGCCGGTTTGCTGGTGACCAGATTCGATTCGTGACAAAATGGTATCAGATGAGGTTAAAGTTTGTGGGTTATATTTATATTTTGGGATGAGTCGGGATAGACAGGAGCTAGGACTGTCGGGGCTCGGGGTTTTGGTTGTGAGTAGGGTGCCTGGCCTGCACCTCCCATGGCAGACCTTGAGTCACCCGGGGATGTTGGAATTTATGGATTGACTTCACTTCCTGGTGAGACGTGTGGGCTGCAGACCACATGCGGACATCAGGCAGATGTGGAGTAGTTGTTTCTTTTATTATTGGAATGTGTTTAGATTATTTATATTGGATGTATTTGATTAAACTTTTCAGAATTGTGGTATTGATTATTGTTTTGTTACTATTATATTTTGTAGCAACATGCCTCCTTGGAAAGCTCTCACGCACCCACTGGAGGAAGCCAGAGAGAGTTCTCCCACACCAATTGATCAGAGGCTAGTCGAGTCCATGGTACAGGCTGTCTAGGCTCAAGGATATGGAACTTCTCCAGTTATATCTCATGTTAGAGAGGATGAGACTGGTCTTAGAAAGGGCAAGGCCCAGGAGTTCCTGAAAAATAAGCCTCCAACCTTCCGAGGAAGCTCAGAACCCCAAGAAGCAGAGGAATGGCTTGAGAAGATCGAGCGTATGTTTGAGTGCCCGGAAACATCCGAGGAGCTCAGGGTAAAGTGTGCCTCTTTTTTATTGGAGGGTACCATCCGTAAATAGTGGGAGTCAGTGCTTCAGGCTGGGAAGAATGAGCAGATGCGCTGGGGAGATTTCAAGGCTGTCTTCAATGAACAGTACTGTCCTGAGGTGTTGGATTATGCCAGGTCTAGAGAGTTCAGGGAAATTGTTCATGGGTATCTATCTGTGATGGATTATGACAACCGTTTCACTGAGTTGGTTTGGTATGCTCCATAAATTGTCTCTAATGAGCAAGCGAAGGCCCAAAGGTTTGAGAAAGGCTTGCGACTAGAGCTATACTCCCAGGTGTTCTTGTTTAAGCTGAGGACCTATGTTGAGGTCGTTGATCGGGCGTGCATGGTGGATATTGATATGAAAGTAAAGGCTGGTTTCTATGGTGAATTATCAATAGTAGGAAGTGGCAGCTCCTCAGAGAAGAAAAGAAAGAGGGATGATCATGGGAAGAAAGGAGGTGGCAGTTCAGACCACTCTTCCAGGCAGTTTTCTTCTACGGCTTCTGATGCGAGATCAGTCGTGTGCCACCAGTGTGGGAAGCCATGGCACATCCGACCAGCATGTACACTTCCTCTAAAGCGTTTTTACCAGTGTGGAGGTATGGGGAATTTGCAGCGTTTCTGTGGTGTGGCACGTCCACTTCCAAGTGGGGCTGGGTTAGTGGCTTCAAGAGGAGTGCCAGCACAATCTGAGCCGTCGAGGACTGGGGGATCTCGATTTGTAAGCTATGGTGGTAGGGCTGGGTCATATTCTAGGAAGATCCAGTTCAGGGCATAGACACAGACTAGCGGTCATCTTCAGGCAGAGACCATACATCTCAATGCGGTGAATCAGGCACAAGCAGGATCAGAGGCGGGACCGTCGACAGTTCGAGGTACCGTTTTGATCGCATATTCTATAGCTACAACTCTTTTTGATACTGGTGCTTCTATTTCATTCATTTCTGCCCATTTTGTGGACATTCTGAATTTTTCAACTGAGTTGATGTCTTTCACGATGGAGTTGGTGACACCGCTGGGAAAGAAGATGGAGCAGGGCCTCAGGTGCCCCTCGTGTGTGCTTTCCGTGTCAGGGGTTGAGATGGAGTGGGACCTCCTGGTTCTAGATATAGAACTGTTTGACATAATAATTTCCATGGATTGGATAGTAAACTTCCAGGCACACATCTATTTCTACAGACGACGTGTGAGTTTCTCGGCACCTGATGGGAGTCGTCAGGTTTTTCGTGGAGAATGGGATCCTCGGTCAGGTCGCGCAGGGCCTCCACTCCCAGAGTTGGGAAGTGTTATCTTCCAGTTATGTTTGCTCATGCTAGAGGATGGTCATTCCCCTGATGGTTTACTACCTCATGTAGTGAATGATTTTTTGAATGTATTCCCGAATGATTTTTTCAGGTTTTCCCCCAGTGCGGGACGTGGAGTTTTCGATTGATTTGGCACCGGGAACACAACCGATATCTATTCCCTCTTATCGCACGGTCCCAACCAAGCTGAGAGAATTAAATATACAACTAGATGACTTAGAATCCAAAGGATTCATTTGGCCGAGCATCTCTCCTTGGGCCGCTCCTGTGTTGTTCGCGAAAAATGGTGATGGATCCCTCCGGTTGTGCATTGACTGTCAGAAGCTAAATAAGGTAACAATTAAGAATAAATACCCTTTTCCTAGAATAGATGATTTTTTTGATCTGTTAAAGGGGGAAAAGTGGTTCTCAAAGATAGACCTACGTTCGGGGTATCATCAACTTCGGGTAAAAGAGTCAGATATCCCAAAGACATCCTTTCAAAGCAGGTACGACCACTTTGAGTATTTGGTCATGCCCTTCGGATTGACCAATGCTCCATCAGTCTTTATGTCCCTCATGAATAGTGTGTTTCATCAGTATCTCGATTCCTTTTTTGTGGTGTTCGTGGATGACATTCTGGTATACTCTAGATTTGAGGAGGTACATGAACATCACTTAAGGATCATTTTGCGTACATTACGGGATCATTGCCTCTATGAAAATTTCTCAAAGTGCTCTTTTTGGATTAGGGAGGTGAGTTTTCTAGGGAATGTGATCTCAGAGCACGAAGTTTCAGTGGACCCTGAGAAAATTAGTGCGGTCATGTCGTGGGAGAAATCGAAGAATTAGTTAAAGATCAGGAGTTTTCTTATCTTGGCTGGTTATTACAGGAGATTCGTTCGAGATTTCTCTCGGCTTGCTTCACCGATGACTGCCCTCACGCAGAAAGGGGTGAAGTTTGTATGGGGTCTATAATGTCAGGCATCATTCGAGGAGCTAAAGAGGCGACTGACTACTGCCCCCGTGCTGATTTTTATAGTGGTTGGAAATAGATATGTGGTATATTGTGATGCTTCATGTATGGGTCTTGGGTGCGTGCTGATGCAGGATGATCATGTGGTCACATAAGGCTCTCACCTACTTCGACCACATGAAAAGAACTACCCGACCCATGACTTGGAGTTGACAGTGGTGATGCATGCTTTGAAGACATGGCGTCAGTACCTCTTTGTGGAGAACTTTGTGGTATACTCTGATCACAAAATCTTTTCTTATATCTTCTCACAGAAGGACCTCAACTTGAGGCAGTGTCGCTGGATCGAGTACTTGCAGGGGTTTGACTTTGACATTGTCTATACCCCAGGAAAGGGTAATGTAGTGGCCGATGCCTTGAGCAGAAGGGTTCCAGTGCAGGCTTTGAGGAAGTCCAGTGATGAGTGAGCATTGATGGGGCTCTTTTCTCAAATGCATGTAGAGATGAGGGAACAAAGTGGAGGGGCATTCTTGGCGAGCATCTAGTTGACTCTTTCTTTGTTGGAGTTGATTTAGCAAAAACATCCCAGTGATGAGCTTTGTCAGCGGTCGAAGCAGTTTCTTCATGGTGGGGAGACATCCTTTGATTGGTTGTCATCTCCCAAGGGCATCTTGTGATTAAAGGGCCGTTCAGTAGGGCCGTTATCTCTACAGAAGGTGGTGATGCAGGATAGCCATCAGTCTCAGTGGGCTATCCATCCGGGTTCCACTAAGATGTATTATGATGTCTGTCTGTAGTTTTGGTGTCCTGGTATGAGATGGGACATAGTGGACTTTGTGTCGAGATGCTACACATTCCATCAAGTGAAAGCAGAGCACCAAAGGACCTCCGGTTTGCTCCAACCACTACCCATTCCTACCTAGAAGTGGGACGAGGTTTCCATGGACTTCATTGTTGGATTACCTCATACACCTCGGGGGTAAGAATTCCATTTGAGTGGTGATTGATCGTCTGACAAAATCATCCCACTTCATTCCGATCAGAGATACTTCTAAAGTGGATGAGTTGGGCCGTTTGTATCTTCAGGAGGTGGTGAGACTCCATGGTGTTCCATCAGAAGTTGTCTCAGATAGAGACCCTCATTTCACATCTCGATTTTTGGAAGGCCTTCAGAAGGCCTTGGGGTCCTAGATTAAGATGAGCACAACATACCATCCTCAGACGGATGGTCAGACAGAGCGGGCGAATCAGATTTTGGAGAACATGCTTCGTGCATGTGTCCTAGACTTTGGAGGTTCTTGGGATACCCATTTGGGATTGGTTGAGTTTTCTTATAATAACAGTTATGAATCGTCGATTCGAATGGCTCCTTTTGAGGTGCTCTATGGTCGGCCTTGTCGGTCCCCCCTGTGTTGGGCTGAGGTAGGTGAGACCTCACTACTGGGGCCGAGTATGGTGCAGGAGACATCTGAGAAGGTAAAATTAATTAGGAAACGTTTATTGACAGCTCAGAGTCATCATAAATCATTTGCTGACCAGAGGCATCAAGACCTAGAGTTTTCTATGGGTGATAGGGTATTCTTGAAAGTGGCCCCTCGTCTGGGCCATTGTCGATTGGGGAAGCAAGGGAAGCTGACGCCGCGGTATGTCGGGACATTTGAGATTGTCAAGCATATTGGCAAGGTGTCATATAGGTTGTCCTTGCCTCCTCAGTTGATATCCATCCATGATGTCTTCCATGTCTCTCAGTTGGAGAAATACAACCCGGATCCGTCCCATGTGTTGAGTTGGGAAGAACTGGAGATAGGGCCTGACTTGTCTGTTGTTGAGTGGCCGGTGAAAATAGTGGACTCCCAAGAGAAGTTACTTCAAGGGAAGTCTATTCCTTTAGTCCATGTTCTATGGCAGCATGGAAATGATACACATGAGACATGTGAGCGAAAGACATGGGTCGAGGAAGAGTACCCATTCTTGTTTTCCAATCAAGCTTCATGTTGACTTTCAGGGGAGGAAAGTCCATCATGGTGGAGATAATTGTCACACACATGACATATTTTAAAGGTATTTTTTATATAATTTACATCCTTGCTTTGTTTTGGGGGTTTTCAATGCATTTTTGAAGGAAATGGTGGGTTTCCAAAATTTGCGCCAACCCGAGAGCCCATTTCCAGTTTTGAAAATAAATTTTGTTTATTTAATAAATACTTCGTTTTTAACCTTTTTCACCCATTAAAATTCCAAAATGACCTTAATTTAACTATTAAAACCACTAAATAATTTTGGACCCCTTATAAATTCATTATAATCCTGGATTTGGATGATCAAATTAGGTATTGGGCCAACCCGAAAGCCCATTTCCAGTTTTGAAATTGTTTTGTAATTCTTTCATAAAATATTCATTTTTATTAGTTTTTAGTGATTCCACCTCTCACCTTCTCCCACTGTACCTAGACGTACCCCCAGCTTCGTTTCCCCCTCTTTGAAGATCGCATATGTCGAGAATTAGGGCCGACCTTCTCTGGTTGCTAAAAACGTCCAGATTTCTCAAGTAAGTGACTATCTGTCTATGTTCTCTCCTTTTCCTTGAGATTTTATCCTTTTTTTCTTGAATCCGAAAATGTAAAGAAGCTAGGGATTAGTACCTAGGGTTTAATTTTGAGTTTCTTTCTTAAATCCTCTTGTTTTAGGTTTGATATCACTCCATTGTGGTGTGGTGGTCATGCTGTTGAAGTTCCGTACTAGGATTTGCGGTTCTTGACTCTTTTGGTAGGTGATTCCATTGTACATGAAATTTTTGTGACTTATCTTTATGTGTTTTTGGTATTTTAAGGTTTATTTAATTTTAATGTTTCTCCAAAAATTGGTTTTAGTGGCATTTATAAAGCAAATGAATTTTAAGTGACATTTTTTGGTGAAATTGGGGGTTTTACATACAAATCTTTAATTGGTTCATTTGGGTTTGTCCTATAATTACATAATTGATTTTATTGAATTTTATTAGTACTGGTAATCATGTTTTTAATGTTTATTGTTTTTGATTGTTGCTGCGAGAGTTTGTTTAGATGGTGTTTGGGAAGCAAATGGGTTTAAGGTGCCGTGTTTGTGTGAAAAACAAGAGTTTTTAAAGGATATAACTTCTTGGTTCACATGGGGCTTCCACATAACTGAATTTTTAGTTTCATTAAATGGTATTGAAATTCCATTTTGTTTTTTTGACTTAAAAGTATGCACATAGTGTGCAAAGTGGATATTTCAAATAATTTTTGGTGCAAAATAATGTGAGATTCTGAGAGGTTGTTTTATTAAAAATCTAAGTGTTTTGTTGCGTATTTTAAGTGGTATAAAATGTGATAGCTACTGTATTGTTTGTGTTTGACCATTAATGATGTTTTATATGAAAATTTATTTATGTTTCATGCTGAAATTGATTGAGCACAAAAGGGGAATCCCGGGTACCTAGGTGGGGCAGATTTGTACTAGTACGGCTAGTGGACGGGATGGGTTTTGTCCCTATTTCACATAGAATTTGGATAAATACAACTCTAACTAAACTATGTGGATGATTTTTGGGGACCAATAGGTTATGGTTATGTTCCCTACTAGTGTATCGTGCATGATAACAGATTTTTCTATGGTTACTTTACACCGAGGTACGAGGTACATAAGGCCCAAGATAACCTAGTGCCTAGGGGTTTTCCCAATGTTGTTGCTCATTAGATTTGCAGTACATACCCATGTTTTATGGTGTTTATGGAAGTAAATAATAGTATCTAGATTTATATTTAAATGGGTGAACATTATGAAAATTTCGGATTGAAAACTGTTTTCAAATGAAAGTTACATTTCTTGGAATTTTAACACAGCTTTTCCTTGCCTATTAAAACTAATTTCTTTATCATATTGTATTGCATGATCTTTGGAATAATTGGGTGGTATCCTACTGGGCTTAGGATCACACCCTAATTACACCCCTTGGGTGCAACTAGACTTGGTTAAGTTTGATTCAGGTAAAGGAAAGGCTAAGGGTGATGACGGTTCAGGGTGTTAGTCCCCATCGCTCGGGTAGAGTTGTGGAGAAGGCTTGCGAGTGATGACCCCCTTGTCATGTGGAGTCCATGGGGATGTCTTCCTGTTTTCATTATTTGTATTTGGACCACTTGTAGTGTCTTTAAACATATGTATTCAGATCTGGTTTTGTTAAGAATTGTTTAGCATGAAAATTTCAGATTCATATTATGGATTGTTTTTAATGTTTTATGCTTTCATACTCGGGTAAATCGTTCCCAAATATAAATTAATGATTCCCAGGAACTTGTGCCAGCCCGTGGGGATACGGAATGCCCTTGTGAACTTGACATGAGCTGGGTTTGGTGCCAGTTTTCTGGCAACCGGATTCGGTTCGTGACAACTCATCTATGAACTCGTTCTCATCAGGCCTCACTGTAAACATGTACAAACTGCCACTCTAAAGATATAAATACACATATAGTGGATATCACCCAATTAATATAAGGGATTCCTGGCCCTACCTGATGTGAATCTACTAGTATGGGGATCAAACACCATGATATTTGGTAACAAGATTGCTAACCCATCTTATGGAAGAAATAATAGAGGATCAAACCTGGGACACATAGTGGGATTCTTGAATCTATAAAAGACTAATCCCACAGAGGGTATCACATCCCATGATCAGGATGCGATGCATCAATATACCCTTATAAGTATAGACTAAGATAAAATTCCTTATAGAAACAGGTCTACACTAAAGAGAATGAGGGCCTCAACCTTCCATTTAAAAAATACAAAACATGTATATGGTAGAAATAGTGTGTTTTGGATAGCTTGGGTCTACTCAAGAACATTGATTAATTTCCATATAATTTGACCCATTCACATGTACTATGGATATTCCCATTAAATACGACCATGCCTGGGGTCTTTGTCCGTGTCTATGCATGTATACCAAACCGTTATTGTGTACCTGGCCATGCTCGGGTGCTTTGGCCTTATTCATTCCTATGTACCAGGTCATGTCTATGACCATGTACCCCATTCTTAAACACCGAGCCATATGAACTAGATTACATGGAATGTATAGGGTACACATAACATGAGATATTTAATTTTTCAGAAAACCATAGGCACTGAAACAAGGTACTACACAAAATTTTTCCATTGAAACTACACACACTGTAACTTGGGATTTTTCTAAACCCACTGATCTCCAAGAGGGTTCTCTCACACAAACTCTTCCTTAATTATAGATAAAAATATTACCCATAAAATGTGGATCTAAAATTATTGAACTCTAATCATTGTCGATGGATAGATTCTAGCCACCAAATCTGCTCGTGAGACATCCCCATAACACTACATCATCCAAACACCTAAATATGTGAAATGAGAACTCCAGATCTGATTCTGTATCCTCTCCCTTTATCACACACCGTAATCATGTCATTTATCTGGAACCCAAACCTAAGGTAATTACCTATTTAAGAAAATAATGATTTCTTAATGATCAGTCATTGGTTTTTTTATCAAACTTCCGGCTAAAGTAAACACTAATGATAAATGGGTGAAGAATGATGGGAGAAATGCACAAACTAATGAAACATGGAATGAACCTAGTCCATTGATTAGGTTGGCCTCAATAAATTATGGTGGGTGTGATGATGGGAAATTATAATCCAAAATAAAAAAATATCATCAATACCTAATTCTAGTAAGTTAAAATCAACAACTGTAATAAATGATCAACCCACAAATCAATTTGTTGGAAGGATTGATTCTCATTCAACATGGGATAAAAAACGTGGAATAAACCAAAATAAAAAACATACTACCATAAGTTTTTATTGATCAATTATGAATAATTCTTCTCTCATTCTTGTTGTAAAGATCTACAAACTCCATTTGAAAATTCAATCTCCTTGGTAGAAATCACCAATGCATGATTTGGTCATCATCCTCCAAAGATATCCTCTACGATCCCTCACCGAATCACTTGGTTTATGTGGATAATCTTAGGATATTCCCATAATTTAGTTTTTATAGATGGGATCTAGGTCATGGTAATGAAATATCTAATAAATTAATTAAATAATTTATTTAATGATTATTCCACTCATGACCTATCTTAAACTAGACACCCAACATGCAAAATTACTATGTCGTGCCTAGGGTAAAAACCATATTTTGTGCTTAATGGAGGTCTCATATTTCCCTTAAGAGACTCCAATTGGGATTTATTTCATTATTTCAGAAACAATATATGCACATGATATAATATATTTAATAATTTTATTATTTTATTATTGAACCTCCTTGGCCCAGAGAATTCTATATAGACTTAGGGCCTAGAATAAAAATTATTCCATAAAATATTATTAAGTTTTACAAAAAAAAATTGAGTTGTTATATTAATATATATAATGAGGTCATAAATTATTTAGAGCATCCACAAATACATGGGATATACTAGGGAATATATAAATAAAATATATGATCTATAAATCCAACTAAATAAATAAAAATTATAATAGATAATAACATATGAATCAAATGACATATCATGATATCGTAAGAGGAAAGACACACGAGTGATCCCATAGAGGCATTAAATTTGTGTTTCGAAAGATAAGTGGTGATAGGAGATGTCACAAGCACTAGAAATGGAACCTCTGGGATATTACAGAAGAATCCTTGACACCAACGTTTAATGATTTTTGGATGTTTTTGTTAGCTGAGATACCGAGATAAATAAGTCTTCTTATAATTCGAATGATGATTTTTTACATTGAGAGAATTTTTTTTGAAATCAAGGATACATGATAATATCATTTTAATAAAATGAGGAACATCTTTTTTTTTATTTTTTATCTATGATTTGTGAGTATTGGGAGAACTTTCAAGCGTAGAACTTCATTTAATTACATAAAAAATTCACCCGAATCCATTAGGTATTTGGTCTTCAAATAGGCTTACTGAAATCCTCAAATGGTGTCTTTGATTTTTAGTTTAAAAATGATTATTATTATATATGGATTAGGAGGTCATTTGTTTTTGTAGGATGATCCATTAATTTCTAAAATAGACCCTGTAATTCAATAATAACTTTGAACATACCATTATTCCAATCTGGATAGGTTGTTTTTGACTTTTTATTCATCTGTACAAATGAGATGCCTGTTTTCCAATTTCCATCTTGATTACCCAACCACTAAAGATGGATTTTTCTAATAAAAATAAATTAGGACCCTAAATTGTGAGGGGTTTCATTGAAATTGATATACATCAACTTATTCCATCCAATGTTTAGATTCAAAATGGTGATTTGGGATTCATTTCCAATGGGAATCTTAGGAAAATGTACCATCCTAATCAAAAAAACGTCACAGATCAGGTAATCGTCCCAATATTGGGTTTGTGGACCAACTATCTCCCATACTCTCATCTGGGAAAATCTATTTCGGTGAAAAAAGTTAATAAGAAGGTAGATAATGATGACAATAAGGCTAATGATGGAAGAATATTAGGGAAAATCATGGCCATTTATGGAGCTATTGATATCCAACATCCCTAGGAGACTGTGTTTATTGATAATGCCCAACCAATACATGACGATATGGTCGAGGGGGCTCGAATGAGGCTGACACCAAATATGTAGTTTTTTTGGTCATTATAAATAGCCCCATACTTTATGTTCTGTTAATGATGCCTACTTCTACATTGTGGAAGATATTAATAATGCTCAAAAATTTTTGTTACGTTAGAAGTACCTCCTTCCATTCAGAAGGAATCACATGAGACCCACTTCAACTTTAATTATTCCAACCAATATTCACTTGATCATGAATGAAAAATTGATGTTGATTACATGGACTCATTTTTTAAAAAATTTAAGAAGAAAATTGTTAGATTTGATGGATTTATTACCCCACCCCCAAGAAGACGTATGAATTTATAGATTTCTCTATGATGGAGATATATATTATCTGCAGATCCGTAGGGATTCAATAGGAAAAAATTGGTTATCCCTCCTCATCCAGAAGTTAGTGAGGATCCCTACTCATCATTGAATGAAAAGGAATCCTCCTTCTCCTTTGATGAATAGTATTCATAGGATTACATTAAGCTTAAAAATTTCACCCATTTTATTAATGAATTATATAATGAGGAGTTCTACTCCAAGATTGAGGAACAAGAGAGGTGAATCTTTAGAAAATATCTCAATAAAGAGATAATGGTGGGTGATTATAAAAGTATTAGATAGAATTTCTTTTATAGGATTGAATTTAAACTTTATAGAAACCCTAATTATGATTTTATACACCTTTCTTGTTAATAGTTATTCTTGGAGAGATAACTTGGTTATTGTCATACTGGTCTACGGTATATAAATTTCTAGTGAGGTTTTGATGTTTTTTTGATCAAATTTCGTGATGGTGTGTGGGGTGACCCAAAGATTCACTATACACAACATGCTTATGAAACATTATTTTACTGATATTAAAATAAAATTCAGGTCATTTTCTAGTTTTAAACATGTGAATAAGTCTTGTATAAAGAATCATGTTTTATTATAGGTAGTAATTTTTGTTTTCCTACTAGCGAGGTCCGACGGATTTTATCATTATAACATTTTAAGGGACAAACTATGGCTATTGAACATTTTTTAAATTATTTAATATTCCTCCTTAGTGTTGGAATAGTTGGTTAGTTTTTTTCTTCACCTTCTATTTAGTATTCATTTTAAATGATTTATAGACTTAATGATGAATAATTGGATTGATGTCATGGATTTGTATCATGATGTATTTTTTTCTAAGGATGTTGATGGTTTTTGAGGGGATGCATATAATATTGATTTTCCAAACTTATCAAAAAGTGTATTATAAATACTAAACCTATTACTGCTTTTATTAATAGTTTATTTCTAGTGATGTAATCATAGAATTTTATGAATTTTGATATATTAACCTATAAAATGATCTTTTCTTCAATGATTTAGATTTTGTATGATTACAACTTCTGAATGTGAGGTAGTCGAAATAACTTATGTGAGACTAGTTATTGATGTTGAAGATGGATGATTGAAGTTGATTAAAATGATTATCTTTTAATATTTGTTTTATATTATTCTTAACTAATTATATTTATAATCAAGATGATAATGCATTTTTTTGTTCCTCCAGAAGTCCAACACTCTATAAATTATATTTTTATGAGATAAAAATCAGGATAGTGACTGAAAAAGATGATATACAGTCTTTTATTGAATACTTTTAGGTTGTTGTTTCATATAAAGTATAAAGCAACTTGTTCTTATATTCCATGGACAAGAGATGGATCAAATGGTTTATAGGCTAAGGTTCACTTGTTGGTATGTCTTAAGATAATGCAAGTAGTTGAGCTAATCATCAAGGATGAACTTCAGGATGGATTTTCTGATGATGTAGTCAATGTTTCCACTTGATTAATGGATTATAATGACAGAAAAATTAAGATCAAGAAATTCATATTACATAAATATTGAATTGAAATCTATAGGGTGATATGAGTTGGAATATATTAAACTATAGAAACAAAATGACTCATTTGAGGAGTAGAGGTTATCAATGTTGATGATATTTCACAACCTTTGAATATGTGGGTTGTTTTCACTATTTTTAATATTGGTGTTAGCTTGTTGTTCCTTGTGTTTTCCTTTGTAAACTTTTCCTTTTGTAATAAATTATTTGGGGGGGGGCATGGGTTTTTTTTCTAACTCATACCTTGAGATTATTATGATAATTTTTTAGTAAAATTAAGATAAAGGAATCATAGAAATGTGGAAGGGATGTTGAATGTGACATAAGAATAAGTCGAGGATAACCACAAAGATAACATCACATGGTGGATAGAGTCCAGTGATTGATTAAGTTTACCCTATAATCTCTAAAATATTATCTGATGAGACATAAAAATTAACCAATGAATTAGATAAGTATATGGGGAAACACATCAGAACATATACATGAATATGTGTGCCACATACAGAAATAATTCAGAAATAATAAGCATCATAAAAACCCTTGGAAAGGAAATGGGTTATATGATAATATCTTATAAAATATCCAAATCAAATATCATAATTAATTCCATGAAATAAGGTATTAAATCATTCTTATAATTTTTTAGGTAAATAAAGAAGCATAAGATATGAAAATGAAACCCATGTGAATTGAAAACTTAAAAATGAGTGGAGAAATAATTTTAGAAATATTCTTTTTAAGTTAGGTATTAGGAGAAAGAGTAAAGAATCATGAAATAGTTTAGGAGAATAATAATTTACATTAAAAATGAAATAAAAAGGGTTTCCATAATAAAATGATTATTTTTATAAATCGTGGAAGGTTAAAAAAATTCATTGTGTTAAACTTGAAATGAGACTAAAAAAAGAGAAATTACCTTTAATTGATTCTTATTATTAAAATAAATTGAGAAGATAGACACTAAAAAATATTTATCCCCACTAAGGAAATGTGAATATATATATATATATATATATTCATGGGACATATATACAGAATATATAATATATAAATAATATTATTAGTGAGTTAAAGAGAGATAAATCATACCCCAAATTATATTGGGCCTTTTAGAGAGACCCCTTACCTTGCATCTAAAATGATTTTTAACTTTTACATAATATAATGAATAATAAAATTAGATTTATTAAATAAATGATTGAGATCCTTCATCAAATATATTTTATTTATCTTCAATATATTATGTCAGTTTACAATTATTTAATTGAGGTATCATTTCTGTTTCTACTATACCATGGTTGTTCATGTCATGTGCCCATAGTCAAATTAGTTTGTGGTTATTTATTGAAGTACCTAAAATATTGGAGTAAATATATTAAAGTTAAATGAAATGATATTCAAGTACTCCCCCAAATTGAAATGGTTTCATATATCCATATGTGTTCTGACATATAAATGATTCATTTTGCATAAATTTTATTGTTACGTGATTAGTTACTTTAGGAAATTTTGATGACCATCAGGAAATATATTTTATTTATTTAATTAAATTATTATTAATACATTCTAGAACATGAGATAAATTATAATATTGTCATTATCATCATATTTAACCCTAATTTGGTTTCTATAACCATTCTTCATGGTGGTTGAGAAAAATAAAGTATGTTGTTCCTGGAGGTGGTGAACCAACCATATTACGAATAAAGTTTTCATATTAAATTGAAATGAGTAGAGGATTGATAATGGAGATTCCATTTATAAAATTATTTTCTAATAGATTTATGATACCATTTTCATTATGTAATCTTGTGTGTAAAGTTTTTATAGGATGAGAATAAAAAAAATTAAATGCTCAGTTTAGGGTATTACCTTCAACCTTGGAAGTATCCTCTTAGGCTTCCACTTAAGGCACCTTGATATTGGTATTTTATGAGATAAATAATTCTATGGATATAGGAAGAGAGTTGAGGAGAGATTTAGGTAGACTTTGGGTAAGATCCAAGGATTATAAGGTATGTGTTGATTCTTTTGACTATATATAGTTAATTAATGCATGCAAGGCCGAGTGAATTTTCACTTACACCAGGAATGAATCATTTCCATATTTATTTTTATTTCACTACAAATTACTATATTATACTGTATTTTACTATTCATAAAAAATTCAACTATTTTAGAAAAATACAAAAAATTCACCTAATACATTTTTTGAGGTTTAGATTCCAAACATTATATCCATTTTATGAAAATATTTTTTTAAATAAGACATTTTATATTTTGAATAAAATATTTATTTATTTTAAAAATACCAATTTTTATATTATGATCAATTTTTTTACCATATGAATAATTAATTGAGGTCTCTTAAAAATACATTATTATAATAAATAAACTTAATGTCTTTTATAAGAATAGTTTTTGAAAATAAAATTTATTTCAGATAATTATATTTTTAATGAAAGTATAAATAAAAAATATATAATTTTCATAACTATGAACACTTATTTTTTTAATTTTTAAAACATTTATTTAATTATATAATTTTATAAATATGTCATTTTTTCATTATATAAGATAAGTAAATGTTATTTTACATTTACATTGATGAGGTTACTATATCAATAGTTTGGTTACCATTCTTAATTGTAAGGTTACTATTCCAATGATCACATTCCTATTCCAATTTTTATATTTCTATTAGTCATATGAGTTCCCTTCCTTCTAAAATACTCAATATTTCATGAATTGTTATCATATATATATACTCTAAAGATTATATAGATATATATATTTTATTTATCATAATGAATATTTCCTTGTTTTTATTTTTTTTTATTTTTACACTATTTTTCTTGAGTGCGATTCTTATGTGGGATCAAGCAGGTCAAAATATTTATATTACAGTTAACTTATTTTTTTTATTCCTCAGTGTAATAATTTTGATTCTTATATAATTATTTAATCTCTAATTGTAATGTTCAAATTAATATAATTAAATATTGATGGATCTATCTTGTGGTATGTATGATATATATAATACTAAAAAAATATGAAATATTTATATATTCAAAAGGGAAAATCGATTGATAAAATTATGGGTCCTTATAGTTGTCCGGATATTCCAGCATGCTTCTTGTGACACCAAAGATACTCGAAGGCTTAACTGGTATGACCATGGTTATAGGCCTTCTCCACCTCCTGTTAATGCTAAAGGATTTCATCATATTGAATTAGTGTATAATCCTATTATGTTTTTTCCTTGGACTTCATGTTCTTGGTTATAACTCCTCTAGGGTTTCTAGTCCATAGTAGACACAACTGATATCTCATGCAAAATTTCTTAGTGTAGTATTAAAGAACTATAATTTCACAAATTTTCTAGTGAAGATGGTCAATAGTAGGAACTCTCTAAGGGGAATTTTGAAAATCGAAAATGTTGGAATCATACTCTTCATATGCATCCTTAATTTAATGTAGGTTCTTATTAATATACTCTAGAGAGAGGATTTATATGAAAATGGAAATGGTGATAGTTTCCCTTAGCTTCATTTTAGATTTCATCTCATGGTATAAGATATAAGGCTTAAATTATGGGAGGTTTTCATTTGTGACCTATAGGGTTAAAATGGAACAACATTAATAGTACTTCATAACCCACGTATTCTACACTTAACTTTGGAGGTGTTGTATGGTTGATGTTTTCATTTTAGATATGTGTATCATAGATTTTATGGTGATTGAAGCATGATATAATCTATGATATGAAGATGTTTTTACTTTGTATCGAAGGGGGATCTTGAATGGGTTAGGTGAAACAAAAAAACAACACAAATTATAACACCCATCACTGTAGTATAAAAAGTAAGTTCATGTTCAACCAATAATTTTTACAATTAAAAGTTTCACATCAATATGGTTCATATAATTTATGCTAAGAAAAATAGAAAAACTCCCTAAGAAACTCAGCGATTATTTGGTGTTTAAAAGATAAATGTTTGGTTCACCATTTTTATTTTCTTGAAATATGAAAAGTAAAATAACATTAGTTTTGATTAGTAAATGATAAGCATAGTTGAAATATTTATGTTAGGTTCACAATTTTTTGTTTCCATGAACTTAGTTATTTCCAAATAAATCATGTTTGTTTTTGGAGGAATCCAATTAGGGTGTTCATGAAACATTCATTGCGATTCCATTGTAGCATTTTGAGTAGGATGAGTCCTTCTTTCGAAAGGTATGTTTTCTTTGGGACTTTGCTAGTGACATATTGGAATGCATATTGGTTGTGGGGATGGTAGGTAAGAATTATTTTCAACATTAAAATGGGGAATTGTTTTCCACTTTGGTTCTCTCTTATATATTTAAAATGAATTCATGAATATATGCTAAATCTTGATGTGGGACTAGTCACCCATATAATAAAAATCTATCATCAGAATTAAATGATTTGAATATGTTTAAATATTTTGGGTTCTCCTTCCTTATTATTAATAATTTAGTGATTATAATATTTAAGTTTCTATGTTTTAAATCCATATAGATGAGAAATCTATATTTAATCACTGTCTAGGGAGGTTATTTTTTATGGTGTTGGTATCACAACCAAAATAAGGGATACCTAAATATGGTTATAAAAGGAATAAGAACTCATGTAGTTTGGTTCCACTTAAAAGGACACATCATACATTTTAAATTCACCTGATATTAATTGATTGCAATTATTTGAATGTCTTATAGATTAGAAAATTTGGAAAACGTTTCTTAGGGATGGTTGATATGATACTTGTACATGAGTGTAGATTTTTGGATGACCATAAAGGTAATATGGATCAATTATGTTAGATTAGATTTATAATGAATATGGTCCATTAATTTTATGGGTTGGTTTGGCTAGAAAAAATATATCCCATTGATTAGAAATATGATTTCATTAGGAATATTGTTTAATAAAGGAAATATGGTAATACCTATAAGGAATATGGACCCTTATGTGAAAGATATTTTCATTAGGGATGTGACCCAATGAGCAGAGTTACTATAGAATATGGTCTTATTGAAAGGGATGCCCAATATCACATGTAATATTGACTAATGTGGAAGGATATTATGGCTTTAGGAAGAATATATCCCCATGAGGTTAAAAATTAATTAATGGGTGATACTGGGTTCACACTATTGGTAGGAGCTCTATGTATCTTATTTGATAGGTATCAAATCATATATAGTTTGAGGTTCACCTTTTAAGGTCATGTCCCAGGAACTTGCCACATAATTTAATGTTATGAGGTAAGGACGTCAAAAAGATAGTTTAATGTCATGATGTGGGGATTTTCATATCATGAAAGGTGAAACAACATTGGATTGAGTTAGGCATAAACATATGAGGATAACCTAAAATTCTAAAACTAATAAGTGGAATAGGCAAAGGCCTGATGATTTAGGGCTTAGACCTAGTAAGAGGGATATTGGGAACATGAATAATTGGGTGGAGAAGCAATATATCATTAAGTTATAAGAGTTATAACCATCATCCATATGATTATGTCCCTTATTAATATGGTAATTCAATACTTTAAATCTCTTAGGGGACCTATTAATTAGAGAGTTCCAGTAGAGGGTGCCTTTTTCTAAGGGAATACATAATTTAAGGGGTAAATGATTGTGTGCATTCTATGATCATTTATGTTAGGTGGATTTAGAGGAGGAGTTAAGTTCAACTTTTCATGTTTTTAAACCTTTAAAAGGAATACATGAACATATTTTGTGTTTCCTTTATCTATATGTTTCATAGATGAATGTTTTGACATAAGTGAAGTCTACCATTCTATTTTAGGGGTTGTTGGCTGAGCTGATGTAGTTCAAATAATCTTTACAATGCATACAAGGTCCTTAAGAATTGTACTATGAAAATATTATTTGGATGCATGGTGAATTTAACATAGTTCCATAAACATATCTCTCTTAGTGTGTTTTTCCTAGTCCCATTAACTTGGTTTATTTTTCATGGTACTATACACTTTATTTATTTATCTTGATCTTATCAATATAGATCATTTATAAGGGCAGTTGGCGATAGCACCAAGAATTAGATGGTGACTATGTAGAGTAACATCATGGATTTTCCTAATAGAAATCCCATGCGAGACTTATGAGGAAATCAATTAGGCATCACCTATGAAGGATTAATTGGTTTTTTATAGTATATGAGAATATTTGTGTAAGGAATATTCATTTGCATCAACTTATCACATACGTGGTCATGAGCATGTGCCCATTGAGAACTCCATTAGTGTCACATGAATGTCATCAGTGTTACCCACTCATCCAGGACAAATGAAATGGGGACTTAGTATATAACTATGAAATTGATTGGGTATAAAATTTCATGGTGGGTTTGGCAATCTTCTGAGTTTAGTGCACCTCGACTTGATCATATTCTCTCTCAGGTGTACTCTGGTGGTGATTCTACCCGGTAACCAAGCCCATGATGTCTTCAAGTAGTGAGCAGAAGTATGTTATTGATAGGTTCTCCATGACCATCATAATTTATCACACACTAATTGATCGTACATGAAATCTTTATATCAAAATGGGGGTCATATTAAAATTGTAATAAATTTTGACCTGTAAGTCCATTTTGGGACCACAATATGTCAAATCAAAGGCCTTAAAATGAACCATGGACTTATATTTTTTGGTTTACCCCATAGATGGGTTTTTTAACTCCAAATGTGCCCAAAAGACCCTTAAATATGGGTTTTACAGTCTCATCCCCTTTTTCATTAGTTATGTATGAAATCAACGAGCATGACATCAACAGATTCAAAAAGGGTTTCGTAGAATCTTCATCCCTCAGTGTGTGAGAAGTCACGGGACACTAAGAAATCTCATTAACTTATTATGTGAGCATGCCACCACTTTTCTATCAATCTCAACTTGTGATGTCTAAATGGGGACTACATCATGGGTTTTGTGACAAAGTGCATATCACACATTTTCAGGAGCCAACAAAATACCCCTTAAAATATATCATTATTTTATTACAAGTATAATTATATTCATAAATAATTATATGTATACATATTAAAATATAATTTACAAATATAAATTTTTATAATATTAACAATTATATAAATTTATATAAAATTAATATAATTATATATAAAATTTTAGTACACAATAAATTTAATTAATACATAATATAATTTTGATACATATGGTCTTTCCCTTTATTAAAAAATCAATACATAATAAATAAAAATAAAAAATAAAAAATTACTTTTTGATGTTATAATAATATACAAATTTGATAAAAATGAATATTAAAATAAAAAAATAATTTATAATAAAAATAAATAAATATTAAAAATGAAAAAATTTAAAAATATTAAAAATAAATAAAATACATTATTTATTAAAAATTTAATGTTATGAAAAATGAATAAATATTAAAATAAAAATTAATAAATATTGAAATTTTCATTTAAATAAAAAATTTATACAATAAGGTGCTAATTAAAAATGAATATATTCTAATTATATGAATATTTAAATATAAAAATTTAAAAATAAAACTGAATAAATATATGATCACAGAGATTTGCAGGGTATTCCTTTGTGATATTTGGTGATTGGAGGTTTTGGGAGGAGTTTCAATAAAGGTGAGTATTGTTAAAGCAATGATTCTTGCTAAGAGATGGAGGTTGCGATATGAGCATTTTTGTCACAACATGAGAGGGTGGGAAGAAATAGATATTCAAATCAATGGATCTTGTTTGTCACACAAAAATGTATAACATTTCAATATGGGTTCAAAGATGGGAGTGACTCTTATAAAGTTTGATTTTTCATTTTTATGGTTAGTGTGTGATGGTTCATGTTTGAAGTGAGACTTGTCGAGGAATTGATGGAGTTTTTTAGGGATGATCTTGGGAAAATGACTATAATTATGGAAACATGAAGCCTGGATATAGGGATTTAGTTATAATACCTATATTATTATCCAGATGTAGTGATTGATATCTTGGAATAAACCATATTTTAGTCATGTTATATTGGAAAGGTTGACCAATCCTTGATTAAGGTATACATGGGAGGATTCATGCCATAATTTTCATGATTTGTTTAATTTGACCAAGTCGTAATGCAACCATGTCCTGTAGCACCACAATAACCGATTTTCCACCCTATGTATAAGTTTACACATCATTGAATTTATTTAAACCCTCAATTGTCTCTTTAAATTATGCGTCTTTTGGTTGTTTTTGGGGACTCTTGAGCTCCCTTATATAAACTTTTATACCAAGCTTCATAAGATTAATTATTACTCCATTTATGTTGAGTTTTCACTTCCTTTTTATAGTGTTTATTCTTATTTTTTATTTTTAGGAAGAAGTGGATGTTATATTTTTTAGATTTTAGGGATGAATTATGATAGGGATTATTGTGATCTTTGTTTTTTTAGGATTTACCTTGTGAAAGATATTATTTATTTTCATATCTTCTCTTGTTCCTTGTACAAAAGAATTGGAATAATTAGTTGAGGTAGGGGATTTAATAAATCTATTATTTTATGTGTAAATTATGGGGGTTTTCATGCTTTGTTCCTTTGGGTCAATAGTATGGATTGTATTTATAAGATAAAGAACCAGAACTAATGGAAATTATAGAGAATGGGGTGAATCACATGTGAATACATGTGTGAATGATATTACGGATGAGATTGATGCCTATTTGATGTTGTTTCTAAAAATATATATTGTTGTTGAACCTATTGTATTTATTTTTCAACTTCTTTATTGAAATAACCCTTTATAAAAGGTTAAAAAATTAAATACGGATATTTAACGACTATTTAGAATAAGGGAATAAAAATGTAAGCATGTTTTGTACAAGGAATAATGAAAACTATTGGATTTAGAAATATATTATGGTGTGTTGTTAAATTACGTATATTTATGGTTGTGATTGTTCTATAAATGTTGGGGATTTTATGGGGTGATTGTTATATATGAGTTCAGATATATTGGTTATCATGTGTTAGGAAGTAAGGTTGTTTTGGTTTACTTGTGTTATGAAGAGGGGATATTTTAGTAAGTTTGTGTTGGGAAGTAGGGTAGCAATCTGTTACCCTGAGATATATCATGGTCTGTTTTTAATGGTTTTATGATTTTAGTTGGTTAGTTAGTATGGGTTGTGTAGTAGGATGCAGTTTTCTTTACGTGATTGGTAAGAGGGGGTGTAGACTCTGTCATGGGATGATGGCATGGATTGTTATTGTGGGTTTGATTTATAGTTTCCTAGTATTAGAGAAATATAACTAGTAATAATGAAATAAAATGTGTAAAGGTTATAATTAATGTGGGAAGTTTCTGGAAGTAATTTTTCATTAAATATGGAATTGAATATTGTAATGAACATACCATGGTTGGTAATGGTAAATCTTGAAATGGTGTAACAGTATGATTAATTGTGGTCTATTAATGTTTATTTCGGTTGTTTTGTGTGAGAAAAAGGGATAGATTGTGGTGTTAAATTTGGAAGTGTTGGTGGTGTATGTGGATTGTAGTGTGGTGATTGTAGTAGTCTATGGTGGTGTTGTATTGGCGTGGATCCATTAGTATAGGGTATTTGTGATTTTATATATGATTTATTATATTATAAATTATTTACTCACCCCACTCGAGTGATATAACATTTTCAATGCCAAAATATTGTGGGTACTTGGTGTTTCCCCAGCATCTTTGTTGGTGAGGAAAAATGGATAGCTTCCCCTAATTATCTTTTCTCCCATCGAGCATAGTAAATGGTATAATTTTCACTCATTGGGGGTCATGCATGGTAAAAGGAGGAAATGAGATTTATATCCTTCATGTTCTCAAAAACCAATAGAGATGGACATGTGATGAGGTTGTGATCTACATTATATATTTGGTGTTATGATATAAAGTGTGATTGTGCATTGATTACAGGATTATTAGAATAGCCTGAGATATGATCATTCCTATTAAAATGATGTGATTATACAGATATGTGGATTGATAAAAACATACAAGGTTAGACATGGTGAGATATTGGGGCGGGAAAGTTTGTGGCCCAATACAAAACAACATAATTGGGATTTGATAAAAACCTGTTTTCCATTGTGTCTTGATCGTAACACCCATAGAGTATAGAATATATTTCTCTTTAAATAAACTAAAAGTGTTTGATAACTTTCTTGATATGCAACAACGAGTTTAAAAATAAACTATGATATATTATAACACAGTGATTACATTAACGAGTATGAATGAGATTAACCCCATTTTTAAATATGTACAATTTTTTGAAATAATTAAAATGTATTAATTAATAAATAATATATATAAGTACTTAATTTTTATTAAATTTATTTTATAGATCAAAAATATTTTTTTGTGTCAAAATGGATTTTATTTCATTATTTTGTGAAAATAACATAACTAATTACTACCAATTTTATAATTTTTCATAGAAGGATATAATTATGAAATCGTAATATCAAAATTATAATATGTTTACATTCTTCATTTTTCTAAAATGATTGGTTTTTAGTGAATATTGAAAAATTAAAATTTTTCAAATACTGCCATTTATTTTTGTTAAATAAAGTAATTTAAGGCCACATTATAATTTATATTTTATATTAATGTGAAAAATGATAATTTTTTTTAATAATCTAATTAATTCCATTTTAACCATAAATATTCATGATTTGGATATATGTTAATTTCTATGCTTAAAACACATTTTTCTAAAAAACAAATTCGTTTTGTTTTTTGAAATTATACTAAAATTAATTGATTACACTTTTTGATATTTATTATTGAAAAATGGATACAATATTTATAATAAAGTGGTTAATATTTGGTAAATATGTTTCTTTTTTTGTTCTTTATTAATTCAAACTGTCATAAATATTTGTCACCATAGTAAGGGTAAAATTGGTAAAATATGGTTAAAACCATAAGATAAGGTCTCAAAATAAAATAAAATCTTGATCTTATTTCAATGGATGGAATATATTCATCCATATGGATAGAAAAATTTAATATATGACATTATGGTCTTATTTTCCCTTGTAATCTAAATTTATATTATTTTAAGTAAAAAAATTTGTAAATGACACTCTCTTGAATTTAATATCTCTAAATTCTGTACACAAAGATAAAAAGGGTATAAGTTAGGTTTTAAATATTTAATTAATATAATTATTAATTTTTTTTATTATGTTAATTTATTTTAAATAATTTGTGACTAAAATAATTATGTAAAATGATTACACAACACTGACACAATAATTATTCAATTAAAAATAAAATAAAATAAGGGATTTTAAAAATATAAAATGTCAAAAATGTTGGATGAATTATTATATTAAAATAAATTTTTAAATAAATATAATATATTAGGTATGATTCAAAGTTTTATATTTTAATTCCATAACTATCTTTATAAATTTAAATTCAATGTAAAAGAATCATGTCAAAAATGAAATTAATGATATTTTATGTTAAATAACAATTTTTCAAAGTTATTTTAAAATCATAAAAACATTAAAATATGATAATAGGATAATAAAGAGTCTAAAATTTCACTTATTTAGAATTTATTATCAAATTAATAATGTATAAGTAAAATTATAACCATTTAAAATTAATGAAGTCATCACCAAGGTTATGGTAAATATTATTTCACAAAGGAGTTAAACCAAAATATATGGGTTAAAATGAAACAAAAACCCGTATAAATTTTATTTAATAATTATATTTCAACCTTATAATCATTTTCATTTAATATATATCCATTTTGAATAATTTTACTTGAGAATGGATTTATTATATTTTAATATTTTCATGAAATCAAAGAGTGTCTTATCCACCACTTATAAATGAACTCCCATAATTTATCTTCATTACACTACATTAAAACTTTTGGATAAACCAATGACTTTAAAATTATATTATAATATTTCATATATTTTAATTATGTGTCAAATTATTATTAAAAGACCATTACAAGGGTCCTTAATAAATGATCTAAAAGTGGACTACTAAAGAAGATTTAATCATGTTACCAGACGTCTCTTAGTTTATTTATTATTACACTTTATCTAAATATGTTGAATTCATAATAAAATAAAAAATTTAGTATCCTAAATATAGTTATATATTATTATGATTATGTGACTCTAATATCCACCCATTATTCCATAAAATGTGAAGTGAAATTATCACTTGTGTGTACATGTGGTCTACCACCTCCACGTAGTAATACAATTTTTTTCCATCATTAGATTTCATCAATGGTTATTTAGATGAGTTTAATGTTTATAAATTATATATATTCATAATAATTATTTTAAAATTATAATATCATATCTATATTTTTTACCCTTCAATCTGTTAGAAAATCACAACGTCGCTCATGCATAGGTAAGGACTACGACCTCCACGAAGGGATGTGTTTTGTTTTTTATTTAATGTTTACATGGATGATATTAAGGACATATTTAATGAGTTTATATGAAATATATGTTATAATAATGAATTTTTAATGGATAATTATTATTTATCTTTCTTCCGTTCTATCCATAAAAATGTGAAAACAATCTTCATACACACACATAACTTACCATCTCCATGAAAAATGTAATTATTTTTTCTATCTATATCCTTAATGGATGAATCTAGATATATATATATATATAAGGAATATATATGATATTTATATCATTATTAACATTTTATATATGGTTTAAACATGATAACATCATAAGTACCAGAACTACTGAAACCGAATTATCATTAAAAATAAAATAGTTAACACCTAGAAACAATGATTTTAATAAAAAATAAACTAATCAGGTGTTGAAATATTGTAAGTGTATCATATAAGGTATTATAATTTTGATCATGGATTTTTTTATAGAATTATAATAAATTTAAATTTCTTATTTATGATTTTAATCACTTTTGATGAATACCGAACATGATATATGGGGATTTCTCTTCTCGCTTTTATTTCTTTGAGACACATGCCATATTCACCCTTCATTTTTTGTGTGTGGTGTATATAAAACCCATGAATATATTTTATGATGAATATCATTATAACTATAAGGATTTGAAAATAATTCTAAGGTTATATCTTTCATGAGGCTTCGATTCATAGACTATGAAAAATTTAAGGGAAGTATGTTATTATCTCATTGTTTATTGAGTTTGTTTATTATTGTGTTTCTGATAATGAGTTTTTTATCCACATATCAAGAAACTCATGAATATTTTTATCTTGTGGTTGCTTCTATAGATTAAATATTTACTTTAATTTTACTCCCTTTAAGTACTCAAGTTACCAAAATAATATTTTTAGGGAAATCCTATTATATTCATCTCTTCAGTTGAAAATCATTTTTCGTCCAAGTACATGTTTTCTAACAGATTATTTTCAAGAATTTTTTTTAATATTATAATATAACTATAAAAACCCAAGATTTTGTAAATAAATTTAATATTGAATGCATGAAATAATGATTATTTAAAAAACAACACTTTTTATGACCTAATCAGTAAACATAATATTTCCACCTTTGTTATTTGAATTTCGAAAAACTTACTTCCACGGTCACGTTTAGAATGATATTTTGAGTCTGACAAGAAAAACATAATTTTTAGTGTATAGTAACATACGATTATGAATATTAATATAACCCTTATGAATATTAAATCATATTATTATTTAATTTTCTTATGTTTATAATTTAATGATATTTTTATTAATTTGTCAAGGTGATATAAAACGAATTATAGTTTTAAAATTGTTATTTTTCAAAAAAAATTTGATTTTATTTAAAAATTTAATTAATAATATTTAGAAATTTATTTTCCAAAAATTTAGTTCTTTTTTTAATTCTACATGTTGGCAAATGGTTAAGGTGAATTTTTTGATTTTTTTTAAAATACTCTAATTTTCCATGAATACTAAAATATGGTAATTTGTCGTATATATATAAATTATCCATTATATTCACTATTCTTTAAAGCATGTATGATGTAACCACAATTATTTCAAACTAATATGCACATATTAATATTATTTTTCACAAGAATCAATACTATAGGTTGTGTTTGAAAAAAATAATAAAATAATGAGTAAAATAATGGGAAAACTTCATCTCCTCCACTATATATCCCCCCTCACTCTCTCTTCTCTTCACTCCTATCAATACTTGTGACATGTATAAATTCTTCTCAAATATACTCCAAATATTCTTCCCCATGTCCAAAAACCTTTTTTCTCATAAAAATAACAAAACCTCTTCTCTAAATTGGCTCTCAAGAAAGATTACATCAAGAGGTAAATTCCTCTTTTCATTTATTTAATTTAAAGTTCCTTTATTTTCATTATCATTAATCACCTCATTTCATCCAAATTTTGTGATTCCTATAGTAACTAACATGTAAAATAATTTGGTTATGATAAAGGATGAATTATTCATCATCTATCATTTCCTCATATTTTATATGAGAAATGAAAACACTATCCAAGATGTGTTAATTTACCACATTCAAGGACGACAGGTTTCCATTTTCTATTAAAATCTTCAATTCTGGTCATGAAACCATTTTTATGGTTGAAAAAAACAATAATATATGTATTATAACTTATTTAAGGTCCTTTAATACTTTTTTAAACATGATATTAATTTATAAATCAAAATGATTTCCTTGTGATCCAATACTCCCAATTAACCCCCAAAATTGTCATTAATGTTTTACATTATGATTCATCTTCACTCACAACAACCAAATGAATTTTATAACCATGTAATATTATGTTTGTTCACTAATAAAATAAAACTTATATTTTGTAAAGCCATTCTCATTCTTCATGTTTATTCGTACATGAATACAAGTAAACCAACCATGAAAACCAA
Organism: Viscum album; assembly: GCA_963277665.1. Classification (NCBI taxonomy): domain Eukaryota; kingdom Viridiplantae; phylum Streptophyta; class Magnoliopsida; order Santalales; family Viscaceae; genus Viscum; species Viscum album. The sequence continues at coordinate 647,823,752 of OY728133.1, read as the reverse complement.
GGAAGAAAACACTCCAAAACAATGAAATTGAATATCTTAACCCATAAAATGTCCATGAATAAACCTAAAAATGTTATAAAAAATAAATTAGATGTATATTAGGCTCTTTAATAATTATTTTATGAACCTAAATTTGATTAATCAGGTCATTAAGATCAAATGAGGAAGACCTTTGGATTTAAGATAATGGTTTTCTACCCGACCCTCCATTTTCATTTGGGTTACTCTTATTATTTACTCACCACAATTAAATTAATATTTATTCATATTTAATACTCATATATTTGGTGATAATTATATATATATTGGAACTAACAATAATCTTACTTTCATTTATGAGGAGTTATATGTTTTAAAAGGATCTTTCAATAATTATTCCCAAAATACAAGCCAGGTTCAAGGGAAATACTCAAAATTCTTACCTATTTTCAAGGGAACTATATAATATATTTTTAGATACTATTATGAAAATAATATCTTAATTAACTTATGTTTTTTTCCAAACAATATTCCAAAATAATTCTTCTTTTCAAAGAAAAATAGTATTTATTTCAAGAATTAGTTAATGATTTTATAAGAGCATCTTCGTATATTTCAACAATCTTGTTTATTATTATGTATTATTAGGATTAATATTTTATAATATCATATAAAATATTTAATTTAATTTTTTATTATTAGTTTTACTGTGGATGTTATCTCTTAAAACCATTCACCAATTTATTTTTAATGGTTAATGTTTATGCTTAATGTTCGGGGAACATTATTGACATTTCCTATGATTGTTTCAATTTAAATGTATATGTTGTTTATGTTTATCCCCATTCATATGAGGAATTCATTGGACTTATTAAGTGATTTTTGGAGCCCACTATAGCCCCTTGATGCATCCGTAGATCTCATGAGACAAACTACGGTCTTGGCACAAGGCCTTGAAAAAATGATTATTTATGGTCTTGGAAAGAGGCCTTGACGGTATAGTTTTGATGTCCAAAATTACGCATGAACTCATTATGAATCTATTAATAGAAATATCATGAGGTTATTCGACTTGTATAATACCCATGATTATTATTTATTATGACATTATTTATTCTTCTCTTATTCATTCTATAATGTGTTCAGAATCATTTTTTAATGGAATGTGTTTTTAGTTATTCACCATGGATAATGGTTATGTTTATGATATTTTACATTGTATTTCTTACCGTTACTGATAATTTGAGCTTAAATCTTTATTATGTTTTATTTTCTCAGGACATGAAGAAGTTTATTATGAATGAACTACATGGATTAACTTACATTTGTGGATGTTCCCAATAAAACTTATATGTTGTATTTAATTTTAAGTTGTAATATTTAACTTATTTATATATCTTGTTTACAAATCTAATAAACTACTCAATCCTTTGGGATGCATATTCCTTGTTTATATTCCAATTTAAAGAATAAGGAACTGACTCTGGGCAACTGGGGTCGAGTCCTTATAGTTGGTATCAATGGAAGTTTAGTAAAAAAATTAGAATCTATATTTAGAAAATGTAGATTAGGGGAAAAAACCCTAAGATAGTTTTTGAGGATAAACATACAAGAACATCTTGGAATTTTTGGAATAGAAAAGATTATGTGGATCTTTCTGGAAAATAAATCCCTATATAGATACTACAAGTGTACGTGGTTCGGGCACATATGTACCTAGGTGTGAAAAATCCAAGAATAAGTTTTAGGCTCTACCCAGGGTATCTAGGTACAAAAAAACAAGCCTTAATGTGCACATGGTTTGACACTCTTGAGGTAAATTCTTATAATAATTCCCATTTACTATACAATCCATTATAAAAGATTTGAATATAAAATTTTCTTCAAAGAAACCATTTTTATGATTATGAGATTATCTATGTATAGAATTTCAATTTATGATAAGTATTTTTCTATGTGGAGATTGTGCATTACAATTCATAACCTAATATAGTGTATGCCATTATTTATAAATAATTCATAGTGGAAGTAATTCAAACCACACATAAAATCATGTACCATGTAAGGATTTCCCTCTGATGCAAGATAATTATATTGACTCTAGGGTAGTGACCAGTGCCGAGAAACTTATAACTCTATCGGGATAGCCGATTCATTTTATGAATAATAACAACACATGTATGGAGAATCTAGATCCACAACATGAAGGAGATATTTTAGACCACTTTATACAAAAACATCCTACATCATTTAATGAGACTACAAACCCATTAGTAGCTGAGCAGTGGAAAAGTTCTCTAGAGAAGATATTTGTTACTATGGGATGTAACAAAAGGGAGAAGGTTATCATGGTTTTTTATCAACTATCGGATGATGCATATCCATGGTGGTCTATAATAAAAAACAAAATGAAGGAAGAATAAATATAAGAAATGGAATGGATAGATTTTAAGGAAATATTCATAGAAAAATACTTCATTTGTGAACAACGAGCAGATATAGAAAGGAAATTTTTGAATATTAGGAAAAATAGGATGATAATGTTGCCAAGTATGAGGCTAACTTCACAATGTTAGAAATACATTCCATGAACTACATACATAATCCAAGAAGAATGATTTATAAATTATTTGATATTTTAAAGCCATTCCTCCAAAGGGATTTTGTCTCCTAATGTTTCTCATCATATGAAGATGTAGTCTCAAGTGCTATCAAGATAGAAAAGACCACATATCCCAGGATTGTAAGGGGATGAAAGAAGCTACCAATGTTCAATGAATCAATTTTAGGAAGGGGGACATCCTGAAAATGGTTTTCCTAGGCTTAAAGGAAATTTTACCCTAAGAAGGACAAGGGAGAAAGGACAAGATTATGTGGTCAAAACTATGGAGGTTCACTACAAAAAAAAAGCCGTTTAGCGGCGGTTCTAGGAACAGCCGCTAAACACTTTTTAGAAAAGGTTTCCCGGTGGTTTATTATAAACCGCTGCGAAACCTTTGTTTTTTTGCAGCACCGTTCCTTTCCCCCACCCCGATGCCTCTTCTCACCCCACGACCCCGCGACCCCCGCTTCCCCCGTAACCCTAGCCCCCTGCGACCTCGACGACCCTGCGCACCCGACAAACCCACGACCCTGGCGACCCCAGCCCCCTACAACCCCAAAAACCCGCGACCCCGTGACCCCAGCGACACAGAGACCCTGATGACCTATACGAACCCTAAGGTTTGAATTCTAGTAATTTTATTGTAGGTTGAGTTAAGAAATCACTCAAGAACCTGTATAGAGTAGGTGCCCGAATCTTCATTCGTTGTTGTGTTCATTTCTATTTCAACTAATTTCAGTGTTTTTCATGTTTCTCTGTCTCAGCCTTTTACAGTCCATTTGTTTTGTTTTGGAGTCTGAAACGCTCATGTTTTGTTCTAGCATATCAAGTAAGGGTGAAATTTTGTTTTCAAATTATGGTTTTCTGATTTCTAATAAGTAATTAATTGTATTTATCAAAGTTGTGGTCTGCAATAAGGAATTTCTTTGGTCAAAACTTGATTGTGTAACGAATTTTAATTTTGCAGTAAATGATTATGTTTAGTAAAATTATATTCATTTTCTATAACATATATTTTTTATACAATTTATATTTTGTATTGTGGACCTTATTTTCTATAAGGGATCATTTAATATATTTGAATTATGTTTTAGTTATGTTTAAGAAATATAATGTAAGGGCTTTAATATTTACTATTGTGTTAAAAATTATTTTAAGGGATCATTTGATTTTTATAATTTATGTCTTATGTTAATGTTTCTCTAAATCAAGTTTTGAGAATTAGAAGACAGGGTTTAGTTTGTCCTTAAAATTTAATCTTCTTATAATTGAGTTCTATTTAGGGAATTATATTTTATCATGTTTTGATGTTCCAAAGTAAGTGATTACTTTTATTTTTAAAACATTAATCCATGAATTTATAATTTTGTTAGAGGAATTTAATATATATATATATATATTCATCTCAAATTCCATGTTTAAACATAAGTGATTCCCAAATTTATTTTCTAGAATTTAAATTCATATAAATATATGCATGTGATTTCATGTTCATCATACATAAAAATATATAATTATATATAAGTATTAAATTTCAAACTCTATGACTAATTGCTTCAAGTGATGTAAGTGGGTGGAACATATATATATATATATATGTGTGTGTATATATTATACAAGTTATGTAATTCATATATATATGTATGTATATATATATAAATGAAGTTTGTAAATGGGTGTATATGGGTGTATTATATATACGTATATTAGGGATAAAATGTTTATTAACATGTTATAATGTTCACCACAATAGTAATACTGAGATGAAGAAGACCCCCAAACCAGGTCTCCCCCACTATCAATCTCCACTCATTGTGTAATGAAACTACACCCAAGGTTGATACCACATACTATCATCCATTAATATTCATCATCAACATCTAATTGTATCCTCACATACACCTAACAATAATTCACTATGCCTAATGATGTCCCTCTTGTGTGGTTCATGACCCCTAACCAATAACCCAATGCTCCAAACCTACTTTTCTACTGGTTCTCTCTTATCCATGGTGTTTTCATCATGATTTGACTTTTATTCTTGTCTATTCCTTCATCTTAGGTCCTCTTATTACTTCACAATTACCTCTTCCTCTATTTTCTCATTTTCATCATTGTAATTCGGTTTGGAAAAATCCTAGGTAGAGTTCTATAAAAAATAAGTATTTTTGAATATTTTTATAAAATGAATTACAAAGAATCTATGGTGAAATATTTCTAGGACTATTTATATCACACTTTTCATACACATTCATGTGTGTGTATAACATTTATCTTTACATTCTAATTCCAAGATTGTGATATCTAGTTATTTGTTTCCTATTGTTCCATTAATGGACATTTGAATGTTGTGACTTTTCGGGGATCACATGGAGATGTTTTGAGTTGTGAATATGGTTGTGACTTTTTTTGGGAAATATTATTATGAGATAGTTCAACTAAGTTTATTTTTTATTTAAATTTTATTTGTATTTTCTTTCTCTATATGTTATCCAAAATAGATTATTTTTCATTAATATGTATAGTCTTGGATGAATGTAATCACTTTAATTGAATACGAGTCTTTGTAATTTTCATTATTTTTTGAAATGTATAACCTATTTATTTATAAGGCCTACTTGACTATAATGAATTATGACACTTAAGTGTGGATTTACTTATACTTTTGATACTCGATCATGGAGTCCATCAAACATGTGTTACTCAAGCATAACATCCCTTTACTTTGCATAATTTTCTTTTCTGTGTTGAAGTGAGTGGTATTGAATTCATTCTAACTTATTGTAGTGGTTTGGATGAATACAATTCTTCCATGTTCCTGAATATAATGTTTATAGAGAATTCCTTCTGGGATTAATTTCCACCTATGTGATTTTGATTATCTTATTATGTTCTCCTGGATGATAGTACCAACACCTCACATTTCATCTCCAAATTCCAAACATGATTCTACTATGAAACTTCAAACACCAAGCCCAGACACATCAAATATTCTTCAAATACCCTTTTTTGATCCCAAAACCACATCAGCCGCATCTTTAATGCCCATAATTATTTACGGCGCATGGCGCACAACGGTGAAAAGAGCCCCCGGTGCAAAAGCACATGGCGCGACGCACGACGCATGGAAATATTAACTTGCGGAACACAAAAGTGGTTTATACATATATCAACAATAAAAATTAATAAATTACACAATTTATATATAAAAAACGAATATTTATGTCAATAATTCATATTCCATAAATCAAAAAACAAATGAAGTCAACAATGACACCTACAATTAAATATTAAAAACTATATGTCTCAAAAAATCATATATATCAATTCGTGAAATATATTAAGAAACATATATCTTGAAAAACCAAGACGGGAGTAAAAAACCATATATCTCAAAAGAAACAGGAGTAATTCGAAAAAAATAAGGGGCGAGAAACATAAATAAAATTTAATTAAAAACAAAAAAAGTTTCTGATTCGCACAGAAGGTGCGCCTTCTCTGGAAAACATTGCGTATCTAAGTCACAGTGGTTGCGGGAGCTCAGCTAAGTCATGGTCGACTGGGTCACTGCAGTTGAGGGATCTCGGTTTGGTCATGGCTGTCAATGTGGTCCAACCCCAGCTGGGTCGCTACGCTCACAGGAAGAGTGTTGTGAACAGTTGAAAGGGGAGGTCATTGTTTGAACTCAAAAGTGGTATTTTCAATCGGGGCATAAGAGTTGGAAGGTTAAAAAAATAAAAAAAAATAAAAAAAGATCAATGGTGAGCGCCATTGGCGCAACATGGTGCGCGCCATTGCACAATATGGCACACGCCACATTGAGTCATCTTAAGTGAGCCATGGAAAAGCCATGGCACAACGCACCACTCCCTGGCGTTAGCCATGGTGCAATGGTGCGCCATGAAACGTGCCATTAATAACTATATGAATGCCATTTCTGATGTGGTCTCCACCTTACCACATCAATTTTTATGCAACAACACTACTAAGTCCTTCTCTACATGAATTATACCAAAGGCACTCAATCCCACCCACCAATGCGCTATCATATCCCGACCACGATGCCTTAAACTCAAGGAATAACAAAAATGTTCAATGCCCACACCAACGTCTGAATATGGCACTTAGTTCAAATCCATGGTCAGATCCTCGATCGTCCCATTTAACCATAATTCTCCACTAATGAGCACTAACAAATATATGATCCAAATCACTCTCAAGTCACACCACCAATCTTTTCTATGTGAATACACCAAAGAGAGGTCTAGGAATTCAATCCACACAATGTTTGTAGAACCTCAAAACCTAATCTCCCAAGTTATTTCATCATTCATTTCCATGAACACCACCACTTATCTAACTCAGGGGCTCATCTTTATTATATTATGTTTCTGTAATCTTATACTATTGTATATATAGATCTCTTTCTCTATTTAGTAGTAACTATGTGTTTTCAAATTTTTTTATTATTGTGTAGGCACATTGTGATATACATGGATAAAAGATGGATCACATTACTGAGGAACACACCTCAGTATGTTAAGGGATTGAATAAGTTTTTAGATTTTGAAATTTCTAATCAATCCGTTGAATGGAGAATAAAATGTCCATGCGTAAATGTAAATTTAGAACATGGTTTAAGAGAGATGAAGTTTATGATCATTTAATACTGAAGTAATTCCCTGGTCAATATTTGTGTTGGATTTGGCATAGAGAATCGAATGTTACAGAAAGATTGAGCACTGATGTTAATCCATGGAATGAGGTCCCAAGTTCGTCGAAAATGGAAAATGGAATGAAAAACCTCATAAAGGATGCATTCGGCACTACAAGACACCACTATTAGAATCAAAACATATCAGAACAACCAGAAGAGGGTGCTACAAATTGCAACGTGACAAGTGATGTTTTTGAGACTGTAACATAGGCAGATCAAGATTGTAACATATTATTGGATCCTCCTCTTGATTCCGTGGAGCCAAATGTAAGAGAAAACTTCACTGAGGAAAATACGTTTCATGATTTAGTTGACGATGGAAATAAATATTTGTATAGTGGGTGTCTGAAATATTCAAAGCTATCATTTTTGCTGAAGTTGTACCATATCAAATGTCTATGTGGAATTACAAATAAGGAAATGTCCATGATATTGGAATTGATTTGTGATGCATTTCCTGAAGCGAAAATCCCATAATCTTTTTATAATCTGAAAAAAGTTGTTAACAAGACTGGTCTGAATTATACAAAAATACATGTGTGTCCCAATGATTGTATGCTTAATTGGGGAGAACATTCAAGTAGACATAATTGAAAGAAATGTTCTTCTTTTAGATGGTAGGAAAAGGGGGATGTTGGAAGTTGGAATGAACATAATTTCATGGAGAAGAAGAAAAGGAACACACCTGTAAAGGTTTTGCATTGCTTTCCTTTGAATCCTCGGTTGCAAAGATTATTCAAGTAATAAAAAACTGCTAAATACATGAAGTGGCATTCTGTAGAAAATAAAAATGATGGGTTAATGAGACATCCACGAGATTCCAAATCATGGAAGACATTTTATTCATTACATCTCGATTTCTCAGCTGATCTTAGGAATGTTCGATTGTGATTAGTTTCCAATGGATTTAACCCATTTGGGACTTTGAGTACCATTTATAGCATTTGGTAAGTTGTTTTGATCCCTTATAATCTTCCCCCGTGGATGTGTATGAAACAAACATCTTTTATCCTTTCAATGATTATTCCTAGAAAATAAATTCCTAGAAATGATATTGATGTATACATGCGGCCTTTGATTGACGAATTGTAGGAGTTATGGAGCAACGGTGTTGAGACATTTGATGTTTATTCTAAAACAATGTTTAAAATGCATGCTTCTTTAATGTGAACCATTAGTGACTTCCCTGGGCTTGGGAATTTATCTGGTTGGAACACTTACACAGGTTTGGCTTGTCCCAATTTATAACTTTTATTTTGAGCCCAAACAGCTACCTCACAGTAGAAAATGCTGCTTCTTGGGTCATAGAAGATTTCTTGATGCATCTCATATATTTCGACTGAACAGATCAAAATTTAATGGTTCCATTGATCTTATACCACCTCCAAAGTTGTTTACTGATTATGAAATATTGAAATAGATTGAAAATGTTGAAACAGAATTTGGGAAGGTTCATCATTTAAATGATAGCGGAAAACGGGTCCTAAGTGCATCTTCAAGCGAAATCAGAACGTAACAATGGAAGTAAAAAAGTATATTATTCAAACTTCCTTGTTGGGAATTTAATTTTTTGTGGAATAATTTTGATGTGATGCATATTGAGAAGAATGTCTTTGAAAATTTGATTTTCACATTGCTTAATGAGCATGGAATGTCTAAGGGTCATCTCAATGCTCGCAAAGACTTACAAGAAATGAACATAAAACGCGATCTCTGGCCAAATGAGAATTAAAAGTATCCTCTAGAATTTTTTACAATGAAAAATAGGGATAAAGATACATTCCTTTAAATTTTAAAGAATGTTAAGGTATCTGATGGGTATTCAAGTAACATCTCTAAGTGTGTTGACTTGAAGAATCATAAGTTACATGGATTGAAAAGTCACGATTCACATATTTTGTTACAATAGTTACTACCATTGGCATTGCATACATTATTACCTGAAAAAATTACTGCTGTTTTACTCCAATTCTACACATTTTTCAGAAAAATATGTGAGAAATCTCTACATCCATTTCATCTTGACAACCTCTAGGAGAGGTTTGTGTTGACCCTTTGTGCAATGGATATGATCTTTCCTCCATCATTTTTTACTGTAATGATGCATTTAACTGTGCATTTAGTTGAGGAAGCTAAATTAGGAGGCCCCGTTCATTATCGATGGATGTATCCAATAGAGAGGTACTTTATTTATATGTGTTCATTTAAGTAAACAATTTTTGGTACTTAGTTAAATGCATAATTATATTTATTTTATTTCACAGATATCTTGGGCATTTGAAATCATACATGAAATATAAATCTCAACTAGAAGGCTCTATTGCTGAAGGCTATTTGGATAAGGAGTGTATTACCTTTTGTTCTCGATACTTGGATGATATTGAGAGAAGATTTAATCGAGTTGGACGTTTTGAAGACACATCGACTCAATATCAAATTCATCAGAAATCCAAAATATTTCCTGCTATTGGCCGATCAGTTGGGAGGACCTCAAATGTGATACTGAATGAATTGAAATTATTACAGGCACATAGATATGTGATGATGAATAGTGAAATTTCATATCCATTTATTGAAGAGTTGAGGATACAAACAAAGAGACGAATGAAAGGCTGAACACGAAATGAGAAAGATATAATGAAAGTTGTTAATAATGATCTTGTAGAATGGTTTGCACGATGTGTAAGTTCATAAATATTGCAATAAGTATGAATATTCATTTGAAAAATACATTTTCTAAATCTAATTAAGTTTATTTCTATTTTCAGATCATGAATATTGATACTCGAGCAGAGGTGTCAGAAGATTTTAAGTTTATTGCTAGAGGTCCTCTAAAACAAGTTAGAAATTTTGACGCTTATAATGTGAATGGATTTAGATTTCGTACAGTCGATCGAGAAGTGGGTTTGAAAACATAGAATAGTGGTATATTTACATTTTATGAAGTGGAATACTTTGGAAAGCTGCATGATATTATTGAATTAAACTACCACATACATTTTTCTGTTGTTTTATTCAAATGAAAATGGGTCGATATTATCAGAGGTGTTAAAAGAGATTCTTTGCAAATTATTTCTGTGAACTTCTCTCGCTTGATGAATGTTGGTGATTGTGAGCTGCATGATCCATATATATTAGTATCACAAGAAAAATGGTATATTATGTGAATGATGTTGTAGATGATGGATGGAGTGTAGTTTCTCACGTAATACAAAGATATTTGTATGGTATGGGTGATGAAGTGGAAAATTTGACCTCTGAAATTGAATTTAATCAACAATAGGAAGAAGAATTATTTTTCCATAATGATATTGAAAATATTAGTCTAGAAAGGATGAATGAAGTGGATGAAGCAATGGGGTAGGAAACCGACATGATTGAGGGGGAAAATGATTGTATTTACAATTATTTATTTTTTCAGCAACCACTTGTTTTATTTTTGCAGTCATTCATTATCATTGTTATATATATTTTGTCTGTTAGTACTGGGCATCTATTATCATTTTTAATTTATTTTTGCATAATTTTTTTGAAATATATATTCTAAACTTAATTTTATTTTATTAAATTATAGGAATTCCAAGGAGGTAGTGGTACACTATTTCATCTAGTTCCGCGACAGATGACGATCCATCTGGCTCCCTCCCCAAGACATCTGAGGCACCTACTGCCAACACCCCTGCACCATCTCCCCCTGCACCATCTCTCACACCGTATTTGGATGTCTCATTAGAGGTTGAGTTGTCGACTACCCCTTCAACAGCCTCAACAGTGGGGCAGCGACACGCCCCTTCCAGTTCATCACGGGCATACTGAAGTGTCACTGTTATAGGTACAAATTTTGATTAAATAAATTTATTGAATTTTTTTATACTAATTGTTTTCTCATTGAATATAAAAAAGATGAAATCATGGATAAAAACATAAAAAGTGTAGATGTTTGGAATATGACTGGTGAAAAGATAGGCGTGCCATTTGATTCTTATAGGGTCCCGACAGATGACGCCACGGGGTTACTTGGCCAGATTCTAGGCCAGCTGGCAGCGGAGCCCATTTCCCTTCCTATTTCATACGATGATTGGAGAAATATGCCTCTAAGAGAGAAAAATGAAGTATTTTATTCTCAAATAAAGGTAAATTTATTACATTATGGTTTAATTGAATATCATGATACTAATATGTTCAAAATGAATTTCTGTATACAGATGTTCTTCCACTTTACCGTTGGTGATGTGATAGAACAGAAGTGGACGTTTCAAAATCTATGTAAGAATTGGAAAGATTTGAAATGGATATTTTTGTGTGATGTCAATGGTACCTCGTTGAGTATGCAACAAATGTATGAGAAGCTACCCAGTGGGGTACCGAAAGAACAGTGGAAAGTTTTTGTTGACAGACAGAGTGATGAGAAGCGGATGGTATTGAAATATATATTATTATATTATCCTAATTTTACATTTATAAATGTATATGAAGAGGAAATGACATTGAATAAATTACTATTAAATTGCATTTTATTTATTTCAGGATCTCTCAAGACATAATGCATCAAACCGGGCTAAAGAAGTCATCCCTCACACTTTAGGCTCAAAAAGCTTTTCTAGAAACCAAACGACATTGATAATATTTTAATTAGTTTAAAAATTTATAAGAAATTATTATCTGTTTAATATATTGAATTATTGATTTGTATTTTCTTAATTCAGTCACAGAGTTTAGGGCACGAAGCATCCCAAACAAAACTATGGTTGGATGTTCAGAAGAAATCAAATGGAAGTTTTGTTAACGAGCCTTCTAAAGAAGTTGGGGTATGAAGTCAATTTTTTATTATAATAACTTATTATTAGTTTTTACTGTGTTAATATATATTAATATTTGATTTATAGGTAAATATTAAAGAACTATGGGATGCCAATCCTACGCAGTCCTACTCAGTCTCGCAGGATGACCCGGTTGCTAAAGTCCTTGGGAAGGAGCATCCTGGTAGAGTGCACGGGATGGGTTTGGGACCCATTCCATCTGAGGTTTTTATCAGGCCACCGGAGATGGCAGCTACATCTACTCCTGGCTTTAGTCAGCCCACACCTGGATATGATCAGAAAGAGATTTTTTCTCTATGAAGCACAGTTCACCAGCAGGGGGATCAGATATCTGCTTTGCAGAAAGAGTTGATTGAAATACGTCACCATATGAGCAGATTTTCCCTTGGTAGTAGCGCATCGACTGGTGGTATGCAGGTAAATCACAAAAAATCAAAATCATTTAGTTTGATAACATTCATTGGTTTTACGATTTAATATAAATATGCAACCATATTTAATTTTCAATATAATGTTCTTACAGGTGACATCAGAAAGTGGTGATGAAGGTGGCGAGGGTGACGATGCATCATTGGACCCAGAGTAGTTGTATTGTTCATGTGTTGAACAAATATAGGAACAATTGGTTTGTATATGTAACATTTGTGGCACATAGTTTCCACCAAACATTTTCATGTCCTAAAATTTCCTTGATTTCTCATGTTTCCTTTTATGCGTTTTATTGATTTCTGATATTTCTTTTTATGTCTTGGTTTCTCGATTGTGGTATACATCATTCCATTTAAGCCAGTGTTTGAATTTGTAGTCAAGATTTTGGTTGACTAGGAGTTAAACCCATTGTTGATGTGTTGAACAAATTGGGTCATTTCATAGTGATCAAGGGGATAGTGTTGTGGATACATTGGGGAGGCCCTTGTAATTTGTCTTACTGGGAGACCCTTGTGAGTGGTAATTGACCACCGCTAAATGGTGTTTCTCTTGTAGTGAATCCTGTCTTTGTTCTAGGGAACCAAATATTATGACACATTGGGATTAAAAACACCTAATATACTTATATAGATCCACCATTATATCAAATATCAATAAGATGGAGGTTCCAAATATGGGTGGTATAGGATTTGAATCCACACACTCAAGATATTAATTCCAATAAGGTTGTACTCATTCACATCAAAACTCAATAGAATCCATATGAGAAGTGAAGGAATCCACCGAATCCTAAGATACTACATCCTAAAATACCATTGTGATAATTTACTTATATTGATTGAGATATATACCCCATGAAGGTAACTTTAGATAAAACATTAATGTTGTGGTAATTTGCATCAATTTATTTGATCCTAATCAAGTTGGAAATCTCATATCGACCTTTATTGATTGATTAATTTTCTATTATTATATAATATTAGATAAATGAGGTATGATAACATCAACCAAATCACCATACATAATGGGTTTTTCCCTATAGAAATTTAATATTGATTTTCACATGTTATACTATTTTGATTTTGAACTAAGTAATATTTTCTTATGTTGAGATGGTTTTACTATTTTTTAGTGGTGAGTGGGTAGTGGATTCATCCACACCTATTTCATAATCAATAGAATCATGTTTCCCAACATCAATTGGGTTAACATTGAAGAAATATACTAATGTGTTACCACCAATAGGAAACATATATTTACATTGTAAGAGGGATATCATTAACTTGGGTGTGATCGCATAGGATGAATGATACTGGAGATGACCATGAGGAAAAAATGATAAAAAATCCCCCCAACCATGTGGGTTAGGTTATCCACTGTAATTTTATAGTCACAAAGGCCACTTAGGACATATTTTGATGCTTTTAGATATTAGAGCATTATAACCATCCCTTGTATATTATCTAGATATTCTAATGGTAATGAAGGGTGTTTAAACTAGTAGGGGAATAAATATACTCTTGAGTGTCAGTGGTTGGATATCCCCAGTGGGATAAAATTTTAGATGCTTGAGTATAGACAATAGGGAAAACACCCTATATATCTTCTTGAGTACTCAAGGTCACATGTTAATAAAAATGACTATAGTGAACATGATACTCATAATGAAGTTATAAGGTGATTTCTACTTTATGGTGGACATATTTATCCAAATAAATATGATAAGAGAAGAATGTGTTCTCATATCTATTGAAAGGATACAAAAAGTTGGATGTGAAATTATGGACCAATGGTTTTGCCATAGAATATTTTTAGTTGGAAAAACTATGGGGAATTATTACCTATAGATTAATATTGGTATCATATAATTTCAGGATAGATCCATTTAGATAAAATTCCTGAAAAAAGGTGTGAACCATCATGCACTCATTTTACAAGGGTAGGAGACAATGCATATCCGGGTATGGGGAACATATATTCATAGAAATTGAGTCCTATGTATGACATAACAATTGTTTTCATGCCTCACCATTGTGTTCCTAATGGGTACTATCATCTTGTTTTTGGTATTTAACATAATTGGTGCATTTGGTGATTCAATTTTAATTGAAGGATGTGATGAAGGTATTGAAAAGGAAATACAATGAAGAAACCCATCAATAAATCATCAAATGTAAGAGTTCATAGTTTTTCAATCCAATTCCATTTTAATGGATTCACATTATATTATCTATTTTTTGATGAGAACCTCCAATGGGATTCCATGTATATGAATATTTGGTATCGATGTCATTTTAGAACTAAATTACAATGAAAGGTGTTCACTAGTGATTCATACTATATATTCTTCAAAATAGGTATTGGGAAAAGGTGTGAGATTTTGGGATCATCAAATATTCTTTGGGTGGAATCATTTGAATTATTAGATTCCATTATAGATTTATGAATTTTTAATGAATAATATCAAAATACTAGTGTTTAACGAGTTAACCCTATTCCTATGATCTCTCTGAATCTGTGTAGATATGAAAATATATGATTTTTATGTTAATCATACATATAATACATGTTTATGATTCATTTTCTTAAGGCCACATAGTTAGGAAATTATTCATTTTTCTCCATACAAAGAGGTCGTAGGTGTTTCTTGTTGTATGTTGGTATGTACAATACGGTTCATTCTTATATGGCATGTCAATGTTTACTTATTTTTTTTCAATTTATTCTATACCGATTTCTTAGGTTGATGTTTCTTGTTTTCTGTTGGTATGTACAATATGGTATTGCTGGTTTGATTTGTATTTCAGGGCAGTGGTGCAGTGGAAGCAATTTTTTTTCTGGTCAGCTTTTAACGGCGGTTTAAACCGCCGTGAAATGTACATTGGCGGTGGTTTAAACCGGCACTAAACGGTGAAAACTGCCACTAAATGTAATAAAAATTTACGTTTCGTGGAGGTTTTAACCGCATATACATAGTCGCATCATAGGTGTTCATTCCGCAACGGTTATCGTGACTTCAGCTGCGGTTTTACGGCCGCTGGATTCGAGTTTATTCACGGTGGTGATAACCGCCGCGAAAACCACCACAAATAAACTGATGTCAAGGGCTTGTAAAAACCACCGCTAAACTCAGTAAAAACACCGCGAAATGAGGCAGCTATGACATTTTCCTTAAAACACCACGAAACAGAAATAATCACCGCTAATATATTGGTGATGCCGTATTAGGTGGCAGTTTACATAAACTTCCATCAAACCATATAGCGGCGGTTTAAACCACCACAAAACACAAAAAAAAACCACCATTAGACCGTGATTCTCTTGTAGTGGTTGAAGTTCCGAACGATGTGGTGGCATGTACTTTAATCATTTCCTTGAACTTGGCCAATGATTTATTTGTTTCAGGATAATATCATTCCTTCATATGTTCCTAGTTTTCCATGAAAAGTAGATATTTACAATTTGATTCATTAAGGGAGTTTTTAGTCAAAACTCCTAATGAAAGTATCATTGTAACAAAGTTGTGTCAGGTAGTCCCCATTATGGCCTATAAAATTTTTTTTCTGCTAATTTCATTATCATACCCATGATTTACTTGGATATAATCCTTAGTATAGATTGGATTTCTAACCATGATGTGAGAATTTATTTCCAGAAGGAGGTTATAATTTTTTAGGATGATATTGAATCCCTTATCTTTAGAGAAGAAATTTCACCATTTGATTCTCATATAGATACACCCCTACTAGATCTACTGAACTCAATTATTGGGGAGGAAGGAAATGAAATAACAATGGGTGTGTAAAAGAATGTTAAAATAGAGGACATACCTATTGAGTAAGAATATGTTGATTTGTTTCCAGAAGATATATCTAGACATCCTCTAGAGTGGGAAATTGAATTTTACATGGAATTAATTCCTGATTCAAGTCCCATATCAAATAAACCTTATAGGATGGCCACAGTTGATTTAGTGGAACAGAAGAAAAAACTAAAGGAATTGTGTGATAAAGGATTTAATTTCCTAGTGTTTCTCCATAGGGATCCCTTGGCCTTTTCGTCCAAAAGAAAGATAGATATATGATGTCGTGAATTAACTACAGGGATATCAATACTACAAAAATAAAGAACAAGTATCCCCTAACTCGCATTGATGATTTATTTGAACAATTCCGTGATGTACAATATTTTTAGAAGATTTTCCTTCGATTTGGATATCATCAGTTGCGAGTAGGGAAGGAAGACATGTCCAAAACAACATTTTGAACTAGTTATGGGCAATACGAGTTTACCGTAATTCTTTTTAGACTGACTAATGCACCCCCTGTCTTCATGGATCTAATGAATAGTATATTCAAGGAATATCTTCCTGGTTTTCAGTGGTTTTTATTGATGATATCATGGTATAAGAAAAAATATACTATGATCATGGAAATAACTTACACACTATTCAAAAGAATCTTAGAATAAATGAATTATATGGGATGTTTAGTAAGTGTGAATTTTGGATTCAATCAGTTTCCTTTCATGGAAACATTGTCTCTAAAAATGGAATATCTATTGATCCGGTGAATACAAAGGTTGTTCAAGAATGGACAACTCAAGAAAACATAATTGTGGTTCATAGTTTTATTAGTTTAGTAGGTTATTATATGTATTCCATTCAGAACATTTCCTATTTAGCAAACCCAATGACCAATATTACACGTAAATGGGTTAAGTTCATATGGACAAAAGAATGTGAGGACTGTTTCACTGAATTGAATAGGATATTAATGAATTATCCAATCCTAACTCTACCATTGAGGAATGATGGGTTTGTGATATATAGTGATGTATCAAGGAAAGGACTTAGTTGTGTGCTTATGAAGAATGATAGAGATATTTCCTTTGCATCAGATAAGTTAAAAATTCGTGAAAAAAAACTATCCTAGTCATGATCTTTAGTTAGCTGCTATGATCATTGATCTAAAAATATTGAGACACTATCTCTATGGTTAAAGATATGTGATATATATATATATCACATTAGTTTGAATTTTATATTCTCATAACTCAACATGAGGCAAAGGTGATTGATCAAACTAGTATAGGATTATGATTGTTCCATATAATACCACCCAGAAAAAGAAAATAAGGTAGATGAAAAGGGATTTATTAGATGATTTCCATTGTTATAATTTATTTATACATCTTTATAGAACTTAGATATATAAATATTTAAAGGAACATTTCGGGCGGGACAACATGAAGTGAGAAATTGCTGATTATGTATCATGATGTTTAGTCTGTCAAAAAGTAAAGGCTGGAAGACAACATCTTAGAGGAGTAATGAAACCTCTACCTACTCATACGTGAAAATGGGGGGGAATCAACATGGATTTTTTCACTGGATTACCCAAAACTCCAAGAAAAAATGGTTCAATATGGGTAATTGTGGATCAACATACAAAATTTGTACATTTACTTACTATAAGGGTGGATTTTCCACTAGAGTGTCTTGCATGAATCTATATCAATGAAGTTGTAAGACTTCATGGATCACTTATTTTAATAGTTTTTGATCATGATCCTAGATTTACATCAAAATTATAGAAAAATATTCAGAAATATTTGGATATTGAGCTTTGTTTGAGTACTTCTTACCACCCACAAACTGACGGGAAATTATAAAGGAAGATAAAAACTATATAGGACATTTTTTGATATTACTAACTCGACTTTAAAGGTTTGTGGGATCAATATTTATGTTTAGTGGAGTTTTTGAACAATAATAGTTTCTATTCAAGTATTCAAATGGAACCATATGAAGTATTGTATGGAAAGATATGTCTTACACCAACTTGTTGGGATATAGTTGGAGAAAGGAAGCATGTGAGACCAAAGATTTTTGAGGAAACAAAATAAAAGGTAAAGGAAATTCAAACCCATATCAAAGTATTTAAAAGATAGAGAGAGAGCTATGTTGATAATAGAAGGAAGGATTTGTAATTTCAAGTGGGAGATCACATTTTCATGAAAGTATCTCCATGGAAGGGTGTTATAAGATTTGGGAAGAAATGGAAAATAAGACCTAGGTAAATAGGACCTTTTAATATTCTAGAGAGAATTGGAGCTGTTTCATATCAATTGGCTATTCCACATAGCATGTATTAAGTACATAATGTGTTCCATGTCTATTTGCTTAGAAAGTACATACCGGTCCCAACACATGTCCTCACTTCTAAAGGTATTGAACTGAAACCTAACCTATCTTACTATGAAGAGCCTATCTTGATTCTGGACACTAAAAAATGTGTTGATGAATCAGATGAATCAACTGGTAATTATATACTTTTCAAAAATCGTAAAACTAAAGGGGAAACATGGGAGCCTGAGGAGCTTATGATGAAGAATTAACTAATCTTTTTGTGAGGTAACATTCTGGTAATTTTGAGGGTGAACTTGTTGTAAGTAGGGGATAATGTAACTCCCCAATATTTTAAAAATAAAGTTAATATTGAATGCATGAAACACTGAATCTCTACAAAAAACCAATTTTTTTAAAACCGAAATAGTAATCATAATTTTTCCTCCTATGTGATTTGAATTTTGAAAAACTAACTTACACGATTGCGTTTAGTAAGATATTTAGAGTTTGATAAGTCAAACTTAATTTTCAGTGAATAGTTTCATACCCTTTTAAATTGTTATATGAGTATTAACAGGAATCTTATTAATAGTAAATCATATTTTTATTTTACTGTCCTAAGGTTATATGATAATGAGATCTTGATTAATTTTTCAAGGTGATATAAAAAAACTATATTTTTAAAATTTTTATTTTTCAAAAAAATTATGATTTTATTTCAAAATTAAATTAAAAAAATTTAGAAAATTATTTAAAAAATGGTGTTTTTTTGAGTTATAAATGTCAAAAAATTGTTGGGGTGAATTTTTGGTATTTTTCTGAAATACTTTAATATTTCAAGAATAGTAAAATATCATAATTTACTGTATATATATACATTATCAGTTAAATTTACTATTCATAGAATCATGGATGATGTAACTACAATTGTTTTGAACTAACATGCACATATTACTATTACTGGTCACAATAATCAATACTATTGGTGGTATTTGGAAAAATTATAACATAATGTGTAAAATAACGGGAAAATCCTCCTCTCCTCCAGTATAACCCCCCTCACTCCCTCTGCCCTTTACTCCTATCAAGCCTTGGTCCTTATCTAAATTATGATCAAATAACCTTTCAAGATTCCCCCCCCATGTCCAATATCCCTTTATCACATAAAATAACAAAACCTCTCCCCTAAATAGGCTCCCAAGGAAGATTACATCAAGAGATAAATTCCTCTTTTCATTTCTTTTATTTCAAGTTCCTTTATTTTTTTTCTCTCTCATCACATCCTTTCATCCTAACATTGTGATGAATCCATAAACATACATGAAATGGAATTTTTTATATGATAAAGTGATAATTCTTTATCATCCTTTCTTTCCACGTCTTTTCAACTAGAAATGAAAACACCATCCGAGATGTGTTAATTTATCACATTCAAGGACGACGAGTTTTCAATTTATATTACCTTCTTCAATTGTGGTCATAAAACCATTTTTATTGTTGAACCAGACTATAATATATTTATTATAACTTATTTAATGTCCTTATATCATTTTTTTACATAGGGTATTAACTTATAAATCAAAATGAGTTTGTTGCGATCAAAAACCGCCAATTAACCCAAACAATTATCATTAAGGTTTTATATAATGAGTCATCTTAAATCCAAAAAATCAAATGAATTTTATAACCACATAATCATATGTTTGTTTAATAATAACATAAAACTTATATTCTGGAAAACCATTCTCATTATACATGTTTATTTTTACATGAATACAAGTAAACCAATCAAGAAAACAGAGGAAGAAAACACTCCCAAATAATGAAATTGAATCTATTAACCAATCAAAAGAACATGAATTAACCTAATAAGGTTATAATAAATAATTAAATGAATATTATATTATGTCATTATTAATTTATAAATCTAAATTTTATTATTCAGGTCATTAAGATCAAGTGAGTAACACCATCAGACTTAAGGTAAGGGTTTTCTACCCGAGCCTCTATTTTCATTTGGGTTACTTTTATTGTCTACTTACCAAAATTAAATTATTATTTATTTAGATTTAATCATCATATATTCCATGATAATGTTATATATATTTGTTCCAACTAGTATACTACTTTTATTTATGATAAGTTATATGTTTTAAAAGGATATTTCACAAATTCTTCCTGAAATACAGGCCAGCTTCAAGGGAATTTCTCAAATTCTTTCCTATATTCAAGGGAACTATATGATATATTTTTTGCAATAATTGACTTTCTAAAAAAACTAATTTTACTCTGAAATTACTCTATTACTTCACTTCTAGTTTTATAAAAATAATTTCCCAAAATAACTCTTCTTTTCAAAGAAAAATAACATTTATCTCAAGAATTAATCCATGATTTTATAAGAGTATCTTCATCTATTTCAAAACTCCTGTTGATTATTATGTATTATTGGGATTAATATTTTATGATATCATACACCATATTTAATTTAATGTTTTATGATAATTTTGACTATGGATGTGATTTCTTAAAACCATTCACTAATTTATTCTGAATGGTTAGTGTTTATGCTTAATGTTTAGAGAATGTTTTTGACATTTTAAATGTTAGTTTCAATATGGATGTATATGTGGTTTATCTTTATCTCCATTAATATGAGTATTGGATTGGACTTCTTAAGTGATAGGTGGGTCCCACTATAGCCCCTATATGCATTGGTACATCTCATGAGACAAACTACTGTTTTGGCATAAGGCCTTGACATAACGATTATTTATGGTCTTGGCACGAGGCCTTGATGGTATGGTTATGATATCTGACATTATGCATTCCCTAATTATGACACTAGTAATTGAAATTTCTTGAGGTTATTTTACTCATATAATACCCAATATTATTCTTTATTATGGAATTCTCTATTCATCTCTTATTTCTACCATAATGTGTTCAAGTTCATTTTTTAAAGGCATGTGTTTTTTGTTATTCACCATCCCCAATGTTTATGTTTATGATATATCCACTGTATTTATTACCCTTACTGAGAATTTTTTTCTAATCCCTTTATTATGTTTAATTTACATAGGCAATTAATTTTTTTATTATGAATGACCCGATGGGATAAACTTAGAGTTGTGGTTGTTCCCAATAAAACTTATATGTTGTATTTCATTTTAAGTTGTTATGTTGAACTTATGTATGTATATTGTTTCCAAATATACTAAAATACTTGTTAATTTGGGATGAATATTTATTTTTTATATGATAATATAATAAAATAATGATCCCACTTGAAGTAACTAGGGTCGAGTCCTTACAATTACCTTTTAAAGTAATTTTACCCATTATTCAATTTTTAATTTTTTTTAAAAGGAAGCTTCTTGTAATTTTCAGAAAGTGGAACATTTTTAATTTTTAAAAATGTGTGACATAAATGTTTTATTTTAACTTGTATTGGAGGAATAAAATTCCTCACTACCATGACAAATAAAATATTTGAATTTTACTTCAAAAGTTTCCAATATCATTTTTAAAGAATTTTTTTTCTTTAATATTTGAGATATTTTTAGATTTTAAATTACTAATTTCAATGTTATAAGGGTATTTTCTCCAAGAAATGTTCCAAGCGATTTTAAAGTAATTTTTTCATATATTATGAAATACTTTTTTGTTACTTAATCATTAATAAGGATATTATATAATTATACCATCCTTATATTTTCACTGGATGGTTTATGATTACAATGATGAATTTTTATTAAACCCATTAATTTTCCATTGGTATGATGAAATATTAAATTTTTTATCAACCTAGTTTTATTTATATTGGTTATGATATATAATGAATTTATTTTGATCTTTTTTAATACATATTTTTATATTATGATAATCTGAAATGTTGTATTGGAATTATATAGCCCCCAATGCATTAGGTAAAGATAGATATCTCACGAGACAATAAGGACAAGAATCTAGAGTGAACCTAGTTAAATTAGGGACTTTTTCCACTATGATATTTCTGGGAGTGAACCTTGACTAAGGATATGATTGAATGGTAAGTGAACCCAATCCACTATGATAGTCTTTTCCATGATCCTTGACTAAGGAATTGATTTTCCATGATTATGTGTATACTAGAAGCTTATGTATTATAACAATGTTATGATTTCATGGATCATGTTATTTGATTACTTTATAATTCATGTTTAATAAACTATAAAGATTTATTCCATGATTCAAGATTATGGTATGTGATATTTTGGGTATGGTTTTCACTTTTTTAGATTATGTACTCATATACTTATTCTCATATTATGATTTTTTGATCCTTGATATCTACCTTATATACCGTTATAGAGCATTTGAGCTCATCCTCTTGTATTTTTTAGTTCCCTAGGTTATAAAGAATGGTTTTATGTGTGACATACCTAAGAAGGGTGATATTTATGAAGAAATTAGTGTGATATGATCTAGATATCTTATGAATAACTTTTTTATGAATCAATGTTTCCAAATAAATTGAAGCTCTACGATTATAGAATAGATCATAATTTTATGTATATAATATTAATAAAAATGATAATATATATATATATATATATATATGAAGGGTACATTTCACTACAGTTGGTATCATTGGAGGGTTAATTTATTCTTTGAAGATTTTGATTTGAAAATTTTTGTTAAAACCTTGGGGAAAAGTATAATTGTGGGACAATATCCTAAATTCATGGTTAGGTAGAGATTACATGGTTTTACTAGAAACACATCCCTATTTGGATTCTTTAATTGTATGTGGTTGTAAAATAGATGAATCTAGGGGTAATAAACACAAACATAATTGTTTGATTATATCTTGACCATCATTCTAGTGCATCGTGAGTGTGCCCCAATTACACACCTCGTTTGACACTTCTAAGGGATATAATTTATTTAATTCCAATTTTTTATGAATAATTATGAAGGATTTGAATTGGTGATAATAAATAATGACCATAGTTAAATATTAGGTGTAATGGGTTGGAAAGAAGATATCACAATTTATAAATCATTTGAAGGATTTTTCAAAATTATATGATTTATCACTATGATTATTATTACATACACCATGGATTTTGGTTTTAGAAAATGATGGGAACTATGAGTATTAATATTATTAGTGAATGTGATGGAAAACATAATGATTTTCCTTATAAGAAAATAATTGAAATAGGAGCTTCATGGTAAAAACTTTTGAATCATATATCATGATATATGAATAATAATTTAAATTTTTGTGAGCTTCCTAATGTTTCAAATAAGAGGAAGATGATTTTTTAATGTTCATATGGTAATGACCGTAGACTTATAAAAGTTAATTTCTCTTCATGTAATGAATGTGGTAAGGAGATACCGATTGAATGTATCAAAGGTATTGGGAGATGTTTTTTTGTGAGGAAATAATGGTCATTAAGCAATGAATTTCTAAGTAATTCAATATATTATGTTTGTGTAACCTAGGTATTATCCAAGTGAGTTCCCTAATCCAAGCGTTAACTCATAGAAAAAGGAAGTACCTATGAAATTACAATCATTTAAGTAAAAGGTTTGAATATTTTATGTATAGGGATTCAAGAATTATGTTATAGAAGTTTTATATTAGTGTTAATTTTATTATAAGAATCATGAAGTATCAAAAGATTATTCTGCTATATTTTTTCATTATGAATTTGAAAAAATATTTAGTGATAAACGAAATTTTTTGTTGACAAGTGATTGAGGGATAAATAACCCTTAATATATATTTGATGTTGAGATAATAATATTCATTTAGGATAAAGGGATAATTAAGTAAATTTTATTGTATTTATGACCTTGGAATTGATTAGTTATTTTATGACAATGAGATTTAAGTGATCTTTGATGAAGTTTATTCCATTATTTTATTTGTGGAATATATTCAATAGTATGTTATTTTACTTGGGGAATAAGTTTAGTGTTAATTTTTGGAATCCCTTATGTTCTCAATGAGTTTTTATGGTGATTTAGGTTATTATCATGTTATAATATAATAAAGTTATCAATTTTTTTTGGTATGTGAAACTATGATAAACTTCATGTTTTATGGGGATCAATGTTAAAGTGGATATTGAAAAAAGGAATGTGATAAAATATTTTGGTTTTTTGAGGTTTGAACTAGTTTAAAAATTTATTTAATAAATCTTAATGTTAACTACTTATAGAATTGAAAATGTTGAAATTTGGGTGTTGTTGTTGAGGTTTTAGTGATTAATGTTTTCCATCCACCTTAGATACCTTAGGTTATCCATTTTAGATTTGGTAAATATTTAGAGGTATAATAAAGGACTTAGGGATATAATTATTCATTAGAATTTTATTTTAATGATTCAAGATAGAAAACATCATATCAAATACCCATTTCCAAGAGTAAGTGATGAGATAGAAGTGTAAATGATCAAAGCATAGCCAATTGATGTATTAGTTCTTTTAACATTTAAATAAATAAAGTATTATATTTTTTGATGTACTCTGCCTTTGTAGAAAATTAATACAACAATTTTTGGGAAATTATCTTGTATGAAAAATGTTATCATTTTTTTTTTCATTTCTGATGAATCAATATTACTTTCAGATATCACATATTTA
Source organism: Viscum album (assembly GCA_963277665.1). NCBI lineage: Eukaryota > Viridiplantae > Streptophyta > Magnoliopsida > Santalales > Viscaceae > Viscum > Viscum album. Next base: position 647,798,433 of record OY728133.1, on the reverse strand, counting down.
TTTTTAAGGTTATAAATTTATCATGAATATGTTCTATATAAATTTCTATTCGTCTTGGATTATACTATTATCCTCAATGCCCAATTGTTTTACATCCCAAAAATTTTATCCTTACATAAGAACCTAATTATGTGTTACTTTTGGAAGCCTTTACATTTCCCACTTCCCTTTTTATTATCCCCATATAGGATGTGGGTTTTCTACAAGGGTATTTTCAAATCTTGAACTATTATTTACAAAGATAAAAATTTAATGTTTGTAATTTATTTTATGGGGTTAGTATGTATCACCCCTAGATTTTAGAATATATTTCTCTTTAACAAAATTGTAAGTTTTTGATAGTTTTCATGACATGAAACACTAATCTTAAAATAAAAAAGGATATATCATAACATAATAATTAAATTGATGAGCATGAATAGGATTAACCACATAATTAAATCTATATATATAATTTTTAGTTAATTCAAAATACTATTTAATTTATAATATTGAGGTACTCAATTCTTAGTGAAGTTATTTTATGTTTAGTAAATATGCCTTCTTCAAAATGGGATTTACTGAATTTTGTATGATAATATTATAATTAATTTATTCCACTTTCAAAAAATTAATTTTATAAAAATTAAATTGTTTTTAATTTCATAATATAAAAATCAACTTAGGGATAATTTTTTTTAAATGTTCTGAAATGATTGATTTTTTAGTGAATAGTGAAAATATAGAAGTTTCAAATGCTACTATTTATTTTCATTAAATAAATTAAGTAAAAGGTCCCATTATATTTTTAATTTTTTATTAAATTGAAATATAATTAATGTAATTTAAAATAATCTTACTAATTACATTTTAATCAGTAATTTTCATGATTTTGATATAAGGTAATTTTAATATAGAAAAAATATTTCTTATAAAATATTTTTCTTTGCGATTGAAAAATTTATATAAAAACATATTTTTTCCACAAATATAGAATGAATTTTGAAAAATGGATGTCATACTTGGATTCACGAGGTTAACATTGTGTAAATAGTTTTCTTTTATTTTTTGTCATCATGAATAATGAACATGGTAAATATTTGTCACCACGGTAATGTTAAATTGTCAAAACAGGGTTAAAACCATGTGATTAGGCCGTAGGATCAACGCAAACCTTCCGATTACTTCATTGGATAGAATATATTATACTGTAGACATCCTAAACACTAATATATGTCATTTTTATTCTATTTTCCCTTGATAATAAAATTATTATTATTTTAAGTAATGAAAATTCCAGAATGTCACTCTCTTGAATTTAACATATCTATTTTTTTATATAATGATAAAACGAGGATGCATTTGGTTATATATAATTATTAATTAATTTATCATATTAATTTATATATATTTTTTAGTTATTTAATATTTAACTTAAATGACTATGCTACACCAGAGAAGTACTTATTCAATTACTAGAATATTAAAATAAATGATATTAAAAATATTAAAAGTTTTAAAATTTGGGTGAATTATTGTGTTAAAATAATTATACAGATAAAAATAAAATTTTAGGTATGTTTTAAAGGTTTATATTCTAATTCCATAAATATCTTGATGGATTTAAAGTCAAGGTAGATAAATAGACAGAAAAATGACATAAATGATACTTCATGTTAAATAATAGTATATTTTTAATTACTTAAAAATCATAAAATATTACAAGTAGACATGGAGGATTTAAATGGTCTAAAAATTTACCCATTTTCCTTTTACTATCTATTTTTTTTACTGATAAGTAAAATTATAAACCTTTAAAATTGAAAAATTTATTACCATAGTTACAGTTAAAATCAGTTAATGAAGGGGTTAAAGACAAAGATAAAGTTTAAAGTGATACAAAAAACTATCTAAAATTATTTGGATGATTATATTTAGATCTTATACTCTATGAATTTTCATTTATTTTAATTTTTTTTATTTTTATTGAGAATTAATTTTTTATATTTTAGTCTTTTATTAAATTCAAAGAGTGTCATCTCCCCCACTTATAAATGGACACCACTCATTTCTTGTATTCACAAAACATTGAGTCCTATACCTTGAAGATACAATACTAAATTATCCTATAAACATACCTATACAATTGGTATAGGTTTTAGTATTCTTAAAAGACCATTCCAGGGGTCCTTAATAAAGGATCTAATAGAGGACTACTGAAGAAGAGACAATCATCTTACCCGACCTCTTTGAATTTATTTTTTCATAAACCACATATAAATTTATTATATTCATCATTAAATAATAAATAAACTATCCTCAATACACATAAATTTTATTATGATTAATTTACTACAAATATATACCCTATATTTTTTCGAATTGGAAGTGAAAGTATCAATCATGCAAACGTGTGGACTACCACATCCATGCTATGATACCATTAAATTTCCATCACCATATTTTATGGATTTTTATTTTGATGGGTTTTATGTTTATACATGATAATTATGAAATAATTATTCTTTTGTAATTATAATATAAAATATATTTTCTTACCTTTATATCTATTGAAAAATGATAACATCACTCATGCGTACGTATGGACTACCGCATCTATAAAGATATGTGTTTATTTATTTATTGATAATTTAAATTTATGGTAATAAGGAAATATTTAATGAATATATATGATATAATAATGATTATAAAAAAGTTAATTATTTTTTATCTTTATTTTATTTAATTCATTGATAAGTGAAAATAAAGTTCTTTCATACGTACGACTAACCATCTCCAAGAGTGAAGTAATTTATTTTTATACATATATCATATATGGATGAATATATCTCTATAAAATTAATTTATATAATATTTATGTCGTGATTAAAATTCAATAGTTGAGGTTAACGTGATCATAATACAAGGATCACAACTACCAAACTGAAATCCTCATAAAAAAACATTGAACACCAAAAAACTGTGATTTTAATATAGAATTTTTAACATATGGGTATTAAAAAATTATAAGAGGGTCATATATGATATTTTAAATTTTTACACGACTATGGTATATAAGTATAATAAATTTAAATTTATTATATAGTAGGTTAATTCACATATAAATAAATTCAAACTTATGTTAAGGGGATTTGTCATCTCACTTTTATTTTTATGAGACACATAACATATTCACTAGTTATTACTTTTGTGTGGTCTATATAATTACCATGATTGTATTTTATTTTTATAATCATGAAAATTATGGTGATTTTCAAATCCATGTCATTTTATGTCTTTCATGAGTTTTTGATTCATAGATTACCAAATAGAAAATGGATTTATGTTATAATATCATCATTTATCAGGTTTGATTATGATTAAGATTCAGATAATAAAATTTGGTGATATACCACATAATAAACTAATTAATTTTCATATCCTATGGTTATTTATTTATATTACATGTTTTCCCTTCATTTTCCTCACTTAAAGTACTCAAATGTCTAAAATAATTTTTATGTAAATTCGACTTTATTTAACTTTTCAGTTGAAAATTCCATTTATTCAATGGAAATGTTTTCTAAAAAATTATTATATAGAATGTTTTTTATATTATATAAAACATTTTTAAATTCATTTTTAACCATGATTACATTTTTATAAAAAAATATAAATGTAATTTTCTATTTATTTTTCAAACAGTGTACTTTTTTACTTTTTAAAAAAGTGTTAAAAGAATGTTTTATTTTATTTTATGTGATAAAAAAATAATTTACCACAATTATGAATGCACAATAATTTTATGTTTTATTTATAAGGTTCTAAGATTTTTTCAAAGAATTGTTTTCTTTTATATTTTTCTTTTTTTAGATTTTAAATTAGCGATTTAATGTGAAATGTGTATTTTTCATCTAGAGAAGTTCAAATTTACATTTTAAAATCATTTTTCTTCCAAGAGGTCATACTTAGATGTTACATAAGATTTAATAGGAATATGATTCAATGATACCATCCGTATTGTTTTTGGAGATAGTTTATTATTATGATGATGATATTTTTATGAAAACCATTTATTTTCATCGAGTTTTGTTATTTTGAAATTTTTAAATTTTTATGAAACCCATTTCATTTCCATGGGTTAAGATATATGATGAATGATTTATGTTCTTTTGGAAAAACTATGAATGGATTATGATTATGTGATTGGTGGCCCCGGTATTAAATAGCCCTAAAAATAATTGTGTAGAGATGGATATCTCAAGTGATAATAAGAACTAGAACATGGAATATTTTTGTTTGGTAAGGGACTTTATCTATAATGATAGTCTTGGGAGTGAACATTGAGTAAGGATATGATGGAATATAGTGAAACAAATACACTATGATAGTCTTATTAGTGTTGCTTGACTAAGGAAATTATTTTCCATGCTTAAGTGTATTTCATAAGCTTATGTCATATGTCGATGATATAATCTCATGGAAGATATTCTTTGATTCAATTATGATTGATTTCATATGAACTTCCCATATTTATGAAATGATGCAGTATTATGATCTTTGATATTCTCTGTATGGTTTTCAAAATTTTATCTCATATTATCAAACCCTTATGCCCATGTTATGCTTTAGTGTTCATTGATATCTCCCTTGTTTTCCCTTTCTAAGAATACGAGATCACCCTTTATTATGTTTTCTTCCTCCTAGTTATAAAGATATGTTTTATGTATTTTATGTATAATAAAGATTACAATTATAAATATATTAGTGTGAAATAATGTATATCTCTTATGAACAAGTTTTTTATGTATCCATGTTTCCAAAAACACTAAACTTATATGATTCAGGCATGGCACATAATGTTAAATATTTAATATTCCTATAATAAGATATAATATTTATAATGAAAAAGTATGAGTCACTATATTGAGAGTAGAAAACAAATGGGTAAGTGGTTGTGGGGGTTATGTTTTGATATATTATTTGAAATTATATTATTTCTATTATATTTGATATTTGATGAGTGGGATTTAGTGAAACTAGGTGTTACTTTACCTAATTGGTGGCTGTGGATTTCTTTTTATGTTCACTATATCATTAGTAATATTCTTCACATTTTCACTAGAGGTATCCAGTATAATCTGACTGAGTAAACAAGTTACGTTCAAAAATATATATAAAAATAGTTATTGTAGTTTTCAAGGTGATTTTAGTGACTGAGTTGGACAATACTATCTTAGAGTTATTGGATCTAATGGTTTAGGATTTATTTTGGTATTTTCAGTGGATAACTTTTATTTTCCTACCATATTCATTAATTTTTAGAATAATATTGAATTTTGGTTTATTTTTTTATTGCTTTTGATTGGTATATATTTATGTATTCCAAGGATATAAGTGGGCATTGTCTCCCCTTTTTATATTACTTACCATTGGAGTTGGTAGCCAAGTCGTAGAATATTGTTGGTAGGATTCAGGGTAACTCTAATATTCAATGTAAACCTAAGAGGGGTTACCAGTGGGGGGAATTCATGAAAAATTTGTATTAGAGATTTGGTAGAGAGTTAAATTAGAGATTTGTGTTAGAAACTTGTGATTATTGCATGGGTTAGTTAGGAAACATCATTAACTAAACCTTGTTGATATCATAAGAATGAGAGACTATCTATGAAACATTATTTTAGGCCTCCTATTATATGATTAAAGGACCCTAAGATTATTTAATGTTAAATAAAAACTGATGTTTCTTTCATGGTAGAGATTGATGAGAGGTACATGCAATATGTTTTTTATCCACTTGTGTTTCAAATGGGGTCAGTTCCTTTGATATTAGTGAATTTGATTATATATTTCGAAGATACTGAGATTAAGAGTTCCGTTACATTATTTTAGAGATTCTAGATAATCAAATTACATTCATGTTTTTAGTGTTTGGTATTCTATAGGCTGACCAGTTTGACTATATGAGTGTGACCTGACCAAGGTGGATGAGTTTTGGAGGGAGACATTACATGAGTTCTAGCATCAGGGAATGGAAAATAATGAGGAGAGTGTATTTTATTTGGATATATTTTTCAAGTTATAGAAGTTTGATATTTAATTTATATTGATTAATTTTATGATACAGTATTGGTTTCAACTGGCTTTAGTCTGAAGTTGGGAGTAGTGAAATAATGGAGGATCTGGTATCTCAATGAGTAGAAGGAGGTTGATGTTATTTGGGATAATTCCAAAGGTATTTTAATTCTGAGTTTCATTGATTTATTATGTGGTTGGTGAATATGTAGGATATTATATCCCTTTAGCATGGTATCTTTCATGTGAGGGAGCTTGCGATTTGGTTTAAGGACCTCCTTTACTTCACCCGGAATATTTTTCCAAATGAGAAGTTGAGAGTCTGACACTTGGAGGAGGTATTGTGCCCTATTATTTGATATGTAGTTACTCTATTTAAATTTCATATATACATGTAGGTGTATAATAATGATTAGTTAATTGAGATGATTCAAGCTTTATAACACCCTAAGCATCGACAATACATTTCTCTTTGAATAATACGATAGCGTACGAAGTACGCAACACCGAGTTCAAGAACCCCACGACCTATCAAACTAGCTGTTTAAAAATCATTTATGAATATTAATAAACAAATTTTGAATTATATATATATCCCATATAATTATAACATTCATCTTTTGTGTTTATTAGATATAATATAAGGACAAATTCAGTTTTACATATAAAAGATGCATTTTTCAAAAAATATAGTTTTTCCAACTTTTAATGGGGAACTATTTTTAAATACAATATTTTACATCTTTATATATTATATTTCATGAAATTAAATTCATCTTTTGAAAAGGAATATAAAGTTTTATTTTGGACAAATTTTTGGTGTTTTTCTGATAACTTTCATATTTTGATGAATAGTAAAAAAATACAAAATTTTAATTGAAAACAACTTTTTTAATCCAAATAATTTATAATTTAAAACTATAAATTTTAATGGTTTTGAAATGTAGTTATATTATATATTTTTTTCATTTACTCCAATGTTTGTCATTGGAAATAATTTTACGTTTAAATGGGACATAAACACATATCAATCTTCTGATACTTTTTTACTTCTGAAAAACTCACTTTCAAGTTTTGACAACGGGAATAAATTTTAAATAAATTAATAAAGATTCTATGTTTTTAATTTGGTTAAATAGACATCATTTTTGAATTTTGAATATCAAAATTATCTTAGGCTGAATTTTTGATATTTTTCAAAAACATTAAATTTTTGATGAATGGTGAAAAATACTGTATAGTACATAAAAACAGACTTTTTTATTTAAATAATTATTTTTTATTTAAATTTATTTTCAAGTAAAAATGGATACATAATACAAATATTAGTCCAATATATTTCATTGGAGTCATTTTATAATAAGATTCGATATATAAAATTTTATTGAACTTTTAACTTCTTTTACCCACCTTCTAGGCACATTTTCAAATTTGTATAAAATGAAATTTTACCACTTCTGTGAATTGAATTTCAAAAATCCAAGAGACACAGTTTACATTATTAAGTAAAGTGTGGTTCAATTTGATGAAAATAATTTTTGGTGAATAATAACTTTTGAATTTCATTTTCCACGGTTAAAAGTAAAAAGGGTAATTAAATGTAAAATGATATTATAATTACCATAACACAGACCCTAATTCTATTGGATAAGGTTATTTTGACCAAAACCAACCTTAGGAATAAAATATGATCCCTTTGGTCCACTTGGATTAGATTTGGAAATTTATTATTATTTTATTTAAAGAAGATCTAAAAGTGTTAAATTCAAATTTTAATAAATAAAACATTTTTAATATAGGGTTACACATAAGATAATTTCGACTATAAATATTCATTAGAAATATAGAACTATTTCCTACATAATGGTATTATATTTAAAAAATTTATACATTAAATAATTAAATTTATTTATGACACAACAATGATGTAGTCATCACCTTATTATTGAAAGATTTAAATATTTGATATTATAAATATTAATATAATTGTAAACTGATAATTTTAATGTATTATAAAAATTTTATAGGTTAATATGACATGGTAGGTTTGAATAAATATTTCTTTTCAATGTGATAAAGTTTTTCTGACTTTTACAAAAACCAAATACTAAATAGAGTCAAAATTGACATAAATGAGTTTTTAAAACAAATACTATATTATTAATTGATATAATATTCTTAAAAATCTATGGTTCATAAAAAGTACTTAGATAAGGTTATATATATCAATAATGAAACACTTGGGGTTATAGTGGATTTTTATAGTAAGTTTATTAAACATTTATTATAATAATAAAAGAATACATATTAAAAGTTAAACAATTTAACTAAGAATTAAATCTAAAAGATAAGATTAGTATAGTGACCCAAACCTATCTAAAACCTATTGTTTGAGAGGTTTTAGACCCCTACCCAACTTATCCTCTAAATAAATCCTTTTTGAGCTATTATAAACCTAATATGATTTTGTAATAAAATAATATTTCAAGCTTTTCCTAAAGTGACCCTAACCTCTCTTATAAAAGGGTACTCGCCCTTCTCTTAATATCACATATCCAAATCCATTTGTCTCAGCCAAAACCTACTCAAATATCCTCCCAACTACCCTAATGTCAACCTATAGTACTTATTTGATCAGAAATAAAACCTAAGGATCTCTTTTGATCAAATCAAAAGAAATCACCCGAAGAAGAGATAACGATTTCATCACCTCTTTCAAAGTTATTTTATTCTTCCACTTCCTCTTTATTTTCTGTTTCCATACCAAAAATAATAACTGTTGTACCTTATACTTACTATGATGTTATTATAAATATGTTACAATCGTATTCATTTTTCTATCCATCCTATGAATGAAAAAGTCACCATATGTGCATACATATGGCTTACCGTCTCCATGTCGTGGTGTAATTTGTTATTCAACACTTCATTATTTGGATGGGTGTAATAATGATTATAATTGATTTAAATAATAAATATAACATCTTAATGATTCTGTATATATGATATACCATCAAATTAAATAGGATTTCACCATCAATGGAATGATACTGTCACTCGTGCATACGTACGGATTACCGTCTCCATGAACATGATGAGATTCATTCCCTATCGTAACCATTCAGAAACAATTTTCATTTTATGATTAAATTTAATTTTTAATAAATTAATATCATTGTGTATATGAATAAAATACATCTTATCCATAACAGATATGACTTATGTAACAAAACATATAAAGGAAAATGAATCAGTTAACACCCAAAACTATGATACCACTAAAATGTTATTAACAAAGAAATATTTGAAGATCATATATGATATCACATTTAGGTATGTGGTTCTTTTATAATTGAATAACAATTATTTAACTATTATATATGAGGTTAATTAACCCTCTTCTATAGAAAAGTACAAAGTAAGGGTTTTCATCTCACTTTTTATTCCCGTGAGGTTCATTCCATATTGCCACTATTTCCTTTTGTATAGTGTATGTACTACCCATGATTGTATTATTTGTGTAATATAATTTAATTTATGGCTATTTACATCTTCATTGTATGATCCTTATATCTTGGGGTGTATGTTTCCTAAGTTACCAAATCGGTAAGGTAATTTCTAATTTCAATTTCCACTCATTGGGTTTTATGCAAACTTCATTGATTATTTTACTCCATGACTATGTGTGAAATCACTATTTATTTATTTAAGAAGTAATTTCTACTATAATTTGTGTGGATATACTTTTGATACACATAATCACATCATTAATAAATTCTCAATCATTGATATGAACTTGATAAGAGTAATGTTAAGTCAATTTCCATTCATTGAGTTAAACATCCAAGTCATTGGTATTGTTTTTTCAATAATATTTTTGAATGTAATCTGATTCATTTACATTGATTATCCAATAATATTGAGTGTATTTATAATTTTCACACATAATTATGTTATTTATTTATCCTTAACCTATGAATACTCTCTTTATTAGGGATTTTATCTTAATTTACATTCCCTTGAGACTTATTTGTAGTTATGCACCAACTCACTTTTATATAGTGTATATACTGTACTTTGACATAGTATATCATGAATACATTTATTCTAAGGATATTATAATGTTTTTATTAACTCAAATTTTTGTATTCAGGAATCTATCATTTGGTTAGTAACTCTAACTAAAATATCATTTTAAATGTATTATAGATTTATTATTCTAAATCTTTCTCATTAATGTCCATGTTTTAAAAATGGTGTTAAGGATTTATTGATATGGACATGAATGTTTTAAAATTAAAATTACTTTTAAAATTTTGAAAGTGGTATGGGAAACTGTGATTAAAAAATATCGTTTAAACGACTTCTGGATAAATAGTGAGACTTTTAAATGTTTTAAAGAAAAAAGGATATTTCTCTCAAATAGTTTTACTGATTATTTTAATCTATGTCAATATCCTTCATTATTATTGATTTAGGTTGATACAATCTTCTATATTTTTTTGAATGAGTTATGTTTGACTATAGATGTTCTATTTTTATACCATTCATGTTTTGTTGTTAATATTTTGACATTTCGTATGCTATTTCTAATACGGATGTTTAGATTGTGTTTCAACCTTTTCATATGAAGAATGCATTGGACGTAGTAAGTGATGGGTGGAGCCCACTACAGCTCCTTGATGTATCAGTAGGTCTCATGAGACAAACTAGTGTCTTGGCACAAGCCCTTGACAACATTTTTATTTTTAGTCTTGGCATGAGGCCTTGACTATGTGGTTATGATGTCTGGCATTTTTCATTCCATAATTATGAAATAGATATTGATATTACTTGTGATTGTTCGACTAGTATAATATCCATGTGAATAATTATATTTAATTATTTTATTTATCTTTTACAAATTATGTTGATGTTTAAGTTTAAAATGCCTTTTTTTAGTCTTATACATTGCCTTAAATGTTTATGCTTATTTATGAAAGTTTCTGCTATATTGTTACCCTTACTGAGAATCTGAACTCACCCCTTTATTATGTTTTATTTTTTCCATGATGTGAAAAATTATATTATGCTTGATTTGCAGGGATAGGTTAAGGGATATGAGTGTGTCCAATGGGGACATATTGTTGTTGTTGTTTTATGATGTACTATAAAACTTATCTATGTATCTTGTACTTCAAAGGCTAATAAACTAATTTGTCTTTCGAGAGTTGATCTCTAGTGATCATACCAATGTTATGTAATAATGCACCGATTCTTGGTAACTGGGGTCAGGGCATACAAGCTTAGATAGAGTCATATTGAGAGGTGAATCATCATATCCCCATGAGGAGAAGGGATATTGGTGGTGGATTGCAAGTGTTAGGGAATTTGAGGTTCTGATTAGCGGGGAGTTAGTCTCAATAGTTTTTATCTTCCCATTTCTCTAGGACTGAATTTATCATCCCCCCACTAAGAGATTCACATCATATTTATTTTCCTTTAGAGGCTATGGGAATCAGTGATCTCACTGTATAACTATTATTTGGGTCCATTCCTATATGGGGTTCCAGATCCTTAGAGGTCGTATCATTAATCATCCCATTGTACTTGTTTTGATTTTGTGGAATGTAATTATCTTCTATATATAATGTTCAATATTGAATAATTAAAATCATGTTTGTTTCATTTTGAGGTACATGGGATTTATGATAAACCTTATATTATAAACCAGCCCATGACACATATATGTTAAGAAATTAAAATTTTATAGAAAAGTATAGGTTATTAAATTATTCTGTAACTAAAAAAAATCACCCATGAAATTTTAATTCATATCCTCAATTGAAAATAAATGAGGGTATCACTATTTCATTACATCTTCAGGTTCCTATGTTGTCTCTTCATATTTATGGTTTTGAGAATGTACTTGGACATGGAGATCTATCTTGTTTCATAAAACTTTGTCTCTATGATACAAGATCTTCCTCAATCACTCTTTATTAGAGAGGTTGTTCTCTACTTGAAACACCTTTAGTTTAAGTACATGTGAATGATATAGTATATAATATTTTAGGAGAGACCCACAAGGCTCATTATTTTCATGATTCAAGTGTGTTGGAAATTTCGATTGATAGGCCATAACCATTATATGGTCCAGAATCTAAAAGGGGATAATGTGTCTATGGATATGATTTACCTTATTTATAAACCACACAACTCTCTCCCAGGAAGATTTCCAAAGTAAAAAATTATCACTAGTATTGAAATTCATGTCTCATTAATGATTCCCAATAACATTTTTTTTAAATTTTTAGGATTTAATGTGTTATTAAATGTCTTTAACAGTCACTTTCATTTCTTTCACAAGTTTATGTCCCAAAAGATTTTAACCATCACCTTCATCGCAACATGTTAAAGTTATGTATTTATTCCCATATAGAGGTTTATATGGGGCACTCTTTATACTTGAGTGGAAAAAATTATTGTATTTAACATCATATCCAAACTCACTTTAGAATAACATGACCAGAGCTCTATATATCCATATGAGAACCAACCGATATACAAGAGAGTTCCAAATAGTAGTGAGGGTCTAAAATATAACCATTGAAATAATATGCTCTCATATTAGAGTAGAAAAAATAACAAAACTATCATATAATAATCCATGCAAAAAATATAAAAGAATAACATAAACACCACTTGAATATCCAGCTAAAAATAAATGAAATTCCATATTCTATAAAAAATGACTTATCCAAAATTTCATACAAGTCAGGGAGGAATTGTTAATACCTCCCATGGGAAGATAATATATAACTGAGACCAAAATATAAATCATAATTAAAATATATATCATGAACCTGATTATTCAGTATATTCTATCACATGATCCAATCCAAGCTATACAACGGAATCATCTAATACTAGGAATTTTCACTATCTATGTGTATGTAAAAGAGGTTTAATCAAGTAACAATGTGCCAACACCACCCGAGAAGGGTTTACCATAACTTAGTACGACACTATCAATGGTGTCCCTAAAATATCTATCTGATCAAATGCATCATGATATATATTAATAAATAGATGATGCATAAATAATGAATCACCATCGACCTTGGGGTTCCTTGGTGACATGATGAATAGACTATACCTACTTTGACTAGTGCAATATGTCACTGAAAAAGTGGCATGACTAACTAGGTGGAATAAGTATTCCACACTATAAATTTTTCCAATATTTGATTACCTAGGGATCCACAACTGAACCTAGAAGCTTTACAAAATTATCATTACATGGGGTACCAATATCCCAACCCATAACAATTGAAAAAATATCATCACCAGGGGGATCCTTTAGTAGACCAACCCAAGTAAACAAATAATTTCCCCTAAATTTTCCTACAATAATGCATGAAGTGTATTATATATATATATATATATATGGGATGGTGACATTATGGGTTCAACCAGATTGGTCTATTATAAATTTGTATTATAATATGTTAGGTTTTCTTCAGAAGGACCTATATATTATAAAGAACCTTCTTATTATTTGGGGAAGTTTGGTAATTTGGATATTAGTAATTTTCATAACTCAAGAGGTAGATTATGAGTTTGTTTCAGATCACCACATATCATGATGAAAAATGAGTTACCATGTGTAGTCGAGATTTTATTACCATTTTTTGTTTTTTATGGGTTATTATTTGACATAGTGGTTTATGATCCTCATTTTCATGTACTGGTTGCCTTGGAGTTGTTTTAGATTTTGGGGCATAATTAGTAAAGGTAATGAAGTTTTAATATCAACATAGATGGTATGAAAACAAAACAATGATCAAACACATTATTTTATAAATGTTAAGGTGGTTGTGAAATGCATGGAACATGGTTGGAAACCATGTGGTTGTCCAGGAATAACCCCTTATACAATTTATTTTTTGATTTAGAACCCATGATTTTTGGATTCTTTGAGTGTCTCTCATTGAAGAATACAAAAAATTGGTGATAGAATATATTGATATTAAGAATTAGTTTAAAATACAATTATGAGATTATTTTATTAATTCACATGTGATATAACTATTTTAGGTGTGAAAAATTAATTTCCTAAATATTATTTTAGTTTTCAAAGTGAACCTTGAAAGGATACTTGTGAAATGTTGATTGGTTTCTAGATCATGTGTTTAAAAATAGTTGTTTATTCATGATAATTTAGAAAAAAATTTATTTATGAAAAAATATAACGGTCTACAGGTATGAATGATACACCATTGAATAATGTTTCAAATAAATCTTAAATGTATTAAATGAAATGGTTGTATACCATATTGTTAAAAAAGGGAAATTTTTTGGTTTTAAGAAAACCCTATGATTGATTTCATCATGTAATCTAGAAAAGAAAATGGTTTTGAAAGTGGAATGTTAAATGAAAAAGTACACAATTTTTTAAGAAAACCCAATTTTATAATGTGAATGGTGTTTTCTAAAAAATATTTTCAAACATGGATAATAAAATTCAATATGAAAATGAATATTTTTAAAGCTTTTACTTGAATGGTAGTAGGTTTCATATTTTAATTGAATAGTTGTTAAATGAACCTATTTTGATTTTTTCTAATGTAATGAAAGAGTTTTACTTAAAAAATGAGTTTCTTGTATATCTTCATTTCAAATGGTGTTTGGTGGTTCTCAAAATGAACAATTTTTGAAAAGGGATACTTCTCTTTATACTAGTTTGTTTTGAAACCTTTATGAAAGTGTTTGATTACTTTATTGATTTTTATGTTTGGTATTTGCCTTTATTATGTGTAGGGTTTATTAATATACTTGGAAGGGTATATCTATATGGAGTTATCATATCAGGTGTCTTGATTAAATCTTTTGGATTGTTTATGATTTTAAGTACCATTCTTTCACCAAGAGGGGTGTTTGCCTCTTACCTTTAGTCTTATCATTTACCCTAGTATACTGGTGAGTGTTATAGTCTCTATTGATATTATTTTGTGTAAGAAGTAAATAACTATATATATTTATTTAGGTAGATGAGATGGTAAGGACTGACCTTCTTTGAATCATTGTTTTCTTCAATAGGATTGGAATATTGAGTGAAACAAGTGATTAAGAGTAATATACATCATGAGTTTTTTATTTAATTTTTGATTTTATTCTCTTTGTGATCTATATTTTTAGGGATAGATTTATGAAAAAAAATATTCCAAGTTTTTTTGTCTTGGTGTTATGAACATAGAAATACTTGGGTATGTGCATGGGTAACTAGGTTTGGTTTTGTGACCAAACTGTTTAAGTAATCCATCAAGGATATGCATGTTTTTGGATAGACTTTGTGAAATATTGGGTTAAATCCTGTAAACTTAAGTTACCAAGAGTGTAGTCTCACAAATCAAGAATATATTCATTACATTTATCATTTGGTCACATCTTTATTCATACAATCTTTTTTTATGAGATATGTGGTTTATTTGGTGTTTGGGATTATACCTTACTAATGATTATTGGGGGTGGTTCAAAATAATAATATTTTGAACATGTCTTGGGGTTGATTCCTTTTTTAGGATCGATCAGGTTTCCTCTCTATTGATTTTTTCTTACGAGATAATGTTGTTCTTCCTAAGTTAGAAATGGAGAGAATGTGGTTTCCTATGAATTAAATATGAAGCCCCAAATAACATGTTGATTTTCTCTTTTATTTATTTTCAATATCCTCATTGTACCATTTTAGCGTAAGTATGAAAGGTTAGGTGGAACATATTTGGTCTATGTTATCCTCAAATACTTATATTGTATAATCATAAAGTTATGACTACATTGAATGGTTTACAGTTGATAAAACACTATTTTATTGAATATTTTATTGATAATAAATGATATAATTTCCTCACATTGTGTTAAATATGTTCAATTATAAAATATTTGGGATTAGATCATTCATTTGAACATCTGATGAAAATTTCAGTTTTACCCTTTCAAAATCACTGTAGTATTTCAATCATAAATATTTTTATTTGAATTATTTAAAATTAATATTTTGTAATTGTGTTCCTTAAATCATGGGATACAACTTTTTTTTAGGACACATGATAAAAAGAATGCATCTGGATGGAGTAATTGGGCCATAAAGTCAAAGGTGGTCTGGA
Organism: Viscum album; assembly: GCA_963277665.1. Classification (NCBI taxonomy): domain Eukaryota; kingdom Viridiplantae; phylum Streptophyta; class Magnoliopsida; order Santalales; family Viscaceae; genus Viscum; species Viscum album. The sequence goes on along the minus strand of OY728133.1, from coordinate 647,782,234 downwards.
CACGCCATAATGGAAAAGATTATGTATTTCAGCCATAACTCCTTCATCTAGGATTTTATTGAGACAAAAGTTTTAGAGTATATAGAGGACCCATATGCTCACATATGATCCTTCTAGAAGTTCAGCCAATTCACGAGTTTTTTTGGTCAAATGGGCAGTTCAAGTTGGATAAAAAATATTTGTCCGAGATTCCCCATTCACACTTGAAACCACTTTGAACCTAGCCTCCCCACCACTCTATAAATTGTTGTTTTTCTAATTTGGTGGGGTTTGGGACGTGAATTAAGAGATTGGAGGAAGAGGAGAATTGGTTTCACCCAAATTATCCAACCATTGTAAGAGGGTTAGCTCTTGAAGCAAGGATCCCCTCATCGAAGCCTCTTTCTCTTCTTCATGTTGTAATATTTTCATTTGTGTTTTAAAATTCTTTATTATTATTATATTTATCCTATTTTCTTCTATTTTATTTAAATTTCTTCTTCTACTAATCTTCCTCTTTGGTCTGGAATTATTGAGTAGAAGCGTTATTGGGTTATACCCATTATGAACCTTTGCAGATGCAATTCGCTTCTACGAAGATTACGCCACCCATGGAAGAGTAGTTCTTTTTAGTAATTGATCAAACTCTATCCTTATTCATTAATTTATTTTGAATCAACGAGATACTATAATTCACATATTATGATCTATTAATTGAGTTTTTAATTTAAATTAAACTAAGAAAGAAATTGAATAGTTAGCACAAAACATGCGAGGTCGGGAATTGTGTGAACCGTGAGAGTGAAACCTTAACCGACAATTCAAAACCACATGGGATTAATTTTTAGAGTTCAAACATAATCCCTAAACTCAATTAATTCTAATTTCTAGAGGGGAAATGTGCCTTAATTCACCACTAACTATAAGCTAATCATAGATCATCAATCAAAGTAGGGTGTTGCGATTGAATGTTCCGAAGTTAGCCTAGGGTTAAATTCACTTAATCTTCATGGTAAAGTTAATTCTAGTAGGGTTAGGGATTTAAAAAATTAAGGGATCATGATTAAGTGAATGTTAATTTAAATGATAATGATTAATAATAGATTGAAGAGGTAGAGTTATATCGATTGCGCCTTTTAAAATATTTTCAGAAAAACATCTTCTTGTTGTGTCTTTTTAATCAAACTTCATTTCAAAATTAAAAACAAAAAAAGCAATCTTCTTCCAGAAAACTTTTTCAAATTTTATAAACAACAAACAACCACCCCCATCCTTTAAAGTAGTGTTTCAATTTTATTCTCTTTTATTTTTAGAATACCTTTGAAAAGTTGTTTTAATTCACTTCCTCTTTTGAAATATGACCTTGGTCAGCCACTCTGCTGCACCTAAGTATCCCAAAATCATACTAATCATTTGAGGGCGCCCACGATAGCGCTCTTTCAAAATGGAACCATTTCTGGGGAGGCAAGTAATTATTTCAACCAATTAGAGTTATTTCTTTTATTTTACATTTTATTCTCTTCCTCCCTTCTTTCTTCCTTCTTTACCCAATCTGATTTCTTTTTTCTTCTTGTTCTTTTATTTTCATCTACTTCTTTTTGGACCATAAACTCAAACTTCTAATTTTTATTTTACTATGTTCCAATTTCCTTCTTTTTATATTTCATTGATTTATGAAACGAACTAATCCTGAGGATATCTTAGATCTTGACCCTAAGATTGAACGTAGCCTTAGAGCACAAATCATACATTCTCAGTATAAGAGAAGTTTCAACATTAAACCAGTTGGAGAATTACTCCAATATCAGAACATTGAAATAGCAATCAATTCAAATTCAACCATAAAATAAGAACCAATGGCTGAAAATAATGGAAATGAACTTAATAGAACCATTCTAGAATTTCCTGTACCTGATATTAACTATCAACCAAATTGTATTTCATACCCAAATCTCGAATCGGACTTTGAACTAAAATCTGGGTTAATTCACTTACTTCCAAAGTTTCATGGCCTCTCTGGTGAGGATCCCAATAAACATTTGAAAGAATTTAATGTGGTTTGTTCAACCTTGAAACCAATAAGTGTATGTGAACACCAAATCAAACTTAGAGCATTCCCATTCTCACTTGATGGGGCTTTGAAAGATTGGATGTATTATTTACAACCCGAAGATGTAACTTGTTGGAATGATTTAAAATGTCTTTTCTTGCAGTGATTTTTTCCAGCATCAAGGACCCCTTCCATTCATAAAGAGATATCTGGGATCAAGAAAGCACAAGTGGAGTCAATGTATGAGTACTGGGAGAGATTTAAGAAGTTGAGTACAAGCTTCCCACATCACCAAATCAGTGAGCAACTACTCATCTAGTACTTCTATGAAGGACTCACACCTATGGAGAAAAGTATGGTGGATTCTGTGGCTGGAGGACTATTGGTGTACAAGACACTAGTAGCTGCACATGCGTTCAACTACAAAATGGACCCAAACTCCCAACAATTTGGCGATCGTGGTGCACCACATGTTAGGGGAGTACATCAGGTAAGTCCATCTTCTCTTGAAAGTCATTTGATTGATACCAATTTGGAATAATTGACAACTATGTCGAGGTAGATTTCTTTGGCTCAAAATACATCCCAACCCCCTCCTTCAAGGCCTTGTGGTATTTTCACTAAGACAAGCCACCCAACTGACTGTTTCCTACAACTTCAAGAAATAGAAGATTGTGCAGTAGTGTTCCTTGGGAGACCATATCAGCAGCAACAACAGACATATCCCCAAAATAAATATGACTCCTTTGCACCAACATTCAACCAAGGGTGGAAGGATCAATCATACATGAGGTATGGCTCTGGGAAACAACAAATCCCCCCTTTTCAACCAAACTTCTAACAGCCTCCGCCTTACTAGCAGGGTTTCCAACAACCCCAAAGGAGATTTGAAGCTCAAAAATCATCAAGCCAGCAACAAAGGAATCCCCCATCCAAGGTAGATTCTAACACTGATGACCTTTTGAAGCAAATTTTTTTTCATCAATAGAATGAGGTTAAGAGTCAAGGTTCAAAGTTGATGGAGTTGATGACTTAAATAATACAGATTGCCACCGCCCTCCATGAATTTGTATGTAATAATTCTGGAAATCTACCTTCCCAACCCACTACAAATCCAAAGGGGAATTTCATTTCCATCACATTGAGAAGTGGGAAGCAAAAAACTGATGCTTCTACAACTACAATTCCACCTGGATTCACCTCAACTCCAAAAAGACCAATTCCATACCAACTGATGAGCAATCCAATGAGAAAGATAAAGGTAAGAAAAATATTGATGATGTTCCTCCTAAACCCCTTCCTTTTCCAAACAGGGTTGTTCAAACCAAGAAGATGGCTGAAGAGACGATGAAAAAAGAGGTTTTGGACACATTCAAGTGTGTTGAGATCAACATCCCTCTACTTGAAGCCATCAAACAAATCCCAAGGTATGCCAAATTCTTAAAAGATCTATGCACCAATCGAAGAGGGCTCAGGGGAAATGATAGGATCAATCTTGGAAGGAATGTGTCAGCACTCATTACACCAACTCTAGAAATGCTGACAAAGTGCAAGGATCCTGGGACATTCACCATCCTATGCACCATAGGGGATTTTCAATTTTCTGATGCACTTTGTGATTTGGGAGATTCCATAAATGTGATGCCTCACTCTATATTCTCTTCTTTACAGGTTGGTGAGTTGAAGTCGACGAGAGTAGTGGTGCAATTGGCGAATAGAGCTATGACATATCCAGCAGGAGTCCTAGAAGATGTACTTGTCCGGGTAAGAGACATGATCTTTCCTGCAGACTTCTATGTGCTCAAAATGGAGGATGATCAGGTAAGTTCTCATGCCCCCATTATCTTAGGTAGACCCTTCCTCAAAACTACAAAAACTATCATAAATGTCAATGAGGGTACACTTTCCAAGGAATTTGGGGATGAAGTTGTGATATTTAATGTTTTGGATTCCATGATGTACCCCTTAGAGGATCATTCTTCATTTGTTATCTCCCATTTTGAACAAACAAGTAAAAAAACCATGGAATTGGATTGTCCTATGATTAGGGAGATTATGAGTATTAGTTTTAGTTTTATGTCTAAGAGTACTTCCACGGCTGTTTCTAAGGAAAAAGACTCTCTAAGATTTGATTTTGAAATGGAGTCATATTATTCTTTTGATCATGTGAACTCTGATTATGACATGGCTGTAGAGTATGCTGATGTATTTGATGCTTTATTCTCGAATTTTGATGATGTATATTCTGATACTGATGCTCTTTGTGCACATATTTCAGTTCCTTCTATGTCTCCATCCATACACCACCCCCAACACTAGAACTCAAGCCATTGCCACCAAATCTCAAATACTCAAACTTGTTGAGTAGTGAGAAATTACCTGTTATCATTGATAACAATCTCCCTTTTGAACATGAAGAAAAACTTTTGAATCTTTTGAGGGAGAACATCAGGGAAATCGGGTGGACTTTGGCTGACATATCAGGTATTATCCCCTCCATATGCATGCATAGGATTCTTTTGGAGGATGGGGATAAACTAGTGAGGAAACCACAAAGGAGACCCAATCCAACCGTTTTGGAGGTTGTCAAAAAAGAGGTAGAAAAATTACTCGAGGAAGGTATAATTTACCCTATTTCTGACTCACAATGGGTTAGCCCTGTCCAGGTTGTTCCAAAGAAAACTGGTTTCACTGCTATAAAAAATGAATATGATGCTTTAGTTCCTATGAGAGTACAAAATAGTTGGCGAGTGTGTATTGATTATAGGAAACTAAATCAATCCACTTGTAAGGAACATTTCCCACTTCCATTCATTGACCAGATGCTTGAGAGACTTGCCGGTAGGACATATTATTGCTTCTTGGATGGTTTATCTGGCTATTTTCAGGTTCCCATTGTAGTAGAGGACCAGGAGAAGACGACATTCACCTGCCCATTCAGTACCTTTGCTTATCGAAGAATGCTATTTGGACTTTTCAATTCCCCAGGTACCTTCCAGAGATGCATGGTGAGTATTTTCTCAGATTTCATTGAGACCTGCATGGGGGTATTTATGGAAGATTTTACAGTTTATGGATCCTCATTTGATGAGTGTCTCTCTAGTTTGGGTGATGTATTGTATCATTGTATTTAGAAGAATCTAGTCTTAAATTTTGAAAATGTCATTTCATGGTTGAAAATGGAATTGTCTTAGGTCATATAGTCTCACAACATGGCATTGAAGTTGATAAATATAAGGTAGACATTATTCCACCCCTTCCATATCCTACATGTGTGTGTGAAGTTCGATCATTCCTTAGACATGCTAGATTTTATCGATGCTTCATCTGAGATTTTAGTAAGATTGCTCTACCCTTATCTCGATTGCTTCAAAAAGATATTAACTTCAATTTTGATGATTCATGCAGTGTATCATTTGATGAGCTAAAGAAGTGTCTGACCACTCCACCGATCATACAGCCCCCGCAGTGGGACCTTCCATTTGACCTTATCTGTGATGCATCTAACTTCACAGTTAGAGCTGTCTTATCTCAGAGGGCGGAGGGATGTTCACATGTGATTTCGTATGCATCGAGGATGTTGGATTCTGCCCAATCAAACTACACCACAGTAGAAAAGGAGTTTCTTGCTGTAATATTTTCATTAGATAAATTTCGTTCATATTTATTGGGATCTAAAGTATTTTTTTTTTCAGACCACGCAGCTTTGAGGTACCTCCTAAAGAAGACAGATGCAAAGCCATGACTTATCCGTTGGATGCTCCTTATTCAAGAGTTTGACATCGAGATAAAGGACACGAAGGGGTCATAGAATTTGGTGGCAGACCACATGTGTAGGCTTAATCACACACCATAGGGTGACACCTTGGACCATGTACCACTTCGAGACACTTTCCCTGATGAGAATCTCTATACCATCTCAGGTACGTATCCTTGGTATGATGATTTAGTTAATTACATTGTTTCATTTGAAATCCCAGAAAATTTGAAGAATCATCATGTCCAAAAATATAAAAGTGATTCTAGGTATTATGTGTGGGATGATCCTTACCTATGGTGCATGTGTAGTGACCAAGTCATTAGGAGGTGTGTTCCCGATCATGAGTTTGAGTCTGTTTTGCATTTCTGTCATACACTTGCTTATGGTGGACACTTCGGACCCCAACGGACATCTAGGAAAGTTTTGGACTCTGGATTATATTGGCATAGATTATTCCACGATGCCCATGTGTTTTTGAAGTCATGTTCGCGTTGCCAACACACTGAGAACATTTCTAGGAGACATGGGATGCCCCAGCAACCCATACTACTCTGTGATATTTTTTAGGTATGGGGATTTGATTTTATGGGTCATTTTCCTAGTTCATCTGGTTTTTTATATATTTTGGTTACTATTGATTATGTGAGTAAATGGGTGGAGGATAAGGCCACCAGGATTGATGATTCTCATGTTGTTGTGGACGTTGTCAAAGCACATATTTTTTGCTGGTTTGGAGTACCGAAGGCCATAATTAGTGACCAAGGGACACACTTCTGCAATCGGAATTTTGTTTCCCTTCTTCAAGAGTATGGGGTGAGACACAAAACATCAACACCATACCACCCCTAAAAAAATGGCCAGGCTGAGGTTTCAAATAGGGAATTGAAACAAATTTTGGAGAAAACTGTGCTGCCCAATAAGAAGGATTAGAGAAAGTACTTGGATGATGTGTTATGGGCTTATAGGATAGCATACAAGACACCCATTGGTATTTCCAAATTTCAGATTGTTTTTTGGAAAGCATGTCATCTCCCTGTAGAAGTTGAGCATCAGGCTTATTGGGCTATAAATAAATGTAACATGGATTTGGTCCAAGATGGAATCCAAAGGACACTGAAATTTCAAGAGCTTGAGGATATTAGATTGTGTTCATATGAGAAATCAAGGCTCTAAAAGGAAAGATCAAAAGTATACATGATATAATGATCCAACAAAGGGAGTTTCATGTTGGAGAGAAATTCCTTCTCTACAGTTCACGACTAAAGCTGATGCCTGGTAAGTTGCGTTTCAGATGGTTATGTCCTTTTATTCTATCTAATGTTTTTCTTTATGGTGCAGTGGAGATCACACAAGAGGACACTATAAGGATATTTACAGTCAATGGGAAATTTATAAAGAGATACATTGAGGGACTTCCTACTAATGCGGTGGATTTTATCACACTGCAAGACCCCATCATCACTTGAGCACATCAGGCTATTCCTAACCCTTTCACTTTTATATTATTTGTCCTATTTAAAAATTCTTCATTTCATGTGCATATATCATCTCATGGGTTCACATTTAGGAAAATGCAATATTTTAAGTGTGGGGGAGGTAACCTTTTATTTTAGTAATTTCAATTGTTTTCCTGTTAAAAAAAACAAAAAAATTGTGGGTTTTTCAAATTTTGTGTGTTTATTTCTCAAATTTCTTTGTGTTTTTGAAATTTTTGAGCTGAAATGATTCTCATAACAATTTTGAAATTCATATAAATTAGTGAAACAATTTATCCCTTGAAACTAAGCTTAAATTAATACTGAAATGACTTTGTTTCAAGTTTAAATATTTAGTAATTTCATGAAAAGTACACTGATTTTTGAATCCCATGCCACATCTCACTGTCTTTATATATGAAATCACTTTCCTGTGAGGCTTCTAAACCATTATTTTCATATTCTTTACATTCACCTCACTTCTTGAGAGAACCAAACCATGCTTGATTTAACCATAATTTGATCTATTCCTGTCAAAACTTAAGGGTTTGAGGTACTTATGTTTAAATGATTGAGGCATTTGTTTGGTATTAAAGCCCCTATTTCAAAGAATCCTTTTTTTATAATGCCCTACCTTGAACATTTAATCCTTGTAGCCCTTAGAATCCATGCAAATCCTGTTAGGTTAGCTACATTACAAGCCAATTTTCCCTATCCAACCAACTCTTGAAGTGAAATTGCATAATCTAGTTGAGCTTAAGTGTGGGGGAATCTATCTTGTGTTGTGCTACCACATTATGTGATACTTTGGATGGAAAATTAAATTATAAAGAGATGTGTTTGTTGTTGAATAAAGTAATTATATTGAAATCTGTGTCTTTTCTGGAGATTTCATGACAATTGAAGCTGTGCCTTTTCTGGAGCTTCTAATTGAGGTGAAAAGCTGTGCCTATTTGGAGTTTTCAAGAAAATCATGTTTGAGAAGATTGACATTTTTTATGATGAAATGATGAATGATGTATACTTTTCATGACTTTTCATGACGATAGAGCTGAATTGATATTGTGGGGATTGAGGAGAAGACCATATTAAAGTGAAAGTTAGATTAATGCAATTTTTCTTCAAAAAGTGTCAAGCTCTCCTCATTCAGCCTCAGATTTTTTCACATCTAAATCCTACTAGCCGAAATGCACAGAGAAAACCTAAAAAGTCCTCAAGATAAAAATACTTCCTTGACTCACATCGGGTGGCGATGTAGGAATTTATCAAGTCTTTGGTGACCCTTGTATGAGTTTGGATGAGAAATACATTGGAAAAAAAATTGATATTTGTGTGATAAGAGAAAATTCAAGCGAGGTAAGTGTTTTGTGCATGGGAGGATAAATAAATTGGAAATATGTTGAATTATATAAATGAAGAACTTGAAATAATGTTTTTTATGGGGCATGATATATATTTTTTCTTGGTGTGTAGTTGTTTGATCTCAATGACATGTGTTTTAAAATTGGTTTTAATTTGATATTGATGTTTACTTGATATGAGGTTTTTCTCAGGAGTGCAAAAGGGTAAGTGTGGGGGAGTTGATAAAAAACAACTTTATTGAATAATTTATTGATAATAAATGATATAATTTCCTCACATTGTGTTAAATATGTTCAATTATAAAGTATTTGGGATTAGATCATTCATTTGAATATTTGATGAAAATTCAAGTTTTACCCTTTCAAAATCACTGTAGTATTTCAATCTTAAATATTTTTATTTGAATTATTTGAACATAATATTTCGTAACTGTGTTACTTACTTAATGGGATACAACTTTTATTCAGGACACTTGATGAAAAGAATGCATCTGTATGGAGTAATTGCGCCATAAAGTCAAAGGTGGGCTGGAAATGCCAGAATGGAGAAGCTTATGTATTTCGGCCATAACTCCTTATTATGGGCTTGGATTGAGTCAAAAGTTTTAGAGAAGATAGAGGAACAATATCCTCACATATGATCCTTCTGTAAGGCCAGCCAATTCACGCGTTTCGTTGGTCAAATGGGCGGTACAATTTGGTATAAAATATTTTTCCGAGATTCCCCATTCACACTTGAAACCACATTGAACCTAGCCTACCCAAGACTCTATAAATTGGTGTTTTTATCATTTGGTGGGGTTGGGGACTTTCATTAGGATATTAGAGGCAGAGGGTAATTGGTTTCACCCAAATTCTCCAACCATTGTAAGAGGGGTAGCTCTTGAAGTAAGGATCCCCTCATCGAAGCCTCCTTCTCTTCTTCATGTGGTAATATTTTCATTTGTGTTTTAAACTTCATTGTTATTCTTTTATTTCTTATCTTTTCTTATTTTTTATTTAAATTTATTCTTCTTTTAATCTTCCTCTTTGGTCTGGAGTTCTTTAGTAGAGGCATTATTGGGTTATACCCATTATAAACCTTTGCAAATGCAATTCTCTTCTACGATGATTACGCCACCCATGGAAGAGTAGTTATTTTTAGCAATCGATTAACCTCTATCATTATTAATTCATTTATTTTGAATCAATGATATTATATAATTCACATATTATGATCTATTAATTTAGTTTTTAATTTAAATTAAACTAAGCAAGAAATTTAATAGTTGACACAAAACACGCGAGGTCGGGAATTGTGTGAACAGTGAGAGCACAACCTTAACCGGTAATTCAAAACCACATGTGATTAATTTTTAGAGTTCAAACATAATCCCTAAAATCAATTAATTCTAATTTATAGAGGGAAAATGTGCCTTAATTCACCACTTAACATAATCTAATCTTAGAACATCAATCAAAGCAGGGTGTTGCGATTGCATGTTCCGAAGTTAGCCTAGGGTTAAATTTGCTTCATCTTCATAGTAATGTTAATTCTCGTAGGGTTTTAGACTTAACAAATTAAGGGATAATAATTAAGTGAATGTTAATTTAAATGATAATTATTAATAATAGAGTTAAGAGGGAGAGTTATATTGATTACACCTTTTAAAATATTAAAAAAAAACATCTTCTTTTTGTGTCTTTTTAATCAAACTTCATTTCAAAATTAAAAACAAAAAAAAATGCAATATTCTTCCAGAAAACTTCTTCAGGTTTTATAAACAATAAAAAAACACCCCCATCCTTTCCAGTAGTGTTTCAATTTTATTCCCTTTTATTTTTAGAATACCTCTGAAAAGTTGTTTTAATTCACTTCCTCCTTTTAGAGACGACCTTGCTCAACCACTCTGCTGCACCTAAGTACCCCAAAATTACACTAATAATTTGAGGGCGCCCATGACAGCGCTCTTTAAAAGGTGAATGGGTAAAAGTTTCACCTAATTATGGATATAGTTTTTTGGGGAGGTATGGTAATTTAGAACCTCGTTATATTGGCCCATTTGAAACTATTTAGTAACTTAGAAAGGTATCTTATCAATCATAATTACCATATAATTTGACTTCTAACCAGGTTGTGTTTCATGGTTCCCCAATACAAAGTAATAGTCATATTCATCCCATGTTATCGATTTGGAGTATGTTCAAATTGAACATTTCTCTTCAGGGATTAAAAGGACTATTAAAATAGTATACCAATAAGATAAAATGCTTAATGAAAAAAATGATCCCATTGGTTCGAGTGCTATAAAAGTGTGGTAGGGATATCCATGAGACATGAAATCATGAGACCTTAAAGGTGGAAAAAGTCTCTTATAACTTTTCAACTTTGTGAACAAGATCCTTTTTTGGGATAGAATGATTCATTGTGGGGAGAATTGTGACACCCTCTAAGTCATAGGTATATTAACGTCTAGACTGGTTTATCTCTTTTGAGGTTATAGAGCATTCTAGTAGTCAGGTATTGAGAATTCAAGGATTTGGAAAAAATAGACAAGGTGAGAATTTTGTGCAAAATTAGTTGTAACATTGCAGTGACTATGTGGGATAGATCTATAAATTTTAGTGGGGATTGTTTTGTCTAAATCATGATTTGTCTAAATTTTTTAGTGCAAATATATACCATGTAAATTTTTGGGTTTGAGTCTAGAGGATATATAACATATTTAACACTTTTTCTCAAATAGTGTTGATATTATTATTAAACCATGTGACTAAGTTTTCAAAGGGAAGTGGCTCACCCATGGCCTATTTAACCATGTGGTGTAACCATTGAACCTAATATGAACATCTTAAAATAAAATTCACCTCAATTATTTTCTTAATTAATCATATAATCTCCTCATAAACCTTGATTTTCTATAACTATACCCTCCCTGAAATTCTATAAGACTCTCCCCATGATTCCTTGGTTACCCTCAATTGATTTGGGAGGATCTCTTCATGTTTTATTCCATTTTCACTCTATTTATCCTCTTTTTTATCAACCATCTCTTTATATTTCTTATATTTGTATCAGTGACACCCTAATTTGATATTTTTACTAAATCTAGATGGGGTTTTAGTAATTTATGGTTTTTCTCATGGATCTATGATTGTTAGGACACTATCTTATTATTTTCTATTATCGGTTTTGAAAGCGACTTCATTCTATCCACTGGTGAGGTATGTGTCTCTATCTTATTGTCTACACCTTGAAATTCTTGTTTCCATATGATTATATTATCTAGTTTTTATTCATGAAATTCAATGTTTTTTGTTCATTAGTTTTGGTTTTTATCTTTATTGGTAGTGGAAAGTGTTTTCAAAATAGGTTTTCTATGAAAAAAATAATTTTATGTACATGATGTGTAAGATAGAATGCCTGAAAGATTTTTTTGAATTGAATTTTTTTCAAGCATAGAAGTGGTGTGAAATAAATATAGAAATTTATTTATGATATTTGTGATTTTTTTGTTAAAACATAATGATGATATATAACACATTGGGAGATCTTAGGGTATGGGAAAACTAAACATATGTAAACCTTAGTGTAGTAAGCTATCACTGGGGTCAGTTCCCATGATTTAATGGTTTATAGCAGGTATCCTTTCTTGGGGACAGAGGTTCCAAAAATTTTATATAACCTTATTCCTACTAGTTTTCCTTCATGTGTATACGTTATGTACACCGTCATGTATTGAATTTTCCATTGGTTCATTTTTGATACATTACATTCATGTTTATTTGATATTCTTCTTGACCCACTAGATATATTTTTCAAATCAAGAATGTCTAGATTACTCGTCCACTCTTTCCTAATGGATAAATGTAATGTAATATTATTTTCCTTACTATAATATGTAATTTTCTTAAAAATAAAACCAAATGATTATTTTATATGAAAAAATATTTCTTTTATAAAAAACTAGAAATAAATTTTATTCAAGAACTAATGGAAGTATGTGAATATAATTTGTATATATTTATAGTGGTATCATAATGAGATTGTTTTCTCCACACCATTCATAATAATTTTTGTGTACGTATACTTGTATTTATAGGATAAAATTAAATTGAAGAGTTCCATGTTGTGGAAGACTCACTTGGATCACACTTCCTTTTGGTGGATTGGGATGGTAGTGGTATATGGTAATGTGGAGATAGACATATGGATTGCATTAGGTTTCATATTGAAGGTATTTTTCATCTACAACTTATTATACAATTTTTGGATGTTACCTTTATGGTTTGGTTGTTTTGACATTTGATGTATTTTTTTGAATCTTTTGTGACACTCAAATTGCTTCTATATGATTGTATATTTCTTAAGTGTGAAATTATTCCCAATTTTCTTTATATGTTATCTAGGTTATTATTTCTTGCTGATGTGATCATGAATGTGCCTTAGGCCATGTCACAAACCAATTTGGTGACATTATGTGTTGAACAAGGTTGGTATTCTATGGATTCACATCCCACCCTAGAACCTTCATGAAAATATAATCATTAATGGGATGCACATCCCACCACAAAACCTTTAACAAAACATCATCACCTAGGGGACCCATATACATCCCTAGAACCTTTTCTAGTCTATAATTTACTAAGGTATTAACATCTCACCGTTGAACATTTACCAAAATATCACTACCCTAGGGATCCACATCTCAACCTGGGACCTTTTTAGATTATGACCATCTAGAGGAACCATGTCCTACCCTTAAACCTTTTTAAAATATAATCATTGAAGCATTAAAAACATAAAATACATTTCATAATTCATTTAAATGTTAAGTCATTTTAATTTTCAAGCTTGAAATTTTAATTTTCATTTCAAAGGGTTACTCGCCCATCCAACGTATCTATCCATAACAACCTAGGGACACCTCTATACTAGTCCATGTTTATCATATATTGAATCATACAAACCATCTTGGGGAATATATTCTTATATTAGTAGTTAAAAATAAATCTTATGGAACACCTCGGGTTTACATTGAAATTATTTATTTTATTAGTTTAAGGTACACCCACTTGGAATCCAAATACATAGGATCTAAATTTATTATTAAACCACTTAGAGTCATGATAATGTTATTCTATGATAAAACTAAATCATATACCATTTAATTTACTTTTATGTCAAGAAAAAATAATGTTAACATAATCAAACACCATACAGATGAGTAAAATGATATTATTATTTATGGATGACTTAGAGTCCCCCTAACTTAGACTTGAGTTATTGGTTTTCAGCTTTTCTTTGACTCCATTTCTTAAGATAGTCGAAGCCCAACCAGCCACAAACTATCAACCTGAGGCCCTTAATCTATCAAAAATCATTGAAATTAATTTTAAAAGAATTTTCATTAAATTATAAATTAAATCAATATTAATTTAATAATTAATACTTTGGGAATTATAAGATAATTTTTTACATTGGGATAGTTTGTAGCCTAAACCTTATGAAACAATATTTTGGCGACCCCCAGTATCCACCATGTCATTTAACACAAAAAAACCCAAATTTATCATTTCAAACAATCCATCAATTTTTTCAATATTGTTAGAAATCCAAAAATAAATCAAAGTAGTGACATACCATAACTAAACCACATAAAACCTAGAATATTAATCCACCCTAGAGCTTAATTAGCTAGACCACACCAGATTACCCTTTATAGAAATATGATTCCATCATTACATATTGGAATCATTAACATAACATATCCAAGATACAATACAATTATTGCTTATCAAGGTAATAGGATAACCAAAGAAGAAGAAACTAATTTTACCTTAAATGATGTGGAAAAACACATTCAATATTCATGGGTCAAGGAGGTTAAAAATAGGAGGGGATGGGAAGTGGATATCAAAAACACTATATTTTCACATCCTATAAATATCAAATATAGAAGGGGATTTAAAAATTTTAAGTCCAAAACACCATCCTGTTATATTAGCCTTAATTTAACTCTTTAATTAATATTTTAGGAAAATCTAGAAAAGGTTCATTAAAATTATTTTTAAAAAACTCTTAAAAATCTTACATACCACCCCTAAACAACACCTACACATAACCCTTAAAAATTGTCTTAGTAATTTTTCCTTATATGTGTGTTTTACCTTACATATCCAAAGAAATAAACATTACATATCGTACTTGGTCAAGGAATGACCCTTACATGTCATGGAAAAGAATCTTACATATCACCCTAATCCATTGGAAGTACCCTCAAATATTGTGGAAATGAATCTTAATTATCATAGTGAACACCCAATACTTAGGAAAATTTCAAATCTTAGGGTACTCAATATTACCTTTATATTTTTCATAAGGCTACTCTTTTCATATTACCTTTTCCACAAAGTTACTTATATGGATACAAGAAAAATAAGTAATGATAGTTATGTATCAATTAGTTTAAATTTATATATTAATTACCCTATATCAATACTTATCATTTATTTTCATATTATGGAAGAATTAATCTTATATATGATATGATTAATCTTATGTACCAAAAATTTACTCTCTTGCATAGATTTTTATCTTAAATATAAAAATGCTTCCAAATATTATGAAATTTATCACAAGAATATGACTCATATGTATGGGGTACCGATATGTAATATTAACATTCCCACATGGTTCTTTCTAAACATAAAAAAGTTAACCAATACCAAATATGATTACTCTTAATCATCATGGATAACAATTTTTTTGAACTCCATATTAACTCTGATGTATAAAGACCCTTACATATGGGACTTAACTATTTATATGTCGGACTACCCATACATAAGAGTAAAATTTTTCCACATAAGGAATCTTGTGTATAGGTTAATTAGAAATTTAGGCCAAAAAATTTTCAAACCTAAAGTCAATTATAGGTTATGAATCACACCTATCGTACCCAATTACTTAACTCCCAAATTTTTCAAAAATCTTTTACAACTCCAAAAAACCACCATATTACATTCCAATCCACTGAGAAATATCAAATGACTAAAAAAGTATCAACTCACTTTAGTGATATAATAAAAATTTATAAATACTTTTATTATAATTACTAAATCATTTAGAACTAAAAACAACCTTAAAACTCAACCAAAAAATTATACTATGCTAAAAAATAAACAAATTATGGTGTTATCAGCTTCCAGAAGATGAAATTTTCCACGAGGACACCCAAGATAGATTCAAAACTCACTTCAACAACTAAGGAACCTAACAGGGCTCAATATATATATATATACCCTTCTAATGATGTACCAACTCTTATATTCATGATCAAAATCATAATTCTCAAACAATCCCAGGATATGGGATAAAATTTTAATTTCCACTAATTTTCATTAACTTGTAATGACACATTTCCTTAAAAAATACCCACCATAAAAGATCATATACTTAATAAGTATTCACATTAATCCTTTATAAACCATCATTGTAAGCATGAACTAATATAATGCCCAATGTCATACTTCATGTTGTTTATGGTGATGCCACACAACAGCCAAATAAGGTCCACTGCTAAAAATATCTTTATCCTTCTCACAACAATGACGATTACTTACCAAAATTATGAAATGATTTTCCACTTTCTATAAAATTTGAAAAATATAATCCATAGAATTTATACCATTGGTTGAAATTACTAGCCTACATATGACTATCTCTCTCTTGACATCATACCCTAGCAGGCACACTTTTGGGGCTATATCTATTATAGAAGGATTATATTCAATGATCATGTTAGTATACATTCCATTTGATATGACATTCCATGAAACCTATCACCCCACTAGAACGTTTTTCTCAAAATTCACTCATTTTGATACCATTTTACTATCATACTACCTATTGTGTATGTGAGTTATCAATCATACTGGTTTTTTTAGTCTAATTATTTGTTACCCCTATGTGGGAATTTATTATTTACCACACATAATCCATAAAATTTTATTTGAGGACTATAATATAACTAAAACCACGTCTCTTTGGGTTAAAAAACTCCCCACTCCAAAATTTTGTAAAAAACTACTCAAAATGAGTGCAATTCCGTTTATACATCTATGGTGTGCATCCCACCATAAGAACTTACATATCATCGATTCTATAGAATGATATTACTTAATATCCACAATCTGTTGAACATAAATATTTTATATCCCCTCTTATGATCTCAATTTTACCATGGGGCCTCATGAAATTACTTTTTAATTCTATCTATAATGATCCACTATACACCCGATCCTGATAGATCTAACTCAAGGTCCACAACCATTTTCATTACAAAAAAACTATCAAGTTTTATCCCACTAAATGTACTACATAGTATCTCTATAAAATCATAGTTATTATGATTCCCAAGTTACCAAAACTAATGAAATCCATTGAATCCTATTCCATTACCCCAAATTACTCTAACCTTTTACTTTTAACGAGACCCAATGGTCACAACACCACATTACACTTTACAAATTTTAAAATCCATATCTCTTATTATATGATCATATCAACATATCCATAATCTCATGACCCATATTTATTTCAGTATCTTACTATATAGACCTCCTCTCTCATATTGGTCATATCCCTATACACTGGCCTTTATAGTTCAAACTACAGATGACCATACCCTAAAAAACTGATGCTCTAACCAACTAACATCATAGTTTCACAGTCAAAAAAATATTTCCTCGTTAAATAAGAATATAAAGGTGTATTTTACCTTTTTTATCATCATCTCATAACTGATCAAAATCATTGTGTGGTCATCCAATGTGTAAACACTTTATGTCTATAAAGGTTGAGAAATTTTTGGGGAATTTTATTTTTTTAATAGAAATAGGTGTTTATTTTGAGAATTGGGATTTGGATCAAGAATATCAGAGTTGAGACAACCCAAAATAATGTTTTTGGATAGGGTTTATGGATTATGTGATGACATAGGTACTTGAGATTTATTTATTATGCTTAGAAGTGGGTCATACTCATGTAAATTGAAAACCCCTTAGGGGGGTTTAGAGGGCCCATACATGGATAGTCTTACATGGGTGAACCATACAAGGGAATTACTTCACATGTTGGGAAATTTTTAATTATTTAGTAATGTTAAGGCATAGATTAGATAAGGGTCTGAAAGATCCTATGTGATGACACTTATGCAGTTCATCCATGTTGGGAACCCCAACATGGTGAGCCTTACACCAGCTACCCACCTTGAAAATACTTATATGGAAACATATATGTAGGGTAAAAATACATTTATGTGGGGGTATATATAAATTTAAATCCCCCAATATGGGTAAATAACCTTACATGAGGGACCATGTAAAGGGAAATCCCTTTATATGGGGATCCCCCTAAACGTTGGTCTACATAAATGTGGTGATCCCTACATGGATGAATCCTTACAAGGGGAACCATTTTGTGGAAACCCCTACATGAAAAATTTATCAAAATATTAAATATTATAAATAAAATGGTTGAAAAAGTGTTTTAAGTATTTTTGGGTGTTTTCACGCCCTATACACATAAGATAGATGTCCCAATATGGGATTTTGACACCCCCTTTGTTTATAAGGGACATATCCATCAATTCTTATCATAATAGAGTGGTGTTTATTTAGATAATATAAATTCAGTTAAATCTACCACACTTCTTCATGTCATTCTTAGTTTATTCCACTTATGTATGGTGTGATTTGTTTCAAACCAGTTGGGGCTTGGGTATGATATCAAAGAGATTTTACATGAATTTTTTAAAGGTGATCCAAATATAATGATTGCATTAGGTTTTTCATGGATTAAAATCGGTATGTTTTTAATTAAATTTTGTTTAGTATTTTTGACATTTTGGGTGAAATGGATGGATTCATTGAAGTGATAAATAATTGATTTGTTTTTTATGTTATGAATGTATTCCAGGGGTGGTTTGTACCCATTTTCATAGGTATTAAACCTTGATAAGTTACATTGTCTGTTATCTAGTTTTATTAAAATTAATGAGTTTGGGAGTACAAATTTTGATAACCCTATGTTTTGGTGGGATTATAATAGGGTAATAAAGATGTAACATAGAAGTTATTGTTTTTGTATTATTCTAATGAAAACATTACCATAGAAATGAATCCATAGTACTGGTTTTATGATAGTATCTATAAGTACTATAATAGTCGGAGTCATAGTTTTACTATTATTCACCTATGGGCCTTGGGATGTAAATGGGCCTATTGGCCAATAAATGTAGGAATTTCAAGACACGATGCCTTTGGTCCATAGAATCACATCTCCTTATTCATATGAGTATTCAGGTTATCAAATTGTAAGGCCTTGTGACTATAGGACTATGGGTCATGTAGAATGGTTACCGCTAGGCCTTTGGGTCAAGTATTATAATAAAATGGTTCTAGTGGGTTCTTATTATACCTTGTGGAAAGGGATGGGGTTTGAACCACTATTGTTCATTGGTCTGTGTCTTTCTTGGTTTCTTATAATCCCATATATCTATAAAAAATATATTTATGAAATAAGTTATGTCTTCATGTGGATGGATGATGGTGGGATGAAATTGGACGAGTTTGGGTGTGAGTGGACAAACTTACATTAGAGGAATAACTCCATGAATGATATAAGTGTTCCTTAAAAACGCCCTTATGGTATTATTAATGTTATATATAGTATGGGATATTTGTCCCCACCACTATAAGAGATCAAACCACTGTTTAAATATTTTTTTATTTAATTGGTAAATTATATTGAAGGGAATAAACAAAGCGCTAAGGGGAATAATCCAACCTTGTGCACTGGATTAATTATTATATTGATGATGGATAAGTGATTACATTAATAAAATTATCCTTGAGACACATGAACCCTATATGTGTATGTAACAAATGAATTAAAATAACACAAATGACTTAGATAGTCTCCACCTATATCCCTAGGTAGGTATGAGTGATGAATTGGGTTGTTTGATATAATTGGGCCCTAATAGAACTTAGATATTCATTTAATCCTTTAGAATCATTTGGATGATCATGGGGTGAGACTTAATACCCTACTAAGATGATATTACATAGGTGGGTATTCCCTGGGTAGATTAGGGATAGGTTGTGTACATGTGGATGAACAAAGAATTACTTGGTTATTGAGATGTGATTTATGTCGTCCCTCAAGAGTATATAAATGAGGCTTATCCTATAAGGACAGCGAGGCTGTAGAGTGATCATAATGTTGTCGAGGGATTTTATGCTGATAAAATATTTTTTATGACCTACTATTAAATTAAATTCTTATTCTCCTAAGAGTGTACCATAGTAGCATAACCCGGGTTTTATCTCACATGTTGGCCACTTACACAGATTGTCTTCCTATCATCACTATCATATTACAACTAATATAAAACTATCTTATATACTAATTTATATGAGGGGGTTTGGAATTAATTAAATATAAACAATATATATAATTATATATATATAATTGAAAATAAAAAACAAAAAAATTAAAATAAAAAAAACCCAAAGAAGTTACTCGAAGAAAACAATTATTTTTAAGGGTTTCAAAGAAGTGTTGTCAATTTTATTTAAAATAATGTTTTAAAACATAAGAAAGTATTAAATCATAATATACTCAAATACTTCCCCTTATCCCCTTGAACAATAGTTATGGATATATCTCTACAATCATGGAGATAAAAGAATCACATTGGGAGAAACACAAAATGGAAAGAAAAGGCCAACGAGCTTGTACCCTAGTGGTACAGGCTCTTGCTTGACATCCAAATGACCCAGGATAAAATTTGGGGAGGGGTAAATTTCCAGGTTCTGTAGCAGTATTGTAACAGTGGTGACACTGTAGAAGCGGCAACACTGTAGTGGCGGAGGTACTGTAGTAGAAACTGTAGCGGTGGCGGTACTGCAGCAGAGACTATTGCAGCGCGGGTACTGTAGTAGTACTATTCACCGAGGGGTCCTTTGGGCCAAAAAATGGGATTTCAAGCCTTATATTCAGGACACTCGACCTTGGACCTTCGTTCTATGTAATGGGTCTCCCTCTACCAAGTCTAAAGAGGTATTTTATTTAAATAATAAATTGAGGCTTCGGCCCCAACCATTAAAAAAACAAAATGGAAAGAAAATAAAAATGGATAGTATAAGTAGAAGAGATACACTAATTTTTTTAGAAGAAGCAAAGAATAAATAAATCAAAAGAAAGTTTATAGGAGTCTAATGTACAAGATCATATTAAAATCTTTTTCATGTAAGGAAATAAGATCAACAAGGAGGTCTTCGAACCAGGTAATGTCTTGATTTACCCCCATGTTGTCCCGGACATCAGCAACCGTATTTGCTTCTCAATAAACACGAGTGATGATATATTTGAGATCTATAAGAAAACGAGTTCAATCAATCCAATGGGTATTAATCGGTGAGGAAAGATGAATAATGTCGTTCCAAATTTCTTTCACAATGGTCGTCGAGTCGCTTTCTATCCAGAGATTGTTCCAACCAAAGAGCTTTG
This sequence comes from Viscum album, assembly GCA_963277665.1. NCBI lineage: Eukaryota > Viridiplantae > Streptophyta > Magnoliopsida > Santalales > Viscaceae > Viscum > Viscum album. The sequence goes on along the minus strand of OY728133.1, from coordinate 647,761,050 downwards.
CGATGGTGATGGCATGAATTAAGCTAATCATCTCAGCTTCAAGCTAGGTGGAAATGCCACAAATACCGATGAAGCAACAAAGGATCTGACCGAGATGATTCTTGAAGATAACACCACATCCCGCAGGTCCCGGATTTTCTTTGGAGGTGCCATCAATATTGATTTTGATCCATCTAGGAAGAGGAGTTCTCCAGAACACCTCTAGAGTGTGGTGAGGTTGATTGAAATTTCCATTAATCCAAAGACTTCTCAAGATTCTAAATTCATTCACAATGTTGTGGTAGTGTCCCTTTTTCATTAGATAATCTTCATGTATGGTAGTGAGGATCTGTACCGACTTACATTTTGATTGTGTGAGTAATTTGTATGAATAATTTCATTCTGATCATACTAGATCACATGGTGAAGCATAGAAACTGTAGCTAGGAAAAGGTTCTTGATTTGTTGAGAGGCCTCCATTTTTGCAAATTTCTTTAGTTGAACTTTGAAAAAGTCATAATTTAACCATATGAAGTCAAAAATGTCAACAATATATTTCCAAATAGTGGAAGAAGTGGTGCATGAAAGAAAGAGGTGGTTGGTATATTCTCTGTGTTGATTACAAAAATTGCATTTAGAGTAGAGCTGAATTCCAAAAGATTGAAGACAAATTTCTGTGGGAACTCTATTGTGATCAAGATGATATATGATATTTAATCTATAAAGTTTTATCCAAGGTTGTTGAAATGTTTTAACCAACTGTAATCATTATCAGAGTTGTCGAAAAAATGATGATATAAATTTTTGGAGTTTAGCAGACCATTGTAAGCAGGATCCCAAATTAAGAAATCATCAGTGTGAGTGAATGAGTAATTTTCAATTATTATCATAATAGTATTAGGGAGTTGGTCAAGATGAGAGTTTAAGGTTTCTCTAATAGAGTAGTTAATATTCTCAAGAGTTTGATCGGGGGATATCATAGATATTAAAGGCATTCCGACCCAGTTTTCCAACCATAATTTCATGGAGAAATCCCTGGAGACCATCCATTGGAAATATTCATGATGATGGAAAAATTTTGTTTGATGGAGGGCCAAATGGAGGAGTTAATAAAATTCAAATTACCCTTCTTAAGTTTATCAAGGAATCTATTTTTGAGGAAGGTAAGAGATTCCAAAGTATTTTGAAAAATGTTCCAAGTGAGCCTAGCTTGAAGGGATTCATTAAAGTATTTTAAATTTTTAATGCCGATACCAACTTTCTCAATGGGCATGCAGAAAGTTTACCAGGGAACAGTAACAAGCTTTCTTTCAAGAATACTGCTAGTCCAGATGAAATTATTAATAATAGTGTTCATTTTTTTGATAATCCCAACAGGATATTTATAGACTATCATGGAGTATACCATCTTAGAGACAATGGTGGATTTTACAAGACAAGTCCTACGATCCATAGAGAGGGATTTTCATTTCTAGGAAGATAGCTGGTTTAGAACTTGATTGACAATAGGCGCAAAGTGAGAAGCCTTGGGTATACCCCAAAATATGGGGACACCAAGATAAATTATAGGGATCATACATTCTTTCAAACCTAGGTCTCTTATAATATTACATTTTCTAATGCAAGGAAAGTTTTTTCTGAAGAAAATGCAAGATTTATTCGAACTGATGATTTGACCAGAGTCCTCTTCATAGTGTGAGAGTGCAGTTTTGAGGTTGAGATTTTTTATTTTTTCTCCTTGAAGGAAAATAATGAAGTCATACACATACAAGAGATGTGTAGGAGCATTTATATTCCTGGAGACATGTATGGGTTTCAGTTTATTCTATTCCACAAGACAGGTGATCAGAAGACTAAGATATTCCTCTGCTATTGAGAATAAATTGGAAGAGAGGGGGTCACCTTCTCTGACACTTTTGGAGAATTTAAAGTAGCCTTTGGGGGATATGTTGATCAAAATGGAGATAGAGTCTGAGTTGAACAATGTTTTGATTGTAGTGATAAAAATTTCACTGAAACCAAAACCGTGAAGGACTTTGAAGATAAACCTCCAATACATGGTTTTGAAAGCTTTCTGATGTCATGTTTAATGGAAATATTACCGCCTCTATTATATTTGTTCAAGTTTTTGACACAATCAGAAGCAAGACATATACAATCTTGAATGGATCATCCATTAGTAAAACAAAATTTGTTCAAGGAGACAAGTTTGTCAGTGATGGTAGAAAGTATGTTAGCAATGATTTTAGTAATGATTTTGTAGAGAGTTTTGATGAGAGAAATGGGTCGAAACAAATGAATCTCAAAAGAATTTTCCAGTTTTGGAATCAAGGTTAGAAACTGGGCATTAAGAGCATGCGGAAGGACACCATTAGAGAAAAAGGATTTTACAAGTTTACAAACATCAATGTGAATCATATCCCAATAATGTTGGAAGAAACCAATATTGAAACCATCTGGACCTGGAGCACTATCAAGGTTTAGACTGAATACAATGTCTTTGATTTCATGATCCAACAGAATGTTGAGAAGGAAAGTGTTGTCTTCATTAGTGACCACCATCAGAATGGTCTCAGGAAGGAGGTACTTATTGATAGGAGGACCATTAAAAATGATTTCATAGTGGGAGACTATATAATGATAAATGTCATCTTCAATGTCAAGCAGCTTTTCTCCATCTTTTAGAAATGTTATCGGCTTATAGGTATTCCTAATTCTTTGAAGAGAGTTATAGAACTTCATATTTTTGTCACCGTCTTTTAACCATTTCCTTTTAAATGTTTGTTTCCTCATATTTTCGTTAAAAGTTAGTAGATAGTTGAGTTTAACTGCAAGGTTTATTTCTTGAGTTGAGTCAGTGTTGAGGTCAGAGCTGGTGTTTTTGTTTTTGAATATCATTGAGTTCATCCTCAAGAAGAAGGATTCCATTATTTATATTTTTCAGCTTTGAAACTACACCAACTCTTGAGAGCCTATTTGAGATGTTTAAACTTGACATTACAGGAAAAGGCATCATTATTGTGAGACATTGAAGACCAATAGTTTTGTATGAAAGTAGTGCAATCAACTTCAGAGAACCACACATTGTTAAGTCTGAAGGGTAATAGGGGTTTCATGTGTTTGTTGGAGACATTGACAAGAATGGGGTGATGATCAGAGTTCAGCCTATGAAGGGTGGTGCTGGAGACAATGTCCCATTTGTCGAAAGCATATACATTTGTGAAGATTAATTTCAATGAGATTTTTGTCTTCAATCGAGGATTTACACTCTCTCATGGGAATAGTGGCATGAGAAGGTCCAATTTTCTCACTTGAGTTGAGAATGACATTAAAGTCTCCAAGAATAAACTAAGGGTCATTAATATTAGTTATTAGGTAAGAAAGGTCATTCTAAAGGGTTCTCCTTTCTTGGTATCTAGTTTTTGCATAGATAAAAGAGAAGAAGATGTGTATTCCATCAGTATTAAAATTGCAATTAAAGGTTTGGTCAGAGTCATTAATGGTGTTAACATTTTGTAATGAAGAGTATAAAAAAATCCATAGTGATTCTGCTTTGTAGGTATTTGAGATTGTTCTAGTACAAATATAATTGTGTTGACACAAGTGAGAGTATTTAGAATAATAATCAATTTTTTATTCAGAAATAGAAAACAACTTGGGATGGTGAGTGTTAACAATTTTTTTTAGAACATTGAATGTGTTAGAGTTGGCAATACGCAGTCAATTCCAAATAAAAGAATCTTCATTTAAACCTATTTTTGGAGATAGAACTCCCTTTTTTCTTCTTTCTAGAGCGTTTATTTCTTGAAGACCTTATAAAATTTTGAGCATTGTTATTTTTAGTGGTCTATTCCTGTTCATTGTTTGTAATGAAAGGGTTCTTATTTTTAGTTTCATTTCTTGAAGCATTCATAATTGATTCTGTACTATTTGTATTACATAGCATCAAAGAAGTGGTGTTTTGGTTATTTAACAGAGTACCAGGCTGTTCAGAACAGTTCTTATTATCTACATATTGAACACCATCAAAAGTTAATTTAATAGAATGAGGAGTAGGAGTACCTGGGTCCTTTGAAGCTTCTATATCCTGCTACTTGACATCGTCTAGAACTAATGTAACGTGCCTATTCCCGATGGATTCAGGATGTGCCTACATAAGCAAGGGGTCTTGTACTGAGGGAGTGCTTCCTTTTGTATGTTTTATATGTTCTAGTGTTATGGAACCTTGTTTATCAATGTGAGTATGTTTGGTTTGTGCCTTAGCCAGAACGGACTTTGGACTAATATTAGGATTTCTGGAATTTATAGGGCAACCAGTGGTCTCCATATTATTAGGACTGTTGACTGATTTAATGTGATTAGGGTGAGAAGATCCAAGTTCATTAGCCTTGTTTATGTCTGCATACTTCATCTCCAGAGTAGGTTCGTTGTTAGAAATATCATGTGGAATTTATGAATTCTTTGTTTTGACAGTCCTCTTAGTAGTTTCATTCATTGAAGTATTTAGAGTTGATTATATAGAGTTAAAATTATATAGAATCAAGGGATCAGTAAAATAATTTCCTACAATCTTGAGTAGCTGAATGAGGAAAAGTGGGAAGCAGCGTACCTGGAGTCACTTCCACAGCAGAAGAAGCTATGACACAGGGTGCCTGTATAGTGTCCAAAGCATCTGTGGGACACTGTTTCTGATCACCGGAGTCACTGTTATCCTACATTTGTATTGTAACTTGCACCGAGGGTGTATTCTCATTTATAGATTTAACAGATTCTAAGGGTTTAGTACCTGAATTAACCATATCAATATTTGACTGTGTCATTGTTTGAACAGAGTGAAGGGAGCCTAAACCACTTCTCCGATTGTTGGTCTCATTTATTATCTATTGAGTAGCTATAGAATTCCATAGGGAGGGTTTTTGGTTATGTCCAGAAATTATATTTGAGCAGCTGGGTTCCACCACAGTTTGTAGAAAATGATCAGCATTGTGATTAGTTGCAGTTCTTAAGCATAAATGATTGAATTTCATTTGAATAGGTGGAGATATTGTACCCTTCCTACCCAGTGTGGGTTAATCATTTTTGATGAGGTTAGTGTTCGGAACCTACTCAGATAGAAAAGTGATGAATTTTTCTTTCCCATGATCATTATTGGATTGTCTAAAAGTTTCTAGAATCAGATTCTGAATCTCTTCTGTAAGACTTTGTTCCTTCGTGGAGTTTTCTTCCTATTCAACTACTTCTGCCCAAGTTTTACCCGAATCATCCCCTATGTGGGTCAGGCTGTGTGATTTTTTCACCTAGATTTTAGGTTTCTTTTTAGAGGGTCAGCTATGTCCACTATGTGAGTTTTATATTTTTTGTTTCTCCTTATTTCCTTCCAGTCATTTTCAATTGGTTGATTTACTTATTTTTAAACCACCATACAATTGGAGATTGTATGTCCAATTATTTTACAAAATTCACAAAAGAGAGTATTTCTCTAATATTCTATTGTAATTTTAGTTTTATAATCTTTAGCATTGAAATTGATAGTGTTTTGTAGCTTTGAATATATATTAATTTACACCATTACTCTCGCAAAGAGTCCTAAGTCAGCATTCAAAGTTATGTGGTCGATTTTGAGAGGGGATTCGATGAAGGAAACAATATCATTTAGAATCTTTGGGTACCAAAATAACCAATTCAGGTCATGCAGTTTAACCCAAAATTGTGCCATGGTATTCCTATATGTGTGCGGGTTGAAAGAAAATTCCTATTCAGTTATTCTAAGGAATACTGACTTTAGGTTAATATTACCAGTTTTCTAAACCTTTTCTAGATCATCTTGTGATTTCAACAGAATGTGATAATATCCCTTGCCTATAGGAATCAATTTCCAATTCGATATATTCCAGCAGTGTGCAATGCGTGAGTGTAAATTGGGCAAGGGCCAAGGGTGGTCACCTTTGAGGTAGAAGATGCGGCCCATGACAGAGAATTTTCATAGTTGCATGCACTGTTGAAGTGCATCTGGGTCCACCACCACCGATAAACCATTGTCCTCAAGTCGCATGTAAAGAGGAGTCTTCGTTGAGATGTCTTTGCACAAGCCTGTATTCATCAGAGAATCTAAAAAGGAGACCCCTTGAGATCTACCAGGGAGTGAGATATTGCGAAGCTTTTCATCAGGGGGTCCTCTTCATGATTTTCCGCCATAATTCATTGCGCAAGAGGAGTCTGTATCATCCGTGGATTTTCTAAGTGATTAGATTCGAACCTTCCCATCATGATAAAATCTTCCATGAAAGTAAATTGAGAGAACCGGGCTAGAGAACCCTAGCCGCTTGAGAATTTTAGAGATAGATGGTCTCCATTCTCTTTAAAGTCCCATTCCCATAAATTGAAAATAAAAATAACTATTACATTACCAAAACTCCACTTTATCCCTGTGAAATGGATATCATTTTTAAAGTGATGTGAGACAAATATTTATAAGATAAAATTTATAATATTTTGATCCAAAATATGTCATGCTAATGTTTTTGTGTGTATGAACCCTGAAATTGTTGATTTTGGTAAATATTCTTTATTTAATGTTTTTCTTTGTTTTATTCTATTTTGTCCCACTAAATTTAAGATTCATTAAAAAAATTTGGTGAGATATATAGATAATTTATGATGGAAATTTATTCTACCCGAACAAACTCTTCAAATTCTACAATGACAAATTACACCACATTTTATAGCCACGAAAATGAAGGAATCATGCATGGAAACCATAATGAAAGTCATTAATCCTGATTTTCTCTATCCTAATATAGAATTTTAATTCATTTGATTTGTCCATTGAAGATATATGGTCCCAAAATAAAACATATCTAGATCTGGACATAGTTTTCAAGGCATCTATTGTGAGTTGATTTTGTGCCTCAATAAGATTGATTGAGCATTTGGTTTAGAAGGATTAAATGAAGGCCATGATTCTAAGAAACATAAAAAAAGGAATTTTACAATTTTAGTCAGTTTATAAAATATTATTTTTTAAAAACATATTAAGCACAAAATAGTTGAATTCCAAAAATATAGAATTTTTTAAATTAAGATCAAAATACTTTAAAACCTATAAATGTGATAATTGCCTCTAAAATAACAATATGGTGGGATTATAATCATTAAAATATAGAAGACTTTTTTTTTAAATTTTTTATTTATAATATATCCTCAGAGTGATGGGTTATGACCTGAAAGATGAGTTGAGATAAGGGAATACATATAGAGTGATCGTGCTACAAAGAGACCTAAGGGAACTCAGGGGTTCTCTTGTAATTATGTTAAAACGTGATAGGGTTAATGTAGAAATGGGTAGTGATGATTATAGCTGTCACTATTGAACCTGAATTGATAATTTGAGACTGGTATGGACTTAGTGATATGGATAATTTATCAACTTGATAGGATAACCTTAATTACAAGTGTTGGGTTCAGAAAGTGGCCCAACCATTTTATTAGTATTCTAATGATTATTAAGAGATTTTAGTAAGAGGATGAATTCCCCCAAATATACGAGGATGGGATGTCATGGATTCCATCCCTATGATTAGGATATTTTAATAATGGGATTCTATGGATTACCTCTCTAAGATCCATGGATGTTTAGGGATAATCAGATTTAAGGATTACTTAACTAGGATCCATTTTTACATGGTGATGGGAAGATAACTATAATTATCTCCCTTGGATCCATGGATGATTAGGGGTTATAGTTTTCTAGGTATTTTGTTGCACCATCGGTTTCAAGTAAGTAACCATTCATTTATTATTTTTAAGTATGTAAAGTGTTTGGGGGGAGGTTTGGGAGGGTTTGGGAGACTTTTGGAATGTTTTTGGGGATATTATAATGATGCATGATTGGTGAAAACCATGAAAATACAACAGAAAACCCTGCATAGTGAGACATGAGATAATGTAAGTGTATGATAAGGTGCAAAAAATTTCCAATCTATGCGATCGCCTAGGAGAAACCGAAAAAAGTGGGACAATGTGGTTTTTTCACAATTGGTACCCGATTTTTCTAACCATGTGATCCAACCATTAGAGGTTATCCTTAAGGAATATAATGAATCATAGTTTGTTCACGTGTTTCCTAACCGTGCGACTAACCATTAACATATTAAAAACAAGATCCAAAAAATACTAGATTTAGGTCGAGATTAGACTTTAACCCCTATATTTTTCTTCACACTAACCTTAAATTGAGATTCTCTGCTCCAAAAGATTGTGTAATCCTTCTCTATCAAATTGGATGTGATTTAGAGGAATTTCATGGTGATTTGTAGCCATATTCTCTTGTTAAGTATTTGTTAATGGTAGTTTCTTATGGTTTTTCATTAACATACCTCTCTCTCTCTCTCATAGTTACTTAGATCTTGTCTGATGTAGATAGATATAAGGTTGTTGATGTGAATCATGGTTACATTTAACCATTACGATGATAATAGAAGAGATATAATATGGGTTTTTGGAGATTTAACCTAGTTTCATGGTAGTTTTAGTGTCTCTCTTCATTTTATCTATAAATTATGAGTTATGTGGCTTCACTCTCGACTCCTATACTTAAATATTGAAGGCACAATTTAAATTTGGTTGTTTTTTTTGAAATTTATTTTGAAATGTTTGAGAAATTATTGATAGAAACCCAATTTTTTAATGGTGTAATGAATTTTTAAAATTGAGTATTTTGGTGGAAAGTGAAAATGGTAACATTAAAATAAAATGATGATTTTTAAAATGGGTTTTTATGAATGGAAAATTGGTTTCAAAAAAGTGTTGGTTTTATTGAAATGGTTTGTTGGAATAGTATTTTCAACAAAAATGGTTGGTTTTATGGAAATGTTTTATTGTATTTGTTTCCAATAAAAGTGTAGATTTATTGAAATGGTTATATTGGTTTGGAAAAGGTTGTATTGGAATGTGTTTGGATTAAATTGTTAAGAAAATATGGAATGAATTTTCAATAATCATGAAGTACCACCATCAAAGGGGATGGGTTATGGATGTGAAGTGCCACCATAAATGGTAACACCAATCTTGAATGGTTGTGTGTATGGGTGTGTGTGTCTATGTGATATGGAATAGGTAATTCTAATTAGATTAATGAAATGGTTGAAATGACATGTTTGGCTTCCTTACATGGAACTTGGTTTTTATTTGAGAAAAATGTTTTACCAGGGAAATTATTTTATATTTTGATATAAAATATTTTCAATTTATTTATATAAATTAGTTTATATAAATATGCTAACAAGTTCTATTCTAGTTACATATGTAGGGAAGTCATCTATCGAAATCCTAATGGGTTTCATTACACACCCCTACTTTGGCACTCTGATTTTTTTGTAGATATTTTTTATGAAGACATAGGTAAAGGTAATGTATCACACGTACTTGGTGGTACATTGTGATACTTGGGCTATTTTCTGTGGAGTTGGATCATGGATCATGTTTGAGATTAGGATTTATGTGTGTTTTCCTTGAGTTTTGCGGTCTTTGTCTTCAATTATGTAATTTGATGTTAGTTTTCTTCCACTGTGGTACTTTTCTGTAGTTTGGTCTTGATGTTAATGGACTTGTTATGTGATTTTTACCTTATTATCATGCATCATTTAGTGGTTTAGTTTTTATGGCATGTTTGGTTTGGTTGTATCATCTTAAAATGGAAAATCATCCATCATATATTAATAAATCCCTAATAATTTATTTCCTTCCTTTGGTTGCTCGGTGATGTCTATTAAGTCCAAGTAATATACTTACACCTTCTCAAGACAATGAGGAGTGGCAGTTTGTTAAATGTGGCATCATTCATGGCCCTTACAAATTAATTTTTGGAAAAAATTGGATCATCTTGATTAATCCTTTACAAATAAGGGGTTAATAGTTTTTTTTTCTTAGCGTTGAAATTCATTCAAGTATATTCCTTGTGTTGAGTTGTTAGAAGTGAGTAGAATTATCAGGACTTAAAATAAAGAGTATAAATATATGTAGTTATCATTTTGATGTTGAACTACAAGTTAACAGGGAGTTGGCTACATAAATGTTATAGGGACAATTATAGGATTTTAAATCTCATTGTCATGAGTTTATCCAATGAGATGAGAGTGACATGAAATTTATAAATTAATTCCCACTAGGAATATATATCTAATTTCGATAAATATTATTTGATTGGGTACAAATGTATTGATTTTTTAAAATTTTCAGTGTTGTTTTTAAAATTGAGATTTTGAAAAAGAATGAAATGGTTATTTTTAAAATGTTAGATTTTGAAAAGTATGGAGAAATTTTCAGAAAATGATGAATATGGAAATATTGAATTTTTGAAATCAATGTTGTGATAATACTATGTTTTAATATTTTAAATTTTTAATCTTTCAGTCTCTATAGTGTGAGACTTATGGTGTTTATTGTCTGTATAGAAAATGGCACCAGATAGGTGTCGTAGAAACCAACCGTAGGGAGCTGCTATGAATGTGGTTGTACCTAAGCCATGAGTGAAGAAACAATTGATTCAAAGTATATTCCAATATTTTTAGGCTATGTAAATAGGGAACAAGAAATATTATCCAAGGAAAGTAGATCATTCCATCATATTCTAGAAGAAGAATCCACCCATATTTTGGTGTTATTTGGAACCATAGAAGAAATAAATGTGGATGAATAGGATTAATCAAATATTCTATTTCGTTGACATTCCAACAAAGCTAATAGTAATGTTGTATACATATATGATAGAGGATCTTTCACACCAATTATGATATTTTTCTCTTTTTAAAATACTAGAATAAGGCCTTACATGGGTGGATTTTGAAGAATTCATGAACAAAAAATTCTATCTTCATACATTCAAGATTGTAATATCGATATATTTCATTATCTTGAAGTATTAAAGCCTCAAATTGATAGTGTATAAAACCAAATTAATGAATGTAGTACACTTTTTAACTTGAAGTTTCTGCTAGTGCATCCTTGAAAGAACACATTTTTTAATCAAGGTTGAGGTAGGAGATTCACTCAAATATTTTTGTGCTTTGTATAATTGATTATACATAGATGGTTAATAAAGATAATGTGGTAGAAAGGGAAACCTCAAGAGATATGGGTGGAGGAATTATGTTGATTCCTATAGGAAACAGTAGGAAATATAATGCTAGGAACAAGAAGAAGATGGACACCTATTTGCTTGGTGGGAGAATGACTTGGAATCAGATGAATTAATTGTCCAATATTCCCCCAAGACCTAAGATCAATATAGGAAGTTACCAATATGGTTATCTTAGACATATGAAGTGAAAGTGTACAAAACCACCTAGATAATGACACAATTTTAATGACATAGGGAATATTCAGTGCTATTGTTTCAGTGCTCCCAGGTTGGGTGTTTGAGACACTTCTTAGGTGTCACAGGCATCGTATTCTTTAGTAGAATGAGGGAAGAAAAATACCTATCATCCTAAAAAATATATATTTCCCTATAAATTCTAGGATTTCCATGACTCATAATCAATGGAAATCCTAATTGGAAAATAAAGAACAAAATTTTTCAAGAAATCAATTATATGGAGATGAGTTAGTGATTATGGATGATCAATCTATACCATCAATGGTAAGAGGTATGATTATTTTTAATTCTAACCTTATGAAATATTTGTTTGTTATAGGTGAATCCCATTACTTTATTACTTCTCATACTATTTGTTTCCAATATTTAAATGTTGAGATGATGCCTTCGGTGTTAAAACTTCAAACCTATCTTGATCAAAGAGAATGTCAATCCAATTTATATAGAGAGTGTTTTATAACTGTTGATGCAACCAATATGATATGTGACATATTTGTGCTTAAGTTATATGTCTATAATATAATCATGGGTATGGATTATTTGAAAACCTTAAAAGATCACATCAACTATTATATGAGAATTGATAGTTTTTTGACAGAGGATGGCATTGATAATATCTTTATAGGAGACCAAAAGGTAAAGGTTGGTGAAATGGTATTTTTTCCACAAATAGTAAGAATTATATCATAGAAATTGGTGGCTTTGAACTTTTTATAGATGGAAGAGACCAATAATAACAGTTTTACAATGGGTTTTGATCATTTTCTGAATGTTTTCATAAAAATTTATTTGGGTTTTTACCCACTAGAAAAGTGATGTTTAAGATTGATCACCTTAAAGGGACTATTCCTATTTTCCTTCCATATTATAAAATGGCACCAAAAAAATTAAGGGAACTAAAATAGAATTTTTAAGATCTAGAAAGAAAAGGGTTCATTCGACCAAGCACATCTTTGTGGGAAGCACCGGTCTTGTTTGTCAAAAATCAGCACATAACACTTCGGTTGTGTGTATATTATTGTATGATTAATCATGTTATGACAAATAAAAAGAATAAAATTCCACAAATTGATGATCTATTTGATCTATTGAGGGAAGATCAGTGGTTCCCAAAGATTGAATCATGACTAGGATATCATAATTGCAGGTTTGGAACAAGGATATTCTAAAGACAACTTCTAGAATTCGATATGACCATTTTTATTGTGTGGTAATGCATTTCGGTCTCAGGAATGCACCAAAAGTATTTATCACATTGATAAATAATATATTTTATAGATATTTGGATTCTATTGTGGTGTGTTTTTAGCTGAAAAATTGGTGTATTCAAGGATAAGGGCTAAACATGTGCAATAATTGGATAAAGTGTTTAGAATCATGAGGGATCATCAGTTATATGCCAAACTATAAAAGTGTGATATTTGGATGCAAGTTTTATGTATCAATTTCCATTTAATATTTGAAAAAGGTTTTTTATGGATTCAATAAAGATAAAGGCTGTTATTTCATGGAAATCAAAAAAAAAATTCTTCAAGATATTCATTTTCTTTGGTCTAGTTGGTTTTTACCATTACTTTTTTTGTGCTTTTTAATGAATGGAATCACTTATGATATATTTGACAAAGATTAATTTTCCATTCCAATTAAGTGTGGAATGTAGAAAAGTCTTATCAAGAGATTAAAATTCACCTCACAATAGCACCTCTCTTGATATTTATAAAATCAAGACAAGGGTACATGGTGTATTGTGATTCTTCGTGATTAGGGTTGGGATGTGTCATCATGTATGGGTATCATGTTGTAACTTTTGTATCAAGAAAGTTATGATTTGAAGAGAAAAGCTACACAAAACAAGATATTGAGTTAGCTTCCATGGTCCATGATTTGAAGGCTTGGATTTATTACCACTTTAGGAAAAAATTTACGGTTTTTACAGATAATAAGATCTTGAAACATATTTTCTAACAAATGGATTTGAACCCGAGACAAAGAAAATAGATAGAGTATCTCCAAATGTTAAAATTTGACTTGATGTATACACGAGGTAAAGGAAATAAGCTGGAAGATGAATTAATAGAACGTTATATGACCATTTGAAAAGAGAGGATTTATATTAGGCTATGTTAATGCCAGTACTAAACAAAATTCACTTGGAATGTGAAGAATGAGGTGATGTAGTAATTTTCTTACTAGTTTTGTTTTTCCTAGATTTGGTAGAGAATCTAAAAGAGGCATAGATATCTAATTATATATGTGTTTCTATGAGGAAAAAAATCAATGGTGGTGAGATCATTGTGTGTTGCAGGATATATTGGAGTTTAGTATTGTGGTTTAGAAATTAGATGGTCATAACTATGGATTGTCAGGAATAACTTCTTCATGATTACCATCATTTGATATGGGCTATTCAACCTAGAATACAGGATGTGTATAAGGAATTGAAAGCACAATTTTGGTGGATCAGTATAAAAAGTAAGAGAGAAGAGTTCATTTAGAGAGGATTAACTTGTCAGCAGGTTAAATTAGAGCATCAACGACTATTAGGTATGTTTTTTTCTTTACCTATTATTATTTTGAAATTGGAGAAGATAGACATTATTTTATAATAGGTCTCCCAAAAATGGTTCAAAAAATTATTATATATTGGTGATAATGGATTGGCTCACAAAGTCCTCTCATTTAATCCTAATTTATGAATCGCATATGGTGGAGGACATGTAAAAACTTTATACCCAATATATAGAAAAGAGGCATAGTGTACCAATATTGATAGTGTTAGATAGAGATTCGAGGTTGACATCTCATTTTTGGAAATCTTTACATAATTCCTTTGGGACTGAATTGTCTATGAGTACATCATATCATCCTCAGATGGACGGGAAATCTAAAAGGATGATATAAACATTGTAATATAAGTTTTTGTATTGTGTATTATATTTTGGTGGCTAATTATAAGATCACATTCCATTAATGGTATTCTCAAATAACAAAAAATATCAAGCCTCGATACATATGGATCGTTTTGAATTATTGTATGGGTTCCCTTATCATTATCCACTTTGTTGGGTGGAAACATGTTAGACTTAGCTAATTGGGCCCAACATTGTCCAAGAAACAAAAGAGAAGATTCAGTTGATTAGAAAATGGACGGAGATGGAACAAAGTCATCAAAAAACATATGTAGATCATTATTGATGGCTATTTTCATTTAGGTGAGTGATCATGTGTTCTTTAGTATCTCTCCAATGCTTGTACATCATCATTTTTGGAATAAAGGAAAGTTATCTCCTTTATACATAGAACCTTTTGAGATACTTGAATGGATTGTTGAGGTGGAATATCAGTAGGTATTTCCACCATAGTTTAGTATGGTGCATAATGTGTTTCATGTATCTTAGTTGAAAAATTATCAACCTTAACTTGACCATTGATTCCATTAGATCACATTGACCTAGATATGGATTCTACATTGGTGAACATGCTAGTGTGTACTATGGATAAGAAATGGAATGTATTACCTTGGAAAATCATCAATTGAGTATGAGTTTTGGGGAAATATGGATAGATTCAAAAAGTGACTTTGGAATGAGAGAAGGAAATGGTCAAAAAATGGACTGAATGCTTTTTTTATATTAGTGGTTTTCTACTTTCCATTGATGTAAAGGCTAATGGGGGATTGGGGGGGGGGGGATTGAACACCCCCTATTTCAAGTAAACTTTAATTTTTGATTTTAAGTATTTAAAGTGTTTGGGAGACATTTGGAAGGGTTTGAGAGACTTTTTGAATGTTTTTGGAGATTTTATAAAGGTTTATGTTTAGTGCATAGTTAGTGAAAACTGTGAAACTCCTATAGGAAACCGTGCAGAGTGAGACAAGGGCTAAGTGGAAGGCGCATGATTTTTCCAAACCGTACTTCCACTTAGGAGAAACCATGAAAAGTGGGATAATTGGGTTTTGAATGGTTAGTACATGGTTTTTATACTCATTTGATCCAAATATGTGATGTACTCCTTAAGGAAGAGGTCAATGCATGGTTAGTACATGTTTTTCTTAAAAGTGCGACTAACCATGTATAGTTTAAGAACAAGATCCAGAAAAGTGGATCTAGTTTGGAATTAGCCTTTTACCCAATTTTTTTGCTCCAAACCATCCATAACTCGATAGTTTCTCCTCCCTAAGGCTGTGTAACCATTCCCCATTGAATTGGAATTTATTTTGAGGTATTTTTTTTGTTCCTTGAAGCTATATTCTCACGGTATGTCTTCGCATTTGGAAGTTATTCTAGTTTTTATTATATCTACTTCTCACTCTCTCTCCCTATCTCAGTTTCCTAAATCTATTTTTATATGGATATATATAA
This sequence comes from Viscum album, assembly GCA_963277665.1. Taxonomy (NCBI): domain Eukaryota; kingdom Viridiplantae; phylum Streptophyta; class Magnoliopsida; order Santalales; family Viscaceae; genus Viscum; species Viscum album. Next base: position 647,745,336 of record OY728133.1, on the reverse strand, counting down.
AGTTTTTTATTACAATCACGGTTATATTTTTCCTTATTGATGACAGGGTAAGAGATTTAAGGAAAGTTTTTTGAGATTTAACCTAATTTTGTGGGTATTTTATTACTGTTATTAATTTTTTCCATAAATTCAGAGGTTTGTGGATTCATTCTCAACTCCTCAACTTAGAACGTGAAGGATTAATTTCAAATTAATTTTTTTTGTTAAATTTATTGTGAAATTGTTGTGAAATGATTTATGGAAACCCTATTTTTTAATGGTTTATGGAATTATGAAAATTAGGTATTTTGAGGGAATGTGAAAATTGTAACTTGATTTTAAAATGATGATTTAAAAATGGTTATTTAGTTTTGATTCATGGAAAGAGTTTTCAATAAGATGTTGGTTTTATTGAAATATTATATTAGAAAAGTGTTTTCAATAAATAGTGTTGGTTTTTTTGAAATGGTTTGTTTTTATGGTTTGCAATAAAAGTGCAGTTTTTTTGGTAAGTTTAAGTTCATTTGGAAAATGTTGTATTGGAATGTGGTTGGATTAAATCATTAAGAATGAATAGAATGGATGGAAAATGGGTGTGATATACCCATATCAAAGGGGATTCTGATTAGATGATACTAATATATAGTTATCATGGTTAATAGATCAGGTTTATGAGCCCAAGATTAATGTGATATTACTCACGATAGTCTGAGTTGGATGACACAGTAGGGTAACACTAGAGTGAATGCATGCTGAAGTATTATTTTCTTTGGAAACATTGTCTATTGAGAACCATTAAAAATAATGACAAGTATAGTGGAAAAATTATGATAGTGTACAATTGTTGGTTTTGGATGTGATCTAGAGGGTATGTCATGGTCACATGTGGCTCTTGTTGATTTTGGTATGGTGAATGACCATTTGTGGGCCAAAAACCAATATTATGTTGATATTATTTCAGTAATGGAATCTAAAAGGTTTTATGTGGATGAGAAATTTCCCTATACAGTGAAAGGTGACATTAGAGTTGGATCGGGGTACCATGGTATGAGAAACCCAAGTTTGTGCCTTCACATTGATTTCCAGGGAGCCCTATTATTGAAACTTATTGAGGACACACTCAAGGAGTGGTTTATAAAGTAATTCATAATGTGGGGAGTACATTATTGACCATTGGAGGGTGTGACCCTTGGTTTGAAATAAAATTTGGATGACCATGAGGATGAAATTTTCAGTATGTTGTGGAAGTGATGTGATTTATGTTTTATGTTGGAACTCAAGTACAAATGGGATGGTGATAACCTGTCATTATGTGCTATGAAATATGGATCATGGAATCTAAAGGCACAGACCTCATGCTGGAAGGGTCTTTGGTGTGATGAGATAGGTCATTTTATGGCCAATATAGCACTAGGATGCTAATGTTCTATTAAATTGTATATTTTTGGTTCATTAGAGAAAATCAAACTTGATATTTAAATGTGATAGTGGATGAGGATGGTGGATTTTCATCATATATAGGATTAATTTGATTCAATATGATGGTGATCCAGATTCGTGATGTGTTGGTTATAGGGGTGGGAGAATGACAACTAATGCAAGTGGTTAGTGTCTGAACAATTTAATTACACCAAGGTTTTGTTTAATACATTAGTGATGGTTTTTAGAAGATATCAGAATGATTCTGGAATTAAATAATAATGATTATGATTTATAATGGTTTCTTAGTGGGTGTGGTTTATAATTTTTTGAATATTCATCCTGAGGAGGACTGACTAGTGTTTTTTATTGAAATTTCATGTTGGGGGATAGAAACCACTCATAGTGTTTCATTGGATCACTAAGAATGCATTTTCAGTGGTTCTTTTTGATTGTTGGGAGTACCATGTCTCCAAATCATCCTTTATGAGCATATATTTATAGTGGGGAACACCACAAGTCTTAGGATGAATTTATTAAATACACTATAGTGTATTTGAATAAATAGTAGTGAGTAATATCTTGCTCAATTATTTGGTGATTAAGATGATGGGCGGGTCGGTTTTGGATGAATCGTATAACTTAGGTTTGGAGTATGTATTAGAGGAGAGATTTTCATTTAAGAGTTAAACACGACAATTTTATTATTAATTAAAGTTTGAGGTAGGTTGGGATTAATGGTTGGATGGAAATAATGGATTCTTTTGCATTACGAATACTATATTGTGGAGGCTAAAAATACTTGAGTCAATATTGGCTGAAAATTGTGGTAGAATTTGAGTTTTTGACTCTAGGGAGGGGTTTTTTTAGAACCAAGATTAAGATCGAGAATCTGAGAGTCAGAACGACCACAAAATGTGTTTTTGGATATGGTTTGAGGCACAAGTGATGATTTAGATGTTGTGGAGTGGTATTTTAGGCTTATTAGTGGGATGGCTTGGGGTAAATGAAAAGCATGCATTGTGATTTAGAAGACCCTTATTTTAATACTCTTTTATGGGTGAACCATGTGAGAATTCATTTAAATGGATTATACTTTTATAAAATTTATAAAATCCCGTCCCTAGAGAAGTAGGGGGTCAGGAAGAACACTATACAGAAACCCTTACAAGGGTTACCCTTGTATAAAACCACTATGTGGTGAACCTTAGATCGACTACCCACATGAGAGACCCTTATATGGACACTACTAAATAAGGGGGAAACCCCCTTATGTGTGGGATAACTTAAAGTGAAATCCCATTATCTAAGGGACCATATAAATGGAAATCCTATAATGTGGTAGAATTTCACTTATATAGGGGACCACGTACATGGGAATTCCCTTTAGTGGGGATTCACCTACATGGGGATTAACCAACAGGGGGTGACCCCTATTTGAGTGATCCTTTATATTGGAGAACATTTATATGGATACCCCTAAATGGAAAATGTTTCAAAAAAATAATAGATAAATATATTTAAAATGTGTTTTATGGGTTTTGGGGGTTTTTTACACTCTATACACTAGTGATACGTGATCCCAAAGGGTCTCTCATCACTCCCTTTGAATATAAGGTATTTATACTATATTCCTATTGAAATAGAGTGTAGTTTGTCCTAGAGTGTAGCTTAAGATTAATCAATAACTATGCTTTATTTCATTCTCAATTTTATTCTTATCTTTCTTGTTTATCTACTATGACCTGACAAGTGTTTGGGCGATGTTTCAATTTAATCATAGTGGAATTGAATTAATATTATTTTTTTATATGTTTTTGCAAAGGATATCCTAAGAGTATGATCAAACATAGTTTTTCATGTATTAATATAGGTATGATTCTACCGTGATTTTATTTAGGTATTATGATGTTCTGGGTGAAATTAATGGATTTATTAATGAGATAAATAATAGAGTTTATGAGTTATGGTATCAATGGATGTTATTTGGTGAATACCACTTTTATAAATGATTATATCTAGGGAAGTTACCTTGTGAGTTATTAATTGGTATGCCTAATTGAAAAAAATCATAAAATTAATTATAAATTGTTTAAAATAATTTTATTTAAACTTTATGACATGATTTAGGTCATTTTGGGGATGGATGATTGCTCGATGGTCTTGGAAGAGCTTGGGTATTATTGGTTAGTCCTAAAATAAGTGAATAACTCTATTAATGGGTTTAGTGGTCCTTGAACACATCCTTTTGGTATTATGCATGTTTTTCGTAGCATATGATATGAAGTCTCACTGATGTGGATGATTAACCAATAATTTTGATAAATTGATTGATTTAAAGATTAAATTATTTTGAATGGAATGAAAAAAATAATAAGGGACAATATATACCCTTGTGAACTGGATTGATGCCTTGACCATTGATGGTTTAGTTTTTATGTTAGAAACCTGAACCTTGAGACATGTGGCACTTGGATTGGCATAGATCAAATTAATTAAGTGAAAATATAGGACTTGTATTGGATCCCATTAATTCTCTTGAGTAGGGATTATGGATGAATTAGAATTTATGGAAAAATTAGGACATGATATAAGTTAGAGACTCCTTTAATCATTCAGGCTAGTTAGTATGAGTATTGGGAAATATTTCCTCCACATTTGAGATGTTATTACCTGGGTATATATTCCCGAGGTAGATTAGGGAGAGGTTAGGTGTGTGAGGATTGACCTAGAATCACTTGGAAATTGAGATAGGCTAACTCTATCTATCAATAGTAGATATGAGGGGTTTATTCTTTGATAAAAAAATGAGGATATAGTATGATCATGGTGACATATAGGGATTCCATTCCCTCTAAGTGATGGGTGATGATCCAAGAGATGAGTTGAGATAAGTAAACCCATAGTGTGTTTCTGTTCTAGATGATCGCATGGGGCCCTCCGCGGGTGCCACAATAATTATATTAATCCTTTAGAGGGATAGTATGGAAATCAGTAGTGATGATTTTGGGTGTCATTATATAACCCGAATCGATGATGTGATCCAGGTAGGGCCATAAGGATAAGGATTGGTCATGGACTTGAGAGGATGACTTGGTTTATATGAGATGGGTTGGGGAAGTGAAAAAACCTTTTTAATAATGATACTATTATTATTGTAAGACATTACAAGGTGGATGAAGGCCCCTCAGAATATGATGATGAGATACCTAGGATTACCCACCTAGGATCCATATATGATGATGATAGAATGTCAGGGATTACCTCCATAGGATCCAGAGTTGCGTAATAATAGTATGGGATGCTTTAGATTACCTACCTAGGATCCACATATGATAATAATGGGATGTTAAGGATTTTCTCCCTAGGATATATATATATATATACATGATTGAGGAACATTATTCCCAGAATTACCTTATTAGGATATTGAGGTGTTTGGTGGTATGGGATTTCAAGGATTACCTCATTAGGATGTAATGTTGTTTGGAAATGGTGGGATGCCAAGGATTATCCAATTGGATCCATGGATGTTTATAAATAATGGTATGTAATGGAGTACTTCCCTATTGTATAATGGTTGTTTATGATTGGAGGATGATGTGAATTACCTCTCATAGATCAATAGATTTTTGGGGATGATGCTACGCTAGTGATTACCTCTCTAGGATCTGGTGATATATATTGATTAGGGAATGATGTGGATTACAATTAGTGGGTCCCCAGATGTTTTGTAATGATGGTAGGATAGGAATTACCTCCCTTGGATGAAATGATACCTTATTATATGGGATTATTAGTGTATCCTATGATCCAATGCCTGATATAAAATTATGAGATGTGTTGGATGATTCATAGGGTCTACAGATTATCCATTTTTAGGGATTCTCGTGAGATTCCAGGTCAACACTTGTATCCTATTAAGTATAAGTGTCATTATTGGAGACATTATACACTAGTTGAAGAAGGTTTAATCAATCCTAGATGGCACAAAAGAACCATAAGATCATTAAAGATTATTTATTTATTCTTCTGGAGTTATTTTTTATTTATTAAGAGCGTATAAAGAACATATACAATATATTTACAGGTTATGTTTGCGAACCCATTTGTGGTTCCCTATAGAGTTATACTCACAACTTACTCAGTTGACCATGATAGTTGAGTACCTGAGCATATTTTACTGACTATAGGTTTAGGTATGGTAGTGGACCTGTGTTGGATGGTTGAGCTAGAGAAGATCGACTATGATAAATTCTCAGGATATAAATATGATCTAGGATAGTAGTACAGCCTCTGTGTATTTTATTTATTTTGTATATTTGAAATATGTGATCAGACCAGTGGGTTATCAGTGGATGAATAATAAGTATTTCATTTGATATAGTATATTATTTTCTATTTTTATGCATACTATGATGGTTTTATATTCTTATTAAATGATGTTTGTTTATTTTTATTGTTCTAACTATGATATGGGGGTATAGTCTCCCCATTGTATAACCCTATACCCCATGATGTCAGTTGGAAGACTCTGGAATGAAGGTAGGAACTTTTGAGTTAATGTAGAATTATCAGTTGGCAAACCGATCAATTTAACTCATCCAGTGGGATGTTACACACCAATAACAACGAAAACCCTTGAATTTACTAAATTCTGTCATGGAAAATTTTAGTCCAAGACTTCAAAATAAAACATATACACCTCTCAAGGTCCTAACTCTGAAATGGATCTTAAGGGACCGAACATGTATGTCTCAAAATGGACTATCCACACACAAGTAATGTGTCAATTTTAGCTAACATGTATTCTCATCCAATATAGAAATGTAACTTACCAAACTACATCTTCATATCCTATATATTTCCTAAAATGCACATGTATAAATGAATCACATTCTATCTAAGGCCAATCACTCATAACCAAACATTAATATTACATATCGTAAACTATTCTTTTTTCATAGCAAATCTTTGATATAAAAACTTGTACCAATTTTAAGGTGTGAAATAAAAAGTGATTTAAATATTTAATTTAGTTGATTATTCATGTTGGTGACCCATATTCAGGATGGTAATTTGGGTATTTGATCACCCTAAGGGATGTAATTTTGGTGGGGAATAAAGATCATAATGTAGTCGAGAACAATTGGAGATCACCTCATGAAGTCTGGGTGGATGGGGCTACATCCTGTATAGTCCACTAACTAGATAATGTGGACTTTATATCATTTTAAGTGTGAAAATATGCATTTTATCAATTCAATTGGATTTTATATTTTAATAGGAGGGGATCGGGAGAGCCATTCTTGTCTTGTTCGCCCTCCCTTTCTCCCCTTTGACTACCCTTAAATAGGGATAGTTTTTGATGAAGCTCAATGGTGATTTTATTTTTCACCTCAAATATTATCATTATGTTTCAGGTTCTTCTCACTATACACTTGTGTAGATTGATTTTGGGTTAGGTTTCTGTGTCAATTCCACTAGATCATGGTATAATCGAACAAGTTTGAAGTATATTTTTATCAACCAAGCTAGTATACATCCCAAGATTATTCCTACACTTCGTATCTTGAATATTCATTGAAATTAAGTTTTGTTGATGACTTATTGATGGTTTTCCCCAAAAATTTAATTAAATTGATTATGAAATTTACTTTTGATTTTAATAATTTTGTTGGAGATAATGTTGAGCACCTATTGAGGGTCACTCATGGGTTGTTGGTTATGATTTTAACACAACGATATGTATTTATGAGTTTAATGAAAACTATTTATATTTTAAATTAAGTGTTTCGAATTAATTATAAGGGTTAGAATTTATTTAATTGGATTTTTAGTGATTCTTGATGTGTGTTAGGGCCTTGTGTTTTTGTGTAGTGTCTAAATGATCTTGGATGGGGATATAAAATCTTAGCAGAGATACAGAGAAATGAATTGACATGTGGAAATGATTTTTATGAGTTGGATGGTCTTATATAAGTGTTTTATGGTATTTTTTTTTGTGGTATGTGATATGTTGTCCAGCCACTTAGGGAACAGTGAGACCTCAAGGACGTGGAATGTTGGGTTAGGCTCCAGGGATATTTTTTTTTGCAAGATTGGTTAGGATGTTGGCTACCCATGTTGGTGATATAGATATGCATATTTATGTTTGATACTGAATAAAAACTTGGGTCAGTGTTTATATTGTTTGAAATGAAAGCACTAATATGGGTGATGGGAAAACATCCTTGAATGAGGCCGTGGAAACAACCTTATGGGTGGTTGTGAGAATTTTCTATTTGTAGGTCATGATACAAAATAAAAACCCCATGTATTGGGGTTCCGATACTACCCATCAGGATAACTTTTATTTTTGAGGTTAGATTATGAGGTTCAGTAGAGGATAGAGTTACTGACACAAGCTAGTAGATAGGGTATTGTTGGGGCATCGGTTGGTGTGTTTGAGTCTCCTATAATATTGGGGTTCTACTTCTAGGAACCATATTATAATAGGATGAACAAATATTATGGTTTTTTATACTGTTATGGGATATTCTCCAGGCCATTATACTATATATTTTCATGGGTCGTGCCCCTGAGTTTTTATCTGTATACTAGGGTAAAAGACACCCTAGGTCAATATGAAATTAGCATTGTAATCACGACGTTCTCAGAGACACTCTGACACTGGATAAAAAAGATATAATCAATCAAGGTCATAGAATTGAGGATTTGTGGTGGTTTATATATTTATTTTCGTGAATTTATTTTTTTATTTTTCAAATAATTTCATGTTCACATATCACTATATCTATGTTCTATATACAAGACTACATTTTTGGTTCCCGATCGAGTTATATTTTCATACCATACTTGACCCACCATTGTGCTTTGGTATCTAATATTATCTCACTCATCTATAGGTATATTTTGGGAAGAGACCCATGTCATGTTGATTGAAAGGGATAGCTCAGATGGGTATATAAATATTTGGATCAGGTATAGTATAAATTAGAGTTGCACGAAAGCATTTCATATTTTATTTATTTTATTGCATTTTATGATCAATAGAGTGAGTGATCTATCTTTAATGATTGAATGAATACTTTCCCATCTCTTTTATTATTGACTGGTTTATTTATTGATTCGACATACTCATATTGTTATTAGTGTAAATTATGATTAATGGTTGATGTCTAGTTAATAATTATTCCTTGTACACTTTTATATAATGATATAGCATCCCTATTAGCACACCCTAGAACCTTACTATTAGTCAGATGCCTGTAGAATACAAGGTGGTGCTCTGGAGGTAACATTGTTCCACTGGTCTATTTACTATTCATAGTGATTTGTGTCATCATCTTACAAATGGTATGCATGGATATTTTTATTTTGTATTACTATTTGGGGGGATTGTTGATAAGTGATATAGAAATGTGTCAAAGCCTATGATGGAACCTGGACTTGTGTGTTGCAACACATTTTCTATTGGAGGTCTAGGTATCTAGGGGTATGGGATTATTGTTCTTAGCTTGCACTATTACAGTATTTTTTATTTCACCTCACATGAAACACATGATGTAAATATTTATGATTTGTGTTTTATTATGGATTTGGATCTTGGAATATTCTCAAGATATAGGTTATTAGATTTTTTTGTTGGACCATAGTGGAAATAGGTGTTTTAGGCATCATATTTAGGAACATTGGATTTTCATAACACATATGCCTATTATATGTGATTTCATTTATGAATGAATCTTTTCTTTTTAAATTGTCATGAAAAAATCATATTCCTTTTTATAATATATGATCTTGGATTCATTATTCTCAACTAGAACAATATATATATATATATATATATATATATATATTCATATGATGGGTGGTTATAAGGATCTACAATAGGATGCTACTCATTGGTGATGACAACACAGTCCCTTAGTACCCGTATGTGGGGTGACCAAAAACAATTTTTATGGGTATTATATTACCTTATGGTGAATCCTATATGGGTAATTATTATTCATCTTTAGTTAAATAATGTATCATAAACAAACTATATGTGCTTTTCTATATAGTTTTTAATGAAATTAAACTTAACTAAGATGCATGATAGTGACTCTATTATTACGGATCATTGTATGGTGATTACATTATACATGTATATGAAAAAATATGTAACCTAACCTCTAGGGAGTGATATAATTTTATATATTCTCATATAGATTTTTTCCCTAGGAGTGGTATGTGTTTTAGGACATAAGATTCCAATATATTATGTGAGAACCCTTTATTGGGAGTTTTGGATCATGATACAAATTTTTTGTATGTGAGGGTGCCTAGAATGGGTTGTTCAAATATTTTATGTCATTTCATTCATGATATGGGATCATAGATGAATTATCATGAGCTATGAACTATGTGACTGGGGATAAGTGGGAGAGCCTAGTTACCCATAAGTGCACATCGAATAGTTGTGCGTTAGTGACTTTATGACCTTGGGAAACCCAATATATGGATTAGCATAGTATAGTGTGTGAGTTAGAGGTGGAGAGCATGGATATATTCTTGGATGATGGTAAATTATTCATAGATTCTATTAGATGTATATGTTGTGTAAAATATTACTTATTTTTATAGACACCATAGAGGTGTCTAAGAATTGGTATGAGGGGGGAAGCCTTGTGTTTTGAGATGTGTATCACTGAGTGTTATGAGTAAATGCCTTGAAACTATTGGTTTTATATGAGACTTCAGGAACATGGTGGGACCATGGATAATCACTACATTTTTGAAATGAAAATGGTTGGTGTAAGAACATATTATCGAAATGGGAATGATGCCATTTTACCTAAGGGTTGGGTGATATGAGACAGCATATCCAATATATATATATGATATTGGGTAGCCCATGATGGTCATGTATGGTACCAGATGAGTTGGATCATTGAGATGTTGTGTGTGAGTCAAAAAAATGATGAAAATTGATAAAACACTATCAGGATAATCAATCAAACAATCAATGTATATTTTATTTAAAAAAAATCATACAAGAACAATATAGAAGGGTAAATAAAAAAATTAAACCACAATATGTCATAAGGGTCTGAATTAATGAAATCCGAGAGGGTATTCTACAACTATGTTTAATCCCTTAAGGGAATAAGATACTATTCTAGAAATGTAGGTAATCCAAATTACTTGCACCACCTTGAAAGTGAGAAAACTATAAATTATGTTTCCTTCATTACAGGTATGAATAAAATCCTTGTGGTTGTTAATAAGACCCTTGAACCCATATATGATGTACGTGATATACTAGGTGATAAGACCAGATCAATGAAAAGAATTATGGATAGTAAGAGAGTTATTTTCAAATACTTGAAGATGAATATTAGTTTGAATACATAGAAAAGGCATGTTAGAATAACTTGGGCTTTAGATTGAAGGTAGTCACCAATTTTGAAGTTAGCAGTGAATGAAAGGATAACAGAAACCATTAGATCAAGAAAAATTCTACCACCTCATATTAATCACATTTTACAACAACCATCCATGTTGAGATTAGGATTGTAATAGTGAGAACACTAGCATACCCATCGCCCAGGAATGAAATTATAAGCATTATGGAGGTAGGAACTAGCGGTAAAAAAAAATCTTAGAGAGGGGTAATCACCCGAGTTATTGAAAATCGATATCAGATCAACCAAATTCTTCCTAGTTTAAAAAAAAGATATATTCTATTACCTAGGGTCCTGATGTGTAGAGATTCATTAATCACTTTTCAAATACACCAGCAACCCATTGAGGGGATAAAATCTCTCCCCTTCTTTTTAGGACCATAATTTCTTGCTCCCTAGAACCAAAAGTAAGAAAATTAGTTCTCAAAATCACTTGTAAGGGTCGGATGAAGAAGTAACTGAATGAGTTACACACCATAAATTCCAAATAACCTTAAAATAATAGGTGATTTGAGGTTTCATCATGTTTTTCCTTATATCATCGGAACCTTGAAGCTAGATTTATGCCCAAACATTTGATATTCTCATCAATGGGAAGAGCATGTTTCATTAAAGGCTCACTAAAATGTTGTATTTAGTCATAATATCCTTGCATCTAAGATCTTAACTCTAGTGATCATGATCATTGGGAAATTTCAGCAATATATGGAACTCTTTCACTGAAAAAACTACCTTGGAAGAGCCTATGAAGACACATTTTTTATATTTAGAGTTTAACTCAATATGATAAATTGTAGTGTGTTGGTTATCTTCTAGAACAGATTGGATGAAGCTTAGGAACTCATTTCCCTTCTTGAATATTATGTATAGAGTTGGTAATATATGGAATAAGATCTTGGTTCCCACCCATTTATGCTACAATAAATTATTATAACCCATACCCACTATCTAGTGAGTATGTAGACTGAGATTCAAGAAGTGAGGTTAGATCATAATCCAATTGAAAAAATTCTTATCTCTCAACATTAAAAAATCTTCCCCATAATTTTCCATCATATGACTACACCATAACATCGTATCCTCTATAATCTCTCACACTAACCTCTCATTCAAACCCTACATTATTCCTAAGACACTGTTAATGCTCATCCCACCCTCCTTCTAAAGAGTTTCCATCCTATCCCAGGTGGCCTAGTAGTGTTGTCAATCTTAATGGGAATCCCATATGAGTGTAATGGGGATGTTGTCTATGATCAAATGAAAAATTTTAGGACATTGAGAGTATAAAATACATTCATAGGAATAGAATATAAAATGCTATTAGCTAGGGTAATGCTTCCTCTAAAATATAAGAACTGATTTTTCCAATTCATGATGAACCCCCTGATCCTATTGAAACCCCTTATCAATGTGATGAATGAGAATATTAAATTTAAATATCAGGGTACCCAAATAATCCACAGGAAATGTACTTATTTTCTTATAAATAATTTTCTCCAAGGATCTAACCCTATCGTCCAAACATTTTATGGAAATGTATATGATAATTTTCTTAGCGTTTCTTAGCGTTCACATATAGGCCACTCCATTTCCAATATTCCTCCATAATCCTAATGATTACCTACATTGATCTTTTATAATAATTAAGAAACTTTATTATGTCATCTACAAACATAAGTTGAGAAATACTCCAAAAGTAAGACATGGTGAGATAATAATGGATACTTCCCAATAAGATACATTTGTTGATAATGTGTATGAGCGTATCTTGAGTAAGGATAAAAATTGCAGGGGAAAGTGGGTCTTCTTGCCCTAGGCCCCAGAATACTTTAATAAACCCATAATGTTTCTCCATAAAAATTATGGAGATACTGGAGAAACTATAACACTAAAACTAGAGATCAAAAACCCAAGAAGAGAAACCCATATTAGATATTACCTTGATAATTAAGAACAATTAATGTCTATCATAGTCTTTTTTCATATCTAACCTGATTACGATATTGGATTTGAGGGACTTTTTATTGATATCTATGATCATTTCATAAGGAAGACCAATAACACCCAACATTATCCTTCCCCTGAAAAACATCTGTTGTCTTTCAAAAATCAAACTAGGGAGATGAATGGATATTAGTTTGTTTATGATACTCGCCAAAAACATACAATAAAACATACACATGATAATATTTCTATAGTGCTAAAGAGAATGAGGTTCTATTAAATTTGGAACTAGCACCATCATAGTGGCACATATGACATGAGGGATAATACCACTGTGGAAAATGTATTTCTTAACTTAAACTAACTAACTCATAACCAAGTCCCATGAGGCCCTATAGAAAGAGAATAGAAACCCATATAAACCTACACAATTTTTGGGATGATAGAGCACAAAAACCTATATGATATCCATTTCATTAGGAATAGAAACTAGAAAATCATGATCAAGATCAAAAACCATATAAGGTATATCATCCAAGATCTCTACATGAACCCTCGGGTATCCTCCAAGCATGCAAGGGTTGGGACCTACAAATGGATATTTATTATGAATATCTATAATACCTCACACCACATCATGATAATCTGTGTAACATCTATTTTCTATAATAATATTCGGTCTATTAAGACACCATTTTCATTAATATAGGTATGAAAGAAGGTTGTAGTAGGATATCCCTCCCAAATCCATTAGATTCTGGATCTTTCATGAGAAAATAATTCCTAATTCAAAATAATATCAAACAAGATATTATTTAGATTAATAAGATCACCAAATAAGGATTCATTCTAGTTATTTTATATACTAGACTCAATCTATTCAATACGCATGTTGATCTTCTCCATGCATTGAGATTGTGCAGATTATTTTTGAATCTAGGTTTTGAGATCTCCTATAAGATTCTATAGTTTTTTTGGATGTATATCTAAAACTATCCCGGTGATGGTTTTATCTACGATTCCATTATCATGTGACGATAGACCAAATCCTCAGTCCAGAATTGGGAAAATGAAAGTGGTCTCCTCTTTCATTTCTAGGGGCCATAACAATAAGAAAATAAGAGTGATCAAACATGATACAAATAGTATGAGAAACCTTAATATATGGAAATAAAGATATGGTGTAGTAGTTTCATAGACATTGATCAAGGAAACACTAGGCCCAATTTATCTTTCTCTGATTATTACACTAGGTGAAATGATCTATCGAATATACCACATTTAGAAACCCACTTCTAGTCTTGAATTATAAAAACTCTTGAATGGAATTTCATGATAATGACCATCCCCTTTTATTTTTCATAGGACCAGAAATGATGTTAAAGTCTCCATCCATGATACACCGTAAATACCTCAGGTTGATTGAACTATGATCATGCCATAGGGACTCTTGATCTTGAGAAATAATTTTTGAATAGATGAAATAGATGAGAAAATAATTAGCATTTTTGATAATTTAGTACTCATAAACTGGTCCAAGGTAGCAATCAGTTCCACCATGATGTTGGGATAATATAAAATATATATATAAAGGTTATGGGTTTTGGAATGCATGAATTCATTCACCTTTATTCTATTCATAAACTCTTATATCTTATAATAACATTGTTTAGGGTTCAGAACTACTAATAGGGAAGAAAATTTGTTATGGAGTTCATTTGAGATGACATATATTTTAACCTGGGCACCTAGTCATCGGGCATTCCAGATGAAGAATGATATCATTGAAAATCATTTCATTGGGATTTGGACCCAGGTGTTTGAGCACACTTGAATTGTGAACATGATCAAATTAACTTGTGTTTTGATTGGGATCCGATGTATAAACCATATGGGATGAACAAAGAAGGCACAATTATAGAATCCAATATTTTTTTGAGAACGATACCCAATTAGAAAACAATGCAAACCTGGAGCAGTGGATCATGACGAAGTAGTATTTGTAGGATAATTAAAGTACATACCAGTTAATGGAAGACTAAGGGGGGATTTTAGTTAAGTAATATCTTCTTGTGCTTCTGAAAAAATACAATGTTAACTCAATAGAGATTGATAATCCTGAGCATGCGATAATACATTGTTGCTAATAGAGGAAGGAACATGTGATAGAACATAGGGACACAGATCCTAGGAGAAGAAAAAACATTAGGAAGGTTCAATTTTATAGGTAATAATATCCATGCACAAAGAACCCACAATGATTTTATGGATTGGATCTGGGAATGAAAATATGAAAAAGGGACGGGTGGAAGGAAGAATTATCACCTTTTTCCTTGATAATGATCTTACAAATTTGGTCTTTGTAGTATAGAGAATCCATCATGCAATTATTTTGAGGCCTCATCATGACTCGTGGAATTTGGATAAGAAAAATATAAACAATACTAATAGCTCTTACAGAAGAATAGAAACAAGTGACCTTGGTGGTGATAGGTCAAGAAAAATCTGGGCAGTGATGGAGAAATATTATCTTGAATCAAGTATTATACTGTCAATAAATTGATTAGAATCCCCAACAAAGGATGCTGAGCAAGATCTATAATGATAGAGATATGGGCCACCATATATTCATTAATACAGATTGTGAATTTATCATTATAGAGGAAGGATCCTATGCATTCAAAAATTCATTGTAAGAAGGAACCATTGTGAAATGGAATTGGAATCCCCAAGAGGGATATCCAAACTGCCATGTGAGGGGAGTACTGAATGAAATATATGTCCATAGAACAACAAAATGGATAAAACGACCACTATCCCTTATATCTAGAGTGGGTACACCATGATTTTATGAAATCCAATCTAGTATACAAGAATATGTAGAAGTATTTTTTATTCAAAACTAAATCTTTATCTTGGGACTTAAAACTCCATAATTTCTTAAAGCTATGAAAAATGGCGAGAAATGGTTTATCTGAACAAAATGTCACAACCAATGTCCACTTCAAGAGAGAAAACACTTCCTTTAAGGATTATATAGGAACAAATAGAACCAAATATCCACATTCTAAATATTTTAATGTATCTAAGGCTATTTCTATAAAGAAATATCCCTTTGACAACTAGGGAGATGGGGGAAAGAGGAGGAAATACCTTAATGAGGAACCATGCAATGGGACTGAACCAGGAGTGTGAGAGGACTTGTCCAATGGAGACGGGCCACCAAATAAATGAGGGTGTTAAGGATAAGGATAAGGTATATTTTACATTGAGATTATGGGAATCTAATGGAGGGAGTTTGGAATCACAAGGGTAATGGTCGATAGTAATTTAAAAGCATGTGTCACGTGAAGCACATTCTTCTAAGAAGAAAGTAAATCCATTAATATGAGGATAATCAATATAAATATTCCGGATTTGAATTATTTGTGTCCCCAAGGAATGGGATGATATCTTAGAAGTATTAGGTGTGATGGAGCCAATCAGTGTGGAAATGTGATGAAAGAATCAAAGGTTGATGTGATGGATGTGTGCTCTTGGATCGGGAGGAATCGAACACATGTGATTCTGATGGGTAGTAAATTGATGTTTTGTTTTGTGATCATGTATTAGAGGAATGGCCACATCTAACCATCATGTTTGATGAAAAATAGATCATTGTCGATGTTGATTTAAATTTTTGATTAAAAAACTCTATTATGGAGATACCTCTGAGTTTAGGGTATCAAATTGGTCACAATAGGTATAACCCTATGTCAGTAGGGTTGTGACCTTTGTGTAATTGTTCTTGGACTATCATTTTAGAAATGAGATACTGGTGAGTATATGGATCTGAATTTTCTTGGATACCTAGGGGAATTCTACAAGTGTGTTCAGATGTGGAATTGTATGGACTCCTAGTGATGGCATTGGGCTCAGTGTGAATTTTGGGGACCCAAACATGATTTAGATCATGGATGCAGTGGTGCTCATGATAGGGTAAAATGGTAAATTAGGATGTTTGATGGCTTAACCATGGAATAAAACCAAGATTAAATCATGATCTATAGTAGAAGTGTTCATAAAATCATGAGATTACTCTAGGATTTAATTCATCATGATTGGGTGTTTGATGATGCATTAGTAGGTGTATCCTAGTATCTTTAAGATAGGTCAAATAGAGGAGGTTCAAATTATTTTTTCACTTGAAATTGGATGATGTTGTTTTGAAACCACATTTCTCATGTTGTTTTAGATATAAGGAGAATGTTTTGGGTTTTTATAGACATTCGTATAAAGTTATTTAGTCTAATATTGTACCTAGATAATGGGACTTGTTGGTTTTGTTTGGAAATACACGATGAGGTTTTATACTGTAAATCCAATGATGTACGGGATATTATTAGGTGATGTGTGTTGGGAACTACATTGAGAGTGTTTTTAGAATGCCTGAATTTTTTTATGATGATGAATTATGATGATGGGGTGTATTGTGATTCATAATTTTCCTTATGATCAATAACCCATTTTGGGGAGCACAATAGGCCAATTGATATTTTGGATGAGGAAACCTATGGTATATCTCGATATAATATCATCATCGAGTGTCATAATGTTCTTTCAATAATAATGAAAAATGATGAATTGGGTGTTGGCACATGAAACACCGTATAATTAAAGTTTCTTTATGTAAACACTTTGGGTGTTCAAGATTAGAACATGACCATTATTGTTGAATTAATGAACAATATTGGTAGAAATTTTTGTCAACAGGGAATCAATGAAACATCTTGAGGATGAGAAGATATATAGTGGGGATTTTTTAAAACCCCATCCCCATTTTAGAGTTAAAAATATAGGGTGATTTGAAATTTTAATTAGTGGATGGATTGTTTTGGTGTTTGGGACATGATATGGTATTCAGAGTGTTGGAGTACCCTAAGGGAGGTATTTTTGATGGGGAATGTGTCTTATAATGTATTTTTGGGTAGTAGGGGAGAACTAGTGTAATGTTAGGTGGTATGGACTATAACCTATAACCACCATCCATCCAGGGGTTGGGCATGAATGGATTTTTTTCGGGGTAAAGAGTTCCATTTTACACTTTTGGTGGATTCAAAATTTTAAGGGGAGGGGGGAATTTAAGAGGCTATTTTTGGAGTTTTCTCTACCTCTTATTCTCCCTTGGACCCCCTTGAAGTGGGAAGAGTTTTAGTTATTCATAATGGTAGTTTCTGGTGCATTACTCCCCTCTTGTTTTGTTTTGGGTTTTTCTTACAATCCTCAAACTTGGATAGATTTTAGGCTAGGTTTTGGTGTCAATTTAACTAGAGTGTCATGTAATCGATAAAGGGAAAATGAGATTTTGATCATCCTAGCCGGAGGATTATCTAGGAAAATGTATGCATGTTTTTGATCAATGATTTTTTATGGTATGTCAGGAACCAATTTATTTATGTTTTTCATTAAATTTAAATTCAATTTATTATGGAATTAATGTTGGATGTTGAGGAATTTACCATGGAAGATGTTAAGGACTTGTTTTAGACATCTTGCAGGTTGTTTATTATTTTTGTGTGACAAGATGGCTCAGTGAGTTGAATGATAATAATTATTATTTTTATAGAGTAGTTTAAATTAATTATTAAGTTTGAAATTAATTTAATTAGATTGTTTGGTGATTATTTATGTGAGTTAGGGTTTGATGGTTTTTTGAGGTGGCTAGACAAGCTTGTAAGATCTTGTCAATCCTTGTTGGAGATACTGAGTAATAAATAATGAAGAGTAAAAGGAACATATTAGGTCAGTGGTCGTATGTACATTACCAATTATATTTTTGAATATTTGTTTGTTGTATGTGATATAGGGTCTCTCGATGATGGGTGATGAATTTTTTTTAGAAAAAAAATTATTTATAATTAAATGACTAGTTAATCTAAACAAATTGCTGAGTCCATGGGGGTCCTTGGCACTGGCTTGATTGTTTTGACTAATGAAGGCTACTTCCTTGATCATGATTCTATATATATTGGTCTCTGAGACACCACAGTGGTATCTATTAGATTCGATGGTCATGATGTAGCAACCCTAGTAGTAGGATCCCTTATAGACCTCTTAGAATAAGTTGGCGACAAGATGGGATTAATGGACTAGGGGTTGGATATATGAGACCTAATAGATCTCCTTAAGCATTAATACAAGTGAGATGACAATGGGGTGATCGTTACCCAATAATACATGATGACTAAGGTGTATAGACCCTAATGACATGGATGGATATTTTAGGTTTTCGGGACAACCTAGTGTGGTTTAGAAAGTTGATTGTCATGAGGAAATCACTCTTGTGATACTTTCCCATGGGGCTACTGAGGCCTCTAGGACAAGAAGAGTTAGTTTAGGTTCCTTAGAGATGATTAAAGTTTCATGATGGGTTAGGAAATTGGATAACCTTTTTGGGATATAGATATATATATTTATGTTTGATATGGAAAACAACCACAAGACGATGTTCATATTGTTTTAAATAAAAGAACCTTTAGTCGCGGTTGTAAAAACTACTTATTAGTATTTCATGATTCAACCCTTATGGGTGTTCATGAGATCTATATATTGGGAGTTCATGATATTGAATAAAACATACTTTGTAAGGTAGTTTTGATAATAATTGTGGTGATGCCGTGGATTTGGGGCCATGATTATGGGTTCTAGTAGAGGATATATTTCATAAAACCTAATATATATTGGGGGATATAGGGTTTTGGTGGGGGGGGGGCTTGGTTGAGTCTCATGCACTATTAGTTCTCTAAAATTAGGAACCATCATATTTTGGGATGCATCATTCCCCAATTTACTATACTGGGGTAAACCATTACCCAAGTAATTATACTATATACTGGGTTGGATCAGGACCCCATTACATTACCTATATATCTGGGTGAAAGACCCATAGGTAATTATGATTTTGAAATGGTCATCATGACGTTCTCAAAGATGCTCCAACACTAGTTCGAGTTGGTATGGTTGATCGGGGTCAGAAAATTGAGGATCGATGGTGGTTTATATATTTATTTTCTAGTAGTTATCTATTCATTATTCAGATCATGTTACTTGAAAATATCACTACATTGTATGTCTATATATGAGTCCACTTTGGTGGCTCAGTGCTGAATTATATACTCACACCCGCCTCGACCCTCCATTTCACTTTTTAATATAATAACTCTCACTTTTCTATGAGAACAGGTTTAGTAGAGGCCAAAATCAAATTGATTGAGTTGGATGGATCAGAGTAGCAGTGGAACCTTTTGTATTTAATTTCTTTTATCTTAGTTTGAGATTGACCTAGTAGGAAATATATCTTGTATTGTGGTATGTATTCTTCCACATATCTATTACTATTTATTGGTATTTTTAGTTATTTTGTGTATTGAAATGGTTATTGGTGTGTATGATGATTCATGGTTGACATTTTGTTAATATTTTTCATTTTACACTCAAACATGAGCGTATAGTCTCCCCACTATCACACCCTTGACCATCATTACTAGTCAGTAACCTTTAGCATAAAGGGAGGATCTCTAGAATTCACTTAGCACCACAGGTATTGTTTATATTCAAATAGATCCGGGATGGTGCGTTAAATTATACCACATATTTTAAACCATAACTCACACTATTAACACCTGGAAAGAGGGTATCAATTAATCCCAAATCGAAAAGGTTCTAAAAAACACTTTTACGATAATAAAAACACTCGAGTAGGTGCACACCCCAATTTCACTTTGAAATACCATTCAACATAAAGTGTATTTAGTTATATTAATCAATCTGAGGCTCAAAATCCCAATCCACCAGCTAACAATGCATCACTCACATGTTCATATAATCAATTGTAGGCCCTCTTAACTAATTAACCAACTGACCATGAATCCTATATATGTAAAACCTATCACAATATAATAAATACAGATTTTTTCACATTCATAATACCTTTGGTATCTCCATTCCCATACTTTAAAATTGATAACACCTCCCATGCATCATGATAAAAAAATCATCTACCCATGTTTCTCACCTCTAAAAGAACTCTTAGGATTGGGATAACCCCTCTCTCAGGTTATCTTTATATATAATAATTTATCTATAATAATAATAGAAAAATATATTTATATCTAATTACAATACACAAATCATGCATTACCTATTTCTCATCTCAAATTTTCAAGGCTCTCCCAACTATCCAATACATAATATACCAATAGGAATTAGCTCATAGAATACACCCACACTATTCTCTCAGGTTTCACATTGTACAAACTAGTCAACACACCCTACCTATGGTTATCACACACACAAAGGAATTATTCATCTCATAATAAAGTCAGCAAATGACACTTGAGTTCCAATCCTCAATGAGAATTCCCATGCTAAAATATCCCATAAAGGGCCAATGTTACATTCACAGCATATAAATATATCTCTCGATGATGATTTGTATTGGAAGATCCATAATTTCATGGTTTCTTTAAGTATAATTACACAAATAATTTGTTATGTAAAATAAAAAATAAGTTATTTTTGAAACATTAATTAACTAAAAACTATACTATTTTCATTTTCAAGAACCAATTTCACAATCACATCTTATCATGAATATTTTATGTGAACATACATGTATGATGTGGTGCAGGGAATCACGCCTATGAATTCCTTTAGATAAGGGAAAACCCATAGAATCAATAAATACAAAATGTAATTTTTAACAAGAATCAAATAAACTATAAAATCCAAAATAAGGAACATTAATTCAAATTTGTGGAATCTCAGGATTAATTTAATAAAGGTGTTAGATATTAATAATACATAGTGTCCAACACAAGTTCAATCTAATAATATTTTCAATCTACCATATCCCAAATAGTATGGAAAATGAAACAAACCTTTGATAGCACTTTGTAACATCCCAAACATTCTTGTTATACAATAAACATACTGGAACACCACATGATCATATGTGCACCTCCCTATATTATAAATACTACTTACAAGAAGTTAGGGTCTAAGGTAAAACTATAGGAAGACCATACCCACATATCAATAAGAAATCATATTACGAGAATATCATACAATAAAAAAGTATAAAATATAAATTAATATAATAAATATAAAATAAAAATGCATAAATAATTATAAAACTACATTCTTTAGAAATTGAACTATATAAAAGGTCACACAATTCAGGAATACATAAATAAATTCTTATGAATAGATCATGCACAACACATAAAAAATATTAAAAACTTATAAAATCTTCACCATGGTACTAAGTGTGGAGTTAGATATATCTTCTAACTTTTTATAAGGTATATAGCTCAATAAACCATTACTAGGCCTCTTATTTATATATGATTTTGACCATGAGGTCAGTTTTGGTACTAATTTGATGGGGCCTCTCAAGAAGGGGGTGAGAATAACTCAATTGGCCACTACCAATAGTGTCTCCAAAATATTTGTTCAATAAAATATTAAGGATATTCCATTATAAATAAATAATGAACCATCATCAATTTTTGTTTTCTATGGTTACACATAGGATTGACTATACAAGCTTTAACTAGTTTTGGATGCTTAAAAAAATATGACACATCAAACCAGGTGACAAAACTAATTTCCATATAACTTTTAAAATAATGTCATTACCAAGGGAGTCACATCCCACCATAAAACAATTACAAAAATATCAACAGCTTGGAGATCTATAGCCCACCCTATAACCTTTAGCAAAATATCATCCCTAGTTGGATCCACATCCCACCATAGAACCAATGAACAAATATGATCACCTGAGGGATCCACATCACACCCATGAGCATTTACCAAAATTCAATCACCTAGGGGACCCAAATTCCACCTCAATTATTGTACCAAAATATCATCACTTGAATGATCCACATCCCACACTACAAACTTTAAACAAATATAATCACTTGGGGGATCCACATCCCACCTAGAAAACTTTTTAAAGTATAACCACCTAGGGGAACCAAATCCTTCCATAGAACCTTTATAGAATATCATAATAATATAATTTAATGAATTGTATAAATTTCCTAATTCACTATTAGGTTAAGTCATATTAATATCTAGTCTTGATTTTTTTTCTTTTTTAAAGGGACACTCATCAATCCAGGGTCTCTACACATCCCACCTAGGGATACCACCATGTCGTCCCGTGTTTATCACATGAATCCATCCCATGGATCATATTAGGGTATCAATTCTTTAATTATTAGGTTATAACTACCCTTAGGTAACCCCTTGTTTTTCCATGAACATTTTCCATCTCATTAGTTCAAGTAATCCCTTAGATAATAGCCAAAATTGTATTCTCTTCATTTATTATTAGACCATTTAGGGCTTTGATAATGTTAATATCACATGAAACATTATCCTAAACCTTTTAATTTACTTTTTGGTCAATCACACATTAGGTTGATGTGTATTCAAAAAACACGTGTGAAGAAAATTAGATTATAATTTAGGTATAATGTGGGGACATCCTACCTTAAACTTGTGTTATTTCTTTTAAGATATTCTCAGCTACCATCACTTATTCTTGTCCAAACCTAACTAGACACAACCCATCAACACATAGAAATCAATCCATTAATTCTAAAATAAATTAATTATAAACCATTTATAATTAATTTAAAAATAAAACCAATATTAATTCCATAATTAATACTTATATCATAATTAATGAATTTCTCATTAGGTGATATTATGAAACCTAAACCTTGTGAAATAGACTTCACACCACCCCATGTATCCACACAGGAATCTGAAACAAAACTACCTAATTTTTCATTTCAACTCATTCATACATTTTATCAAAACTAATGTAAATCCAATAATAAATCAAAGAAGAAACATACCTCAATTAAACCATATGAAATCTAGCATGCTCATGCTCTTAGGATCCCATTTAGTCAAGACACACCAAATCCCCCTTCATATCAATATGATTCCATTGTGACTTTGAGGAATCATTACCTAACCGTTATTTAGAGACACCAAAAGAAATAGATAATAATGTAAGAGAAGAACTGAAAAATGAGATAAAAGTTAATCATACGTTATACTGTGAGGGAAAACACCATTAATCATCATGGGCTAAAGAGGTAAAATAGATAATAGGTTGGGATAAGGAACATGGAGTCTCCATATGAACGTGTCCTATAAATATAGAATTAAGAATGGGTTTTACAATTTTAATGGCCAAAATTACATCCTAACCTATTATTATTAATTTAACTTATTCATTAATATTTTATTAAAATATAGAAAAAGTTCATCAAAATCAATTTTTGTAATACTCAGGGACTCTTAAGTATCACCCCAAACAACTATCACAAATCATCAATAAAATTTATCTAAGATTGGGACATTATATTGGGATAAACCTTAGATATTTATGGAAGGAGACCTTATATATAATACTTATTCAAGTAACGAATCTTATATATTAGGTAAATGACTCTTATTTATCACCCTTAATTGCAAGAAAGATCCTTATACATTATGGAAATTAATCTTACTTATCGTAGTGAATACCAAATAATTTTCCAAATTTTACATCACAATGTACTTGAAGTTAACCTTACATATCCTACATGGTTACTCTTAAATATTTACTATTCCGTAGAGTTTATTTGATATATATATATAAAAACTCTAGGATTAATCTTAAATATTATCTAGTATAATATTACTTATTGATCCCCCTATATTGATACTTTTCCATGTTTACAAAATTCTAGATAATGGATCTTACATATGATAGAGTTACTGTTATGTACCAAAAATGTACTATTACACTTGAAGAGATTACTCTTATGTATCATAGGGATTTTTAAACCTATCCATTTTCACACAAGAAGATGGCTCGTAGGTATGGGGTACTCATACATAAGAGACACATTCTGAGTGGGTTCTTTCAAGACTTATCCATTCTCCCCAACCATTTATAAGGATTCTCTTATGAATCATACTCAACTATTTTTTTTCAATATCCACAAATAATGTCACATATAAAGACCCTTATGCATGAGACTTAGACATATCTTCGAGTTTCTACCCATACGTAAGAGTAATAATTTTAGGAAAGGAATATTATGTATAATGGATTAAAAAATTTAAACTCAAAAATTTTCTACCCCCTGGTCAAATATAGCATATTACTCTTACCATTAATGTCTTACAAATTAACACCCATATTTTCTAGATATCAATTTCAACTATAAAATCCATAAGATTCTTTCCCCATACTTCTTAGAAATTTCAAACCACTCCAAAAACACCTCCATTAAAATTTTTAATTAATGAATAATTTATAAATACATTAAACATAATTTATTACACAATTGTAAATAAAAACACCCTAAAAAGTCAAAAAAAAAATACCACACCATGAAATACACTAGTTATAGTGTGTCTTACTACCAAATGTTAAAATTATTCACAAGACCACTTGAACCAACTAAAAAATTAACCAAACACCTAAGGAAACCCCCACTATTCTAAACACAAGAAAAAATACCTCATAAATATGTTCCAACACTTTTATTTTTAACCAAAATCCTAATTATCAAACCTCCCCTTTATATGGGACAAAAAATTTAAATTTACAATATTTTCACAAACTTTTAACAAAATTTGTAACTACAAACTCCCCACAATCATGATATTTATCTATGAAAGTCTTATTATGCCATATTCATGAACCATCTTGGATACCATGATCTATTTTATGGCCAAAATCCAACACATCCAGTTGGTTCTACTCAAGCCACCCACACCAAAACCACCTCCACTACTCAAAACCAACTTAGCTTTAACATAAAGACATCGATTATTTCTAAAAACTCTATAATGATAACCCACATCCAAAAATATTTGTGAAAACTCAAACCTAATAAGTTATACCCCATTGGCAGATGGTATTGTCCTACACAGAACAAGATAAGAATAAATAACATTCCAAATGTAATAAAAATATGAACTATCCAAAATATAAAATGAGTCAATAACACATAAAAAAACTCTCTCATAGGAAGAATATATAAAACCCAGACTAAAATCTATAAAATAAAAAAATCCACAACCTGATCCCAATTCCTAACCTAGTCCCATATCCTAACTCAAAACAAGCTATACACCTCTATCATTTGAGATTGGGCCACTACAATACCTTCTTCGGTGACCATAAGGCCTCCTTGAATAATAACGTGTTAGATATACTAGGTAAAGGTGTGATCATAAATTAGTAGGACACAATGAATGATTTTTTAATAACATATAGTCTATCATATACATGTTGATATTCTATAATAAATAACAAATGAAAAATATAATGAACCAATATCAATCATCAGGTTTTGTACTTGCACTTATGATAGACTATTCATACTTCAGATAGTATAATATGTCTTTTAAAATGATATATATACACTCAAGCATAAGAAAATTCCCTCATAGATCCTTTTACATAATTTCATTACTTGGGGGATCCATTACCCCTAGTAATAGTTTCTGAAATATTATCACCTTGGGGATACACATCCCACCCCAAAACCATTACCAAAATATCATCCATAGGGATATCCACATCACATTAGAAAACCCTTACCAAAATTTTATTACCTGGGGATCCACATATGACCACAAATTGTTTTCAAATATATAATCATATAGGGTATCCACATCCAACCTAAACACATTTAACAAAATATCATCACCTAATGAATTCAACCCATAACTATTAGGAAAATATTATCACTTAGTGAATCCACATCCCACATTAAAAACTTTTTAGAATATAAACTCCCTAATAAAACCAAGTGATGTGCATGAAACTATTTATAATATCATCATTAAATAATGAACCAAATCTTACACATTTCAGAATTAATTAATAAGTCCTGTCATATGAATTTTCAAGTTTTACATTTTAGTTTTGTTTTAAAAAAGAACCACTCACCCATCCAAGGTTTGTAAACAAATCCAAATAGGTCTATATTTATGGTAGTGAAATCAAATCACATGATTATATACTAGGGATTATCTTAGGGAATCTATAAAATGATCACTAGGTCACAATACAACTTAGGTTACCCCTCTTGTTTCCCCAAACATTTCCCTTTACAATAGTTCAAGGAACTCCCTACTTGGTTTCAAAATGTTTAGGTTCCAATTTTCTTATTATATTTCTCACTCGTTAGATAATATGATTCTCTCATAGAATATAAGCACATAAATATTATTATAAATTTATTTCACGCATATATTAGGTCATTTTGAGTGCACATAATTCACTTGAAGGAAAAAATATTGTGAATTATATATAAATTAGGGACCACATACATCATACCAAAGTAATTTCGTATAGTAAAAGCACATACAATGTCTCCTAAGCTCATCCAAGACTAGATGGCCAACACACAACATCATTAGGCCTTAACTCTATTAATAACTATCCAAATTAATTGTAATACAATTAGAATTAACATAAATATTATACAAATAACATTTTTTACAAGTAATAAATAGGTAATAATTTAATAATTTCTCACTATGGGTGCTCTTTTATGGCATAAAATTTGAGAAATAGGGTGTGCACCACCCCCAATATCCACATGGGCCTTTAACACATAAAAACCCTAATTTATCATTTCAAATCAATCATTAATTTTATCTGAAAAGATGGAAATACATAAATAAACCAAATAAAGGACATACCCCAATGAAACCATATTAAAACTAGAAAATTCATCCTCTTGGGATCCCCATTACTAAGAAACACTATGACCCCTTCATATTGAGATGATTCCACCATGTCAAGGAAGAATTGTAACCAAAACATTGCTGAAGGACACAAAAACAAGTAGCTATAAAGGAAGGATAAGAACTAATTAAGAAGAAATGAATCATACCCTAAAGAATGAGTAAAAACAACATTATTCATCATAGGTTAATACAATTAAAAAACGTAAATGTTGGGAAGACTATCTCAGCCTCTTCCTATTCAAACAGCCATGAAATGAAGAATTTATAAGGAATTTGACCTTTTAATAGGATAGAAGAACATAATCCATTTTAATACCTAATTCTACCCATCAATTAATATTTTATAAACATATTGACAAAGTTAATCGTATTAAATGTTTCAAAAACTATTGGAATCTATAGTATCACACCTAGAAGACTCTTATACACCATCTATAAAAATTTTCTGTGTTTTAAACTCTTACATATGGGACATCCATGATAAAACTAGGTAAATGACACATTTTTATCATACATAGTATTATAATTACACATATTCATAGAGGAAATGACTCTTATGTATCACCCTTAGTCATATGGAATAACCTAATGTATCGGTGAAATAAATCTTATTTGTCACAAGATTCATCTAATAGTAAGAACCTAGGTTTTTGTAGGACACACAGATCCATTTGTTTTCAATTTAAATGTTTAATTACTACCTAATGTGAGTACCCTTTGAGGTCATGGATTAATTAGAGGTGTATAGGGATTGTTTAGAGATCCGAACCCAACTCTTGGGGTGAAACGAGAATGTCACATAGTTAGTGTAAACCATTCGGGGAAGGCCATACATCTAATTCTAACCATGTGAGTTAAAATAGTGGATTCTTAGAGGACACACATCTTGAAAAACTATGTGAATTGGGCCACATGGTGGTGCTAAAAAACAGAAGAATTTTGAAAGTGGAGTTCTGTATGGTTTGGTCAGGGTTAGTCAAACAATGTGCACTCACCATTAAAAGTTCCCCTTCCTACAGAAAAGGTCTCACAATTGGCGAATGATTAGGCCAACCATGTGGCTAGATGGTGAAAACATGTAAATTGGGTAAATTAATAAATTTAACATAATTAATTCATTAATTTAAACCTAATTTCTAACTTCTCTTTCATAAGAAATATTGACCCTTTTTAGAGTTCATTTTATGCCCAAGATAGGATTTGGTCTCATTCATCAATCTGATCTCAAATTTGAGTGCTGAAAATCTCCTTGGATCCATATAAGTGAGTACTCAATTAATTTTCATTCATACTTCATTTTTATAAGTATCGACTGTGATATTTAGTCATAGTCTAATATGCCATAATTTTAGGATCTTTATCTATTCTTAGATTTCTTTATAATCTAAGTAAAATAAACAATTTATACTGGAAGAGAACTCTAATACAGAGCTACAATAGGTGGTCAATATACATTTCCCATTTGGTTTGGTTATTTATTTGGATATTTTTCATTTTTCCGCCCATCATAGTTTCCGGAGTGGCCCTAAAATTGAATTTATATATTGAATTAAATGGAAAGTAACCTATTAGGGATTCTATTTAGCTTCCTTGATACTCATTGGGGGTTGTTTCTCCAACCAGGGCCACCCATGGGGTGTTCCTTTTACCTTTTCCCAATGTTGAACCACTAAAGGGGTGTATTTTGAGGTTTCCTAGTTAGAGGGATCTTTTAATGATCTAAATTGAACCGAATAACTTGATTATGAGATGTACTTCCTTCTTTTCCATGTGATACATGATTCTGAGTTGTTTAACTGTTATTTGTTATATGAGTGGGTAAACTCATTGAATTTGATTGAATGTGAATTTCTACATGATTTGGTATACTCATAGGAATTGGATGCTTATAATTGAATGAAATAATATGTACATGAAATGGTAGTGGATGTCTTGGTTGGATTACTTTGGATCTTGATTCCATTAGATTCTATAAATGTTTACCCTATTTATCTTGAATGTGGTTGTAGACGCCTTAGATAGTGATTTCTCCCTGGGTATTTATTCCATGGGATGCCTTGTCCCTTGATACCCCTTGGATTTAGTTTGTATTGGGATCATAATAAATATGGATGGTAGACATGATCCTTATACCTCAACTGAATCCTTACTGAGTTTTTCTCATGACCCACCAATTCTCATTGGCTTGACAACTCAACGAGTCATTAATAGGCCTTAAGTGACATCCCTAAGGTGCCAAAGGCTGGCAATAAATGTCGAAGGGTTTGAAACAATTGGGGGACTATTTACCCTTTTTAAACATTCCAAAAAACCAAAAACCATAGCCAATCTAAACAACTGAATGATGCATGATAAAAACTCATAAAACTCAACCATTTGTTTATCAAGAACCATCCAAGAGTATCACAATAGAAACCAACACTAAAACAACAGAGTGAACAATGGAAATAGAAAATCAAAGACTACATGAAAACAACCCAACTCCATGCTCCACAAGATCCAAGATCTAACATTATGAACCAGCCCAAGTATCAAGAAGAAGTGCTCTAAACATGTGACACTTTACCTTTTCTAACATCCTAGTATATGACATCTACAAAAGCACCAACGTGCCAAAGCAGGGGGTGAGTAATGAAACTCAGTAGGTTTTCCCTGATGACTTCCCAACCCATGCCTCTTGGATAAAACATGTTAGCACATTTATATAAAACAATTTATATAAAACAATTCCAAAAATAGTTCACAATATAACAATTTTCATGTCAAAACCATTTTCTAACAAAACCATCTTTCTCATGAAAACAAACCAAGAAAAGTTCCTAATTCCATTGACATTTCCATCTGGCACATTCATTTCATTTCACTAATTCACACAACCAACCATGCATGCAACCTAGACCTCACTATACTCGCAAGTGGTGAGTTATCGTTCCACTAAGTCGTCACATAGTGGACTACCTTGATGGGGGTACTTCACGACCTTATCCATCCCAACATATTGATGGTGGGACTTCCCGCCCTTATCCATCCCAATGCATATGAACACACACCACAACCCATGTAATCCATGCCCAAAACCAAGTGTGTTCAAAACCTTTCAATAAATAATTCCCCTTTTATTTAAAACCCCCTTTTCCCTGTAACCCATTTTCCAAATCCAGCAAAACCATATTTTAAAATCACTATTTTAAAATCATGAAAAAAAAAACACTTTGCAAAACCATTCTTTCAATTTCCACAATTTCATCAAAACCCATAAATCATCACTAAAGAAGATTTATAAATATTTTTTCACCACAAGTTCACAATCCAAACCAAGCAATTAAATAAAATTGAACTAATCCTTCATGTTCTAACAAAGAGGAATCGAGAGTGAAGCCACCTACCTCAACAATTGGGCGAAACCAAGCCACGGACGAAGAACGCTCAAGAACACCGGGTCAAAACTCCAAAAACTCTCCTTAGATCTCTTCTCCTACAAAACCAAGACCAAATATTGAAATATTTGGAATCCACACCCTTATATCTACCCATAATGGGCATATATCTAAGAAAACGAGAGAAGAAGAGAAGTAGATCTAAATAGATATAAGAAACCGATCAAGAACTATCACATACCTTAAAAATCCAGCATTGATTCGCCAAGAGAAGCCTTCGGATCACCTCCGGAATGCATGGGAGAAGTCTTCCAACCTACAAGGGAGAGTAATACCGAGTTAGGGCTTCTTAGGGGGTTTAAACAAGGAAATTAAAGAGAAAACGAGTTAGATCCACAATTTTAGGATCTAACTTTAAGTGACCTCACGGTTAGTCTCCACGGTTTGACAAACCGTGCGCTAACCGTGCGTTAGATTCTGCCTCGGCCATCCTTCATGCACAGTTTGGCTGCACGATTAGACAAACCATGCGCCGACTGTGTGGGAGCCACTGCCTCCAAGGCCCACTATGCACGGTTTGGCCACACGGTTAGACAAACTGTGCACTGACCGTGCGACTTCCCCATTGCTTCCAAACATCACTCCAAGTTCTCTCGACTCTCCCATTCAACACCCTTAAATTTAAAACCATGAAAAGCATCAAGAAAGGGTTACATACCTGAAACCAAGGGTACTACATTCTCCCCACCATTGGCCTTTCCGTCCTCGGAAAGTAGAAAACCATCGATTGACTGAAAGAGTTCAGGCCACTGTTCCTTCATTTCTTTCTCGCGTTCGCAAGTATCTTCCTGAATCTGACCATGCTGCCATAAAACCTGAACTAGATAGATGATTTTTCCATGTAAGACTTTCTCTTGCCTATCCACTATCCGTACCGGGATATGTATCAATGAAGAATCCGGCTCTAGGTCAACATGATCCCATCTGGTCACATGGTCAGGATCGGGTTGATACTTCTTTAACTGAGATTCATGGAACACATTATGCATTGCACTGAACCGTGGTGGTAATGACAACTGATACGCCACCTCGCAAACCCATTCCAGTATCTTAAAAGGGCCTATATATCAAGGAGATAATTTTCCCTGCTTCCAAAAATGACGTTGTCTGAACCTTGGAGAGATTCTCAAAAATACATGCTCACTCACTGCAAACAACAATGGTCTTCGACGATGATCCACATAAGATTTCTAAAGACTCTGAGCTATCTCTATCCTCTTTCTAATCAACTGGATCTTCTTCATTGTTTCTTGGAAAAGGCTTGGCCCAACTAGTGAAGTTTCACCAGTTTCCACCAAGCATAGTGGAGAACGACAAGGACGCCCATACAATGCTTCACATAGAGCCATGAATATCGAGGGATGATAACTATTATTGTATGAGAAATCCACTAAGGGTGTATGCTCCTCCCATGAGCCACCAATGTCCATTACACAAGACCACAACATGTCTTCCAATGTTTGTATCATCCGCTCAGATTGCCCATCTTTTTGAGGATGATACGCTTTAATCATCCTCAATTGAG
Organism: Viscum album; assembly: GCA_963277665.1. Lineage (NCBI taxonomy): Eukaryota > Viridiplantae > Streptophyta > Magnoliopsida > Santalales > Viscaceae > Viscum > Viscum album. The sequence goes on along the minus strand of OY728133.1, from coordinate 647,712,757 downwards.
TGCCAAGGGATTGTTGTAAGGATTTCTAGAATTGAGATGTAAACCTCAGATCTCTATCTGAGTGGATAGATACTGGTACACCATGTATCTTTACCAATTCTCGGATATAGATTTTTGAAATATCTTCCACTGTATGGTTTTCACGAGTTGGGATGAAATGCACCGACTTGGTTAGACGATCCACTCTCACCCAAATGGCATCATGTTTACAGACCATTATTGGAAGACCTGTAACAAAATCCATTGCTATATGCTCACATTTCCACATTAGGATAGGTTAAGACTGTAACATAACAGCTGGTCTCTGATGCTCTGCTTTAACCTGCTGATAAGTTAAGCATCGCGAGACGAACTTGGCCACCTTCCTTTTCATGCCGCTCCACCAAAACTGCGCCTTTGGCGCCTTATACATCTTCTGTGCACCCGGATGTACAACCCATCTTGAATGGTGGTAAGCATGAATGAGTTGTTTCTAACAATCCATAGGTACAACCATATGATCTATGAAACAAAAAACTGAACCTGCTTCTAGTTTCTAGCCATCAATGGTCTCCCCACCATTGAGTTTTGAACTCATTGTCAGACATTCCGCATCAGATGTTTGTGCCTCTCTTACTATCTCCACCAAATCAAGAAAAAGCAAAACTGGAAAGAAAACAGCATCATCGGTTCGGTCTTCACATTTTATACGCATGTCAGCTAGGACTGACATCAACTGCCACTCATTAGAAGCTTCCTTTTCCAACTGAGCATACGACTTCCTGCTTAATGCATCGACCACCGAATTTCCCTTACCCAGTGTATACATTAAGTCAAAGTCGAACATTTGAAGATACTCCATCCATCTCCTCTACCTCAGATTCAAACCTCACTGTGAGAAAATGTGTTTTAGGATTTTGTGATCTGTAAGCACAGTGAACTTCTCACCAAAGAGATAATGGCGCCAAGTCTTCAAGGCATGGACAACTGCAGCTTACACCAAATCATGTGTTGGGTAATTTTTCTATGCACCCTCAACTGCCTTGAGTCATAAGCAACCACATGGTCTCCTTTCATGAGAAAACAACCCAAACCTATTCTCAAAGCATCACAATACGCCACATACCCCTGTCCTGATTCTAGAAAAATCAAGATGGGTGCTGATGTAAGGAGGAATTTCAACTCTTGAAAAGAACCCTAACATTCCTCAGTCCATTGACATGCACAGTTCTTCTTTGTCAATGCTGTCATATGCGAAGCTAGTCGTGAGAAGTCACGGACAAAGTATCGGTAATAACCATCTAGACTAAGAAAAATCTGTATTTAGAAGACATTCTTCGGCAGTTTCCAAGAAAGAACAACTTATATCTTTTCTGGATCCACTGAAACACCTTTCACCGAAACAACATGGACAAGAAAGCATACCTCTTGTATCCAAAAATCACACATTGATAATTTGGCATAGAAACGATGGTCTCTCAAGATTTCCAACACTATCTCCAAGTGTTGCTCATTCTCAGCCCTTGTTCTTGAATACACCAATATGTCGTCAACAAAAACCACAACAAAAGAATCCAGATACCGCTAAAATATCTGATTCATCAAATCCATGAAGACCACTAGTGCATTCATAAGACCAAAAGGCATGACTACGTATTCGTAGTGGCCATATCTACTTATGAAGGTTGTATTCAGAATATCCTCCTTCCGAACTCGCAACTGGTGATATCCTGACTGTAAGTTGATTTTGGAGAACCACTGAGCTCCCCTCAATTGATCAAACAGGTCATCAATGAATGGAAGTGGATATATATTCTTTATCGTAACTTGGTTAAGTTTACAATAATCCACACATAGCCTCAAAGTTCCATCTGCTTTCTTTACAAGAAAAACTGGTTCTGCCCACGGAGACACGCTTGACCGAATAAAACCTTTGCTTTCCAGTTCCTCAAACTACACCTTCAATTCCTTTAACTCCATTTGTGACATCCTATAATATAGAAGTGATATAGGACTGGTCTATGGAAGGAGATCAATTGTAAACTCCACTTCTCTTACAGGTGGTAACCCTGAGAAGTTTTCAGGAAAAACATCAAGAAATTGATCCACCACAGCTGAAAAACTATTTTCCGTGATCTCTTCCAGTGATTCCAAAGTCAATGCTGCCAATTGGTAAGAAATTATTCCCACAATTAGTGCCAAAAATATCTTTGCGCCATTCTTTACTATCCTCTCTCCTCTGAAGAGATGCTCAATGCTATCCTCAGTCGTGAAACTAACCATTCTCCTGTAACAGTCGATGTGAGCCTTAAACCTTGCCAACCAATCAATACCCAGGATTACATCATAGACATCCATATCCAACATGGAGAAGTCCCATTCTAGATCAGCTCCATCAACAGTTATAGCACATTCTTGACACACTAAGGCTTGACATTCTCTTTCACCAAGAGGAGTTTAAAGTTTCAACACAAAAAGAATAATATCCAGTTTTAAGTTTAGCAATTCAGAAACATGAGAAGCTAGAAAGGAATGTGATGATCCAGTTTCAAACTACACTTGCATGAGGGTAGAATTCAAAAGAACCGTACCTCTCAGCATAGATGGCTGAGCCTAATAATTGACCATCATCTGCTCAACTCCATACAATTCTTCATCTCTACGTTTCTTTCCTTGTTGCCTTGCTGAGAATGCCCTAGTTGAGGGGTCATGGTATTCCTGGAATCGCCATAACTAGCTCTGTTCTGCTGACGAGACTGATTTTCTATCCATGACCTTTCAAATCATAAGATGCTTTCGAAACTTGAGAAGTTTCATGAACACCTGACCGTGGAGCACTGCGATAATATCGCTGAAGATGACCCATCTGCTTGCAGTTATGGCATGCTCTCGGTGGTGATGTACATTCTCGTTTGATGTGATCAGTCAAACCACATTTAAAGCAACCTTCTTTGCTATGGGGTCATGGAGGAAGGTTGACTGATCCCGCTATATGGTTCTGATTCACACTCCTACCTTAGAAGTAGGTGTCCCTATTCCACTTGTTTCTAGCATTAAATTTCCCACCTGTTCCCGTGGGTATCATCATGCTTCCTCCTATCGATCCCGAGATATCACATTCAACAACTATTTCTCTATTCACCATCTCTATATAATCTATAATACAGTGCACCATAGTCGTCGATCAAATCTCCCACCTTAGCCCCGATTCAAAGATTCATGCCTTCAACGAAGCACTTGCCGCAACCTATGGTGCGAAACGGACTAAATTCATGAACTTAGCCGCATAATCTGTGACAAAGATGCTCTCTTGTTTCAAGCTGAAGAAGTCCATAATTTTCTGGATCTTGAACATGTGAGGATAGAATTGTTTGTTAAAAAATTCTTCAAAATCCTCCCATGTAAGGTCTTCATCCAATTGAGCCTACACCGCTAACTCCCACCACTGACGTGCAAGATACTCAAGCATATACGTCGTCAGCTTTACTTTCAGCTCCACTGGAGTGCTGATGAAATCGAATATACGATTCATCATGCTTAGCCACACCTCCGCCTTCTAGGGTTCAGCATCACCCTGAAAGATGGGTGGATTCTGCTTATGGAACTAGAAGAAATGGTCTACATGCTTTGACTCATCCCTCCGATTCCCGGTTTCTATAGCTTAAAATGCTTGAACAATACTATGAACCATCTCCTGGTTCACACGTGGTTCAGGTGCAACCACATTCTCCATAGCTTCTTCGGGTTGGTTTCTACAACGCCTAACGGGTGCCATTTTCTATACAAACAACGCACGTTGTTAGTCTCACTTCCTAGCAACTAAAGGCTTAGCATTTCAAATTCTATCACATCAACTATCACATAATTGTTTTCCATCCATCAATATTTTCAACATGTTAAACCATTTTAAAAAAAATCCCCCATAATTTTTGAAAATCCACCCGTTTTCAAAATATACCAAATATCTACTTTTCAAAATCTTTCATTTGAAAATAAATTTCTGTATTTTCCAAAAAATTTCACCTTACCCAAAATGAAAAATCATTCTTCGCAATGATATATGCCATCCTAGTGGGAAGTCATTCCTTTAATGCATGTCATGCTCATCTCATTGGATAAACCCATGGCAATGAGATTTGTTATCCTATAACTGTCTCCAACACACTTATATACCCAACTCCCTGGTAACTTGAAGTTCAACATAAATGGGTTAGCAACATCCTTTTATGCTATACATTTCAAGTTCTGAAAATCAAACTCCTATCTAAGATGACCACCCAAGGAATAAACAATAAGGAATTTCAACTCCAGGAACAAGAACATCGATGAATACTTGTTAGGAAAGGACCAAACAAGCTGATACCATTTGTAATGACCCGCCAATTCTCATTGTCTTGAGAGCATAACAAGTCATTACTAGGCCTTAAGAAACATCCCCAAGGCGCCAAATGCTGGCAATAAATGCCAAAGGGTTTGAAACAAGTGGGGGACGATTTACCTTTTTTGAACATTCCACAAAACCAAAAACCATATCTAAACTAAACAACTAAATGATGTATGATAAAAACTCAGAAAACTCAACCATTTGTTTATCAAGAACCAGCCAAGAGTAACACCATGGAAACCAACACTAAAACATCAGAGTGAAAAACGGAAAGACAAACTCAAAGACTACACGTTAACAACCCAACTCCATGCTCTACAAGCTCCAAGCTCCAACATCATGAACCAGCCCAAGTATCAATAAGCAGTTCTCTAAACATGTGATACTTTACCTTTTCCAACGTCCCAGTATATGAAATTTGCAAGAGCACCATCATGCCAAAGTAGGGGGGTGAGTAATGAAACTCAGTAGGTTTTCCCCGATGACTTCCCAACCCATTCCTCTAGGATAAAACATGTTAGCAAATTTATATAAAAACAATTTATATAAAACAATTCCAAAAATAGTTCACAATATAACAAGTTCCATGTCAAAAAAATTTTCCAACAAAACCATCTTTCTCAAGAAAAGCAACCATGAAAAGTTCCCAATTCCATTCACATATCCATCTGGCACATTCATTTCATTTCACCAATTCACACAACCAACCATGCTTGCAACCTGGATCTCCCTATACTCGCGAGTGGTTAGTTATACTTCCACTAAGCCGTCACTTAGTGGACTACCATGATGGGGGTACTTCACGACCTTATCCATCCCAACCTATTGATGGGGGGACTTCTCTCCCTTATCCATACCAATGCTTATGAACACACACCACAACTGATGAAATCCATGCCCAAAACCAAGTGTGTTCAAAACCTTTCAATAAAGCATTCCCCTTTTATTGAAAACCCCTTTTTACCCAAAACCCATATTCCAAATCCTGAAAAACCATATTTTAAAATCACTATTTTAAAATCAAGAAAACAAAACACTTTTCACAACCATTCTTTCAATTTCCACAATTTCATCAAAACCCTTAAATCATCAATAAAGAATATTTATAACATGTTTTTTACCACAAGTTCACAATCCAAACCAAGTGATTAAATCAAATTGAACTAAGCCTTCAAGTTATAAGAAAGATGAATCGAGAGTAAAGCCACCTACCTCAACAATTGGGGGAAACCAAGCCATGGACGATGAATGCTCAAGAACACTGGGTCAAAACTCAAAAAACTCTCCTTAGATCTCTTATCCTACACAACCAAGACCAAATATTGACATATTTTTCATCCACACCCTTAGATATACCCATAATTGGCGTAGATCGAAGAAAAAATGAGAAGAGGAGAAGTAGATCTAAGTAGATCTAAGAAACCGATCAAGAACGATCACATACCTTAAGAATCCGTCTTCGATTCGCCAAGAGAAGACTTCGAATTGCCTCCGGAATGCTTGAGAGAAGTCTTCCAACCATCAGTGGAGAGTAATCCCGAGTTAGGGCCGCATTGGGGGTTTAAACAAGGAAATTAAAAGAAAAACGAGTTAGATACAAAATTTTAGGATCTATCTTTTTGTGACCGCATGGTTAGTCAGCAAGGTTTGACAAACCGTGTGCTAACCATGTATTACCTTCTTCCTCAACCATCCTTCACGCAGGGTTTGGACACATGGTTAGACAAACTGTGCGCCGACCATGTGGATGCCACTGCCTCCAAGGCCCACTGCCCATGGTTTGGCCGCACGGTTAGAAAAACCGTGTGCTGACCGTGCGACTTCCCCATTGCCTCCAAACATCACTCCAAGTTATCCCGACTATCCCATTAAACACTCTTAAATTTAAAACTATGAAAATCATCAAGAAAGGGTTACATACCAGAAACCGAGGGTACTACAGTTTTCATCAACATACCCTCGGCACTCAATGAGTATTCCTTGATCTTTGATACCTATATCTGGTCCTTCATGTTATGAAACTTCTAATTATATAAAACAACCATGGTAAATGTGACATTTTTTAGTCATATGTCTCAGTTGTTGATGTTCTGACACTTTTGGTTATACAGTATAGTCATTGCTGGATTGTTATATCTAGATGTACGGTGAGGTAGTGGTAGTTACTCTTGATTTCCTACTGCCTTTTGAATGGATCATGAGACTTGTTTTTTACAAGAATCCTTATATGGATATATATCATCACCTTCTATGTTATATTTTCCATGGGCACTTTACTTTTGTAGTCATTACCTACTTTACTAAAACACTGCTTAGTCTGTATTGCACAACATAAATTATTATAGACATTCAGGTGGTTACCTATGAGGATAGTATCTATCACCCTTTTCGAAAAGTTTTTGGGTACCTGAATTGACTATTTGGATATATTTAGGGACTAGGGAAAGAGCCCAATGTTTGATGCTTGATTTTGTTCCATGCCTAGGAGCCGAGGATCACGATTCCGAGCTGAGGCTCGAGATGCTATCGAGAGATTGTTCTTTTTTTCATTTTGGTACTTTATGACATTAATTGTATCATACTATTGTCTACCTATTATAGCTACACTTTAGATACATGACATGATCATCATTGTATATGAGTTTAATTATATAATTGTTCATATATTCTTGTATTGTCTATATTTTATTTTTATAGATGTTATATCTTCTTTCTCTATTGAATATTATTGATATTACATTGTGTTACACTCTTGTAAGAGGGAATAGTATCCCTATTGACACACCATAGGCCATCACGTCTAGTCAGCAGCCTATGGTGTTTTAAGAGATGCACTTTGGGCTATGTGACCAACTAGGATCGGGGCTCTGTTGAGTGGCATCTGGGTCTCGGATGTTATAATGTGGTAATAAAGAAATTTTTATTTTATACTTTAATTTTTTTAAATAATAGAAAGTTGAATAGAAATAAGTGTAATTTGGTAATTATTTTTGTCTGTGAATAGCTAACCGATGTATAAAAAAAAGAAAAATTCCCTTAAATGGAATTTTTTTCTATATTTTCACTATTACAGTTTATTTGATTCCACTATTGGGTTATACAAATGTATTGTGATGTTATAATTGATATAATATTGTCTTCTATTTTTTTATAACATGATGAGATGATGATATTCCATGTCATGTATCATTTTAGTAACTTGTTTGAAATCACACACCATGCATTTTTCCATTTCATAGAGGGTGTATTGTTTTTTATGATGTTGTGATAGGTGTCATGATAGATATGTCTACTATTGTGATATAATTATTTGAATGGAATTGAGAAACATTTTTAGTACATAGATTTCCTACTATAATCTAAGTTGTGTTTTCCATATTTAGCTACAACAGACACCCTGAGCAACCAATTGTGGAATATTGAGTCATGGACCACGAGTTTCATGGATTGGAACATGTTATGGTCTAGATTTTATGGATGCCATATTTTGTTTCATAAGTAGTAGGGGCCCTTATGAATCATCATTTTGTGAACCATTTGGTTCAACCACTTAAATGAAATCTTATGTTAATTTGAACTTCAAATGGAAAATTGAAATGATACATATAGAATACGACATAGAACCAACTTTTTAGTGGGAAATAGGTAGTGTCTCTAGAGATTTGTTTTGGTTTTTTCTATCCAAAAATCATGGATTTAAGAGAATGATGTGTGGTATGGACTGTTTATAGGAAGGATTTGAGCTATAATACACTTTTGAGATGCAAATATTGATACCGTTCTTTTATGAGGTATTTTTTCCATTTTTGAGGCATTTCACCATAATGAAATATATTCATATTCTAGGAGGGTGGTGAAAACCATGCTCCTGAGGTAGTGGTCCATGGGTGACTGGTGGATCCTCCTTTACTGCTAGCTATGACACCAGCCTCCATTCAGGAAATAGGTGTTGAGGAACAGTTCCACGAGGGGTTATATTAATTCATGAAAACAGTCTAGGGACCACCAAAACCTGCATTATCTATAATTTAGTTGATTCAGGTACTTTAGAAGTAGCATCCTCACATGCTTGTAGGGGATAGAAGTCCATAATTTGAAAATATAAAGATTTATACTATACTTTGTATCTTCAAGCATTTAGAGACATATCCTAAAAGGAGACTGAATCTTGAAACATACATGATTTGAGGTGCAATATAGAACTGGTGGGATGTATTGAACCAGAATGAAACTCTATGAGACATGGTTTGAGCTGATTTCCATACTAGTTTCCACAAATACATTTACCATGATACTCTATGGGGAGAGTGGGCTAGTGAATTCATGCATCTGGAGCTGGACACTAAGAAGGCTATGGAGTAATAAACACACATTACTGAGCTACATATTGTTGTGCTGGCATATGTTAATGCTGAGTTATCTAGGGTAAGACGCTTTGAGGAAGGTCTCTGAATTTCCATTCAGTCTCAGGTCAGCTTGGTCAGATTAACATCTATTAACAAAATTTTTAATTATAAAATGATTATAGAGTGGAACATGAGTGAATATAAGGCCGTAGAGTAGAGTAGTGTAGTATCTTGATCCATTGATTTAGAGACTTTAGGTAGGAAGCACCATTTTGAGGATTCCCATGAGATGAGTAATATCCATGATTCTAGTGTTAGAAGTGAATTTTTCTATCATTAGTGGTCTAGATGATTCCACATAAATAATCAGTGTGAATATGACCCATTTTAGTATCGATCTTATGGGTTAATGGGCCACATGTAGCATTTCTATAGGACCTCCTCTCCTATAGTGAGTGGTAGGGGGTCATCATTGATGCTATGTTTGGGTGTAGGTTTCTCATATTCACTTCAGGTAGGGAGATAAGGTAGAAATGGTCAGTCTGGATGAGGTAGTGGTGGTCATGGATGAGGAAACCATACACCAGTTACATCGAGACAGCAGATCAAGCCTACTCTGGGCAGTGAGGTTGTGTCACAGGTGCACGGTTCAAGCCATATTTATTAAGTACAACCTACACCTGAGGAGGAGGATTCCAGACCATCTATGGTGATAGGTATGATACTAGTACCCTAAACTGTTGTATCTTCTCTTTTTGACAAAGTTGAATCATATAGTATTATATATGTACCTTTTTTTGGAAAGCCTTCAACTAATGATTCAGTTTTATGAGGGAACTATGATGTTAGGAACTCTGTTGGAGATTAGAATAGAGGATGTAAATCAGTTCTGGGAGTGACCCCTAGAGTTCAGTGGGTGTCACTTAGTTTGGAATCTATTTTTTCTTGAGATGATCAGGTTTTACTTCATACTTAATATGGATTGGTTAGTTTCCTATCGAGACTATGTTGACTCTTATCTCGGTAGGGTGACTTTCACATCACTAGAGGGTGACATTTTCAATAAAAAGGGTTAATGGGATATACAATAGAGTCTATATGGACTCAAGCATCATGGTATGGGTGGGATGACAACCCATATTGTGATTTTATATATGTATGATCATGGAATTCATCTGGTGGAATTTCAACTATTGTTTGATCATTTTAGAGAATATTTCCCAAAATACTTTTCTAGATTACCTCCTGATAGATATGTAGAGTTCTCCATCAACCTATTACTAGGACCTACATTAATATCCATCCATCCTTACAAGATGGATACAATGGAGTTGGAAAAGATCAATAGGATTCTAGAGGATTTGGAGGGGAAGAGGTTTATAAGAACCAATACTTCTTCATGGGGGTTATCCAATCCTTTTTGGGAAAAAGGAAGATAGTACCCTTAGACTATGTGTTGATTAATATAAATTGAACTAAAAGATAGTTAAGAATCAATATCCCTTTCCATAGATAGATAACCTATTTGATCGTCTTTGAGGAGATTGGGTTTTCTAAAAAGTCGACTTGAGATCAGGTTATCCCTAGGTACATGTTAAGACTACAAACATACATCCTACAACATTTAATAGTAGGCATGATCTATAATAGTATTTGGTTATGTCGCTCGATCTCATGAACATGCTGAAAGTTTTCATGGAACTAATGAACTGAGTATTCTATAATTATCCAGGTTCCTTTGTGTTAATTTTTGTGGATGATATCATTTTTTATTCTCATAATTGACACAAAAACTCTAAATATCTTGAGATCATTTCAGATACACATAGATAGAATTATTTTTATTCTAAGATTAAAAATTACCACTTATGGATGGGTAAAATTAACTTTCGATGTCATATTATCTCAAAGATGGGAGTATCTGTTTACCTTGAGATAGTTAGATCTATAGTTTCCTAGAAGTAGCCTATGAAAATATTTAACATATAGTGTTTATTAGGTCTAGATAGATATTACATGAATTTCATATAGGAATTATCATGCTTATTATCTTCAATGGTCGGCTTGAATAAGAAGGGTGTGATGTTTGTATTGTCAGATACCTATGAGACATCTTTTGAGGAGCTGAAAGGGAGATTTACATCATCACCAGTGTTGATACTATAAGATATTTGAAAAAACTACACTAATTATTATTAAAATAGGGTATCAGTATGGGAGAAGTTCTGATGTAGAGGACTAGAGTATAACATTCGAGTCTCGGTAGTTGAGGTCACACGGGAGGAACTACCCAACACACGATCTTGAGTTGGATACAGTTATTCATTCTTTGTGTTGATGAAAAAAATTAATTACTAGGATTGAATTTTATGTTGTACACGGGACACAAAATCCTCAAGTATATATTTACATAGTGAGATGTAAATTTAAGGAAACATAGGTGGGTTTAGTACATAAAATATTTTAACATCGAGCTTCCCTTCAGGCATGGGAATGGATATGCAGAGACAGAAGCAATGTAAAAGAGGACTCATATACATGCAGTTCAGTAGTTCAGTTGTGAGTGGAATCTTATGGATTTTCTATATGAGATACACTAGGATGTGAAAGACATTCAGGGATAAGCATAACTTTAATCCTTATTTGTGACCTCCCCCATGATGGATAGAGTAATAATGGGGCATCATTTTGATTTTAAGGACCTCGTCCTATGAGAGAGTGTGGGAGGTGAGGAACCAACTCTTGGTTAGACCATAGGTAAAGATGAGATCCTATGTCTCCATGTATGCATATGGGTTCAAGTATAAATATGTGAGGAGGTAATGTGGGAGCTTATTGCCTGAGTTTGTGCAATTCACCCCTGTGTCACCAAGACTTACCATGAGTTAGTTCATCATTATTGGTGGTTAGGTATGAAAAGAGAGGTAACTAGTTTTGTTATGATGTATGAATCCTATCAGTGGGTGAGGGCAGAATATATGATACTATCATAAAATTTACTAAATTAACATATCCCTAGGTAGAAATGGGATGATGTCGTGATGGATTTCATGATGATATTTCCATGAACGCCTTATAATAGCGATGTTTTTGTGGATTTTTGTTGACATTTTCATGAAGGTTGGTCATTTCCTACTAGTTAAGGGGACATTCAGTGTTTAAGAGCTTGGGAAGTTATACATTCATGAGATAGTGTGACTTAATGGGGCCCTACACACTACTGTTTTAGATAGGGATGACTAGTTTACATATCATTTCTAGAAGGGTTAAAATATGGAATTGATCACATAGGTTCTTTTGAGCACAACATACCCCCTCAAAAAGATTTCAAACAATATGGTATGATATAGGTGATCGGGGAAATTTTGTCACCATGCTTCGTAGAATATGTGGGCTCATGGGAGAATCATATTCCCCTATACGTGTTCACATAAATAACTGTTATTAGGAGACAATATAGATGGATCCTCATATATTTTTTTTATGGTAGGACATGTCAACCCCCTCCCCATTTTATTTAGAGGCTAGAGAGGTAGCTCTTCTTGAACCATATCTCATGCAGAAGGCTTTTGAACTGGTCTAGTTGATCAGAAAGTTGATTAATACTTCAAAATCTCAACAGAAATTTCATGTCGATCACCATAGAAGACCTATAGAATTGAAGGTTGGAGATCATATCTTCTTATGTGTTTCATGAGGCTGGGACCCAAAAAATCAGGAGAAAGGGTAATATTTCAACGTGATATATAAGGTCATTCAGTTTTCTGGGTAGATTCTAGCCGGTATACAATCAGTTGTAGTTACCTCAGAGGTACAGAGCCATGCGCGATGCCTTCCACATATCTCAACGACACTATTTTTATTTAGACACATATCATGATTTTCAACCTGAGGAGGTTGAGTAATAGGTAGATTAATTATTTGAGGAGAATTTGATTAATATCATTAATAAGAACACAATGGTTCTATGACACTAGTCAGTTCTATAATATGGTTTCTATAGAAGCATGAACATTTACAGGATGAGATTGAAGAGCGGGAGACTGACATGTGTGCTCAGTAGATGGAGTTTTTCTAAGAAAAATATTGACCACCCTTAGGAGATAAATTCAAGGATGAGTTTCTTGAAGTGGGAAGTGCGTATGAACCTGTGTTTTCATATGAGGCAAAAATACTTTTTTTCAGTTTAAATGTTTAATTACTGCCTAATGTGAGTACCCTTTGAGGTCACTATTGTATCATGTGTGTCTGGGGATTGTTCTGAGCCCAAAACCCATATCTTGTGGTGAAATATGCACATTGAATAATTATTATAAACTGTGTAGGGAAGGTCACAGAGTTACTTCTAATCATGTGAGGATGGACAATGAAGTCCTACAGGTCCCACGGTAAAAATACCTATGTGAATTGGGGAAGATAGTTTTGGAAAAAACTACAGACTTTTTATTATGTATTTCTGCATGGTTTGCACATGGTTTGTTAAACTATTCTCACTAACCATGTGAAGTGCCCCTTTCACAGAAAAGGGTGCATGGTTAGTGCATGGTTTGGAAAACCATTTGTCCTAGTAAATGGGGTAAAAAACCAAAATTTTCCTAATTAATTGATTAATTTCAACCTAATTTAACAATTTTCATCTAATGGATATCTTTAGCCTTTTAAGATATCCTCTGATACCTAAGATATGATTTGATCTTGTTCCTCTATACGATCTCAAACTCGAGTGTCAAATGTATCTTTAGATCTACATCTGTGAGTAATCGATTCCTTTTTAACAATTATTCATTTTTATTGGTATCATATGTGCTATTTAAGTGAAAGATAATATGACCTATTTTTAGTTTATTCATAAATTATTCAATTTACTTATTATTTGAGTTGAATCACGGGTTTATACTAGATGAGCACTCCACTACTGAGTTACAGTAGGTGTTCTACATTTTTTATGTTTTTTTGGTGCCTTATTTTTCTAGTTTTCAATGTTCCACCCATATAACTTTTTGGTATGACCCCTAAACTAAATTGGTAAATTGAATTAAATGGAATGGATCATGTTAATGATTCCCTTTAGTTTTGTTGAGAATAGTTGGAGGTTGTTTCCCCAACCAAGGCCACACATGGGGTGTGGGTTTTACCTTTTCCAAATGTAGAACCCCCCAAGGGATGTGTTTTGGGAATTTCGAGTTAGAGAGATACCATAATGACAAAGTTGAATTGAATCAATTGATTTATAGATGTAATGACTATTTTTCCATGTGATACATGATTTTTAATTGTTTAATTGTTGAATTGTGATTTGTTATATGAGTGGGTAAACTCATTGAATTTGACTGAATGTGAATTTATAAATGAGTGGGTATACTCATAAGACTTGGATTCTTGTAATTGTGTGGAATGATATGTAACAGAAATGGTAGTTCATTACCTGGTTGGAATACCTTAGATCTTAATTCCATTAGATTCCTTGGGCATTTCTCCTATGTGTATTGAATGACTTAGATAGATATTTTTTCCGTGGGTCTTAATTATACGGGATTCCTTGGGCCTTGCTACCACTTGTATTCATTTTTTAATGGGATTGAAATGTAAATGGTAGGTAGAAATGCTCCTTGGACCCCAAATCAAGCCTCAACAGCTTTATATCATGATTCTCCTAGGACACAATGAAGATTCCTTGGTCTTTTACACCTAGGATCTGACCCTTCATGGTCTTACACTTATACTTAGATGGAACAACCTTGGTAAATGTGACATGATTTTTTATATGGATTGATCATGGATGTTCTAACACTTTTGGTTGTACAGAAATTCCATGGTTAGCATGTTATATCTGGATGTATGACAAGGATGAGGTAGTTACTACTGATTTGTTTCTACCCTGTGATAGGATCCTAACACTTATTTTTGCAGGGATACTTTTATTCATATAAAATATCACTTACTTTGTTATATATTCCATGTGCACTTTAATTTCAAGATATTTATCTACTTTACTTACAAATTTCTTATATTATATTGTAAAAAATGGATTATTATATATCTTTGGGTGGTTCTCTTCTTGGATTATATCTCACACCCTGTTTGGCCCACCGTTTGGTACCTGAACAGACTATTTGGATAGAGGTATGGACCTAGGAAAGAACCCGAAGTTCAATGATTCATATTGTTCCATGATTAAGAGTAGGGGAATATGGGGTTGAGCTAAGTCCTACGATACTGTTAGGCGATACTGTTTTATAGTCTTTTCGGAGTTTTGAGACTTGTATTTAATCATATTTATATTTAACTATTTTTGGATACATCATATATACATGACATGATCACCATTGAATATGAGTTTACTTCTAGAATTGTTCATATATTCCTATATTATCTATTTATCATTTATGTGTTTGTTATATCTTCTTCTACTATTGAATGTTATTGAAATTCCACTGTGTTACAATATAATAAGAGGGAATGTTATCCCCACAGACACGTCTTAGGCCCTCTCTTCTAGTTAGAAACCTCTAGAATTTGAGGAGATGCAATTGAGGACATGTGGCTAATAGGGATTGGGGCAATTTTGAGTGGTATCTTGGTCCAAGACATTACACTAACACTATTATATTTTAGATCATAAAGTACCTAAAGTCACCCTTACATACCCTATATGGCTACTATAGTGTATTACCTTCCCTACAAAGTTACTCTTATGTATACAAGGAATATTGAGAATGTCTCTTATATATCATCTAGGTTATTATTTGGAATCAATCCTCATATATTGATACCTATAAATTTTTTCATCTCTACATAGAATTAATTTTACGCATTAGAGGGTTATTATTAGACACCAAAAAGTTAATATTATAATTTATGAGTTTACTCTTATGTATCATAGGGATTCCAACACATATTAATATTTTTGAAAGAAGGGGACTCTTACATATGGTATAATGATACATAATGCCAACTTTCCCACATAGTTATTTAAATACATAGCCAATTTTACACAACCCTCCACAAGGTCACTCTTATACATTAGACTTAACCAATTGTTGCTACTCCCTAAATACTCCTATATAATAAGAACCATGCCCATGGTAATTAGATATTTTTCCAAGAGACTTCGCATATGTTAGAGTAACATTTTTAAATAGGGAATATTATGTAGTAAGAATTAAAAAATTTCAACCCAAAAATTTTCAACCCCCAAGTCATACATAGCTTTTGATTTGTACCAATTATACATTACATCTTACAACCTAGATTCACAAGAAATCTGATACAACTCTGAAACCCACCAAATATAATCACTATGATTCTCATCCACCTAAAATATCTCCCAATAATCATAATTAACTTTATAGATTTATAAAACATTTATAAATACCTCTATCCCAATTCATTATGAATTTGGAACAAAATGTTTCCTTCAAAATCTACCATAAAGTACATGGAACTATGAAACCCACTGACCATGACGTGATGTACTACCATAAGCTAAAATTATGATAATTTCCACTCAAACCTACTATAACACTTACGGGAACACTCAAGACTCCTCTCAATCCCATAAAAATATACCAAAACACCCTTAGAGATGTGTCAACTCTCATATTGTTTAAATGAAATCCAATTCTAAAACTGTACCCTGTTCTGAGACTAAAATAATCACATTTCCACTATTTTCACAAACCCATAATGACAAAAGTCATTATGTTTTATGAGAACTCAATCATTTTTTTTGTTTTTTTATCATAGCCTAATTTTAATTTTATCAAGAAATATTTCAACATATATTGATGTTCTTAAAAGTTCATTTTAGAGTGAGCATCTATTTGAAAATGATAGGTCATACTATAATTTAACCTAATATTTAATTACTATTATAAAATTCTCTAAATCTTTGAGAAGAGCCTTGGATCTTGAAGAGATATGATCAAATGTGGTGTCCCATATATCCTAACAACTTACTAGACATATATATTTGAATGATTATCAAGAATGAAATAATACCAATTAAAAATGAAGTATGCAATATTCATAAGTTTATTGACCCTAACATATTTGGAATTATTTCTATTATAGTAATTCAGTATAGTGACAAATAAATCCATGGTGGTGTTCTCCTATTTCTATTTTTGTATGTTAAATAGTTTCATCAACCATTTAGCCTTTTATTAATCTTCCTTAAATTACTTGTGTATAAATCTCTTTATAGAACATTAAAAAATATTTTTATTCATGTTGTACCACAAAAGATTCAATTATAGATATAAAAAAATATAGGTTCCCCTTAGTATATTTACAATATAAAAAAATAGAGAGTTATTGGGATTCTAAATCCCCACTAACTGTTTCCTGATGGTTTTTAGAAACTGCTTTAGATCTTTTACTCGGGAATAATTTCAGAGTGTATTTTTCACGATAGTTTTTCATGGTGGAATTTATTTAATTATTTAAATATTTTTTAATATATATATTATTTTTTATTTATACTTTTTCCTGGTTCACCTAAACTTGGGCCCTATCCTACTCTACTTGTCTCAACCAAGCCTTTGCATAGTGTGACCCACCCTCTACCCATTCCTTGTTGGAGGAACGTAAGCATTGAGAATGTGTGATTAACTAGTTATTTTTAAATAATCTTGTCCAGAACTCATTTAAAATCAAAACATCATACAAATTATTATTCAAGTTCATATAGAGAAAAAATGTAAATAATCTATGTATGAATAATTAAACTAAGAATGATTAAGTAGATACTCAAATGGTATGACTCAATACTAGAATTATATATTCATATTTATATTATCACATATAAAATAAACTAAATGATTTTCCATTTATATTTACTATAAACACACCATGTCTCCTATTTTATTTTTCTATGGTCTTTAAGTTCTATCATTAATAAATTTAGTGGTGTACGATGCACCTTAAATCACTGGATGATAACATAATCAATATGCTATCTTGGATTGATACATTATTAATGTTACATTTATTTTATTTATATATAACTTAATAAAAGGGATAAGAGGAATTTTAGTTCCTTAAAGATTCTATATTTTGTGTTTTTTGGAAAAAATTTACTTATATACACAGGTTAATATTTCATAAATTGTATTTTGGTATTTAGAAAAGTTAACTTAGAAATTGGAACCAAAAACAAAAGTAATGGTATATTTAGATTACAATAAATGTAAGGAATATTTCAAAACTCTCTTATGAAACTCACATAAGTTTCATGATGGTATAAGATCCATTAAATCATCTTGTACCTTTTGTATATGGTTAAATAAATCAAATGTAAAATATTCATTCCAAAAGTAATTTCCTCATATTCAAATCTTGAAGTTAAATAACATCTAAATATTTAAAGAAATAAATTAAATTATGATTATTCTAAAATTTAATAATCTATAATTAATTTTTTTTTTCATTTACTCTGGATCATTCACATTGGGACATTTAGTAGACCATGCACATAGATATTACTTCATCCAAAAGTTCAATTCTCCTGAATTGGTGGAAGTTGTGGTGAATCTTTATCTGTGACCCCTGAATTTTTTTATCTCAATATATTTGAGTCATATACATATAAAAAGAGTTAAAACACATAATTTTTTTTAAATATAAAAATTATATATCATATCTATGATATCCTCATATGAATTTTTTTATGTAATATAATCTCTTTAACACACTATATATAATAATACTTGAATCATATCTTTTGTCATAATCCTTTAATGATTTAATTTTATTTGTTTAACTATATTGGATAGAGTTTCATTTATATGACATGTATATGAATTTATATATAGAACTACCAAATGTAAAGATATATCTTCTTCCAACATTCAGAAGTGAAAAATCCTTTCATTATCATTCATTAAATACCATACCACCAGTGACGTAGATAACAAACATTAACTTTCAATAAATATAAAGTCTCATGATTTTTATCATACATAAAATTATTTTATTAAAGTATACACATCCATAAAGATATTTGGTCAAGTGATGAATACCCATGTTTATAGATCAAAGTATCCAATGAGACCCAAATATTTTGGGTTTTCAAATTTGTGGGTCCGTACTCATGCACTTATATACCTAAGATCACTAAATAGAAAATTCAAGAGAATATGTATAAATACCTATTATACAAAAAACCAAATATCCAAATATCACTTTTGATCCATATGTTCAATGTATTGAGACCCCATAACAGTTTCTATGCATACTTCATGATGTCATGAGCTTATAATTATAGATGGGAACCACTATAAACATTTTATTTGGGAAATAATTAATGGAAATTACCAGGTAAGTATAATATTTATATCTAATAAAAATAATATTCTAATTCAAAATAATTCATAACTCTCTATATACATGATGTGGTGATCAAAATGCAGTACTGAAGTTGTGTATAGGGAATCCATTCTTAAAAGAATACCACTTTCACTAGAGACAATTTAAAAACAATCAAAATTTTATCTCTCATATGACATTCATTCTTTTAATGAGGCACAAATCTATTCAATGATACTTAAATATATGACTATATTGATATATTTATTTCTAAAACTTTAACTCTAAAACATTGATGATTTTTTAGGTATATACCTTATCTACTCCCATTGAATGGTAATTATGGTTCTATCCCCACCACTATAGTATTATAACAATATTTATTATTATGACAATACTTAACTCTTTGGATATAACAACATGATCTGGAATAATTTTATGTTTACTAAAACTATTCAGCTACATCAAAATCCATTTTATACTCAGATTTTATAGAATTAGATTCCACTAGATATAATAAGCATCTCTTTATTATTATCTTATTTTAATTTTGATACTCATTCGAATTTTTATACAACAAAGTTTACATTAACATCTCATTAATAATCATCTATACTTTCTCTCAAAGTAAAATAAATTTATCCCTTACACTTTCTTAAGTATTTTTTTGGATAAATTTGATTGTGGGCCTATACAGTTCTCTAGAATTTATTTGATATTTTCCACTATGTTTTATTTATTAGAAATATCAAATCTATTACAAATCACGGAATATTTGGTAGACCCACTCTATAAATAATTTTATTTATATTCATAATCTCAATATCTTCTTGGGCCTACAAAGTCAATTTTATAGTGATTTATCTCATGTAATATAAATAAAAATCTTTATTGAATTTTTCTATATAGTATTTTGAAAACCTTAATAATTTATACACTTTAATTTAGTATAATAAACCTAATATATCAATATAATTAGATATTATTTCTTATAGGTCATGTTTCTACTGTTTTTCACTCATGGAGAAATATTTCTCAACTTAGTCCTGACTAACTGTAAGAAAAAAATATTTTTTCTCTATGTTACCAACGTACATTTATTGAAAAAAATATGGCTATCTAATTAAAACCTTGTATAATCATAACAAAATAATTATTACCTGACTTAATATATTATTTAAAAATTAAATAAATCCTTTCATAATCTATATATTAATCATGTAATATACTATAGAATTTAAAATCCAATTGGATTTAGAAAATCAATTTTCAGGGAAAGGCTTCTTCATAATCTTTTTTTTGTATGATCTTAAAACCATACCCACCAATATTAATTTATATATACATTATTTACCATAATTTTCCAACTGTCTCTTTAATACCCATGTGGAACCAATGATTTTTTCATTAGCTAATAAAGCTACCAAAATAGAAACATGATTTTTGTTCATGAAATCTAATTTTGAACACATATCAGCCTTATAATTTTCTATTATTTTCCATTTACTACTTACATGGATAATAAATATTTATTATTCATAATGAATAATATATTACTTAACTTATTTATTAAAAAAACCATAACTTTAGTTTTAACTTCCCTACATAGTATGTCTCCTTGGAAAAATCTTTTCCATGAGCTCTTTTATGAGTTTTGGAGTGGATAACACTAAATAAAATGTAGTAAAAAATATCAACCAAAACTAATAAATATTTAATATCTATAGATTAATTTTGACTTAATATGGAAAAATAAAGAATGGAATACTTTTTTCTATAAGGATCTAACCTATCCATGATCCACCAAATTGTCTTCATAAAAATCACTAAGAATTATCGAAAATGCTTCTTCCTCGAAGGGTATCCACAAACTATATGAATCTTATAATTCTTGGGAAAAATTATATGTTCCTTATGGTTTTATTGAATTTTTTTCCATGATAAGGTGAGTGAGAGAGCATGGGAGAATATTTTTAAGGAGTTAGTAATTGTGCCTCAATATAATGGAATTCTATATAAATCACATATTATGATATTATTTATATAACCATCCAAGGAAACCTCTTGGATTGAAAACATTTGGGTATTAAATTAAGAGATTAATAATTTTTTAAAAATTTATAACTATTTATAACATAAAACTAATCATTGGGATATATTTGTTTAGAATTTAGACAATCATTTGGGATGTTCAAGTTCATATAAATCATTATCATAAGACAATAAAATGAGTATGATTGCAAGAATTTGGAGAAGGAAGTCAAATAATTCAATATCAGAAATACTAGAATGAAGAAAAACACTATGTCTTGGTTTACACTAAAATAGACCATGAAATGGTCTAAACCACCAACCCATGGTGTTGCCATTAGTTAATATTTAAAATAATATACAACCCTACTTAATGAGTCATAAACTTGGTATATCATTAAATTATGCCCTGAAATATATAAAAACTTGTGAAAATAATGAAAAAATAATTTATGGAATATAACATATGTGAGAATGAAGAAAACCACTATGTCATGGTTTTCACTAAAATGGACCATGAAATGGTCAAAGCACAATGCCATAGTGGTTCCTTTATTTAATATTTAAAACAATAACTAACCCTACTTAAATTAAGAACATAATAATTATTTCATAATTTATAACTATTTATAACTTACAAATCTTCATTCAGATCCATTTGTTTAACATTAAAAAAATATCTGTGATGTTCAAACTCTAATAAATTTTCTTCACAAGACAATAAACTGAGTATGATTGCGTGATATTGGAGAAGGAAGTTTAATCATGAAATATTCAATATAACATATAATGGATTGAAGAAAACCACTTTTTCATGGTTTATACTGAAATCGACCATAACATTTTCTAAACCACCATGCAATGGTGGTGCATTTAGTGAATATTTAAAACAATATCCAACCCTCAAATAATCATTGACTTAATTCATCTTCACTTCATGTCAAAACATATATAATATTTTGTGAAAATACATACAAAATTCATTGCTAATATATTATAAAACAATATTTAAAAAATATATCATTCATTTTCATAGTATATTACCTCATATGTATGAACTTTCGAAAATACTTACAAAAAATATTTCAGATATCCTCAAAATCACTTTTGGGGTAGATCGTGAAATTTTGAATTTTTTTAACAAAACATAATCCACACTCACATAACCACAAAGTGTAACCATATGTGACTTTATATCGTTGAATATGGTTATTAATTAATTAATCCATAATTATAAGTAAGTATTAGACAATATAAAATCATTAATATAACTCAATATACATGGGCGTCAAGCTTGATATCCATCAACCAAATGTATCTTCATATGTCTATCAACCAGTTGTATCATATATAGGTACACAGAATAATATACACCATTTATCAAAGACATCATGTGACCATGGATCATATAATATGTCAATATTGTATATACTAGTCATATATTTTTGATTTTTTAGGTTTTAACTGACCTGATTGATGAACCAATACTATTTCATTCACCCAACATATGGTCATATTAAATTCCCCTCATCCAAATAGATAATCACACCACAAGATTTATATATATATACATATGTCCATAAACATACTTGGTTAATCTCATGCTAGGGCCCTGATGATTTACCCATTATACAAGATGAAAAATCATATCTTAGTTAAGACTCAACTAATGAAATCATAAATAATATACTCAACCACCCCTTGATTTTATCATCCCCAAGGATGGTATAATAAAAGTATCAAAGCGTAATGTTTTTAGTGATAGGTATCAATAAAACCTCAGGTATGGGGTTTTAATTTGAGACATACACCCCTAGAATACGAAATACATAGTCTATGAGGCTCTATGTGCTACACTTGGTGGGTTACTGTAACACCCGAGACTTTTATGAGAAATATTTTGTTTTTATGTTATATAAATCATAAAATGAATCTTTCACTACACACAACACTAGCTTGGCTTCTTTACACGCGACTGCGGCCTTCCTCGATAGCTTGCGTCGTACGCAATACCGAGTTTCACTAAACAATGATATGTTATTTAAATATTATTAAAACTAGCCTTTATGAATAGTAATAACCAATTTTTTAAATTTTGTAAATTTTATTTTTCAAAATGGACTTTATTTTTGGATTTGGAATATCGAAATTATCCTAGGGTTAAATTTTGGTATTTTTTCTTAAAACATTCAATTTTTAATGAATAGTGAAAACACGATTACTATTTAAAAACCGACTTTTTACTTAAATAATTATTTATTTTATTTAAATTAATTTTAGGTCAAAATTGATACATAATACCTATATAAGTTCAAAGTAATTCATTGGAGTCATTTTATAATAATTTTTGATATATAACAAGTTTATTGAACTTTTCACCGTCTTTTACCCACCTCGTAGGAGAATTTGAAAATTCACATAAAACATAATTTTTCCTCTTCTTTGAGTGGAATTTTGAAAATCCGAGAGACACGATTAATATAAAGGACTAAAATGTGGTTCAATTAGATGAAAATAATTTTTGGTGTATATTTACTTTTTACTTTTTTTTAACAGAGTTAAAAGTAAATAGGGTAATTAAGGGTAAAAATGATATTATTATTACTCTAACACATGTCTTAATTCTATTGGATAAGTGTAATTCGACCAAAAAAACCTTAGAAATAAAATATGACCATTTGGGTCCACTTCTATTAGATTAGGACATTTAATATTATTTTATTTATAGAAGAGTTAAAATAGTTAAAAGCGAAGATTAATAACTAAAACATTTTTAATATAGGGTTATACATAAAATAAATTTGACTATAATTATTAATTAGAAATATAAAATGATTTCCTACATAATGGTATTTTATTTATAATTTTTATACTTTAGATAATTTAATTGATTTATGACACAATGATGATGTAGTAATTATCTTATTAATGAAATATTAACATAATTGATGTTACAAATACTCAAATAAATGAAATTTAAGACTTTTGATGAATTAAACTATTTTTATAGGTTAATATGACATATTAGTATTGATTTAATTAAACTTTTTCTAACTAATCCTTCTGTTATGATTTCCACAAAAATCAATTACCAAATAGTGTCAAAATTGACATAAAATAGTTTTTAAAACAAATATTATATTATTAATTGTTATTATATTCCTAAAAATCTATGGTTCGTCCAACATACTTATATCATGATATTTTTATCATTAATGGACCACTTGGGGATCTCTTGGATGTATATGGTAAGTTTATTAACTATATAATACTAAAATACAATGTGACATGGTAAATGTCATTCTAATTATCTAAGAGTTAAAAATTAAAGATAAGGTTAATATAATGACCTAAACTTGATTAAAACCCATTGGTTGAGATTATTTCGAACCATCCCCACCTTATATTCGAAATAAATCAATTTTGAGATATTAAAAACTGAATATGACTTTATAATAAAATAATATTTATAGTTTTTCCAAAGGTGCCCCTCTCCTCCCTTATAAAAGGGCACCTCCTCCCTCTCTTCCTCACACCACTTTGAGACTTCAAGCTCGGCCTAACCCTGAAAATATATCTTCTCCACTTCCATAGAAACATCCTAGAGGTCCTGGTCTTCTTAAAATACCTTCTTTAGTGCCCTAAGAGGAGGTTAAGAAGAGGTTCTTCAAAGAAGAGGTAATGTCCGTTACCGATTCTTTCAACTTTATTTCTTCTTCTACTTCTTCTTCTTTAGCTGTTTCATTATTAAGTAATAACATCAGTATCAATCATATACTGATATGTTATTATAAGTATGAAACATCCCTTTTTCACCATCTATCCATCCTATGGAAAATGAAATCCCCGCGTGTGTGTACGTACGGAATACGGTCTCCACGCCGTGGTGTAATCTATTTTCCACCAACACCTTACTTGGATGAGTATAATGGTGTAGAGAATAACTATATATGATTATTGTAAAGTAATATGGATTCTGAAATAGTATACATACACTTAAATACAATTCCATGATCATGGGAACGATATCATCGCTTGTGCGTACGTACGACCTACCGTCTCCACGATGTGATGTGACTCGTTCTAAATGATCTTCATTAAATAATGATTATATAAATGAATTTAATGAATAAATATGATATATATTACTCTAATACCATTCTGTAAATGAGGTATCTAAAACATAAAGAGAAGAATAAGAATTTATTCGACAAAACACGCATAAAAACAAAAAGTAATAAACACCCGAATAACAAGTAGCAATGAAATATTACTAATAATAAGTTAAGAATATGAACATATATTATATCATAACAATGAGTATGATTATGGAATAAGTCAATGAAATTATTTAAATCATTATACAAGAGGTTCAGACACTTACGAAGCAAATCAGACCTAAGGTAAGGGAAAATCTTTCAATATCAATTTTTATCCGAGATTGTTTATACTTCAGAATTTACTGGGGAATATTTATCATCCACATCCATGTTTCCTCAATATATAATATTATTTACATCATCCTACAATTGTTTAAATCCAATTTTACCCTTCGGTGAGTTTTTAGTAAAAGATATGAAAGGAATCTTTTGTCGTTTTTCTTAAGAGGTACTTTTTGACTTTTCCGGCCAAAGTACAAGAAGAATGCTTTATTTAACTTATACGGCATGAATGGATTTTTAGAAAACTATTTCCATGAATATTCATTTAGAATTTTTCAAGTTTATTTTTAATCAACTTCTTTTTGGTTAAAATTTTATGAGATGTTAAGAAAGGAAAAATGTTTTTGAAGTAGAAAGGATATTTTCCTCAAAAATGGAGTTCAAGTGTTTTATCAAAATTATTTGCCATGTAAGATAATATAGGGTTTGGGTTATATCCCTATTTTTACATTTATTTGATTATGTTATGATGGAATTATTTTTATGAAGTCGTTTTATCTTATATGGATTATGTTATGTTGGCATGATGTTTAAGAATACCATTTTTATTACATGAGTTATGTTATGATGTATGAATTATGGTTTTGTGGCACACATAAGAATGATTTCAATATGAGATAGGTGGGACCTATATCTCACTCCAATGCATTGTTTAAAGATTTATATCTCATGAGATAGACATGGCTGTAACGGCAGGTTAAACTGGTTCAGTGAAATAGGACTGAAATGAGGAGTGAACTCGGTTCTGAAATGGACTTTGTCTGCAAAGATAGTCTTGGAAATGAGTCTTGACTACTAAGAAATGATTCTCTTTGATTATGTGTGTATTCCACAAAGCTCCATGTTTTAAGTTATGATTATTGGGATTACATTTCACTACTATGATTTATCCCATGTTATGAAATTATGATCTCTTTTGCAGGTTAAGATTTCCAAATGTTATGATCTTATGAATATGATGTGATTGATATTTCTTTTGTTTGCCCTTACTGAGCATTTGAGCTCACCCTTTTATATTTTTTCTTTCCCCAGGTCAGGAATAAGTTTATTAAGTAGGATATTCCAAAAAGGGACTCTAGATATGATGAAATAAATCAGAGACAACGTAGATTTTTTATGAACCAGTTGTTTATGTTTACCAATTTCTAAAGACACTATACATATATGGTCCGTTCATGGTTTTGTTATATGTTGTAATAAGTATGCTTCGATTTTGAAGTAATAACCATGTATATAAATTATGGGTCTTTATAATTGGTAATAGAGGAAAGGTATAGTCAACCTTTGGAAACAAGGGTGTGAAAGCCTTAGTAAGAACCCTAAGGATATATCTAAGCATAGAAAACAATATTAGTGTTTTATAAATGGCCATGAATAACCTAAGATAAGACCTTAAGTGTAAAATTTTATTCTTGATTATGTGCTTTTCCTATTATAATTAGTATTTCTCACACTATTCTTCTTGGTTTTAGTCAATGGATGGATCTCGAAGGAACCGTGTTAATGCAGAATGCGATGAGCAATGCAATGATTATTCCCCTGAGCAACCAAACGTAATGGGAGTTGGAATGAGAAATATTGTAGCCATTCTCACACAACATTCTCAAGCTATGAATCATATAGGACTTCCAAACGAGCAAAGGAAGGAGCAACATTCCATTGAATCCTTCATGAGGCAGCGTCCACCCTCATTCAGTGGGTCTTCTGATCCATTAGTGGATGAACAATGGATTAGTATCACTGAAAAGATATTTTCAGTTCTTCCATTTTCTGAACATGATAAAGTCATCTTAGCCGTTTATCATTTGGAAGGTGAATTTGATCAATGGTGGAATCTTATCAAGAATACGAGGCAAAGAGATGAAATTGAGTCCATGGAATGGGGCAAGTTCAAGAACTTATTTTTCAATAAGTACTTCCCTCGTATTCTTAGAACAAAGATGGATACAGAGTTTCTTGAAGTGAAGCAAAATTATGATGAATCTGTTGGTACCTAGGAAGCAAATTTTACAAGACTTGCAAGGTATGCTTCTGGTATTATTATCCAACCTAAGAGTAGGATCGATTGATTCTTTAGTGGCTTAAAACCAAGTCTTCGAAGGGCGTTAGCCATAAGGGACTTCAATAGTTACAAGGAAATCGTTAGATGTGCTCTCAATGTTGAGATGGAGATTGGAGTAACCCATCAGTCATATGCATTTGGTAAGAAGAGGAAAATGGAATTCAAAGGAAAATATAAAGAGCACACTGAAAAAAAGATGAGTTTTCCCTTATGCTCAATGTGTGGAAAGAAACATGGAGGGAGCTGTCTTAAAGGGACAAGTAAATGTTTCAAATGTGGAAAGGAAGGTCATCGAGCATTTGAATGCCGCAATGATGGGAAGAAGATGTCTAGTGATGCGAACAAAGAAAAGGCTACACAGAGTGAACCTCCTACACTTCAATGTTACAGGTGCATGTAAATGGGGAATTATGCCAATCAATTCCATAATCCAAGGGTTGTTGATGATGATAGATTTCAGCATACTCTTAAGTCTAAAGAAAAAGGAAAGTCACATGGAATTTCTATCAGCGATGTGGAGTATGATAAAGAAGTTGTGAAAGGTACACTTACCATCCAATCTAAAGTATCAAATGTTTTATTTGATTCTGGATCCACCCACTCTTTTATTTCTAAAGAATTTTCTAAGGGTATCACCATATTACCTCAAAAATTAGATATTTAGTTAGCTATGACAACCCCTAATGGCACAACAGTCGCATCAAAAGTTTATAATTATTCTCCGATTGAAGTTTGTGGGAAAGAGCTTACTGCAAATCTTGTGATCCTTCCTATAGTGGAATTTTATGTGATTCTTGGCATGGATTGGATTTTTTATATGGATCTTATATCAATTTCCAAATAAGGGAAGTCATGTTTCATATTGTAGATCAATCTATGATCGTCTATCGATGCAAGTATGAACATAACTTTCCAGTGGAAATTTCTTCCATCTTATGGGTATTGATTCCACTAAATGAAGGTTGTTTATCTCAAGTGGTTGGTGAGAAACTCACGATTAAGAATATACCCATTGTACAGGAGTTTGAAGATGTATTTCTGGAGGAATTTTTCAGTCTTCCACCAAATTGTGAAGTTGAGTTTTCAATAGAACTCGTATCGGGTGCTTTTCCTATTTCAAAGACACCTTATAGAATGGACCCAATTGAGTTACAGAAATTGAAGAAGAAACTCCAAGATAATATTGATAAGGGATTCATACGCCCTAGTGCATCACCTTGGGGAGCACCTGTTCTGTTTTTTAAGAAGAAAGATGGATCAATGAGACTCTGCATTGATTATCGAGAACTTAACAAGATCACTATCAAGAACAAATATCCTCTCCCATGCATTGATGACTTATTTGACCAACTACGTGAAGCTAAATACCTTTTCAAGATTGATCTTCATTCAAAGTATCATCAATTAAGGGTCAAAAGAGAGGATATACCAAATACGGCTTTCCGTACAAGGTATGGACACTATGAATTTATAGTGATGCCATTTTGTCTTACTAATGCCCCAGTTATCTTCATGGATCTAATGAATAGAGTCTTTAGAGACTATCTTGATCAGTTTGTGGTAGTATTTATAGAGGATATTCTTGTCTATTCAAAGAGAAAGGAAGAACATGAAGATCACTTGAGAATTGTATTGAAGACCCTGAGAAAGGAGAAGCTTTATGCCAAATTTACCAAGTGTCAATTTTGGCTTAAAAAAGTTTCATTTTTGGGTCACATAATCTCAAATGAGGGGATATCTGTAGATCCAGCAAAAAATAGAGGTTATAGAAAGATGGTCGAGACCAAAAATAGTAACTGAGATCTGAAGTTTTCTTGGTTTGCCTGGATATTATCGACGTTTTGTGAAATATTTTTCACAATTATCTAATCCACTCACCAAGTTGACTCGAAAAGGAGCTAAGTTCGTTTGGACGGAGGAGTGTGAAGAGAATTTCAAGGAGTTTAAAAAAAGGTTATCCAGTGTACCTATGCTCACACTACCTTGTAGTGGAGAAAGGTTTGTGATCTACAGTGATGCATCCAAGAAGGTATTGGGGTGTGTTCTCATTCAAAACGATATGGTGATAGCTTATTCATCACGACAGTCGAAAATCCATGAGAAAAATTACCCAAATAATTATTTGGAGTTAGCTACGGTAATATTTGCATTAAAGATTTGGAGGCATTATCTTTATGGTGAAAGGTGTGATATTTATACTGATCATAAAAGTTTAAAGTATATTTTCACACAAAATGAGATGAATATGTAGCAAAGAAGATGGTTAGAGTTGATTAAGGATTATGACTGCTCAATTAATTACAATCTTGGGAAAGAAAACAATGTGGCAGATGCATTAAGTCGACAAGATCATGCTAGCTTATCCATGATGAGGATCACAAAAGATCCAATATTTATGGATTTACAAAGGATAGATCTTGGAATTATAATGGAAGGGTAAAATCGTATCTTTCTCAAATGAATGTTCAACCATCTATACATGTGAAGATTAAAGAGGCACAAAAAGAATATGTAGAGTTACAAAAGAAGGTGAAATTTTTTCCTGAATTCAACCTTGACTGTGATGGGATAATAAGGTTCAGGAATAATGTTTGTGTTCCTACCATCCCCGAATTAAAGAAGGAGCTGCTGGATGAGGATCATAGTTCTTCATTCTCTATTCATCCTGGAAGCACGAAGATGTATAGGGACATGAAAGAGTACTTCTGGTGGGATGGCATGGAAAGAGATATTGCTGAATATGTCTCTCGATGCTTGGTTTGTCAACAAGTTAAAGCTGAGAGATAGAAGTCTAAAGGGATGTTACAACCATTACCCATACCTGAATGGAAATGGGAAAACATCACTATAGACTTTGTCACTGGACTTCTTAAAAAATCCAAAGGCAATAATGCTACCTGGGTCAAAGTTGATCGTCTTACAAAGTCTGCACACTTCATTGCCTATTAGAGAGGATTTCTCTCTAGATCAGCTTGACAGGATATATGTAAAGGAAGTGGTAAGATTGCATGTAGTACCACTTTCCATTATATCTGATTGGGATCCGAGGTTTACCTCAAAGTTCTGGAGAAGTGTTTAGCATACTCTGGATACAGAGTTGAGTTTCATCACTACTTATCATCCTCAGACAGACGGCCAGTTTGAGAGAACGATTCAAACTCTAGAAGATATGTTAAGATCTTGATCTATGGATTTCAAAGGTGGTTGGGATCAACACCTACCTTTGGTGGAATTTTCTTATAATAATAGATTTCACTCCAGTATTCATATGGCTCCTTATGAAGCTCTCTATGGAAAGAAATGCAGGACTCCAACTTGCTGGGATGAAGTTGGGGAAAGAAAGCTATTAGGACCTGATCTTGTTGATGAGATGGAAGAAAAGGTCAGATCTATTCAACAACACATAAGAGCAGCTCAGAGTCGACAGAAAATTTATGCCGACAACCGAAGAAAAGACATAGTGTTTGAAGTGGGTGATAAAGCATTCTTACAAATATCTCCTTAGAAGAGAGTAATGAGATTTGAAAAGAAGGGAATGCTGATCCCTAGGTATATCAGTCCGTTCGAAATACTGGATCGTGTTGGGAAGGCATCTTACCAATTGGTGCTTCCACATAATCTCTCTCAAGTTAACGATGTGTTCCATGTATCTCTCCTGAGAAAGTACATACCTGATCCTTCACATGTACTCAGCTCAGAAGTTGTACCGCTGGAACCATATCTTTCTTATGAAGAACAGCCGATAGAGATTCTCAATCGTAGCGAAAAAGTCCTACAGAACAAGACCACTCTCTTGGTGAAAGTTTTATAGAGGAACCACCAATTTGGAGAAGCTACATGGGATCTTGACGATATGATTAGGGAGAGGTATCCTCATCTGTTTGTTACAAAGTGACGAATTTCGAGGAAAAATTCATATTAAGGGGGGTAGAATGTAACACCCAAGACTTTTATGAGAAATATTTTGTTTTATGTTATATGTTGCAATAAGTATGCTTCAATTTTGAAGTAATAACCATGTATGTAAAGTATAGGTCATTATATTTATCCAGCGTATAAAAACTCATCTTGTATCGCATGATAATATAATGTATATTTATGAGAACTTCTACTCATGGTAACATTAATATTTCTCTATAATTGGTAACACTATATGGTGAACATCATTTAGGGTATACTCAAAGTCATACTACGATAGGTCAATTACCATTTCCCTTTATAGAATATGTATATCCGACATTAAATAATGATGAATTGGAGACTGAGACACCCCATACATGTACTTATAGATCGATTGATAAACATAGACACTTTTTCATACCTGACATTAATTACAAAAAAACCAAGATTAAAAGTTCATTGGATTTTGGAACTTAGTACATTTACAACTAAACACATGGTAAAAAAAAATTCTTCCAAAAGGATTGTACACACATGTAATCAAATTATACATATCTATTTCATTGAGATTCCTAGGGAAATGGGGAAACATAATAAAATGGATTGTTATAAATCTTACCAAAGGAATAATCATGAAAAATTACCATAACATGTGATTCAAATGAAATAATATGATACCAAAGAAAAGTTTCATGAATAAACTTATAGAGGCGTAAAATTATCATGTAACCATAAAATCACTGAGATATAAGAAATGGGTAGTAATATATAAAATTAGAAAATGACAATTCAAGGATAATTTCCATGAAAACATCATATAGTGGATAGAGTCCCATAATGAATTAGGTTAACTCCCTAATCCCATACATATCATCTCATGAGACAAAATAATATTTAATGAATTAATACACAATCTGGGTACACAAATCATAACATGTACATTCATATGTGTGATATAAAAGGGAAACATAAAAACTTCCATAAAAAATCATATCATAAACAACCCTTTGGAAATTAATCTGGTATCCAATGAAATTTAGAAACATTATAAGTAAATATAAATCAATCATCTCAATGAGGCCTAAGTTATTTACATCATATAGATAAATGGTATGAAATTTATACAATATTTTCCCTAGTCAATCGATGTATGGGTATCTTCGTGAAAATCAATTAATCAAAAGAAGTATACCAGGGTATTCACAAGGGAAATGGATTTTTATAAAATCAATGCCAAGATGATGATAAGGGAAGAAAATTTTTGTGATGGATCATTATCTGTAGAGATCATTTTTATATTATACTATGAATAAATACGATAATGTAAATACTACATAGTATTAAATTCCAAGATAATTATAGATAGTGAAGGAGAACAAGGAAATTTTCTTAAAAATGAGTGGGAAAGAATCCCTTTAGATGGATTAATATGGATATCTTTGTGAATATCCAAAAATAAAATTTAGAAACTATTGGATTTTAAAATTGTAAAGGGTAGTTCCACAATTTATAGAATGAAAACAATTAACAGTGAAGTGTACATTAATAGACTAGGGATATCAATTAAATGTAAATATAAATCCATATATTTTGATCCTTTATCATGGATCATACAGTGCATGAGAATTATCAAAAGAAAATCCACTGGGAGGGTCAAACTAGGTGTTTCCCAAGGACTCTCTGTCATGAACCAACTGATGATCGAGTTAATAAAAAATCTACGTTTTTCAGGGTTTTTACCCTAATTTAAATCTGTATCAGAGTCACATTTAATTTCAGTATTAATATTGGGATTCCATTTCTTAGAAAACCATAGAAACTTTTCTTTTTCATATTTAGGATTGTTTTATATCTATTGGAAAGAATGAGCATTGTAAAAACTTATGATGGTAATATAATGAGAAGTAACATTGATTTAACATTGGAAATATTGTTATGAAATTAAAATGATAATTTATAAAAACATTCCCAATTTAAATTAAATGGCATTTAAATAGGCTCGTAATGGTAAATGGAAAGGAGTAGTAAGGAACCATTATTTCTGTAGAGTAAGAGCTTCGATAATGATATAAAAAGATATAATAAATAAAATATCATAAAAAATATAAAAAATATAAGAAAATTACAGGGAATAAAAAGCATTTATTTATATTAAAATATAATTTTAAAATACATTATTAAAAAATTATTTTACTTGAAAAGGAAAGATGAGGAGTGAGTAATCCATTAACTTGGGAGGATGTTTCTTAAACCTAGAGAGGGATTTATTAGAACCATAAAAACAACATGGATAGACTATTGGTAGGTTAATTGAGAGAGTATTAATGATCAATGGCTTTTATTTGGAGGGTGAGGTGGGAATAGGGGTATTTGTACATTAGGAGGGTGATTTTAATGGATAACATACTGTTTATTTGGTTATTAAGGATAACCACTTTTGGGTGGAATTAATTTCAAATAATTTGGTTCATAATTAATTTTGTAATGTTTTTAGGTTTGATAAATACCTCAAATACCAATTTAACATTATCATTTTATTTATATTATATATTCACCATTTAATTTCAACCTTTTGATTATTTTACATATACAATGCTAACTTTTTTTTTTTACCACAGTAGCATTTTTGTGTCTAAAAATGAAATTTACCTAATAAACTAATTTATAATTATTAATTCCAAATAATAATTTAGTTTTACTTGGTTAAATTTATTAAAGTGATAAAAATACCTTTAATATTATACATGTATAGCTTATAAATATAGTTTTTTTAGAAAAGATAAAATCAAGGTTTTGAAAATTACAAACATGTGTTTCTTACTGTAATGAACTATGTATTATGTTTAATAATTAAATAAATTTTTATCTGAAATATGGATTATAAAATTTGAATTCATTATCATATCTCGATTATATCATAGAAGTTATGGTATTTCATAAAAAAACTATATTTTCACATTTTACCAGTAAAATTAACCTTTTTAGTAAATTATAATAGATTCACCTGAAGATAATTTCAATGTGATGAATCAAAAATGATATTTATTTTTTAAAATATAATTTTCTAAATAGTGACAAGGTAAACTTTATAACTATTATACAATTAAATTGGATAGTCTAAATTTATATTTTCATTTAAATAATTTCTTATAATCCATTATTTCATAAAAAGTAACTTTTATTTAAACTTAAAAAGTTATCATAAATATTTTTTAATAGAATTTAAACATAATTTTAGTTTCCAAAAATAAAATTTTTGTAATATCATAAAATAATTCCCAATGGAGACTTTATTTTACCAATATAAACAGTAACTAACTATCTTATTAACAAATGGTCATAATTCCCATTATCCATATTATATAATGTTCATATTTCAAAATGGAAATATTTTTCTATAAATACGCCATTATTCTCAATTCATATTTCATTAAATTTATTATAAAGGTTCCTACACCTTTTTTGATGGTGTCTTTCATTTTCTTAATGATCATCACTCTTTTTTACAATCATTATAACAAGAGAGATCTTTATTGGTGAATTTAAGCTTCTGTCGTTTCTTTTAGTGAACTTATTATTATTTTATGTGTATATCACATTAATATTCCTAGTTATATTAGTCAATATTAATTGATGATGTGTAATTTTGTTATGAAATGTATTATTTATTCTATGTGACCATTATAAAATAGTCATTATAAAATAAGGGTTCTTTTATGAAAAATATAAATCAATTTCCAATGTTTTGAATCCCCCCTTAAAAAAAATTTTCCTCACAATTTTTTCTTATTTATTAGAAAATTATTATTCACACCATTAATTTTAATAATTAGGGTCATAATAAATGATATTTATATTTTTTCGTCCTTAAATAATTAGTCTGAAAATCTTATATAGAATTGGTCTTGTCCTTGGTGGTTTCACAAACCATCCTGAATACCCTGGTACCCTGATAAATGAGATGGCACTGAAATAGCTTGAAGGGAATTTTTGATCCCCATAGTTTGGTGACTAGCACCTGACATCGTACAAGAATAAAATGGGAGAAAATTTTATACAAAACATTAGAAGAAAGAAGATATATATTAGTATGTCAAAACACTCTAAAGGGAGTTAGTACCAGAACCCAATTGGTATCAGAAACCCAAATAGTAAAAAATCAATGTACCCAAAGTCTAACAATACAATATGAACATTACAAATGAAACATCACTAAAATACACAAGTTATCAAAATTAACCACCTCCTCCAAGAGGTGCTTTCCCTTTACTCAGAACTAGTAGAAGAAAATGTAAACAATTCTGAGGGAAAATGTAGGGTTTTAGCTAAAGAGATTAGTATGGTCTCACTAAGTGATTCACAATAAGATTCCACAAAATTTAACCAAATCATGCTTTCAACTTCAATAAAATATGGTATGAAGATACAATTTTGTATTTAAAACAAAACATTGTTTTCACTTTATAATAATGGAAAAAATTTCAACCATGGATTAAATAAATAATTTATATAAAATAATTTATATAAATGAGTAGGCATGAGTAAATAAGTATCAAATTAAATGGAATTTATAATAAAAATCATCCCAATTAGAACCATGGTCATCTTCCCAAGGGTATTATTTTTTTTTATATGATGCTCCCGCATATCATATCAGTGATCATGAAATTTTTTTTACAAATTTTCCTCTGGATCATGCCAGATAAGAGTTACCAAAATTACATCAATAATAAGATCATAAAAACTAGGTTTTTGTTAGAGTTTTCATCATAAATATATTTCCAAGGAAATAATATCCTAGCATGCTTGTCCAAAATAACCCACTAATAACCCAGACTCTCCTATTCTCAATCAATCAATTGATCAATAATGGGAAAATCATATAAAATCAGTTTAAAATGAAATTTCCCCATTTCCAGTTTCAATATTCCAATTTCATTGAAACAAAATAGATTTTTTTGTCATTTCATGCTATTTGCAAATCAAAACAAATAATATGTTTTTACAATTTCATTTTAATCCATTTTTATCAAAATAAAATCACAAATAATTTCAAAAATTTCGTCAAATTTAAAATATTCCCCAATTTCCAATTCAACTAGAATTGGGTTTTTTCCAAAATCTATACCATAATGAATTTCAATCCCAATTCACATAAAATTGTGTTTTCACAAATCAATTAAACAAAATTTAAAACAAAAATAAATTTAAGATTAAATCAATTGACCATGATTAAACTGAACCCCTTACATTTTCATTGAAAAACACTGCCCACAACGGGGCTTCCCAATGAAGAATGAGGGCATATAAGATCAAGGAACTCAACATAGAATCATGATTAAAAAACATAGAGTTTAGATATATAAATCCAATGATGATATATCAATATACAAGGAGGAAAGAGAGAGATATAGAAGAGACCGGAAGTCCAGTTACCCAGAGAGATATAGTAAAGCCGACATGAAATCAAATCATTGAATAGATGACCCTAAGGCATTAGAGATCTCCAAAAATGCATAGCAAAGGATTTGGGTCAAGAGAGGTAGGGATGAAAATTGAATGGAATGAAAATCACCTAAGTGGAGAAAATAAAACTTTTTATCCTGATAATTACATGTCTCACAACCCCATATCATGTTGTGTAATGTTCGAGTGCCACATACATTAAGAAACACGTCTTATTTTTATTTTAAACCCCATTTTTAATATTTTAATGGGTTAAGCTATGCAAAACACATAACCTTTATAATTGTGTAACCATTTCATGAAATCTACTAGGTGATGGTTACACATCATGTAACCCCATTACATGGTGTGTAAATCCCCAGAAGATAAAAAAACTACAGGTTTCATGCTGAAAATTACAATAAATCCCTAAATTCACCATTACGGGTACCCCTCCCCCCAACAAAATTCTTTATTGACCTTTCTAGACCAAATAAAAAGGAAAAGAAAACAATTTTTTGATCATATCTGAAAAAAGGTAACTAGGTGTTATAACCCTCTCACCATAAAGTCTTTTTGTCCTCATAACATTGCAAGAAGCTTCCATATCAGAAAGGTGAGGCCACTGCTCTGTCTTTAGTTCCTCATGATCCAACGTCTCAAGTGAATTAGAACCATGAAACCATAGTACTCAAAAAAGGTATCTTATTCCCACAATGTATCTTGGTTTCAAAATAAACTATCCTAAATAGATTCCCAGCCATAGATAAATTAGGCTCAACATCAATATTACTCCAGATGAAAGTATGAGATAAACCATAATGTTACTTTTGAAGCTGAGATACATAGAACCCATAATATATCTATGTTATCTTTTTTATATTTTATAAATGGTAATACACTTTACCGACCTATTTCACAACCTGAAAAGGTTTGACTGAAGGAGGAGAAGGATTCTATTTTCTCCCTAGGAGTCGATGACTTAAATGTGGTGAAACATTCAAGAACACCTGATCACCAAATTGAAATCCCAATGACCTAAATTCAAAATAAACATAAGATTTACCCCATATATGTGAAATCCACATCATTTGAATAATCAACTAAATCTTATTTTATATCTTGAACAAATCTTGGTCCCACTAAGGAACATTCACCAATCTCCAACCCACACAATAGAGATTTACATGGCTCCCATAAAAGGCCTAAAAATGATCCATTGTAATTTTTGAATGGTAAATATTGTTATAATAATACTCAAACATCCCCAAATGATCATCCCAACTTCCACCAAAATCAAGGACATAGGAAGGAAGCATATCCTCAAAAATTTCTATAGCTATCTTTGTATGACCATTTTTTTTGGATGGTATGCCACTCCCAAATAAACCTATAATCCCAGTGCATCCTGAAAGTCCTATACAAAAGTGATGAGTCCAATGGGGATCTCTTTCAGAGACTATATCATATAGAAATAAAAGAAAAAAAAATATTTCTCACATTGAAATTTCCCATATGCTCAAATATGGTTGTACCATGAGTGGATATAAATTGAGATGATTTATTTAGCCTATATATCATAACCCATATCACATTATTCATTCTATAGGTATGTATCAACCCAACCACCAAGTCTATAGAATTATCATCCCACTTATATGTCAGAAATGAAAATGGATGAATTAAAATCAAAGGTCTATGATGCTCGTCCATGACGAGTTGAAAAGTATAACATCACAAAAAAAAGTTAGGGACCTATCCTCTAATAAAAGACTAACAAAATCTTTATCTCATATCGTAGAACATATTTTTCTATCTTAGTTTCACATACTACTAGGAATTAGTCAATCCACCATCAAATTTTATCATGGATAATGGCATGAAAATAATAATTCTGAAATTATAGCACACCCTGATGGGGAACGACTAGTCAGTAAAGGTCTCCCTACCATAAAAGGAGTCTCTAATTCTAAGAAATTCATAATCAAGAGGTTTATCCTGATGAAACATCACATGAAATGTGTAGGTCAACTAAACCCTAGATAACACAACCACTACCCTCATTTCTCAATCTCCAATATGAAACTGTAAAAAAAGAGATATCATTATCCACAATTCTAATTATTTTTTCATTGTCTGGGTCAGATTTTTCCTACTTAAACCATCAGTTGTGAAATTCCCTTTCCCTAGGGTATATGTGATTTTGATATAAAAATATGGTAGGTAATCCACCCAACACCTCTGTTGGAGTTTCAAATATTTTTTAGAGAAGATCAAAATCAAACTCTTTTTATTAGAATACACTCTAAAAATTTATCCAAAAATGTAGTGATGAAAAATCTTAAGTACATTCCATAGAGATGCATTTACAAGTTCATGTGTGGGATAATTATTCTTGTGTGGATTGAGCTTCTGAAATCCATGGGATACCATATGATCACCCTATATAATAACAAAATCCAAACCAAAACATAATGCATAACATAAGACCACATAGCCCTTCAAAACCTCTCTATGTGTCATCACATGCATAGATTTTGAAAATATGTTTAATCTCAACAAAATAATTATTATGTTTTTCATCTTAAGAAAACTTAAATCGATTCCTTGTTTGAGCAGCCAACGAATATGACAACTTTCATAAATTATTAATAAACCAATGATAATATCTAGTTAAACCAAAGAAACTCTAAATGTCAAAAAGAATTTGCAGTTTCTCCAATGTCATAACAAAATTTTACATTCTTAGGAGAAACTAATATACCATGTTCCAACACCATGTGTCATAATAAATTAACTTCATGAATCTAAAGAACACATTTTAATAGTGTGACATAAATTTAGTGATTTTTAAAAAATTCAAAAACTTCTCGCAAATGAATCACATGATCCTCCCCATACTTAGAGTAAACTAGGATTTCATCCACAAATACCACCATGAAAGCATCAAGATAGTCATCGAATATCATGTTTATAAAATTTATAAAGACTGTACGATAATTGGTTAGACCTAATGTCATGAAAAGGTACTTATAGTGGCTATACCTACTAAGGAAGGTGGTTTTATAAACGTCAGGTTCATTTATTCTCAACTGGTGACAACCAAATGAAATATCAATATTCAAGAACCACTTTTTCCCTTTAAAATGGTCAAAAGAGTCATCTAATTGAGTCTTAAAATCTTTTATTTCAATAGGATTCATGATGTAAGAAGGAATGAATACTAAATGAGTACTAGGAATAAAATAAATATAAAAATATACCTCCCTTACTAGTAAAAAAGCTATAGAAAATATAAAGAAAAATATTAGGAAACTAGATGAAATATGAAGGGAGATCACCACACAAATATTTATGATCTAAATAAAAATAAAACACTAATATTACATTCTCAAACTCTAGATAAGAAGGTCTTGCTCTACTCGATCTGAGGTCCAATTCTCCTAGAAAGGTAAGACACACCCCATCATGCACAATAAAACAGACCTAGTGAAAATAACAATCAATTCAAGATTTACTAGAAATGATCCAATATATATAGAATATCACAACAATAGGTTTCAAATTGAGAAACAAGAAATCCCTTATAAGATCAATCTCTAGTAAAGGGAACACATAAACAGGATAATAGATACCCTGCTCTCTCTTTGTTACAGGGGTAGTATTAATATCTATCACAAAAGAAAAAATTTCTATAGATGGGTTTAACAAATTTAAAATATGACTTTAAATTAATGAATGAGATTCTATAGAATCAAATAAAGTTGTCACTAATGATGAAGCTTTAATGATGGTACCTTTTAAAGTCCTTGGACATGTATTAGCTTCCTCTGGAGACCCTTCCCCTGCATGAAGAAGCTTCATTCGATATGCATTTGGATGATACCCCATATATCTTATATCATTGGATTGTAAAATACTACATTTTGGTACTAATGATCCCATTCAACTACGCAGGGAATAATGGATATAATAGAATTTCTACAAGTTTCGTAAATTAACATAAGATCCACATATCTTGGATGCCTCAGTCAAAAATTCTTTCATATTCCCAGTATTTCCACACTGAAATTAAGTTAAAGGGACTCTTCAAGGAACAATATAAGTTTTGGAAGATCCCTACTATTGATTTCTACTGACAGAATCATTATGATTTATATTTAGTTAATGAGAACTCATAGAACTACCACTGGGAGAAAAATGAACCCCCGTCAACCATGACTTACGAGAAAGATCAAATCTGACCATCAAAACCCTATCCAATACATAAACATAAGTATAGTTATTTATTAGTAAAATTAGAGAATAAATATCATATCTAATTCCCATATCAAACCATAAAGTGTTCATATTATCATTTGATGAATTCTCATAACAAGCCTAGCGAATTAGTTCACATATTCTATGACGGTCCTATCAGTCTAATCAACATTGAAAAAATATGTATCCATGGACAACACCATAGACTCTGTATAGAACTAGTTAGTGAAAATAAATTTAATGTACTTACACTCTAAACCCCCATTATTCTTCACCATCACCATGGAATCCCACCATATCTTGCTAGGTACCTCCATCTTAATAGTGAACACTTTCCCTTAATAACTGCAAGCATTTCCAAAAAAACCAAAAATAAGTTCAATCATTATCAACTAATC
This sequence comes from Viscum album, assembly GCA_963277665.1. Taxonomy (NCBI): domain Eukaryota; kingdom Viridiplantae; phylum Streptophyta; class Magnoliopsida; order Santalales; family Viscaceae; genus Viscum; species Viscum album. The sequence goes on along the minus strand of OY728133.1, from coordinate 647,671,202 downwards.
CTCAATCTCTTGATGATCATTGGAAACATATAAATAATGTGACTACTAGAAAAGGAACTGATGTTCATGATTCTGATATTCATTCCTCTAAGGTTCATTGCTAATGCCTAAATGAGAATGGGTGTAGGGGCCTATACCATATCCTGGAAAGGAACACAACAACCTCAACCATATTTTGGTCCAGGGGAGGATTGAATCCCTGTGGTTAATTTGATGAATCATCCTGGATCCAATTAACATGTACTATTAGAGGCCCGATATTACATAACATTAACAAATAATGTTGAAGATTCTAGAAGATTACCCAGATCAAAACTCAAATAATAGAGATATGAAAATCAATCAATCTATAAGAAAAAAAGATTTGGATTTATACCTATCCAAATATAAAGTAGGTAGATGACTAAAACTAATCCTTATGATGCTTTTCTCAAACCACAAATGGTTACTTAAGGATTATTAGGATGAGTGATTTCCATGAACTCACAAGAAAATACCTTCTACGAGTAGAAAAGATCTAAAATTGTATACTGGTATCATGGAAAGAAACGCAAACTACACCTCTCATACAAAGTTTTTTATGTATCAACCTAGATACCCTAGTACCCTAATAACCAATTCAACACGGACATATCCCTAAGAGTGTCTCCAATCCCCATGGATTGGAGACTATCCCCTATCATCATTCAATATTAAAAAAAGAATGAATTTAAAAAAAATAGTGGAAGAAAAGAAATACATATCAGTATTCTAAATCACTCCAAAGTTAGATAATAAAATAAAACAAGAGGAATAAAAAAACCAAATAGGAAAACATCAATGTACCCAATGTATGTAAAGAAAAAACCAACATCCTATAGGACACGTCACTGCAATACCCCAAGGGATTAATATTAGCTACCTCTTCCAAGAGACGTATTCCATTTACTCAGGCCAGGAAAAATAAAATCTTCAAATTTAGAATGAAAAATGTAGGGTTTTCAATTAAAATCATAGTAGGTACTCGCCAAGAATTCCATAATAATATTCTATAAAATTTACCAAAAATATGGGTTCAATTTTTAAAAAATATGGTATGGTGACACAATTTCATGTTTAAAAAATTTATTAATTTTAGAATGATAGAAAACATTTCAAAAATTTCTTAAATAAATACTTTATGTAAAAAAATTTATATAAATCATAAGGAATGAGTAAATAAGTTTCAAAATCAGTTGAAATTATAAAAAAATCATCCCAAATAGCAAAAAAAGTTATTCTTTGAGTTTTCATTTTCAATAAATTTCTAGGGAATTACCATCCTAGTGTGCTTTACCCAAATAACCAACTAACTACCTAGGCTCATAGGTTCTCAATCAGTCAATCAATAATGGTAGGGTGATTTAAAATCAGTTTAAAATAAAATTTCTCCATTTATATTTTCAATATGCCAATTTCATTCCAAAAACCAAAGGATTGGTTTTTTATAATATCATTACCTTTTACAACCAAAACCAATCATAAGTTTTTTATCATTTCAGTTTAATTTTTTTTCTCAAAATCAAATCAAAAATAATTTCAATTTTTCCACCAATTTTAAAATACAAACCAATATCTAATTCCATTAGAATGTGGGTTCTTTTCTAAAAAAACCATACCAAAATCAATTTCAATACCCATTCACATCCAATTGGATTTTCATAAATCAATTGAATGAAATTTCATACAATAATAAACTCAAGTTTGAATCAATTTTCAGATATTAGATGGAACAACCTACCTTTTCATGTAACCCTAATGCCTATAACAAGACTCACCAAAAAAGAATGAATGCGAAAAAGATATAGGAACTCAACCTAGAATCAATATTTAGTTACTTGAAGTTTAGATTCATAAATCCCAAGATGATATATCAAACTCCATGGAGGAAAAAGAGATTGATGAAAGAGTCAAGAAGACCGCTTACCCAGAGAGATTCACCACAACCAAAATGATGAAAAATCAGTAAATGGATGATCCGAAGGGATTGGAGGTGTCAAAATATTCCTAGGGAAGACCCTGGTTCAATGGAGGAAGGTATTACAGTAAAATGAAATGAAATTAATCCATACAGAAAAAATAAAAATGCATGTCCTGATAATTACAATGTGTGAAACCTCATTACACATAGTGTAATAGTCAAGTCTTATATTCTCCAAAAAACCTAGTTGTATTTTAATTAAAAATCCAAATTTTTAATATTTTAACTGTGTGTAATTTTTTCATGGTGTGTAACCTTGCATGTTGTGTACCTATTTCATATAATCTTCTAGGAAGTGGTTTCCTGTCGCGTAACCCCATTACATAGAATGTAATCCCTAACAGACTACAAAACTATGAGTTTCTTATTGAAAATCCCAAAAAATACCTGACTTGACTATTAATAGTATCCTACTAATTATTTTTTATAAATACTCAACCAATAAAAAATGAAAACTAAAAAATGTTTAGAGATTACCTAATGGAATGTTAATGGGGGTGTGGTAGTGGGTTTTCCCTTGTCAAAATAGATTATAGAATTGAGATTTTAAAATCAAACTAGTAACATGAATTTATCCATATAATGTTTAGAGAAATGAAATTTTTTTGGATAACTCAAATAGTTTCTTATTGGTGGGTGGAATATTTGAAAAAATCGAAATTATTGAACCATTATTTTTAAATAATAGTGATGGTTAAATCTTTTAGAATGGATAAGAATATTGTTCAATATTTTATACTTTCCATCTTATAAATGATCTTATATCTATGGAAATGCTAAATTTAAAACATGAAATCAATTATTTATTATCAAAATTATAACATGTTTAATTACCTTCTATTTATATCCCTTGACGTAAAAAACTGAAATAAGAAGAATGATAATCCTAAGAATCCTTAATCTAATAAATTCAAAATGAGAGTTTAATCCTAATGTTTTTATAACATAGGGATTCAAGGATTATATACATTAATCGATTCTATTTTTTAAAATGGAAAATATACCATTTATATATATTCTTTCATTACGATTTGTTAAAAGAATATGATGCCCAAAGCATACCCCCTTAAAGAAAATGAATCCCTGAGATTTTAGTCGCTAGTAAACACCCACTAAACCCAAATATTAACTGAACTAATTTATATTGAAAGGGAACATTTTAAATTCGAAAAAAATATGTTAATACCATCTAATCATCTAGTTTAACATAGTCATATAGAGAAAAATGTTTTCTATCTTAGGATTTATTAGTAAATTTTTTGAATACTAATTCTCAAATATTAACCAAAATCTACCCAAACATAAACTGAGTTTCCCCAGACTCACACTTTATAATCTAGTGCTAAACATACCTACTTTTTAATACATCACATAAATTACAAAAAACTCCCATGATCAAAAGATCATTATCTTTGGGAACAAGGTAAATTTACAACTAAGCACATGGTAAAAACACATTTCTTTCATAAATATTCTCCACACATATAATTACATTATATGTCTACCTTTCATTATTTGTTTTTATATAATTGGGAAACATAAACAAAAGGGTGATCTATAAAGCCTAGTAAGGGAACAAACATAATAACAAAGCATATAATGAAATCCAATGTAAATGACATGATATTATAAAGAAAATGACCACAAATAAACTTATGGATGAAAAAAATAATGTAATCATAACATGTACATTATTATTTTTACCACATAATGAAAAAATAAATTAATCAATCAATAATCATAGTATGATAACCCCATTAGAAATTAAGTGTGCATATAATTGTTTTTGAAAATTTAGGGGAAAATACCCATCAATGAACATAATGAACTATAATTTATTTACCCTATATAGATAAAGGTAATAAATTTTAGTCAATATATTACCAATTAAATTTATTTATGACTATCTAACAAAACTACCTTTAGTTAGAAGAAGAATACAAGGGTATCCAAAGGGAAAATAAATGTAAGAAAATTTATTCTTAGATGATGATAAAAAAATAAAAGGTGGTGATGAATCATTATCCATAGAGATCATATTTACCCTATATAAAATGTACATAAGAGATTAGAAATGGGATAGAAAGGATAAATTCCTGATAATGATGGATAGTGAAAGAAAAAAAGAACATTTGTTACAAAATGAGTGGAAAATAAACTCTTTCAATGGATTAATGTGGATATATTTGGGAAAATCTAACAATAAACATGGGAAAATATAACATGTGAGTAATGAAAAGGATACTAACCTAATATAAGGAATTATAACAAGAAGTTGTGGGGGTAAATTAATTCTATAGAGAAATTTATTAAATGTAAATATCAGTCTCAAAATGTTGATACTTTATTATGGATCATAAAATGAAAGTTAATTATCCAAATAAAATCCCTAAGGTGTTTCAAACAAAATTTTCATCAAGGAAAATTTATCATGAACTAGGTGGGTATCACATTAATAACCAATACACCCTTTTCAGAGTTATTATCCATTGGTAAATTTATTCCAAATCCACATTCACTTGTAGTATATAGATAAGGATGTCCTTCCTTAGAAAATCACCCACACTTTCTATTTCAAATTTTATGATGGTTTTGTGGCTACTGGTAATCTTTAGCATTATAATGAATTATCAAGGTACTATAATGGGAGGAAATTGTGATCTATCATTGTTATCATAGAAAGGAAATTATATCAATGGTTCATAAGAACATTTACTATGGAAATTAAAATACATTTAAGTTGGCTCGTAAAGGTATTGTGAAAGGAGGGGTGAGGAACCATTAGTTCAGTAGAGAAACTTATTAGAAAAAGGCTATAATGAGAAGGAATATATAATATATCATAATCAATATATTGCATGGCAGTAAATAACATGGAATAAAAAATATTTTTAATGTTTGATAAATTAATTTTAAAATACATTATAAAATATGTATTTTGTATTAAAAAGAAAGTAGAGGAATGAGGGAACCCTTACCTTAGGAGGATACTTATTAAAGCTAGTGTGAGACATATTATAGCAGTAGAACCAATTTGAAGTGACTATTGGGAGGAAAATTAGATATTATATGTTATCAATTTCTTTTGTGGGGAGAGTGAGGAGGGAGTGGGTGTATTTATATTTGAGTATGGGTGATCTTAGGGGATAAAATTATGATTATTTTGTTATTAAGGATTACCACATTTGGGTCACATTGAATTCAATGAATTTGGTTCATAATTAATGCCAGAATGTTTTTATTAATTATAATTACCTCGTATAACAGTTTAAAGTTGGCATGTTTTGTTGTCTTATGTTGTTAGGTTTTAATTTTAACCTTTTACATTATTTTACCAATACTATTGTAAATATTTTTTTATCAGGCTAAATTTTGTATACCTCAAAATGAAATTAACATTATTACATATTTTAAAACATAGTATTTCAAATATTCAATAAATTTTACATGGTAAAATTTATTAAATTGATTAAAATTATTTCTAATATGATACACATATAACTTAGAAATACAGTTTTTTTAGAAAAAGATAAAATTATGGTTTTCAAAAGGTTAAGCTTGTGTTTCTAAATGTAACGCATTATGCATTATATTTATTATTTAAATAACATTAATAAAAATGAAGGATTTTGATATTTTAAGTCATGATCATATTGTAATTTTATCATAGGTGTCATGGTATTTCGTAAAAATTCATATTTTCATATTTTACCCCAGAAAATAAAAATTTTAATAAAATTACCATAAATTTAACATAAAATAATTTCAATGTGATGGATAAATAATTTATAAATATTTTATGAATATAATTATATAACTATATTAATTTTATTTTCTAAATTAAAAAAACATATTTATTAAAAGATAACAGTTTTTTTCGACATAGTTAACCTTTAGACTGTTATAAAATTAATCAGTACTTTGTTAATTTATATTATAATTTAAATAATTTGTTTTAAATAATTATTTCATTAAAATAACATTTTTTTTAAACATAAAAATTTATCATAAAATATATTTTAACAGAATTTAAACATTTTTTAGTTACATAAAATAACATTTTTGTTATATCATAAAATAATTCCCAACAACCACTTTATTATGCCAACATTAAAAATGACATATTGTCTTATTTACTATTTTTCCTAATACACATCGACCATTTTGGCCAATATTCATAATGATGAACAGATTTACCTTCTTATAAATACCCCATCAGTCTAAAATCACCATTCACTAAATTTCTTACAAATATATCTACACATCTGTTGAAAATTTTTATCATTTTTGTCATGTCTATTTTTACAGCTATTATCGAAGAAGACATATTTATAGGGGAATTCAAACGTATGCAATTTCATTTAGTGAGTGTACTATTCTTATATGTGTATATCCCTTTACTATTCCTAGTTGTATTATTCTATATCAACATAATATGTGTAATTTTATTTTGAAATGTATTAGTCTTTCTATGTGATCATGATAAAACTGTCATTATAAAATAAGATTTCTTATATTAGTAAAAATTATTAATTTGTAGTTCATTAAGGATTATTAATTTTAATTGTATATTATGTCTTATATTATTAAAATTATTTAAATATACTAATAAACCTTATATAAGCACCTTTTTTATCTTATACCATTTGATATACCACATTATAGACCTTATGTTTGCCACACATTTTAGTGTTTTGTTAAACTCATTATAAATATATTTTATTACTTCCATATATCTATGTGAACATCTAATGAAACCTAAAACTATGAGTAAATTATATGAAGAAATATTATTTGAAAAATGTTGAGACTTAGAGATCATATTCCCAATGTTCATTTCTTTGAACGTAGTATTCAAACAACATTACTTCACAACATTGAAATATTTTGTTTTAATAACTTTTATTGTTGACCATGAACTCATTTTAAGTAATTAATCATTAAATTTCATATAAATTTGAAATTTAAACATATTTTCATGTTAATTTTTAAAATTAATGTGACTATTTATATTAATTTCTTTCTTTACTGATTGTTAACACCTGCCAAATGAGGATAAAAAATTATAGAATTAAAGAAATAAATGAAGAATGAGTATTTTTTTACAGTAACATAGAGGAACTAGTAGAATGGTTACATGGGGATCAAGAGGCTAGGTTACATGGATCATGTGACCTTTAAGAAGAAACATGATCACATGAACCTAAGAGGTTCATGCAAATGGTACATGCGCTTCAGATGACCTATTCATGATGATGCAAAGCCCCTTAGACAAGCTATCTTATTCTTGAAAAGGAATATAAGTAAGAAATTATGAGCAAATGAATTATTTCTCACCATCCCCTTTGATAGTACAACATATCATGTGACATACTCTTGAAAATCACTAAAATACCCATATAAAATAGGTAAATAAATCTTAAATTAGTGGAGGCTTCATGCGTTTGAAGTTTCATTTTTTTCATATGAAGGGGTTATGCAAGTCATGTGATCACCAATGATCAAGAAAATTCACTTTTACATGTTAAAATAATATTTTGGGGGGGCCCTTGAAAATCCATCTTATCCTATCAAATGGCCTCTAAGAAGACAACTTGATCTCATGAAGGTCCCAAGGCAAAGTCTCCCATGATTAAGTGAAAAGACTCTTCAAATGGAATCATGGTCTCATGAATGAATACTAAACATGTTAACGTGATATTAAAAAATATATTTGACATGTTGACATAATTTTGTGAAATATCTTTGATAAGATTATGGTCCAATGAATACATAGATGATAGAGTGTTCTCATGGTCACTGTTTATCATGTGATTCAATGGAAGAACCGCAATAAGATCATGTGAAGAAGATGACGTGATACTCCCTTTATATAATCAATACCAAATTTATGATATACACAACATTAAAGGTTGTGTAAAACTAGGTTTTCCATTCCAATAAATTATGGATTTTAGATAAAAAACTATACACCCATGGGAGTGTGGATGACCTAACTTCTCAGAGCAAAAATCCACATAATCTTAATGGTATTCCACTAGCTAAAATCTATTGAACAACATAATGAATTACACAACATGAATATGAACATCACATGATCACTATATGGATCTCATGAAGTACCTCTAGTGCACCAATAATAATATATGAAGGAGTTACCACATTTAAACATGGTTACACAAAACCTCAACAAGCGAATGCATGAAAAAAATTAAGAAATATATGAAATAAAAAATGAAATAGAATCAAGTCTTAAATGAGGATGGATACAAAAATTTTCATGTGAAGGATTCATGTGATTTTCATGACCTATCCAGATGATGTGATAGTGTCTGAAATTTTTGGCCAATTCATGCAAAGTCCTTGAGATACATCAGTCAGATCATGTGATGACCTTCCAACATGTCATCGTTGGTCATGAGATACCCTTGTATGTCTCAGTGTTGATCATTAAAAGAACCTCAAACATGTCTTTCAAGTCACATGAATTCCCTCACATATGTTATCCAATTCATAGAAAGACCCACATACATATCATCCAAGTCATGCTAAGTCCACCAAACTTGACAATTGGATCATGCGATGGAATTGTGAAATATTATCCTTTATAATTATGCACCCTTTAATATTTTTGTGTTGATCACTTGAAGAATATTAGAAATTTTATATGAGAAAGTAACAATCCTTCAGATATGTCATTCAAATCATGCGATATATCTCTGACAAGTTTTCTTTAATCATGCGAAGCACCCAAGGATGTGTCAGCCTTATCAGACATACACTTTAAACATCTCACATGGACACCCATGGCATGTTAGGCATAAGACCTTTAGCATGTCAATAATGTATGGAATACCCCCTAGGACATGATAACCATGTCTATTTGATATATTTGAAAATTTCCTAAACTTATATATGAAGAATCTTATTCCTGTCAAAATATGATACATTGGATGCCATACTAAGGACCAAGATTCAATGGGAATCCACCCTAGTGTAGATACCTCTAAAATTAAAATATTCCTAACTCACAAGGCTATATTTTTACATAATTATACCATCATTCCTCATCCATCAGTAAAAGAGAAGTGGGCTCATACAAGAGAATCCCTTTATTTGTAAGCCACAACTATTCCCTCAGGTACTTCAAACCCATTAGTTAGTCTGGTACGTATTGAACTATGAGGACACTGATTCATTATTTAAGGATGATAAATAATATTCCTTACTAATTCTTTAGTTCCATCTCAATCACCCCATAAGGGTCACCCTAGGGAGTAATTCCCGTATCCATATTTGGTGAGCTTGAATACTTTTTATCCATTATTTATCACACTGAGCATAAATCATACAAGCATAGGGATTTGAAATTATTATATCACTCAAACCATAAATCTACCCCATACATTGAAACCATAGTGTGTAATTACTCTTTTATTGGCATGATATGAATTCACCCATACAAGGGAATCCACCTTGGTATAAGTCCCAAAAGAATTACGAAATTGGTAAACCCTGAGGAAATAACCCACACAAGAATTAACTATTTATTACCACCAATCAACGGGTTTATGGAAGATAAAACCACAATGAATTTAATTATTTCTATAAGGATTCCTTCTTTAGCATCAAACTCCATACCTAGTGCCTAGGGTCCCTCATATAAGTTCTTTCCACATGACATTAAACTACATTACTTGAACTCAAATGAACTATGTGGGTTTGGATTCTTGTTATAAACCAGATGGAATTAAACTATAGAGTTTCTCTTTATATGTATTTTTAATATAATTTTACACACATTTATACAAAATAATAGGAAACATATTGACAACCTCAGATACATACAGATGGTCCCATTGATTGAGCCCACTCTACATATAGATGGATTGAACACCTGATCATTTAGTTAGGGTATCCAACCCCACATAGGGTCTTGTAAGAGATTCATAAACCTATCATAAATAAATAAGAGAGTCCCAGAATAGAAAATAATTCCCCAAAAAAGGGTACGATGAGCCCGACCTCTCCTGCTATCAAACAATGTGAGTTCTTTAGTTCCATTGAGTTTAAAACCTCAAATGACTACCTAACATTTGAAAGTAGGTCTATACCCTATTAGGGATATGGGAACCATTTGAAGTTTTTATAAAATTTTAAAATGGTAAAACCAATGTTAATGATTGTGAAACCATATTAGAAACACCCACAATCAATAATTAAATCGAAAATAAAGATGGTGAACCTAGCATGAAATCATATAATGATAGAATAACCGATTCATTATAGGAAATGTGAATCTGGCCTCCTATACTATAGGGATAAACATATAAACCCATCATCATTAAAAGGATATAAAAATGTTTAATTAGATGTTAATATATAAAATTTTAAAAACAATTATTAGACCATTCTTCATGACATTTTTCATTGTGTCTTCAACACAAATGAAAAAGGTATTCAAAAAATGAAAGTTTTCAAAACTTTGGTTCCCATGATATAAGTCCATTTTCACTATGAAAGTTCCACAAAATAAAATGAAAGAATCAATAATAATAAAGGGAAATCATGTTTCATGTTCATATCAAGAGAATGTTTTTTATCTTCATCTATAGAAGTAACCTTTGTGGGTCGCAAAACAACCTCACCCACATGAAAACTTTACCTAAGTGTGGAAAACATGATGGTTTGGTAATACCATCTACATGATACAATCCCAACCTCTATGTTGTACATAAAGGTCTCTATATGATGAAGATAATAAGACAATATCATTTAGGTAAATATTATATTAAACTAGCGGAACCCTTTTCCATTACCAAGTGCTTTGGAAGCCCATCCCTAGAGCATAGAAACTGAAAAATCATATTTTATGAGGAAGGTAGATCCAAGAGTGAAATATAACTCCATTTTGGTTTAGAAGGTTCTTATGAGGTATCATGTTAACTGGAGTAACTAGATTCATCCTTCTAGTTCCACTCAATCACCTACTGGGGGAACCGCCTAAAAAAATTCTACCATGGATACTCATGCATGGGTACTAAGGAGGTATTTCCAAGAATGAAAAGCTTTGGATAAACTAGAGTGGACTGATATCCCACTTCTACAGATGAAGCAAGTCAATACTTTTTAGTGGAAGCTAATGGGAAGTCTTATATCCATACTCACTAGGATTAAGTATTCATGCATATTACTGTAACAAGCAAGGTTATAGAACTTAAATTTTTCACCATGAATGAATATTATCACCATATTTTGATGAAAAAGGAGGTAAAGAGTTGAATTATATTCCAAATTCAATCAAAGATATATTCCTTTATATTTTTTAATGTTAAAATGTGCAGGATTTCATTCCTTCACACACATTTATAAAGTGTATCTATATTCTAGAAATACCTAAAGATTTCCACTAACAAATTCTATAACTGGTGCAAGAAAATGATAGACACATATTCCTATCCTGATAGCCATAGAAACTTATCACCATGATTAGTAGTCACTAGGGATACTCTAGGTAAAGGATAAATTGTTTATTATATTCAGGAGGATTATCAACATATTATGAAAAATTAAATGAAACATTACATGTCACGTATTCCCATTTCATCAAGGGTTCACCTATTTATTTTGGTACATTACATGAGATAGGTTCATATTATATTCAAAAAAGACTGGGGGAATACTCCAAAGTCTGAGGACCAATATCATATCCTTTTTATAATTGGGGCTTTGAAAGATGGTCTGGAACATGCCTCTGGACTAGTTTGTGTTATTGTTGAAAAAGACCAAAGTCATACTCCAAAGGAACCTGAACGATCTCATATCCCCCTTCCAACCGAGTTTTTTCAATACAATATGGAAATCAGTAGAAATCATGCTTGTGTCTCTAAAAATGAAGATACTTTCCATATTCCATAAGCTCAAGGAAGTCAGGCCCGTATCCCTTCTTCCACCAAAGAATGACTGCACTGAATTTCTTTAGAGGAAATAGAGGAGGAGTCTTATATCCCATCTATAATTCTTGCATTCCATCAATATAATCTATTGTTGAATGAAAATTTGAAATGGGATCATACCCCTACTTCATCCAAGATTGACCAAAATTTTCTAGAAACCACCCTTAAAAGGGTTCACATTCCTACCCGTTATATAGAATCTCATTAAACACTCCCCCATATTCTTAGTAATGATCACATATTCCCATATCACCAGATGATTATAAACATATTTCGGAAACAATCATGTATTAGGATCAAATCCCTACTCAACCACCAAAGGGGGGCCAATATATTCTGGCCACGACATAGAATGAGGATCATATCTCTAATCTTCTAAATTCCAGTGTGCTTGAGGCTATTTGACTCATATCGACAACAGAAAATGGATCTATTAACTCTTAAACTAAAGCATAAGGAAACCATTACCTCAATAGTCATCCTCGTGGTAGTGCATATATGTATTAAAATGACTCTACCCAAGACATCAATCATGGTCAACCGCCCCATGATGATATCTATCTTCAAAAATGATATCATAACACTTCTTAGAAACCTTCATTTAGATATGTATTCAAAATTATGACAAAATTGTATATATATAGGTGCTAAAAATAGGAGTTAACCATATATAGTTCCCCATACACTATCAACAATAGTTCCCCGTGGTTGGAAAGTGGCCTAGAGATGTAACGTCTATGGCCTGACAAGGTGCAGGAATATAAATATGATGAAAAATAGTTCAACATGAATATATGGAGAGATTTAGTTTGAAAAAGAATTCCAAACATGTTTTATCCCATTGAAATATCCGATTGTGAGATCTATAATATTCTAGAGAAGGAGTTAGTGCCTTACCTACTCAAAAACATGTGGGTAACTAATTAGTGGATGTGTAACGTCTCAGATCTGGGTGCCACTCAACGGGTGCCCTGAACCCGGTTTGCCACGTGACCTCAAGCGCATTTCCCCAAATGCCATAGGCTTCCGACTAGTAGTGAGGGACCAGGTCTGGTAGTGGGGAAACTATGCCCTCATTTGTCAAAGTCTAGCACAGCAGAATGAAATAAACCATACAATAACAGCGGAATCTGTAAACCATACACAACTGAATTAGACAAATATAGTAGAAATAACCAACTAATGTATAAATAATGGTGAAACATGCCTCAATTCTAAGAAAGAATCCAGAACATGTTACATAATAATACAGTACAGTATAAGTACAGGAAATCAAAACAAAACAAAACAGACGGTAGTATCGCGAGCCTCAGCCCGGTCCCATGCTCCCCTACTCCTTAGTAGTAATCAAGTACCTGTATATGGACTCTTTACCCTATCCACACCTGCAACAATATAATCTATTTGGGATAAAAATCATGACCCAAACAGGGTGTGAGAAATAATTCCCAGTAGGCACCCACCAAAGGCCTGTGCTCAACTGTGTGTAAACATGCAACAACAATGTACAAAAGTAAAACCAATAAACTAAGAAGTACTCAAAGTAACTAACTTACCAGTTATATTTCCATTTTATTATTCATTTTAACCATTTAATATAGAACATTTTGTGCTCAACAGAACCAAGCCCTCAGGAGAGCCATAATCTCACCCTCAGGCTAATATAGTAAAACCATGCCCTCAGGCTTATACAGTCACGCCCTCAGGCTATACAGAATCTCGCCCTCAGGCTATAATGAATCTCACCCTCAGGCTATACAGAATCTCTCCCTCATGCTATATAGAAGCACTCCCTCAGGCTATACATAATATCTCCCTCAGGACAAACTGAAACTAAACCCTCAGGTGTTCAGAATCTTATCCTCAGGCCTTGACCTCAAGCAGAATAGTAATCTTGCACTCAGGCTAATACAGTCACGCCCTCAGGATATAGTAAACGCTTCCCTTAGGCATAAGTAACTGGGCCATGACCAACATATAAACATGAAATTTAAATACAATTCCTCTCAAGGCAAATGTAAATGCATAATTAAACATGGAATACCCTCGGGGATCCTGGCCAAATGGCTAAAAGAGGAACGCACCCCCGGGGTGGTCCTGGATCCAAGTAGCGATCCCAACACTAGTGCAAAAACAATTTTTAGCATCGATTTTTTTTTAATTTTTGACGTTGGTTATAAAACGACGTCTTTATAGGCAATGTTAAAAATATAGTTTTCGCGTAGGTTCTTTAGAAACCGACGTGAAAAATAATTCTCTTATGAGTTTCGGCGTCAGTTTTATATAAAAACGATGCCGAAACTACATTTAGACATGATTTTTGGCATCAGTCTTTTAAAAAACGGACGCTGAAAACTGAGTCGACTCAGTTTTCGGTGTCAGTTTTATAGAAAACCGACACCCAAAATGCGATTTTCCGCATCGGTTTTCAGGAAAACCGATGCCGAAACTACATTTAGATAGGATTTTTGGCGTCGGTTATTTATAAAACCGACGCCATAGAAAACATTCGGCAGCGGTTATTGGAAAAACTGACGCCGTAAATAATTTTTTTATAAAATATTCGGTGTTGGTTTTTAAAATAACCGACGTCGTAAATTAAAAAAAAAATTATAAAAAATTTATAATTTCTCCTCCAAAAAAATCAGAACCCTCGAAAAAAATGAAGTATACAAAAACAATAAAACAGTTTTTGTAGAGGCACTTGAGAAAACTCAAAGTAAAGTAGAATTAAAATACACGTACCTGAAATATACGACATGCTCATTGTTGGTTATTAGGTATGAAATCACTTGAACTGATTGGAATGCACTATTACTAAATAACAGTAATTCAGACGTCCTGTTTCAATGAAATGAAATAATAAAGATTTGTAATAATGGAATATATGATTCATAATTGATAGTAGTGGGTAAAAAATCCATAATAGTTTGTGCCAGAACCGACAAACTAAATCTATTTCATCTTTAAACAATAATTTGCTAGTATGAATCATTTCCAGGAATCTATTACTCCAATGAATCCCTCAATTTCACAATAAAAAAACCTGGAAATATTCATCATACATTTGTAGAGTTCAAGTTCAGTTTCTTAGTATACCACATCTCCCTCAGCACATAGTAATTTTGCTGAAAGATTCTAATAAAATAACCAAGTGGGTAACTTTGGATGCTATAATGATGGTAGTATTTACCGATCACAACTAAACATACCTGCATGGTGAATTTTCTTGATCTAACCATACTCAGTATCAATCATTGTGAGTTTCCTCCCATAGATAACACCAATTTTGTCAAAACAGTAATGAAACTACCGAAGGAGATGTGCGTGAAAAAATCAATCCAAGATATTACTGCAATGAATAAACATTAAATGAAAATGTGTAATTTATTTGAATAATTCATTTTTTCACAAAGTAAATTACCAAAATGTTATGTTACGACCCCTGATCAAAATTCCAGGAACACTCAGCCGATGTAACCTCTTCCTCACCTCCCCCACTGAAGATGTTGGGGGTGTCTCTTCACCGTAGGATCCCCACCACCCCCAACCTCAGGTTTTTATATTTGATCTGTATAGACGTGCATTATCCATTCACTATTGTTATTTGTTTAAGTTATGGAATAATAGAGAAATAAGTTTGAGTGCAAAAAATAGGTGAGAAGATTGAAATCAAATGTAGATTGAAGAGACATAAAGAAACATACCTTAAAAATTGATGCCTTCTATTTTATCTTTGTGCAAACCCACTAAGCGCTGTTTCAGGGATTATGTGATTTGCTTCTCGGTAATCATTTTCCGATATTTATTTGCATAAAAAATAAAAAGGCCTAGATGATATTGATGTGCATACAAGGGAGACAATTTTTAGTGTTTGTGAATGTTATTTCGCTATACGAATCTCTATGTTCATGATCCAAGTACCACCCTCCAGATCTGTCACTATACAGACAAATGATTTTAAGAAATAATAATGAAAAGAAATATAATAACCAATTCTGAATTAAAATACATGTACTTGAAATATACGACATGCTCATTGTTGGTTATTGTTGAAGGATTCATTTGATTATTAGTAGGTTCAATAAAACAGTTTTTGCAGAGGCACTTGAGAAAAATCAATGTAAAGCAGAATTAAAATACATGTACCTGAAATATACGATATGCTCATTTTTGGTTATTGTTGAAGCATTAATTTGATTATTAGTAGGTTTAAACACCTAATATATCATAAGAGTTAGTTTTTAAACCCACATGTATTATTATTTAAAAATATTTTTATATACATACCTCAAATCTTAATCAGACTTAACAAAAAGTCTGCCAAAGTAGATTGAATATGAATCATATCAGATTGGGAATAAGACTGTGAATCATTTAATACCTATAATAATATTTAATGATATGAAATTAATAAATAGAAGAAAGTGGAAGAAAATATATAAAAAAATTAATACAACTAACCTTATGAAAATCAGTAGTTTCCCCAGTTGTGATTATCTCATACATAAATCGTAGAATATAATAACCACATTCAACATGTCCATTTTGACAATGAAACTGTAGTTATAAAACATTTAACTAATAATAAAAACCAATATATAACAAAAATATAAAAACTAATTACCTGTACTTCCACATATTTTATTTTCGTTGGTTTCTTTTCCTTTGTAAAATGTTTCCATGAACTGCATTTTTTATATAAGAACTAATAAAACTTGTGTAAACAATTAAAATTAAACATAACAAACTTATAAAAATAAAAAAACAACTTACATGTTTAATAAGTTGGAAAATGGTTTACACACTTTTCCTACTAAAGAGCAAAACTAATATAAGGTGCATTCATTTGGGAAAAATATGCCTAACATCCAATGCCCCCTATAATACAAAAAGTTCACAATTAATGACATTATAATGATCATGAGTTAAAAATTATGTTGATGTTATTACTTATCATGAAATGGCAAAAACCAGCACTGAATCTCTGTTTGTGATAATCTCTCGGATATATATTGAACTCTTTCATCATTCTTCACATGTTTGACTTCCAAGGAAATGTACTCTGGATCTATAAAGCTGTAAATTCTTGTAGTTTAATTTTGTAAAAGAATCCTATGTAGATACCTAATTTAAAAAGAAAATATAGTTAGTCAATGACATAACAATAATTTATTAATGAAATATAAATTCAAACGTCAATTTACTTCCATGGAAAACAACTGCACCACATTCAGCCTGATCTCTTCAAAATTAACTAAATTCATGATATCTTCTTTCAATATTCTCAATTTATAATTTCTTCCACATATATCGAGCATCATCCGAAACTCATAGATAAAATTCAAGGAAGAAGAGGACTCAGATAATCTTTTCAACCCATAAGAAATATAAAAAGTATCTACAGCCGACTGTTTCTGAACATTTTGTTGCATTTGTACAGTTTATTTTGCTTTCAGATAATCCTATATAAGTTAAATGTCAGAAAACATTATAAGTAATTTGGAATCATTTGTAATTAATATTTAAAAAAACGCATACCTCATGTGAAATATAACGAATAAGTGCAGTTGGACAAAGTAAAAAATGGCCCATACATTCCCCAACACTGGTGATCTCCACAGAAGGAAATGGTAGTAGAGAAGTAGGATCTATAATAACAAGTACTAATACTCTAACATGACCCATCTGCATAGGCTGATGATGTACCGAGTCCCCCAAAAAATACACTTGTCCTAACGCAACAATATGTAAATGAGGATCTCTCGTAAACAACTCACAATATAAGGCTTGATCCGAGGGAGGAGGTGGAGGCTCAAAGTTAGCAGGTGGGGCAGGGTAGTCAGGGTGAGCAGGCTGAGAAGTCAGAAAAATGAAAAGGGTATATTAGTGTTTAAAATTTATAACATAGAAAAATTGATTAAAAATTAAATAAAATAATATACCTCGGAAGGCTGCCCAGACGGGGCAGGGTAAGCAGATGGGGCAGGGTAGTCCGGGTGAGTAGGCTGAGAATGTTGAAAAATGAAAAAGTTATATCAGTTTTAATAATTTATAAAATAGAAAAATTGATGAAATGTAAATAATATACCTCGGAAGGCTACCAAGACGGTGCTGGGTAAGTATATGAGGCAGGGTAGACCGAGTGAGTAGGCTGAGAATGTTGAAAAATGAAAAAGTTATATCAGTGTTTATAATTTATAGAAAAGAAAAATTGATAACAAGTGAATAATATACCTCGGAAGGATGAGCAGACTGTGACTGTCTTTCCAAGTGTTCTAATAAAGTCTTATGTACTGCTTCTTGAATTTGATCACCCATAGACCGTTTTATATCCTGTAGCTCTTCTTTTAAGGATTCGATTTCTGGGTCTCTTGATTACTTACTCTTACTAAAAACCTTCCGAATACTAACACTCGCCTGATATCCTCTAACACGGCTGGGGTGTTCTGCCTTTCCCAAAGCAGTGGCTAGGATATCCATCCTACCCTCGGGGATAAAAGAGCCCTGTGTCTCTTTCTCCTGAAGTTCATCCTGAAATGAAAAATAAATAATTTATATTAGTTTTTATAAATTATAAAAAAGGAAAATTGTTAACAAAGAAATAATATTTACTTACAATTCTATCAGCCACTTGATGAGCTTCGTCTGTAATATATTATTCATTTTTTCTTCTTCTTGCTCTTTTCCATTTCTCATGGCGAGTGGGAGGAGATGGAGGACCATACTGGACCTCTTTTGAACCACTACTTGATCGAGCTCTTAATGCTTCAAATTTTTCTTCAATCATTTTCTGCTCCAAATACGAGTACCCTCCATGTGATAAAGTATGAGGGTATACGTTTTTCAACTGGATCTCCTGATGAGATATCCTGGAGGCCTGTTACATAAAAATAAACTACTAAGTAATAAGGAAAATATAGCATAAATTTTAAAATATAAAACAATTACAATACCTGAAATTTCTCTTCCTGACGACGGTCAACTTATCGCTTCCATGTTTCTTCATCTATATATGGATACTTAAGACATGGGATTTCAAACATTCTCTTTCCAAAAACATAATTTTTCATCAGTTTGTTTTTAAAATCTCTCTATCGAACCACCGCTAAAGAGAGATGTCTTTTCCTAATTTCTTTGGTTTCCTCAAAATTGAATGTCATCTGTAATTGAAAATATTAAATATGTCATTTAAACTTTATAATATTAAAAAAATGAGATAAAATAAATAAATAAAGATATTTTACCGTCACAGCCTCCCAAAGCTGTTGCTTTGTCGTCCTGTCCACTGACTTCCAATCAGGATATAAAATACTAATCCTGCAACGGCTCTGCATCGCTATATAACTGACAAACTGAACTGCATTTGGGCCAACTGCATTATTATTATCATCAAAACGGATGTGTGATTTGTTATCATCATGAGAAAGTGATAGTTTTGGTAAACGTGTAATACCACGTTTACCAACTAGAGAACTTGATTTTTGAGTAGTAACTGGAGAAGTCTCCTCCGCCGAGGACGCATCAGCAGTCCTGCAATTTTTTTTTTGTAAATTAACAGTTTTATTTCATTAAATAAGTATATTACTGAATATTTAATAATATGTCAAAATAGATATACCTCGGTAACTGATCCTCTCTATCTGTATCTGACATTGCTACTAGAAAGTGTAATGAAATTTTGTGTACCTGCATACCATTAGAAAACTGAATAATTAGAAACAAGGAAGACAAAAATAAATATGTAAAAATAGAGGCATGCATTTGTAAGTTTTAAAAATAGACACAAAATATAAATATTTACCAGAAAAATTAGGAGACTAATTTAGTGTTTTTCCACATCCCTTCATCATGATCGGTACGTACTGCATGCACTATGTCTGTCTTATATTCATTGTAATCATCTGAAAACTGTGTAATAGATGAATAAGGCTCATGTAAATCCCAAGCATCATCATAATCATCCTCATCACCCAAATGGTATCTTTTCCCTTGCAAAACAATTGACCACTGATCATTCGAAAGATCAATGACATAAAATACTTGTTTTTCATGTGTTGCCAAGATAAATGGTTCCTCATTGTGATTAAATCTTTTCAAATCAACCAGTTTAAACCCATATTCATCATGTTTCACGCCACTATTACTATCAACCCAATTGAACTTAAAAATAGTGACTCGAAATTTAATATAATCAATTTCCCATATTTCTTCAATAACTCCAAAATATGACGTTGATGTAGAAATTGGATTTTTATCTTTGGCACTCGAAAAATGCACTACTTAAGTGAATACCATCACACCACTATTCTGAACGGTACTCTTGTCATCCAGGTTTTTTGTGTAAAATGTGTATCCATTGATATCAAAACCAGACCAAGTGGTCACATTAATAGAAGATCCCCCTGCTAACCACTTCAATGTTTATGATACATATATATCTGGGGTGACTTTCTCTTTAAACCATGAAACAAATGTCTTCTTATGCTCAATCATCAACCACTTTTCATTTATTTTCTGATATCGTAACTTTAATTTAGCAATATGTGAGGATATATATGGTTGAACCTCATCTGTGTTGTTCAAAATGTATAAATGTGCTTGAATCACTTCATCACGTGGAATGAACTTTACCTTTAAGCCTCGAACCCCTCTACCTTCTCTATCAACTGTCATATGTAGAGATACAGGGAGACGAATATGCTCCACCTCATTCAAATAATCAGTATAGAACTCAATCACCTCTTCTGATACATATTTTTGAACAATAGAGGCCTCTGGTCGATAAGGATTTTTAACATATCCTTTCAAAATTTTCATATATCTTTCAAAAGGATACATCCATCTTAAATAAACAGGCCCACATATTCTTATCTCACGCACCAAATGAATCAATAGATGAACCATTATATCAAAAAATGTGGTTGGGAAATACATTTCTAGTTGACAAAGAACAAGAGTTTCTTCATTCTCCAACACATCTAACAAATTTGGATCAACGACTTTGCTAAAAATGGATTTAAAGATATTACATAACCTGATGATTGTCTTTCTAACAGCTTTCGGTAATATACCACGCACTGCTACTGGTAGAATTTGTTGCATCAACACATGGAAATCATGTGATTTCATACCTATTAATTTACAATCCTTCAATGACACAAAATTATTCAAATTTGAAGAAAAACCGCTGGGTACTTTAATACCATGAAGACACTGACAAAAATTCAACTTTTCAATCTTGCTTAATTTGTGACAAGCCGGAGGTAAATATGTTCTGTTTCCTTTCACAGTGGGAGATAACTCCAAATGTATTCACATTAATATCAAGTCTAATCTAGCATGTAATCCATCTTTTTTCTTTCCTTTTATGTCTAGCAAAGTTCCAATCAAACTATCACATATGTTTTTCTCAACATGCATAACATCAATGTTATGTTTTGTCTCTAAAAATCTCCAATAAGGTAGTTTGAAAAAAATAGACTGCTTCTTCCAGATATGTTTTTGTAAACCATTAATTTTTCTCTTTCCAAATGTATAATCAATATCTTTCACTCTGTCATAATATTCTTCACCCGACAATGGTTGAGGGGGGAGGTTGTATTCTTGTAAACTGTTAAATGCTTTTTTCAATCTACGATAAGGATGATCAATTCGCAAAAATCTTCGATGTCCCATGTACACTGTCTTTCTTCCATTCCACAATTGATAATATGAAGTTTGTTCTTCACAAATTGGACATGATTTATGTCCCTTAACACTATATCCAGATAAGTTTCCATTTGCAGGAAAGTCATTTATAGTGAACATTATCATAGCACGCAAAAGAAAATACTCTTTCTTGTATGCATCGAAAACTGTAACACCTTTCTCCCATAGCAGTTTTAAATCCTCAATCAATGGTGTAAGATACACATCAATATCATTTCCCGGTTGTTTTGGTCCAGAAATCATCAACCTCATCATAACATATTTTTTCTTCATACATAGATCTGGGGACAAGTTGTAAAGTACCAGCAAAACAGGCCACGAACTATGTTGGCTACTGAGGCTCCGATATGGATTCATTCCATCAGTACACAATCCCATTCTGAGATTTCTAACTTCACTTCCAAAATAATGAAATTTTTTATCAAAACTATTCCACTATGGTTAATCGGCAGGGTGACGTAAGTTACCATCAGAGGTGCGCTCATCTGAATGCCATCTTAACCTTTTTGCATCAATTGAATTTGCAAATAGACGCTTCAAACGAGGAATAATTGGAAGGTACCAAATTGATTTAGCTGGAGTTTTGATTCTGGTACCTAAAAATAAATCAGAATTGATTTATCAGAATTGGTTGAAAAAAATATTGGATGATATCATTAGAAAGTAAAAAAAATTATTTTTCATAACATTACATGACATCACCTGAAAATGAATTTGAGTTGACTTTCTCATCCATCTTATAGCGCGATGTTCCACATGTAGGACAACTTGATAAATGTTCATTTTCTTTCCTATACAGTACACAATCATTGGGGCAAGAATGTATCTTTTTATACCCCAATCCCATTGGGCATAATATTTTCTTCACCTCATTATTGGAATCTGGAAGCCCATTGCCTTCTGGAAGAATCTCTTTTAAAAGCTCAAGTAAACTGGAGAAACTTTTATCACTCAACCCATTTTTTGCTTTTAAGTTAACTAATCTCAAAACTGCTGATAACACTGTATATTTACTGCAACCTGGGAATAGTGGTTTCTTAGAATCTCCATACAACCGTTCAACAGTTGGTGTTTTTTATATGGTTTCAACACCTAAATCATGAATTAATTCTTCAATACGATCCTCTTCCTCATTATGAATATTGTCATCAACATTGGATGTTGGATTTTCTGTTCTTTCACCATGAAAGATACAACGTGTATAATTAAGGCTAAAACCATAACAAATGAGATGATCCTTGATTTATCTGGATGTTAACTTTCTCATATTTACACACTTCACACATGGACAGAAAATCAAATCAATATTTTGATTATGTCATTTAGCAAAGTCCAAAAAATTATCAACTCCTTTTTCATATTCACTAGTAGTTCTTCGTAAATAAATCCAATTATGATCCATTAATACCTGATATCACAATATAATTGACGAATATATTAAAACATATAAACATTTAAATATCTATCAGATAAATTGTAAACAAAAACATATTCCATAAAAACTATTGATAATCAGATAAAAGACATCAAATATGAAACACGTTTACAAATAGAGTAAACAGTTTATTTTCATATTATATACATGTTTGTTATATGGATATTATAATTTAATTATAATATCATTCTTTTAAAATTTATTATTTCATTAATTTAAAGGAAGCAATAAGTGAAATGTGGGAGTACATGGAAATATGTATAAATTATTAATAAATCTCAATTATTTATTGAAAGTAAAAAATATAATTGGTTTTTTTAAATGTAAGATATCAATCAAAATGGGTGTAATGTAATTTTATAACTTCAATCACATTTAATTCAATGTCACCGATGAAGGAGATCTTATACCATAAGAGGAATTCATAAATAAAGCTATCAAGTAAAACTTGTAAAGGATATATACCAAGAATTAAATATTAGATAATATTAAATTTCTTAATGATAGATTTTTGATACCACCAGGGTCAAAAATTCATACCAATTTAAAAAATTCTTTCAACCACTTACACAGACTCAGTTCGGTACAAATATGTTTACTAAAAACCTACAGAAGTTAAAAACCAATTCCTCAAAATTGTTGATTCACAATTTATGTAGATCAAATAAAAAAATAATAAAATACCTTAGAAAGATAAGCTAAGATGATGATAGAGATAAAACTAGAACATACCTGTGGTTTTATTATGATCCTATTTTTACTACAACCATACATAACAGATCTCAAATTTGAAAGCAGATTCGATCTTAGGACCAAAAAAACTCATAAAACATCTGACTGAACATTAATTCCTACTTAAAAAGGGTTCTTGAAGAAGAAACAAACAATTGGAGATGAAATAGGAGATAAAGAGGAAGAACGCATACCAGAAATCGTGCAAATGACAAAAAACCTTCAACAATGCCCGTCCCAGATCGCAAATCAGGTTCAAAGGTCGTCAGGAGTCCGAAGTTCCGCAGCGGAGCTTGATTTCGACGATCGAACAAAATGAGGGTTTCAGCCGCAGCGGAGCTTGATTTCGACGAACGAACAAAATGAGGGTTTCAGACCCCGAATAATTTTAAAATAATTTTCGCATCGGTTTTAAGGAAAACCGATGCTGAAAATTTAGAAAAACATTTCGGCATCGGGTTTTAGGAAAACCGACACGGAATATGTTTTTTTAGTTTTGGCGTCGGTTTTTAAGAAAACCGACGCCGAATATATAACTTATGGAGTCGGTTTTCAGGAAAACCGACACCGAAAGTTTTTTTAAAAACTATCTTCCGTGTCGGTTGTCCTCAAAACCGACGCCGAATATGTTTTTTTTTGTTTCGGTGTCGGTTTTCCGCATCGGGTTTCCTCAAAATCGACGTCGAAACTAAAAAAAAATTATTCCACGTTGGTTTTTTTGAAAACCGATGCCGAAATTCCTTTTTAATTATTTTCCGCGTCGGTTTTTACGAAAACCGACGCTGAATATATAACTTATGGCATCGGTTTTCAGGAAAACCGATGCCGAATGTTTTTTTAAAAACTATCTTCCACGTTGGCTATCCTCAAAACCGATGCCGAATATGTTTTTTTTGTTTCGGCGTCGGTTTTCCGTGTCGTTTTTCCTCAAAACCGACACCGAAACTGAAAAAAAAAATCTTCCGCATCGGTTTTTTTGAAAACCGACTGGAAAATATGTTTACTAATATTATTGGCGTCGGTTTTTTGTAGAACCGATGCCATAAATTCCCCGCACATACTATTCGCGTTGATTTTTAAAAAACCGACGTTATTACGACGACGTTAAAACCCGTATTTCCACTAGTGCAAACAACATTGTAATATCACAATTAATTACCTATATAATTATAGGTATTTAAACGGCTACGAACTCAGCCACATGACACCCCAACATTGGTTCATGGCACAAAAACACACAAAGCACACAACAGTTTGAAAATAAACACCAAGCCACATACCGTTAACACCCCTGATCAGTATACTCGAACAACGTTCCACGAATCATCCCAGAGCGAGGTAGATCTGAGATGAAAGAAAACTCAGTTAAACCCAAATAACTTCTCCTAGAGGAAGAATTGGTAGGAACTACACCAGGACAAGGGAGAACTCACCCCTGCGATTCTAGGGAGATCGACGGTGCAGAAAACGGATTCCCGACGTGCGCTCGGCAGATCTCCAAAGCTCCGACCTCCCTCTTCTTCTCCTTCTTCCCGTTTTAAGCCTTCCCTGTGAACATGGGAGGCTATTTCCCATTTTAAGTGAAAAAACAAAGTACACGACAAGTACTTATGAGTACACGGCGGGTACTCCATTCATTTAATTGTTCATCTGGCGGTTTCCTACCAGCGCGGAACTGTTCATCTGCCGACATGACTACACGACGTTTCTTCTTGATTACACGGCGTGTTCTATCGCATAGCTAGCCACCACCTTACAATTTTCCTGCTGACTGACTACACGGCATGTAAAGGACCACTACACGACGTGTAGTCAGTTATTAAACCCTTCATTTCCGACATGGCTACACGCCCTGTGTACTCTTCCCACACGGCCAAAAGTACACGGCGTGTGAAAAAGTACATGGCGTGTTCTTCCAAAATTTAGGATTTTCCCCCATTTTCTTCATTTTCTAAAAAACACATAAGTAAAGGAGAAAATAATAATCTCTTACCTTAAAAATAAGAATAGAGTTCTTACAAACACCCCCCTTAAAGAAATTCATCCCTGAATTTCCCTTCCAAGGGTGGTGAAGATATAGCCGTAAACAACTCTGTCAATTGAGCACGTATGTCAGTCCCCCGCTCCCAGGTTTTGTCCTGCACTCGGCCATGCTGCCATAGAACCCATACGAGAGGAACTGAATGGCCTCAGAGAACCTTCGTGCTCCTATCAACGATACATATTGGATGATCCTCAAAGGACGCATCTTCTTGAAGCTCAACCTCCTTGGGCCGAAGGATGTGATATGGGTCTAAATGGTCATAGCGCAACCGAGATACATGGAAGACATCGTGCATGGCCCGGTACCTCTGTGGTAAGTGCAATAGATAGGAAACTGGCCCGACTATCTCTAGAACCTCAAATGGCCCCACATACCTTGGTTAAAGCTTACCCTATCTCCTAATCCATTTGTGTCCCAACCTCGGTGAAACACACAAGAAAACCTGATCCCCGACCATGAACTCCAAAGGTCGTCTGTGGCAATCAGCATAAGACTTATGATGAGACTGTGTGGTATCCATTCACTTCAGAATTAGCTGGTCCTTCTCATAAGTCTCCTGCATGAGACGTGGTCCCAGTAAAGCTACCTCACCTGCCTCTGACCAGCACAAAGGTGATCGACATGGCCTACCGTATAAATCCTCGTATGGTGCCATCAAAATAGTTTCCTGAAAGATGTTATTATAGGCCAACTCGAATATAGGTATATTCTTCTCCCAAGAGCCCCCAAAGTCTAGGACGCATGCATGAAGCATGTCCTCAAGCACCTGTATCGTACGCTCTGACTGGCCATCGGTCTGAGGGTGGTAATCTATGCTCAGAAGCACCGTTGTACCCAGTGCCCTTTGAAAACTCTGTCAGAAAGAAGACGTAAAACAAGAGTCCCTTTCTAAAATGATAGAACGAGTAACCCCATGAAGACGTACGATCTCTCAGATATAAAACTTCCCGAGCTCGTCAACTCTGAAGGTCTCCTTGATTGGAAAAAATTGAGTTACCTTTCTGAGTCTATAGACAACAACCCACACGACATCATTGCTTCGAGGTGACCATGTCAACCCCGTCACGAAGTCCATCGCTACATCATCCCATTTCCACTCTGGAATAGGTAACTGCTGTAACAGTCTGGCTGGCCTCTGATGCTCTGCCTTCACCTACTGACAGGTGGAACAACTCGTAACAAAACCAGCTACTTCCTTTTTCATACCTGGCCACCAGTACTGACGTCTCAAGTCACGGTACATCTTGGTAACTCTGGGATGAACTTACCAAGCTGAAGCAAGAAACTCCCGCATCAGCTCCTCGCGTATATCCCCTGGAACCCACACTCATCCATGGAACCGCAGAATTTCATCATTTCCTATCATCCAACCAGGAGGAGGGTCCTCACTTGCCACTGACTCCCGTAGAACTTGGACTTCTGAATCATATAGCTATCTAATCCTCACTCTATCCAGGAGGTTAGAGGTCACAACTAAAGATGAAAGATAGGTCTTCCCCTGACTGTCGTGCACCTCCAGATGCATCTTAGAGAACAAAGTCATCAACTACCATTCACCACTGGCCTTCTGAACTGCCTGTCTCTGAGTCTTCCTGCTCAGTGCATCAGCTACTGCATTACCCTTACCAGGTTTATACGCAAGCTCAAAATCGATGGACTGAAGGTATTCAACCCATCTTCGCTGCCTCGGATTCAAGTCATGCTGATTAAAGATATACTTGAGACTTTTTTGGTCGGTGAAAACCCCAAAATGTTCTCCCAAGAGATAGTGTCTCTAACAGCGTAACACGTGCACAACTGTAGCCAACATGAGATCATGCGTCGGGTAATTCCTCTCATGCGGCCTCAACTGCCGAGAACCATATGCAACTACTCAATCACCCTGAATCAACACAACTCCTAGCCCAATACCTGATGCATCATAGTAAACTGTATAGCTCTTTCCCTGCTTTGGGAGTATCAGGATCGATGCTGATGTCAACCTTCCCTTCCGGTCCTGAAAGGCTATCTCACAAGCTTCTGACCAAATGAACTTCACACCCTTCTTAGTCAAACCCATAAATGGAATTTCTAAGCAGGAGAAGTCTTGGATGAAGCATCTGTAGTAACCATCCAGCCCTAAGAAACTTTGTATCTCGAACATGTTCTTAGGATGCTCCCATGAAACTACTGATCTCACCTTCTCTGGGTTTACTGTAACTTTTTCCTCTGAGATGATATGACCCAGGAAGAGACTCTGGTCCATCCAAAAGTGGCACTTCGACAGCTTAGTATATAGCCGATGCTCTCTTGGTGTACTCAATATGATCTCAAGATGGGTGACATGGTCGTGTCGAGTGTGAGAGTACACCAAGATATCGTCCACGAATACTACCACAAAAGAATCCAAATAGGGATGGAACACACAATTCATCAGAGACATGAAAATTGCTGGTGCGTTCGTGAGTCCGAACGACATAACTGTATACTTGTATAGACCATACCTGCTTCTGAAATCTATGAGAGGTCTATCAGATGGTCTAATGTGTAGCTGATGATATCCTGATCTCAACTCAATCTTCGAGAACACTCATGCTCCACAAATTTGATAAAAAGGATCATCAGTCCTTGGAAAATGATATCGGTTATTAACTGTCAACTGGTTCAACTTTCGATAATCCACACAGAGTCTGAGGGTACCGTCCGCCTTCTCTGCAAAGAGGACTAACGAACCCCATGGAGAATTATTGGGTCGGATGAAACCCATTGCATGTAACTCCTCTAACTACCTCTTGAGCTCCTGTAACTCTGGTGTAGCCATCCTATAAGGAGGAATGGACACCGGTGCTGCTCCTAGAATAATCTCAATAGGGAAATCCACCTCAAGCTCCAGAGGAAGACCTGAAAAGTCGTTTGGGAAGATATCCCTAAAACGATCAACCAATGGAGGGAAATCCGTCTGAAAATTCCCCTGGTCATCCAGATATAAGCTCAAAATATGGGTTGTGACACCACCTCGCCCGCGATGCTCTGGTCCAGCTCGACTCGCCTGAACATCCCACTCGTCCTTGTATAGAAACTCTCCACCCTCTGGTGAAATTAAACTCACCATGTGATGGTAGAAATCCACGAAGGCTCGAAAGGGAACCAACCAGTCCATCCCGAGAATGACATCATAGCTCGTCGTCTCTAAGACATAGAGGTCCCAAAGGAAGTGACACCCACCAACCTCAAGGGGGCACTCCTTGCACTGATACACGCCAGTAGTCCTAGTCCCCAATGGAGTGTCTAGCATCATGATATCAGAAGAATTAGAAACACAGATCCCAAGGATCCCCACAACGGGTATAGATATGGAACTATGTGTAGCACTCGTATCGAAAAGTACTGAAGATAAGACATAAGCTACTAGAATAGTACCTATGACGGTAGAAGGTTCAGGATCCTACTCCTGCTGGGCCTGTTGCACTACATATGCCTGCCCAGTGCCACGGACCTGCGACACAGCTTGGCTACCCTGAGCTTTCCCGCCCTGCTGCCACTGAGATCCTAGTGTCTGGCTACCACAACTACGACCACCATCTCTGCCTACACGCCCTGACCTATTCTAGTTTCCCGACTGGTAAAAATCTGCTGGTCGTGTTCCCACATGCAGAGTCTATAACAAACCCCTCTCACTAGCCACTCGTAGAAACACCCTACAAAAGCGCTGCAGATGACCCTTCTTGCCGCAAGCTCGGCACTCCACTGGATCACGTGGACACTGCGATCTCTTGTTCCCCTCCTTACCACACTGGTAGCACCTAATCAGGACACCAGAAGAAACTACCTTTCTGGTACTACCACCCTGAGAGCAGTCCATCTTTCACATCCTCTTTCTAGTAGAAATAGTACCATAAACCAGTGCTGAACTGTCCTGGCCCACACCACTAGATTTTCGCAGGTTCCTCTCTGTAATCAGCACCTGATTCACAATAGCATGTATTGAAGGAAACCTGAAAACTTTCACCAGTTCATTGATGTCATATCAGAGACCATCCTCAATGTTCCTGGACCTCAACATCTCATCACCCACCAGAATAGGTGCAAAAAGCTGAAGCACAGTAAAGCGAGCAGAATAGTCCTTCACAGACATAGCGCCCTGCTGCAGATTCATGAACTCTTGAGATGCATCTTCCCACAACATCTCTGGAAAGAATAAGTAATAGAAAACTACCTAGAAATCTTCACACACCATGTCTCTGTGATGCTCTGACTAGGTGGTAACATCCCGCCACCTATTGGAGGAATCACGCAGCATGTAAGTCATGAGCTTGACCCTCCACCCTGTAGGCATCTGGAGATGCTCGAAAATAGTCTGCATCGATCCTAGCCAAGACTCCACAGCCTATGGTCTGCCATCCCCTATACACATAGGAGGATGATAATGCTGGAAGAAACGAGTCAGCTTGACCATAGATGTGGTAGCCTGCGGTGCTCCCTGAAAGGTCTGCATGAACCGCATGAATCCTTCACAGAACTACGCCTCCGCACCTTTGTCCGGTATAACAGCTGGCGCCACATCTGTCTCTGTTGGAGGATCAAATGGTAGCCCATGGCCCACCATCTCTAGAGTATACTCGTTTCCGCTCTCCTGGTGAACAACGCGTGGTCGTCTCGATGACATGACTCTAGATGGTCAAATGCACACTTTAGAACAAGATTAACAATGATCGAAAACGAAGAAACCCAAAAAGGGAGCAGGAGGAAAAAGAATTCAAAATTTTTAAAACAAGACTACACGGCGTGTATACTGACTACACGGTGTGTACTTAACTTCTCTTTCCCTTCTCGGGTCCTTCTACATGGTTGAGCCACATGTCTCCCGTTGAACAAAAATAAACGGAGTGTATATAATCTACCCGGTGCGTATGGTGTAATTTTTCCAACTACCCGTGTCGTTTGTGAAACAGCCGACTACTTGGCTTGATAAAACACGGCGTGTTACACCCGCACACGGTGTGTACACCACTCCATCTTCCCAGCCACATGGCTAAAACCACATGGTCTATCCTCGTACAAGACTACACGGCATGTCCCAAAGGTACACGACATGTACTAGATGAGCTCGCTGACCTGTTTTGTTAGTTACACCGGCCGGGTCCCTAGGTCACACTAGACGACGTGTTCTTCATTGACACG
This sequence comes from Viscum album, assembly GCA_963277665.1. Lineage (NCBI taxonomy): Eukaryota > Viridiplantae > Streptophyta > Magnoliopsida > Santalales > Viscaceae > Viscum > Viscum album. The sequence continues at coordinate 647,640,165 of OY728133.1, read as the reverse complement.
ACGTGTTCATGAAACGACTACATTGGCCCATGTTTTTTAGTTACACAGTCGGATCTCTGGGTCAACACTACACGGCGTGTATAGAATCTACACGGCCTGTTCGCCCCAGCCTTTCCCTACACCGTGTCGCCACCCACACGGTTTCTGACGTGGGAAGAGATTACACAATGTGTACTTAGGGTACATAGCATGTACTAAAAAAGTTTTCTTTTCTTCTCGAATAGAAGAACATACACGACGTGTTTAAGTACTACACGGTGTGTAGACTGGGTTTCCGGATAGTATGCCTTAGAAACTTTTCCGAAATCCAGAAAACACTGAAAAACAACACCTAAGTGCTAAATTACGATCCGTGAGGGCCCATACTCCCCACGAATCAATGTTTGGAATCTTATCTATGTTATGAAATACGGTAAACACCCAATGATCCACCAAATTCAAGTCAATGAGGGACTATAATCCCCAAAAACCAAAGTCTGGCATCCATTCAATAAACATGCTCATACAAAAATACCCTAGTACATAGTAGGTATTTATCAAACAACTATCACAACAGCATGCTTCACTAGCACAATAACTATCTCAACAACATGAAATTCCTAATGCACCTAAATGGCATGTGATTTCTAGCATGTGCCTAAATGATGCATGATAAGGCATACCCTCATCTCATCAGGTTGCAACTAAATAGAACCCATGAATAAAATATAATAGCACACTACAAGTGTGTCACCCAATGGTGAAATCATATCAACTGTAAATTGAAAAATCAGTAAAATTGCAATACGAGGTAAATTTTCTTTTCCCTGAACACGGGTTAGCTACTCCCGGACACAACTTATTACCAAATACCATTCTCTTCTTATCTCTGATTAAGTCTCCAAACAGTAATTAAAAGAAAAGAACCCATTTGATACCACTTTGTAACAGCCCGGATCCAGGTTCCACTCAATGGGTTCCCTGAACCCAGTTCACCACGTGACCTCAAGCGCATTTCCCCAAATGCCAGAGACTGATGACTAACAGTAAGGGACTAGGTTTGATAGTGGGGAAACTATGCCCTCATTTGTCAAAGTGTAGCACAACGGAATGAAATAAAACATACAACAACCGCTGAATCCGTAAGCCATACACAACTGAATTAAACAACTGAAGTAGAAATAACCAACCAGTGTATAAATAATGGTACAACATGCCTCAATTGTAAGAAAGCAGCCAGAACATGTTACACAACAATACAGTACAGTATAAGTTCAAGAAAGCAAAATAGAACAAAACAGTCTGTAGCATCACGAGCCTCACCCTAGTCCCATGTTCCCCTACTCCCCAGTAGTAATTAAGTACCTGTATAAGGACTCTTTCCCCTATCGACACCTGCATCAATATAATCTTTTTGGGCCGAAAATCATGACCCAAACTAGGTGTGAGAAATAATTCCCAGTAGGCACCCACCAAAGGCCCGTGCTCAACTGTGTGTAAACATGCAACAATAGTGTGCAAAAGTAAAAGCAATAAACTAAGCATTACTCAAAGTAACTAACTTACCAGTTATATTGCCATTTTATTATTCATTTTAACCATTTAATTTAGTAACATTCTATGCTCAACAGAACCAAGCCCTTAGGGGAACCAAAATCTCACCCTCGGGCTAATATAGTAAAACCACACCCTCAGGCTTATACAACATGCCCTCAGGCTATACAGAATCTCACCCTTAGGCTATACAGAATCTCACTGTCAGGCTATATAGAATCTCACCCTTATGCTATATAGAATATCTCCCCCAGGACAAACTGAAACAAAACCCTCAGGTGATCAAAATCTTTCCCTCAGGCCTTGCCCTCAGGTGGAATAGTAATCTTGCCCTCAGGCTAGTACAGTCACTCCCTCAGGCTATAGTAAACACTGCCCTCATGCATAAGTAACCAGGACATGACCAACATATAAACATGCAATTTAAATACAATTCCTCTCAAGGAAAATGTAAATGCATAATTAAACATGGCATACCCTCCAGTATCCTGGCCAAATGGATAAACATAGGAACACACAATCGGGGTGGTCCTGGATCCAAGTAGTTATCCCAAACAGCATTGTAATATCACAATTAATTACCTATAAAATTATAGGTACTTAAACAGCTATGGACTCAGCCAAACAACACCCCAACATGGGTTTGTGGAACAAAAACACAAAAAAACCACAATAGTTGGAAAATAAACACCATACCACCTACCTTTAACGCCCCTGATCAGTATACTTGAACGACGTTCCACGAATCGTCCCAGAACGAGGTAGATATGATGTGAAAGAAAACTCGCATAAACCCAAATAACTTCCCTTAGAAGAAGAATTGGTAATAACTACACTAGGAGAAGGTAGAACCCACCCGTGCGGTTCTAGGGAGATCGACGGTGTAGAAAATGGATTCTTGACGTGCACTCGACAGATCTCCAAATCTCCAGCCTCCCTCTTCCGCTCCTTCTTCCTGTTCAAATCCTTCCCTGTGAACAGGGGAGGCAACATCCCATTTTAAGCAAAAAAAAAACAAAGTACACTGCGTGTACTTCTGAGTACATAGTGTGTAATTCCTTCATTTAACAGTTCATCTGGCGGTTTCCCACCAGCGTTGCTCTGTTCATCTAACGACATGACTACACGGCGTGTCTTCTTGAGTACACGGTGCATTATATCGCACAGTTGGCCACCGCCATACTATTTTGCTTCTGACTGACTACATGGCGTGTAAAGTACCACTACACGTTGTGTAGTCAGTTTCTACACCCTTCATCACTGACATGGATACACGCCCTGTGTACTCTTCCCACACGGCCAAAAGTACACGACGTGTGAAAAAGTACACGACATGTACTTCCAAAATTTAGGATTTTTCCCAATTTTCCTCATTTTATCAAAAACACTTAAGGAAAAGGGAAAAGAAGAAACCCATACCTCAAAAATAAGAACTGGGTTCTTACAGGATTAAGGCTAGATACCTAAGCAATCTAGGATATGAGGGCCACCTTTAGACCATACACAAACTATATTTTCATGTTGACCATGATACTATCTCTATCACCTAGGACCTAAAATTGTAAAAGTAAAATAAAAATATACATCACGCTTTCTATAATTTCACCAAGACCATTTGATAGTTGATAATTGATCCCTCATTAGATATAAATATCATAGGATAGGGAATCTATGGTGCATTTCATTTCACCATGTCCCCCAAAAGGAAAAACTCCCCATATATGGCTTTTTGAAATGTTATACCCCTTTAAAAAATCACCAGACCAGGTAATGTACGATTCAGTTGTTCAATACATTGAAAATAACACACTTTAAATTTAAAAGGACATCATGAATAGAGGGAGTGGGTCTCTAAAATATACCTAAGATGAACCCTTTGAAAAAATTGGAAGGAATTTCAAGAAAGAATCCAAATATTTTTTGAACCTGACGACTATCCATTGAAAATAACTCCCATCATGGGTTTCCATTACATCCTAGTCATACACAATCACAATTGTTATAAATCAAATGAATCAAAATAGAATCTTCCATAATATCCATCCAGAAGAAAACCCAACTGACATGGCTAGGGTAATTTTTACCACCATCTCCACCCCTCAAGTAATAAAACCCTGATAGGATTTAAGAAATATAAACATCATCTAAAAACCGACCCCATACCATATGGTTGAGCTAATTTTTATCTCCATCATGATCAAAAAATTTATGACACCCTGGGAGGGTCCCAGAGAGATCATTGATGATTCCAAATCAAACCCAGCCCATAAGGCTGAGGAATATATATCCAAATTTTCATATTATGAGAATAATATCCTAAACAGGAATCATTAAATCCTTAATAATTGGATAAAAAAGATCCATAACAACCTACAGGTCTTGGGGTATTTTTATCATCATCATCACTATAAAAAGAATTAGTTTTCTCTAGGATGGTAGGTAAATAAATTACAGCTCCCCATCTATTCATCCCACCATGAGATACACCTTTTCTATTTGAGTTCCTCTTGGAAAGAATGGATAAAAACTCCCTTAAAGACACTATTCATATACCAAGAAAATATTATTGTATTGTGAATAAAATCAAACCCCATAAATTCCATTATCCAAAATTGTCCAATATTGATAGAGGTCAGGGAAATTACACTGATGAAAAACATAAAGGGGGAGTAAGTAGTGAAGAATCACCCTATTGCATTGAGAGTAATGGGATAAATACCATTTCATAATAGAACAAAGTGAATTTCATCATGATCATTACAATTCATGATATGAATGAAGTTGAAAAAATAAGGTCATAATGTAGAAAAATTATCTATAGAGAAGTGTGGTTTATATGTATTAGTTGAGGATGTAGGCATGTGGAATCAAAGAACAAACCTGAACCCCACAACTCAAAATAATGAATTTCCACATCTATGGAAGAAAACCACTAAGGATAAAGGCAGATGTGTGGATACATCCTACACACCACCCAGAGCAGGTGGAATCCCCTCCAAAGAGAAATGTCTAACATAATATCATAATGAGATAGAAAATATAATACAGATCAATGAAGAACTAGTTTGAGGAAAACATGATAGGTATCATCTTATGACTGATAAAAATATCCCACTTTCCACATATGAAGGGAGAGTTAATCAAACAATAATTGAAGCATCTAAACATCGGGAATGATTTAGATCTAGGTATCTTGTTTATATAATTGACGGAGTTTATAATGATCATGAATACCTTCGTTACAACAAAAATCTCTTCCCCATCAGGTTGATCATTTAGTCTGAGAAAGAATCGAAAATCAGTTGGATATGAAGATGAGGCCTTGTTATCAAGACATTCTTGCTTCCTATAGATTGGAAAGGGTGAATACAGTTTTATATACCAAAATCTTCTTTTTCATTGAATCCATGACTACTAAAGTGGAATCCATTTAAGTGTGTCATGCGCCTTTACTTCCTGATAATAATACATATACCAAAAGTGTGGATATCAATAACCCCAACCAATTTCAGAAATCCTATCTTCTCAACTTTTGATGGTTTGGGATATCTAAAACATCATATCACACTATTTTTATCCCAATGTGGCTCAATAAGGTTCCCTTTATACCTATAAGTGGTGATCGAGATATGATTCTTTGTACAAAATTTGATAGGTATAGCCTTCATTTGGAACAAAAACCTTTAAGTGGTATCAATTTTGGGATGGAAATACCTTCATCGTTGATTATTTTTCCAGTTCAGTTCCATGTTATGAAAAAAAAACATTTTCAACCTCACAAATGACAAACATGACCAAATAAGGGACTTCAATTATCATCTCTAGATGTAAGGGCTTAACCTATTAATTAAGTGTCCCTCTCATTCAAGAAATATTGATGGAACTCTATGTAAAAAATATTCAGGATGATTTTAAAATTCCTTCACTCTTGATGAAGAATCTAAGAAGATTTTTTGAGTTTGTAGAAATAGAAAAACATCAAAAAGATGTAATTCAAAAAAGATGAGATAAATCCCAGACCATTATCTCATCATAGGGAAAAGGAATTTGTAAGGTAGAGATTAAAAGTTTTTCCCTCAAACTAGTAATAGTTTCCATTCAATCACCCAGGGAAGTCCAAAATTGTCTGGCACCTCTAGTTGTGTGGAAGAAGAAAATAAATCATCATCAAAAAGAAGAAATAAGAGACTAGATTTGTCTTACATTTGAGGAGTGTTAAAATAAAATGCATTCCATCTTTAATGAGAAGGTCCCATGTAATTTTATTTTATCCATGGAAAATATCCTACTCAAGTTACTAGATCCCAAAAAACCCTACGAGGTCAACATCACTTGTTATCCCAACCACAACTCTTTGAATAAGATACCAAGTCACACCATCTAGGGATTATTAATTTTAAAATATGTTCTCTAATGCACGATTGATTTTGGAGAGGTGATGCTGAATAATTTTTCTACATTAGTGAATTCTGTAACCATCACCAAACCAAAAGAAAAGGGTGACTGGTAAGAGGTTACTTCTATGCATGGACTAAGGATTGATAACTAGAAAACTTGGAACATAGTTCATCGAGCTCATGCAACCCTGAGAGAACAGCTTCTCAAACCATAAATGATCCCATAACATAAAGAGGAAACATTTATTTTACCTCCTATTGGTGTAAATTATCATTGGAAATAAGAAAATACCTAATAGGAAGAGTCAAATCTGGATCCAATATTGTCTCTTACTCTTGTATAATTCTTTCCCTCAACATATAGAGAATGAGAAGCTCCACAAAAAATGGAACCCTCATAAGCTAAAGGGATCATTTTTGGTTCTTTTAACTTAGTTCACATAATTTATCAATTCTTTGAAAAACCAAAATGCCTCTTAATATGAGTTTCCCGTACTCGATCATGATCTGGTTTCCAAGGATGTTGGGGCTAGGGATACAATGAAGGATGCAGGCTTGGTCAAACCTAATATTTTAGTCACATCCCTATTGAGGACATATATAAAGCCAAGAGCCATTCTTGATCATGCTAGCTAGCCCTAAAGAAACACATAGATGTCTCAGATCCCTCTAATGGAATTCCAAGACTAGTCACCTTATTTGACCAACTAGCGGTGGGTGATGTTTTGATCATCCTTGTCAATAGAGAAATCTAGTGTGACTAATTCCATTTTAACCTTACAGTACTTAAAACTCTTCTAAACTAATAATCCTACCTATTTCAGACACCTTAACTCCTAATCCACAAAATAAGGAGAAGCCCCACCTTGGTAATTGCAAGCCTCCAACAAAAAATTATGAAATTATTAAATAGTTGGAGATTTTACCACCCAAACTCTTAGTCCTAGATTCTCTACATATTTGAAAGGAACTCATAGAGCCACTCATCAGAGCCCTCCAAAACCCACATGAGTTTAAGATAGAATTCATTTAATGTGATTTCAATTGAATGGATACAATGTCCTGATAACTCCATGTCAATATCAGATTCATAGAATGATTTTATAAGGAATTTATGTAGGGTCATGTCATACCCTAATATGTTTTACGTATAATTAACAATGTTGGGATCCAAAGGTATCTAATTGAAAATGGTTCCATGATCAACCTCATCCCAATTCGGACCCTCTGACATTTGGGATACAGTGATACAGACTTATCTCTGACAAATATATCCATTGAAGGTATGATAAGAGTAACCAAATACCTGTCCAGAAGATCATGATCAAGACTTAGTTTTGGGATCTCACATCCAATGTTGAGTTCATCATTATTTAGTAAGAAACATCATATAATATCCTACTTGGGAGACCATGTATTCATAGACATGTGGCAGTGTCTTAAACATTTCCTCAGTTCTTGAAACATGCAAAAAATGGAATGTTCAACATACTAAATGATAACAATTCCCACTACAAGTCCTATGAAACCAAAAATTTTGATGTGGGTTTCTATAACATGGAATGAAAATAACAAATAGTGGGCGACAATATGAAAGTTATAGCCCCCAATGGCTTGTGTACCACACTAGAAAATCCCTAGAGCATGCTCGACAATGATTATGTTCTATCCTTAAACATGATTTATACAACATACCTAATGAAAAATGTCTAGGCTACTCCTACCCTCAGCGATGTTAAAAAAGAATGTAACCACCTTTGAAATATATCTATAATGAACCCAACAATTCAGGTTGACAATGTCTCTTCCCATGTCCTGTCTTACCTTCATGGTGATAGATATTCTTTGAGATTACCCACCATGATTGAAAAAGAATCCACATACTTGAAGATGGAAGAATAAGAGGATGAACTCAAGAACACCCCTCCTATATTTGTGGAAGGTTTCTCCTCCACCATAGATGAGATCAGATAGGTTAATACAAGAATAGAAGAAGAGCCACATACTAAATTGACCTATGCCACCATACCTCTCAAGGAGTAGGATATGTATATTTTGTTTCTAATTAAATATTGATATGTGTTCCCTAAGAAATATATATAAATACCTATGATGAAACCAAATACGGATAAAAATAAAATAGGCTTACTTGATGACTATTGAGTTTTTATGATTGTATCTTAGAGAATTCACCCCTCTCATTCTACTAATGTAGTGTCTGATGTTGACAAGTTGATTAAATCCAACTTTTTCTAGGAAGTGCAATACCAAAAAATGGCTCTCCAACATTGTCCCATTCACGAAAAATAATGGGAATATCCATGTCTATATTGATTTTAAAGTCCTTAATAGAAACATTCCAAATGAATAATTCCCCTTTCCAATCATAGAGATTTTCATTGATACAACTTCTAGATACCAAGTCCTTTCCATCAAGAATAGGTATTCAGGGTGTAATGAAATATTGATATCCCTTGAAGACATGAAAGCCCCAAAATTTTGAGAATATGAGGGTATTTTTTACTATTAGCTCATGGAATTTGGATTAAATAATTCTATTACTACTGACCAACACACCATGAATCATATCTTTAATCTCTTCTCGGAAAAAATAATAGAATTTCATGTTGTTGACCTGGTAATGAAATCTTAATTGTAATGTGATCAACTCACGGATTATCAAACAGTCTTCATCATGTCATGAAAGAATAGTTTTAAAATGAATATGTATACTTGTGATTTAGGAGTAACATCAGTGAAATTACTTGGCTTTATGGTATGTCATTGTAGCATTGAAGTTGACCCAAAAAATACAAGTGCAACATTGGCGATGTCACCTCCTCTAAATCTAAAAGAGGTGAGCGGGCTCTAGTGAGACCTTGATTACATTCGACATTTCTTAACTAAGATGGTAAAAAAAATCTATCCCCATTACCATTTTAATGAAGAATGGAGTTTCCTACTGATGAGATGGATAGTATTGGGAAGCATTTTAGAATCTCATGCGGTACTTACTTCTCCCACTGGTCTTGATGTTGACAGTGGAAGGAAATTCACATATCTTATATATGGATACCATGGAATGGTCACTTGGTGGTATTTTCATATATAAAAATGATGTGGGGAATGATAATAGTATCAACTACTTTAGTCGAATGATTTTAGGTACTATGACCCAATATTCCGATATCGAGTAGAACAACCTCGTACTCATATATACAGAGTAAAAGCTGAGACATTTCTTTCAACATCACATAGTCCACTTCATCTCCCGTATTAACCCACTCAAGTATATCCTTGGACACCATATGTTGAATATTAATTTGGGAAAATGGGTGGTTATTCTTTAATAATAAAACATCATGTTATTGTGATTGAAGTAAGTTAATGGACTTACCTTGGTTGATGTCCTTGAGGTGTATCCCTCAACATAAAACTCATCAGTGGAATCTGAATTTCCAAATGAAGATATTTTATATACCCATGAAAATACCAAAACATGAAAGTTATATTTTGATGGTGACACTATAATTCCTATTGGAAAGAGTTTCAAAAACTCAAATATCAATTTTATTGGTTTAGTGGTTATTTTTATTTCATTTGAAAATTAAATTTTCTCTCTACTCTTTCTCACTGTCTAAAGGCTACACTAATAAAGAGGTAGAATACGAAGCCCTCATTATGGGCATAGAACTATCCCATCAACTGGAAATATACTACATAAATAGAAATGTGGGTTCTGTGATCAAAAAAATCAGAGGAAAATATTCCTTTAAAAAGGAATAAGTGTCACCTATCATTGGTTACATCAAATGATTGATTGTAGAATTCCATTTTGAACCATTATTGTATCAGGTCCCTCAATCACAAAATTCTCATGTCGATGCGTTAGATAATAGAAACATAGTCACAACCAACCTTAATAAGGATTAATTGGTATTCTATATAATTAAATGATGTGTGGTCTCATCAATAATCTTCCATGACATGTAGGAAATCAATCAGATCAACACTTCCCTGGAGCATGATGAACTGATATCCACCCCTTGCTGGATGGATCCCATAATTCATTATCTCCAAAATGAGACCCTCATGTCATATCAAATAAAATGGGAATATAATCGATGACGAGAAGAGAAATTTAACATTTAATATAGGAAAATGAGAAAAAAATCCCTCTCTAAATGAGGTTTTTATGGGATCCTCCTCAGGTGAAAAGTAGAAGGAGAGATTCACACCATTGTGGAAGAAGTCCATGTTGGCTATCATGGTGCTCATCAACCTAGGACCATACTCTCCCATCAAATTATGAGGATTTTTTTACTACTAGTAACTAATGATACATGATTTTGTATAATTCACATAAAAATTTCGTACATGCTATATTCATAAAAACATAATCAATCAAACCCTAGAATTGACTTTTATAGATAAATATTCCTTTCTATTTTCTGTATGGTGAATGGATGTTGTAGGGACATATTCAACATCTAAGAATTTTAAGTACATCATTGATTATACTGACTTGTTTTATAAATTGGATTAGTGAATACCCTTCAAGGATGTCTAGATTAAGAATATAATTAACTTTGAAAAGTCCATCATCATCATTATATTTGGTGTCCCTCACCAGATATTGATCAAAAACGTCACCGACTTCTTTTCTATCGAGTTGATGAAATTGTACGAGGATTACAACATCAAATTCAAACATTATTATTACTATCATGAATTAGAAAATAGATAACTTCAATAATAATCTATTGAATTTACCCCATAAGATGGTAGATAAAGATAATAATTCATGGATGGAAAAGCTCGACCATGTTTTATGCACCTACTGTACCACCACGTGCACTACTACATAAGAAACCCCATATTCATTTGTGTATGGAACCAAGGTAGTGTTTCCCATAGAAATGTTTTTCCTACACCAATAATAGCTATATTTGGAATCATCATTGATGATGATAAATAAAAAAAAGGTTGTATGAGTAGGAATGGTTCGATGAGAAAAGGTTGTTTACACTGCACAAACTCAAAGTCCATCACAATAAGATCACATGAGCATTTAATAAAATGGTTGAAATTCACTCATTACTATAAGGATAATTGGTATTTTCTATTAGAACCCCAATGATACCAAGAATGAAACCTCCAAATATGGACCCCAAATGGGAGGGGCCTTACATCTTATAGAAGGTCTATTCCAATGGAGACTACTAATTGGCCACAATGGATGGGGAACACATTTTCACCCCAGAAATGAAAGGTTTATCAAGAATAAATTTACATATATATCATAAAAAATCTATTGTACTGGTCTCATGAAGTTAAACTACATGATTGGTCCTAGTCATATGACCTAAAACTAGAAGACACCATTTTTTCTAGCCTCATCACTTTAAACCGCACGATACAACTTAGTCACATGACCCTGAAAAAAACAACTCATATTTTCACCGTCAAAAGATATTAAAATTTATAATAACTTCTTTAGAACATGAAATTAAAATTTTTCCTTTCCCTATTTTCCGAGCATTGTATTCCTTAAGAAAATAGCTTAGGAATCCTCAGGTCATAAACATGGGATGGCTCTCATAAGTTGATTTCCCAAATCCCTAGACAACGTTTATCTGGCTCCATGACTTCTTCTTCATGTAGTGTGACCTTCATTTATACCACATGATGTTAGAATTCATGGTTTCCTAGAACAAAACATGACTTGATACTTATTCGAATTGGATATGTATATATTTCTAGATTCCATGTCTTGGCCCATCCACTACGTGATAAAAATTACCATTTCCTTTATTTTAATCAAATATATGTGGTGAATGAATCCTTTTTCCATTCATGGTTTCTGAAACTGATAATATCTCACATGGGTTGGAAATTTTTTGTAAGGTATTCCCAAATTGATCGATACATATAAGTTTATGTTAGGGTTAACATAGTCCTTGATACAATACCCTAAATGGTGCACCATAAGTCCATATCGCATGACCTCAAACTACATGGATGAAATATATTGATTGATGAAAAACTATTTATTACTATTTATTTCTCCCAAGAGGAACATTATCCTTGATGTTCATCTCCCACCACACTATCCAAAACTACACATGGTTTGATTATTTCCATTACAGGATATGTAGTGACACCTGGATCTCCAATATTGGGTCCAACCCTTAAATAAATTGAAAAAGTACCACCATATACATATTGAATAGACCTTAGTGGAGTGTTTTATGTTCAACAACTATGTGTGTCTTTATTCCTTCCAACTCAATATACATAATTACACCCAAATATCTAAGACTGGGTCCATATGCAACATGAATAGAACCCCCCCCCCCCCCGCTCTATGTATGAGTTATACCTATGTGGCGATTTTTATATTAAAAAATGAATGGTTTCTTGATTACTATAATGACAGGATACATAGTGACTCCCAGATCACCAATCCTAGGTCCATCCATAATATAAATGGAAAAAATATCCCCATCTTAGTATAGTTCAGATCATTGTTGAGAATCTTGCATTCAATAACAATACATGGCATGATTATTTCCACTATATAATATGTTGTGGCAACCTGATATCAAATCCTAGGTCCATGCATAATAGAACCCCCCTCTACATACGGTTCACAAATTTTTGGAGTGATTTATATTCAAACACTGTTTATGACATGATTCTTACTATGATAGGATACATAGGGTCATCTCGATCTTCAATCTTGGGTCTATCCAGAACATCAACAGAAAAAATGACCCTTCTTCATATGGGTCAAAATTTCATAGAGAGTTTTCCATTCCATATATTTCTGTTTTAAGATTCCTGCCATTAAAGGATACATGTTGCACCCTATTCTCTAATCCTAGTTCTAGATATAATATAAAAATTCTCCCCTCCCTATGTATAGGTCAAACTTGCACAAGGAAAAATCATATAAGAATTATGCATGGATTAACTTCTACCCTTAAAATATTCACATTGAAAACCAGGGAAGACCTACCATAAAAGTAGAAGATACCTCTATTCAAATATTTCCATGTCATATAGACTTTCCATTCCTATAAATGAGTCAAAACATTGTATTAATTTCTCGTGCATGTGATATATCCATGGAATAAGGTCTCCCATATTTGTATCCCCATCAATAAGACATTGTATAGATAAAAGGTGCTTTTGTTATCTAAATTCCCATGACTAGTGATGTAGATACCCAAATCTTGACGTACATGGACAATACATTACTTTTGCGGAATACTTAATACATAACAAAATAGACACACAAGGACCGTAATAGTTTAGTGTCTTTGGAAACTCGGAATATAATCTTCTAATCCCATTGAAAGATCTTCAACAACTCCCATAACGATCTTCCCCTTTTTGTTTCCTTACCTAAAACCTTTCTTTATTTCCTGGGGAAAATAAAACACAAAAAGGGTGAGCTCAAATGCTCAGTAAGGGAAAACATAGAGAACATAAAACAATCTATAAACATTTGAAAGAAAAAACTTGAACATAAAATTTAAACCTCGAAATCCTGAGCAAAGACATAAATAATGGAGGTACGTAAGGCATATATCATAATGGAACATAAACCATGATAAAATATAATGGGAATAAAACATATAATTGTGGAAACCATTCATCACATGTTATGATTTCCATAGAAGCCAAGACATTGATGCCAAGACCATCTTAGTGGACAAAGACCCTTTCGGAATTGAGTTCACTCCTCATTTCAGTCTTGTAACACTGAACTGGATTAACTTAACATTCCATCCATGTCTATCTCATGAGATATAAATCTTTACCCAATGCATTTTAGGGATATATTGGTCCCACCCATCTCATAATGAAATCATTCTTACTTGTGCCACAACATAGACATAAATCATTCATCATACCCCAAAGAATAAAAATGGGTTTCATAAACATCATCCCATAATAACATAATCCATATAAAAAAATGGATATCATTTCATCATAAGAAAAACGATACCATGTAAATCATAGATACATTATACTTGAAACATACACATATTAAATAATGTCATCTTAGATGGAAAATGGTTTTGATAAAGCCCTTGAAATGAATTCTTGAGGAAAATATTATTTCTTCTTGAAAATCATTTTTTTTCACACAATGCCATGCAATTTTAAAAGAAATATATTTTGTTGTAAACATTAATGAAATATTTTGGAGGAAGCTTCATGAAAATAAGGCTTTATAAAACCGTAAAAATCTGTTTGTTCCGTATAAGTTAAAAAAACATTCTTCTCGTACTTTTTCTTGAAAAGTCAAAAAGTTCCTCATAAAAGAAAGATTCCATACATACCATGTAGTAAAATTCAAAAATGGGTAAAAAGTAAATTAAACATAAATGATTTTTTTAGAAAACTAGGACATGGATGATAAATATAACCCCAGTAAATAATTATGAATAAACAATCTCGAATAAAAAATGAGATTTGCAAAATTATCCCTTACATTTGGTCTGATATGCTTCGTATGGATCCAAACCTCCTGTATAATGATTTAAATAATGTCATTGACTTATTACAGAATCCTATTCATTGTTATGATATCATATATGGTTCACTTATGACTTTATATTACCCGTTCTTTTGTAAATTCCATGTTAAAGAGCGTTTATGGGTAAAATCGTTTCATTTATCGTACATGTTTGGACTTGTTGTTCTTGATATTATTACTTATATCCTGATTCACTTAATTCCATAATGTAAAACATGATTTATATGTAATATATATTCAGAATATACATATATATATATATATGATAGATCTTTAAATGGAATGAAATACACCGTTCATGGAGATGGTAGATCGTACGTACGCATGAACGCTGTTTTTGTTTCATTATTGAATTGAATGGAATTAAGTAGATGACACACACATATATATACATAAATCCAGTGTCATTATTATTTAATATATTTCATTATTACTTATTATATATACCATATAATCATTCATGAATGGTTAACATGGAAAATGAATCTCATCGCGTCGTGGAGACGGTAGTCCGTATGTACGCACGAGCGATGATATCATTCCCATGATTGTGGAATTGAATTTAAGTGTATGTATAATATTTCAGAATCAATATCACTTTGAAATAATCATATATAGTCATTTTTTTACACCATTATACCCATCTAAGTAAGGTGGTGGTTGAAAACAGGTTACACCACAGCGTGGAGACGGTATTCCGTATGTACGCACGCGCAGTGATTTCATTTTCTGTAGGATGGATAGATGGTGAAATAGGGTTTTTTCATACTTATAATAATATATCAGTATATGAGTGATATATATGTTATTACTTCATAATGAAACAACTAAATAAGAATAAGTAGAAGAAGAAATAAAGTTGAAAGAATCGGTAACAGATATTACCTCTTCTTTCGACACGCCTTTTTAAAACCTCCTCTTAGGGCACTAAGATTGGTATTTGAAGAAGACCAAAACCTCTAGGATGTTTCTAGTGAATTGTAGAAGAGAAATTGTCAGGGATTGTCCTATCTTGAAGGCTCAAAGTGGTGTGAGGAAGATATGGAGGAGGTGTCCTTTTATAAGGGAGGAGAGGGGCGTCTTTGGAAAAACTCAAAATATTATTTTATTATAAAATCATATTAGTTTATTAATAGCTCCAAAATGATTTATTTCTAAGATAAGGTAGGTATGGGTCGAAATCCTCTCATCCAATAGAATTTTGACAAGTTTAGGATACTATTTTGACCTTATCATTTAGATTTAACTTTAAGTTAAATAATTTTTCTTTTACCATGTCTTCTTGTTTTCTTACACTATAAGGTTAATAAACTTAATATAACAAGACAAAAGAACCCAAAGTTTATTATTAATATATATAACCTTATCTACATCATTTGGCCGAACCTTAGATTTTTATAATATTTGTTTTAAAAACTATTTTATGTCAATTTTGACACTATTTGGTAATTGATTTTTGTGAAAATCCTAACAGAATGATTAGTTAGAACAAAGTAATCTAAATCAATACTAACATGTCATATTAACCTATAAAATTAGTGGAATTCATAAAAAGTCTCAAATTACATTTATTGGGTTATTTATAACATCAATTATGTCAATATTTCATTAATAGGATAATTAATGCATCATCATTGTGTCAAAAATAAATTAAATTATTTAATGTTTAAAAATTATATATAAAACACCATTATGTATGAAATATTTTTATCTTTCTAAAGAATATTTATAGTCGAATTTATCTTATGTATAACCCTATATTAAAAATTATTTAGTAATTAAACTTTGATTTTAACTATTTTAACCCTTCTTTAAATAAATTAATAATAAATGTCCTAATCTAATCCAAGTGGGCCTAAATGGTCATATTTTAATCCTAATTTTGTTTTTGGTCGAATTAAACTTATCCAATATAATTAGGACATGTGTTAGGGTAATAATAATATCATTTTTACCCTTAATTACCCTATTTACTTTTAACCGTGCTAATTAATAAAAGTAAAAAGTTACTATTCACCCAAAAATATTTATCTCATTGAACCACATTTTACTTACTAACATCAACCGCGTGTCTCAGATTTTAGAAATTCCATTCACAGAAGTGGTAAAATTAATATATATGTAAATTTGTAAATTTTCCTAGGAGGTGGGTAAAAGACGGTGAACAGTTCAATACAATTTTTATATATGTAAAATTATTATAAAATGACTCCAATGAATTACTTTGAACTTATATTGGTATTATTTATCAATTTTTACCTAAAATAAAGTTAAATAAAATAAATAATTATTTAAATAAAAAGTCGGTTTTTAAATAGCAACCCAGTGTTTTCACTATTCATCAAAAAATTGAAAGTTTTCAGAAAAATACCAAAATTTCACCCTAAGATAATTTTGATATTCTGAATCCAAAAATGAAGTCCATTTTGAGAGATAAAATTTCAAAAAGTGGGTATTACTATTCATAACAGGTAGTTCATAATAATATCTCATTTAGTGAAACTTGGTATTGCGTACTACACATGCTATTGAAGAAGGTCTTGATTGCGTGTAATGAAAGACAAGTCAAGGCTGCGTGTAGTGAAATCTCCGTTTGGTGTTGCGTATAACATAATCAAAACTTATTTCATTTATACATTAAACAAAATCTATACTTAATGTTGCGTAGAATAATTTTCACAAAACGAACTTCAAATAGTGTGTAACACTAGCCAAGAATAGTGTTGTGTATACTAGAAGCTAATACAGTACTGTGTATAGTACAAGCTAATCATGGTGTAGTGTAAAACACAAGAAATCAAAGTAATTAAAAATAATATTTCTCATAAAATCTTGGGCTGTTACATTCTACCCCCCTTAAAATGAATTTCTCCCTCGAAATTCGTCGGGGTTGTAAATGGTTTAGTACTTGAAAGTTTCTTTCATAGAAACCCACATCCTAAAAAAATAATCATAAACCATCTTTTTTAAAAGGAAATTTAGAAATGTAACAGTTACCCAGATTAACTCATCACTGGGTTTCCACATAGGAGAACATATGTGAAAATAAAGATATCGAAGAGAAATCAAACCATCATGTTCTGATGGAGAGTGGTGGAGAACATGGCTATGAAATAGCCAAAAATCACAAAGCCATAGATTTTTGATGATCTAAGGTACCATCTGATTCGTCGAATATAAGAGCACTAGGACAACATTTTTGGTTTTCAATATCATTTCCCTAAAGTTGAAAATTTTGAATTAAAAGAAATACTTGCTTGATTTTGGTACAATCTCACTATTGTTCGTGCTTTGAACAATTTCCACTTCATCTCTTAAAGAAATGAAGTTGAATTTGTTATTTTTGAAGTTCTAACAGATCATGTGATAGAATGATGGGTCATTCCATCTATCTCAAAGAAAAGGTTAGAAAAAGTTATCGAATACATAAGTCCATGTATGGAGAGGTTAATCAGATATGATTCCAAATATGGACTTATACTTCATCTATCATACCACTTAATAAAATAAAACTAGTTTCTACTAACCAGGGACTTCCTGTAGGCCAGTGGTATGCGATAAAGGCCTGTCACACTTCAGTTTAGGGTTTGATTCCCAAAGCCTTGTTCGACGCGACGGGTTGTCACCCGTCCTGCAGGTTATCCTTTTTCTAAAATTACATCATTATGACATTCCATCTATAATATCGAAAATAGTTATAGACTTAAACTAACTTATGTTAAAAATAATCCATTTCAAATATTCATTCTTATCCAAAATACTTCTGTCCAAGCTTATAGTATAAAGAAAACAATTACTAGAAATGTCATCTACCGAGCCTGTGAATACCAGAATTTATTCCTGATATATATTGTTGATCACATTCCAATCACGTGAATACCTTAATCATGTGTTCTCTTGAAAAATGAATACCCATTTAACCTTAGTGAAAACATGAATGCTGTTAAAAGTTAACACTTTCCACATTCCAAAATCCCAAAATTTCTATATACTCAAACCATGATATCTCTTTATCCTTATTTTAGTCATGAGCTCATGATTACTATCATATTATTTTCTCTTTATCCCTTCCATATGAAAATTTCATCTTCTTTCCAAAAATATTTCAATCAATTTTTCATGGTTACCAGTACCATATAATAATTGGAAACCAATACATAGATATTCCAAAATTCCGCAATACCATAAATGAGATTCCATGATACTATTTTGAAATCCCATTACATAAACACTTAATCATTACAAAACATCATTTTCCTACTCAACATCACAAATAGTGATCGCATGAGACTTCCCTTTATCCTTTACTTTAAGTGGTTTCTCACATTGATCATCATTAACCCATGGATTAGGGCATTTATTAGCATAATGCCCCATTTCCTTGCACTTGAAGCATTGAAGTGTAGGTGGAGAGTTCTCTGTAGTCTTTTCTCTATTCAAATCATTATCAACCTTTTTCCCATTACTGTAACAATCAACTGCTCGATGACCTTCTTTTCCACACTTAAAGAATTTTCTAGTTCCCTTTAGGAAATCTCCACCATGCTTCTTTCCACAATTTGAGCATAAAGAATCATTCATCTTCTTTTCACCATTGTTCTGAGATTTATCCTAGAACTCCATCTTTCGTTTCTTGTCAAAACCATGAGATGGATATGTTAAAACAACTTCTAGTTCTACCTTGATAGCACAACGTACAATTTCTTCATAGCTACTGAAGTTTCTTATAGCTAATTCCCTCCGAAGATTTGGTTTTAAGCCATTGAAGAATCGATCAACTTTACTTTCAGGTTGGATGATAAAGCCAGATGCATACCTTGCAAGCCTTGTAAAATTCTCTTTTTATATACAAACAGATTCATCATCCTTTTGCTTTAGTTCAAGAAACTCCTTCTCCATCTTTGTTCGAAGAATAAGAGGGAAGTACTTATTGACAAATAAGTTCTTGAACTCATCCCATTCCATGGACTCATTTTTATATCTTCGCCTCGTATTCTTGATAAGATTCCACCATTGATCAGCTTTACCTTCAAAATGATATACTTCTAAGATGACCATATCATGTTCAGAACATTGAAGAACTGAAAATATCTTTTCAGTGGTATTGATCCATTGTTCAGCAACAAGTGGATTGAAGACCCACTGAAATAAGGTGGACGTTTCCTCATGAAGGACTCAATAGAATATTGTTCCCTTCTCTGCTCATTTGGAAGTCCAAATTGATTCATAGCTTTTGTAAGTATAGAAATAATATTTTTCACTCCATCTCTCATAACATTGGTTTTTTCAGGAGGACAATCATTTCATTGTCCATTACATTGATCAACATGGTTGCTTCGGGTTCCAGACATCGTCTAAAACCCAAAAAGAATAGGGTGAGAGGAAAAATCATGCTAGGGAAAACAACATAATAAAGGGGGAGTACCTTAAATATCTAACATGTTAGGTTTATTTATAAGATCATAACCATAATTCTAGGATTATAACCTATACTTATACTTAACCTTAGGGACATCCCTAGACATACCTTAGAAATATCTCTAGGGATCTCACTAACGTTTTCACATCCTAGTTTCCAAAGGTTAACTAAACCTTTCCTCTAATACTAACTGTAGAGACCCGAATCTTAATGTACATGGACAAAACATTACTTTCGCGGAATACTTAATACATAAGAAAACAGACACACAAGGACTATAATAGTTTAGTGTCTTTGGAAACTCGAAATATAATATTTTAATCCTATTGAAAGATCTTCAAAAACTCCCATACCGATATTCCCCTTTTTGTTTCCTTACCTAAAACCTTTCTTTATTTCCTGGGGAAAGTAAAACATAAAAAGGGTGAGCTCAAATGCTCAGTAAGGGAAAACATAGAGATCATAAAACAATCCATAAACATTTGAAAGCAAAAACTTGAAAATGAAATTTAAACATCACAATCTTGAGCAAAGACATAAATCGTGGAAGTACATAAGGAATATATCATAATGGAACATAAACCATGATAAAATATAATGGGAATAAAACATGTAATTGTGGAAACCATTCAACACATGTTATGATTTCCATAGTAGCCAAGCCATTGCTGCCAAGACCATCTCAATGGACAAAGTCCCATTTTGAATCGAGTTCACTCCTCGTTTTATTCCTGTAACACTGAACCGGATTAACTTACCATTCTAGCCATGTATATCTCATGAGATATAAATATTTACCCAATACATTGGAGGGAGATATAGGTCCCACCCATCTCATAATGAAATCATTCTTACTTGTGCCACAACATAAACATAAATCATTCATCATAACCCAAAGAATAAAAATGGGTTTCATAAACATCATCCCATCATAACATAATCCATATAAAAAACTGGATATCATTTCATCATAAGAAAAGTGAAACCATGTAAATAATAGAGACATTATACTTGAAACATACACATATGAAATAATGTCATCTTATATGGAAAATGGTTTTGATAAAGCACTTGAAATGAATTCTTGAGGAAAATATCCTTTCTTTTTGAAAATCATTTTCTTTTCACAAAATTCCATGAAATTTTAAATGAAAGATATTTTGTTGTAAATATTCATGAAATCATTTGGAGTAAGCTTCATGAAAATAAGGCTTTATAAAACCATAAAAATCCATTCGTGCCGTATAAGTTAAAAAAACATTCTTCTCGTACTTTTTCCGGAAAAGTCAAAAAGTTATTTGTAAAAGAATGATTCCATACATACCATGTAGTATAAGTCAAAAATGGGTAAAAATTAAATTAAACATACATGAAAACATTTTTAGAAAACATGGACATGGATGATAAATATAACCCCAGTAAATACTTACGAATAAACAATCTCAGATAAAAAATGAGATTTGAAAAATTATCCCTTACCTTAGGTCTGATATGCTTCATAAGGATCAAAAACTCCTATATAATGATTTAAATAATGTCATTGACTGATTACAGAATCATATTCATTGTTACGATATCATATATGGTTCACTTATGACTTTATATTACCCGTTGTTTTGTAAATTCCATGTTAAAGATCATTTTGGGTAAAATCGTTTCATTTATCGTACATGTTTGGACTTGTTGTTCTTGATATTATTACTTATATCCTGATTTACTTAATTACAGAATGTAAAAAATGATTTATATGTTATATATATTCAGCATATACATATATATATATATATATATGATAGATCTATGAATGGAATGAAATACACCGTTCATGGAGACGGTAAGCCGCACGTACGCATGAACGCTGTTTTTGTTTCCTTATTGAATTGAATGGAATTAAGTAGATGACATAAATATATATATACATAAATCCAGAATCATTATTATTTCATATATTTCATGATTACTTTTTATATATACCTTATAATCCTTCATGAATGGTTAACATGGAAGATGAATCTCATCGCGTCGTGGAGACGGTAGTCCGTACGTACGCACTAGCGATGATATCATTCCCATGATCGTGGAATTGCATTTAAGTTTATGTATAATATTTCAGAATCAATATAACTTTTTAATAATCATATATAGTTATTTATTCACACCATTATACCCATCCAAGTAAGGTGGTGGTCGAAAACATGTTACACCACGGCGTGGAGACGGTATTCGGTACGTACGCACGCGCGGTGATTTCATTTTCCGTAGGATGGATAAATGGTGAAATAGGGTTGTTTCATAATTCTAAAAACATATCAGTATATTAGTGATAATGATGTTATTACTTAATAATTAAACAACAAAAGAAGAAGTAGTAGAAGAAGAAATATAGTTGAAAGAATCGGTAATGGATATTACCTCTTCTTTCGACACGCCTTTTTGAAACCTCCTCTTAGGGCACTAAGATTGGTGTTTGAAGAAGACTAGAACCTCTAGGATGTTTCTAGAGAAGTGGAGAAGAGAAATTGGCAGGGGTTGGCCGATCTTGAAGGCTCAACGTGGTGTGAGGAAGAGAGGGAGGAGGTGTTCTTTTATAAGGGAGGTGAGAGGCACCTTTGAAAAAACTCAAAATATTATTTTATTATAAAGTCATATTCGGGTTTTAATAGCTCAAAATTGATTTATTTCAAAGCTAAGGTGGGTATGGGTCAAAATCCTCTCATCCAATAGAATTTTGACATGTTTAGGTTACTATTTTAACCTTATCATTTAGATTTAACTTTAAGTTAAATAATTTGTCTTTTACCGTGTCTTCTTGTTTTCTTACACTATAAGGGTAATAAACTTACTATAACAAGCCAAAAGAACCCAAAGTTGTTTATTATTAATATATATAACCTTATCTAAGTCATTTGGCCAAACCTTATATTTTTATAATATTTGTTTTAAAAACTATTTTATGTCAATCTTGACACTATTTGGTAATTGATTTTTGTGAAAATCCTAACAGAATTATTAGTTCAAACATAGTTAACTAAATCAATAATAACATGTCATATTAACCTATAAAATCAGTGTAATTCGTAAAAAGTCTAAAATTACATCTATTTGGTTATTTATAACATCAATTATGTCAATATTTCATTAATAAGATAATTACTGCATCATCATTGTGTCATAAATAAATTAACTTATTTAATGTCTAAAAATTATATATAAAACACCATTATGTAGGAAATATTTTTAGCTTTCTAATGAATATTTATAGTCGAATTTATCTTATTTATAACCCTATATTAAAAATTATTTAGTTATTAAACTTTGATTTTACCTATTTTAACCCTTCTTTAAATAAATTAATAATAAATGTCCTAATCTAATCCAAGTGGGCCTAAATGGTCATATTTTATTCCTAAGGTTGTTTTCGGTCGAATTAAACTTATCCAAGAGAATTAGGACATGTGTTAGGGTAATAATAATATCATTTTTACTCTTAATTACCCTATTTACTTTTAACCATGGTAAATAAAAGTAAAAAGTTACTATTCACCAAAAAATTATTTTTATCTCATTGAACCACATTTTACTTACTAACATCAACTGTGTCTCTCGGATTTTTAAAATTCCATTCACAGAAGCGGTAAAATTAAGTTTTATGTAAATTTTCAAATTTTCTTAGGAGGTGGGTAAAAGATGGTGAAAAGTTCAATACATTTTTTTATATATGTAAAATTATTATAAAATGACTCCAATGAATTTAATTGGACTTATATTGGTATTATGTATCAATTTTTACCTAAAATAAAGTTAAATAAAATGAATAATTATTTTAACAAGAAGTCGGTTTTTAAATAGTAACCCAGTGTTTTCACTATTCATCAAAAAATTGAAAGTTTTCAGAAAAATACCAAAATTTCTCCCTAAGCTAATTTTGATATTCCGAATCAAAAAATGAAGTCCATTTTGAAAGATAAAATTTCATAAAGTGGGTATTACTATTCATAACGGCTAGTTCATAATAATATCTCGTTTTGTGAAACTTGGTATTGCGTACTACACACGATATCGAAGAAGGTTTTGATTGCATGTAATGCAAGCCAAGTCAGGGCTGCGTGTAGTGAAATGTCTATTTGGTGTTTCTTATAACATATCAAAACATATTTCATTTATACATTAAACAAAATCTATACTAAATTTTGCGTAGAATAATTTCCCCAAAACGAACTTCAAATTGTGTGTAACACTAGCCAAGAATAGTGTTGCGAATACAGCAAGCTAATACGGTGTTGCGTATAGTACAAGCTAATCTTGGTGTTGCGTACAACACAAGACATCAAAGTAATTAAAAATAATATTTCTCATAAAATCTTAGGCTGTTACAAGTGAAATATTTCGACAATGATATCTTTTCCAAGTTCAGATCGGTTCCTATGTCCTTACCTCATGACATTAAACTATATTGAAAAACATCCTTTCCACATGACTTTAAACAACATGAAAGATACTTTCCCACATCATGATGTTAATGTGTGCATACCATGACCCATCATCATTCCTCATCAAAGGACCATAACATCTTAACCTCATTCTATTAGATTATGGGGTGCTTCCATCGTCTTTTAAGAAAGGCAACCCATAAATCACACCTCATGTTGGGAATACATTGGGTTTCCGTAAACCTATAGTGGCCCAATAAAAAAGAAAAGATCTAATTGTTTGACCATGTGAGTGGTGGATCTTCATAGGGGTTGAACTTCCAACCAATTACACCTTGGACCAATAGAAGGGGGTTTCTAATCCTTATGATCCAAGACGCTACTATAGTGGAAATCCCACTTAAGAGCATTTTGGGTTATCCCCATCATGATTGTTCCATACCATTATTCACAACCCACAAATTTTGAGCCACAATTTACCACATTTTAATATCCAACTCAAAAGGATGTTGAATTACTCTTGACCATAGGTATCCTAATTAAGACTTTGTTTAACACTCCCCTCATACCAGTTCCATGGGAATCATGACCTAAATATATATTCAATTTTTTTCAAAGATTTTCTACCTTAAACAATTCCCTTTAATGGTGTAAATTAAAAGTCCATAAATTTCTAGTGAAATAGTTATAAAACTTGTTAGGTTGAAAACCCAAAAAGTATGTATTATACATAGGTCAAGTCTCCTCTCACTATACTTTTCCTCCCTAGAGTTTTTGAAAAATTTAGGGAATCAATAAACATTTAAAAAAGCTAATATTTCCCACTTTATGGTCTGAGTAAAAGACTAGTTATGATCACTGGACCCCCTATTTTAGGAGAAATTTATAGTAATTTTCTTTTAGGTGTTCTCATTGTAATAACACATTCACTAGGTGGTAAAGAAAATTTTAGTGTTCTCAAATCCTTCATTAATATTACAATTTCTGGAAACAAAGTTTGTTTCAATGAATTATAAGATGATTCCCTGAGTTGGAACCTGTCTCTTTGGACCCTATTGACCTTGGGCTCCCTTACTACTGGTTCTCCACTATAATGAACTAGTTATAAGGACTAGTTAATCCAAAAAGATCCCACTTGATTTTATTGGATAATCTTACCTTACCAAATAGCTTTTTCCTAGAGGATGTTTGGTTATAGAACCCCCCTAAATCCCGGAGTTACTGTTCTGGCTATATGGAATATGGGAATCTGAAATTACCAAGGGTTTACCTGTACCCACTGATTCCCACCTCCAGTTAACTCAGATATTCCTATAGTATGATTTAAAATCCACGTAAATAACAACACAAGTGGATTTGATATCCTCTATGTTATGTCGTTTTGTATTTTAACAATTCTCAAAGAAGTAATGTGATATTCCATTCTTGAAATTTTTGATGGCCCAAAAAACATTACTCGATACCACATGAAATAGAAACCATGACTCAAAATAAAAAAGAGCCAAACTTTCTGAGGGTTTTAGAACACTTATTGGATATCACTTTTATCCACTCCCCACTTCATCATCCATATGTTCATTTTATATTTGAAAATCATTCTTGGAAAATATAAAAGAGTGTAGACACCTCTACATGACTATACATTTAATCCCTATGGGACCATGCATAAGGGACTTCGACCTATAAATAAGATGAATCTCCTACTTAGAGAAATAGAAATATAATCCCCATGAGCCTTAGAAACACCACGACCGAACTCAACATATTATGGTCTTTTGGATCATCCCAATCAAGTCAAACTAATTCCATATTCATCAATTCAATATCATGGATAAATGATTTACACAACCCACATACCAAATATCCTTGAGAAACACAGATGCTATAATATTTTACCATCCACCAATACCATCTTTACAAAATCTCCATTGGACCTTGTAAAAGAGTGGAGATCACATTTACGTAACTATGTATGTAAAACCTATGTGCCCCTGCATAAGGGCCTCTGAACTACCAACTAGATGAATCTACTCTTTATTTAAAAGGACCTCCAATCCCTGTGATCCCAACAACACCATAGTAGAACTCATCACCTAAAGGTGTTTTGGGTCATCCACAGTATGACTACTGCATTTCACTCATGAACCCCAAAAAAATTGCAGCAAACTCAACACCTTCAGGTGTTTTGGTTTAACCCAAGAATTTATTCCCCATTACCATATTATTTTAAAGACCTAGAAGAAAATAATCTAAACTGCACAAGTTCTGAAGTCTTTACATAAATACTTTAAGATCCTTATAATTTTACGTCTTTACCGCATTATGTTAAACAACATAGAATATGTACATACTACATGATGCTAAAATGCACGGAAGATGAAATTACCAGATGAAATTAAACTACATAGAAGATGTACTTATCACATGATATTAAAATGCACATAATATATTATTACTACATGATGTTAAATAGTGAGATGAACGTTACTTAACAAATGGTACACTACGAATAACATATGGGCCGAGCTAGAATAGCCTAAAATATTGTAATAGATAATCTAGCCTAAAATACCCTGAACTATATCAAAAAAATAGTATAATATAAAAAACCTTAAAAATACATTAAATAAACCCAATTCTTTCCAGGTTGAGAACTCGAAGAGGGAACCCTAGGAAAACATCAATTATCTGCTCGCTGGGAATTCACTTTGTATGATATAGGAAATATTAAGTACTCATAAAATTAAAAAACGAAAACTTTTCATCTTAAAAAAAACATAAAAGGGAACCTTGATAAAAATACAATTCCACACCCACTAATATTTCCCCTATATGAAATATAGAAAAAAGTTAGGGAAATATAAAAAAAATACAAATATTGTACGGATATTTATTTATCCCTAATAAAAATCAATGTATTATCTCTAAGTCCACTGAATTAAGATGAAATTTGAGTGCTCTTCCTCTAGGAAATGTATGTTTACCCAAATTATCCTTTTAAACTAGGTGATCCCAAGGTGACATAAGTATATAAATCAATGTGGAATCACATATCAGTAGGACCTCATGAAAATTTCCCAAGAGAAATCGATTGTCATTTAAGCATTCAAATCTAGGAATTTGTGTTTACATAGGCATTCTACAAAAGGATGGGTATCTCGTATGATCCATAAGATATCAAGTTAATAAAATTTCATGAAAAACATGATTGAAAGAAATCTGGATAATGACATATAAATATTTGAAGATTTATTCACTGATAAAGTAAAAAAGGGGGAGTCTCCACATTCTAGAGCCTCTCTTAATGTTTTAAAAAATTAAATAAGATTGAAAAAAAGATATACACCCATAGTTGGGTCACAATAAAAGTTTGTTAGTTGGATTTTCCAAATGAGCCAAAGTCTAGTGAGATTTTTAAATTGATCATTGAAGTTTCACCTAATTCAACTCTTCTTCTTTCTCTTAATGATGAAAATCTTCAATTAAATTGGACATGTGACAACCTGAGATTTCGTGATTTATTGAAATAAATTTAATCTTTTCAATATTTTTCATTTAATGAAATAATTTTTTATCATTTTTTATAAACAACACTAAATTTATATTTTACTACACGCAACATTGAGTTTATCTTACTTTACACACAACAATTAGTTTCTTTGATAGCCGGCATAACACGTCACACCAAGCTTTAACGAACCACAAAATAATATTATATGAATGTTATAACATAGCCATTAAAAAGGTGGGTTTTAATAGTTTTTAATAATTTTTAAAATATACAAATAAATTTACCAATCAATATAAATTTATCTATAAATTATTAGTAAATAATTGATCAATTGGTAGTTAGTTAATTATATTATTCAAAAATATGTTTTTTACAAAATTCATTTTTTTATTTTTTGGAAAAAATATCATAAATAATTTAAAGATATTTTAGAATTTTTTTTGACAAAATGAAATTTATAATTAAATTATTACATTGAAATTAACTTATAGTGAAATTTTCAGATTTTTCTGAAAATACTGATTTTTCAACGATGGGTGAAAATACCGATTTTTATAAAACTATCTTTTCATTTCAATAAACTAAGTATTTTAAAATCACCATTATGTTTTAAAGAAACATAATTATTATTTAGTTATATTTAATAAACACAATTAATATATAATCATGTTTATATTGGATATAAGTGTATGTTTATTTATGGGTTTTAAAAAGGGGGGGGGGGGTTCTTCTGAAAACTGCTTTAAAGTGCATAATGTTTCTCCATATTAATAAATTAAAATAGTCTCTAATGAGTAATGTTATAAATTAAATTTATAGATAATATATAAGTTTTTTTAATTTATATTCATGAAATCATTATTATTAGACATAGAATTTCTATAAAATCATTTTGTGCTTGAAAAAAATACACTTCTCAGAAACCCGTGTTTTCATCGTATTTGTGGTTTTTTTTTAAATTTAATGTTTTTTCACTTTTATAAAAATTATTTTAAAAACTATAATTTATTTTTCAAATAATAATTTCAAAATAATTTTTTTTAATTTTTTTTAATTTTCTAAAATCATTAATTTTTTGATTAAATGGAAAAATAATGTATTTTTATTGAAAAATGAATTTTTATTTAATTTATTTAAAAACATAAATTAAATTTTAATTTTTTTGGAAGTATCACGAGTAAAATTATATTTATGTTAATCCAATTTATTAAATTTTTATCAATTTCATGTTAAAATTGGATATAATAACTTTTTAATCTTTTGAATATTTTTTCTTCGAAAACTTGCTTTCTCATGGCCTCTATGAGATTTATTTTCAACTAAAAATTTCCACATATGTGGATTGAATTCAGAATACTTGATTCATTATTTTGAATGATAATAATTTATATTTTATAATAATTTCAGCTTAATTTTTTATGAAAAATGAATAGTGAAAATTGTAAAAATTATTTTCCATTATTAAAGAAAAAAATGGTTTACCGAGGGGTTAAACGAAATATTTAAGCAAAAAAAATAACAAAAAACATATCCAACATGCATTTCCTAGAAATATTTCAAACTTATATCCTCTACTATTTATAATTGTATCTTATTGGATCCATGTTATATAAAAAATGTGGGTGGAATTATTTCTTTCAAAAATTATATGTGTGCCACTCACCTTATTTATTAAAGGCTCCAACTTCTCTTCATTCTTCCCACCTTTAATAAATTTTTTATTATAAAATACCTACGAAAATAAATTCCAAAATTCCACCATAAACTCTAATAAACCATATTTTATATATAAGTACACCTAGTTAATTATTTTTGAACAATCTTAAAGAGGATACTCGAAGAAGAGGTAACTCTCATCAACATGTGTTTTTATTTTATCTCTTCTTTCTAATCCTTCAATTATTATTATTCCATACTGATATAATATCCTCTATATATTAAATATAATTATATTTTGTTATGTTAATGAAATAACATTACACCATCTCAACTTCCATCAAATGGGTTTTTAAAATCTTCTTTCATGTGTATGATAGACTACCACATCATGAACTGAAGTCATTCAGTTTGATGAACATAGATAATATATATGACATAAAAATGATTATATGACTATAATATATCATTTAAATTTATTTCAGTCAATCAAATAAGTAAATGGAAACTTCTTTCATGCATGCATATGACTTACCATCTCTACGAATGGTGTATTTCATTTTATATAAATAAATGTTATGGGTTAATCTATATATATATATAATTAATATATATGATATCTATATCATGGTTAAAATTCTAGAAATTATGAAATATTGATCAATGTAAGAGTACCTATAATAAAAAATAAAAACATATATGAAAAATTAGCTGTTATTACCCAAAACACAACTTTAACATAGAATTGTTATTAAACAGGTAATTAACGAATATAAAAAGATCATATATGGTATGAAATATATAAATACCTTATTTAATAGGATAATAATAATTTTATATTTATTATACATGAGGTTTTAATGCATACAATGAAATTCAAGATTTAAGGTAAATGTTTTTTGTTTCAATTTACCTTCATTGAGATATAGATTATGTGATGCACCAATATTATTTCATGAGGTTTATATACATACCCATTAAAAATTAATATAATGAATATATTTATCCTCATGATATTTGTCATGACTCATCCCTCGAGGCCCGTGCGGTGACTACCCCAAGCCCGCCTTCAACATGCCATGGGTTGGCGACTAGAACCGGAAGTCATACCCCTAAAATGAGAAGACATTGCCTTTAAACCTGCAAACACACAGACCAAGTACACAAAAAGAGAAAACCATGTAGTATAATTTCTGAATGTAAAATTTGTGAACTAAAGAAGAATGGGATAGTATACAAACCCAAATAAAATAAAGTACAATAAAAGGGAAAAATAGCTCCTGAGGTCATCCATCAAGGATCCTACTGGAAGGGTAGGTACAACTCGTCATTGCGACTCTCAAAGTCAAATGGTCACCTCCATACACCGTCTAGTCCTGGATCCCAATTCTCGATCAATGTTGTCTGTCATATTCACGATACACAACAAGGTAAGGGTGAAGCCCATGCATGGGTGAGTATAACAATACCCAATAGAAACCTCAAAACCCCCGAAGGTCTCCCAGAATTTCACAAAGGAAAAATCACAAAGCATGATCTCATTAACAATGCAAAAAGTAAAATAATCATCTCAAACAAAGTATATAACTTAAAGAATATAAATAATGATTATTAGTCATAATGATAAATCATCTTATTCCATTGAGAAGTTCCACAAATGAACCACCAAAAAGTCATTCCACTGCTGATCCACACAGGGTCGTAAGTCACTGATCCACACAGGGTTATATGTCATCTATACACATAGGGTCGTATGTAATCGATTCACATAGGGTTATAAGTCTTTAATCCACACAGGGTTGTAAGTTTCTAATCCACGATGGGCCATTATAAGGCTTCTCCTCACCGGGTCGCGCTACTACTGATCCATACAGGGTCGTAAGTCGTCGATCCACATAGGGTCTTAAGTCATTGATCCACGATGGGATGCCACAAGGTTGTTCCCCATCGGGTCACACTACTGCTAGTCCACATAGTGTTGTAAGTCATTGATCCACAAAGGGTTTCTCTGATGCTGATCCATAAAGGGCTGGTCTTCACTTGACAACCATCCACAGGATTAATACACTTGGTGCGCATGAGATTCATAGATTCTTCTCCTCAAGAAACTTATCATCTTTCAACTAACACAAATTCTAATGAAGAATTAACCTGAAGAACCACCATGTCTTAAGGGTTCCAACAAAACATATGGCGCGTCAATTGGACACCCAGTCTGTAAAAAATAAGAATTTTAGTACTGAGGGACCAGTTGGATTTGGGATTTATCCCTCCCTTCCATACTGAAACTTTCAAAAAAAACCTATTTTAATTATCTCAAAAGTACCACCTCGTCCTAAGGGTTTCAACACCACAAATGGTTCGTCAAACGGACATCCAATTTAGAAGTTATGGACCTTTAAGCGAAACTGGGTCAGATTAGGTCCGGGTCCGGTCCGACCTGGTCATACCGACCCTACCCGACCCTTTCTGGGATGACCCAACCTGATCTACGTTAAACTGACCCAACCTTCTGGGATCGGCCCAAATTGGCTGGGTCTGGCTCGCTCGGCCACGGGCGTGGCCCGCCAGGCCGTGGGACAAGTTTAGCTCGTAGGCTGGGCATGACTCGCTGGTTGGCATGAGGTCTGCTCCCCTCCCGAACAAATGTGGGATGTTTAGGTTCTCCAAATGGAAGCACCACCCTCCCAAATGATAGGTCTAGGGCAGGACCTATGGATGCAGGTCCCCCACCACATTCTAGAGCCTCCACATTCTAGAGCCTCTCTTAATGTTTTAAAAAATTAAATAAGATTGAAAAAAAGATATACACCCATAGTTGGGTCACAATAAAAGTTTGTTAGTTGGATTTTCCAAATGAGCCAAAGTCTAGTGAGATTTTTAAATTGATCATTGAAGTTTCACCTAATTCATCTCTTCTTCTTTCTCTTAATGATGAAAATCTTCAATTAAATTGGACATGTGACAACCTGAGATTTCGTGATTTATTGAAATAAATTTAATCTTTTCAATATTTTTCATTTAATGAAATAATTTTTTTATCATTTTTTATAAACAACACTAAATTTATATTTTACTACACGCAACATTGAGTTTATCTTACTTTACACACAACAATTAGTTTCTTTGATAGCCGGCATAACACGTCACACCAAGCTTTAACGAACCACAAAATAATATTATATGAATGTTATAACATAGCCATTAAAAAGGTGGGTTTTAATAGTTTTTAATAATTTTTAAAATATACAAATAAATTTACCAATCAATATAAATTTATCTATAAATTATTAGTAAATAATTGATCAATTGGTAGTTAGTTAATTATATTATTCAAAAATATGTTTTTTACAAAATTCATTTTTTTATTTTTTGGAAAAAATATCATAAATAATTTAAAGATATTTTAGAATTTTTTTTGACAAAATGAAATTTATAATTAAATTATTACATTGAAATTAACTTATAGTGAAATTTTCAGATTTTTCTGAAAATACTGATTTTTCAACGATGGGTGAAAATACCGATTTTTATAAAACTATCTTTTCATTTCAATAAACTAAGTATTTTAAAATCACCATTATGTTTTAAAGAAACATAATTATTATTTAGTTATATTTAATAAACACAATTAATATATAATCATGTTTATATTGGATATAAGTGTATGTTTATTTATGGGTTTTAAAAAGGGGGGGGGGGGTTCTTCTGAAAACTGCTTTAAAGTGCATAATGTTTCTCCATATTAATAAATTAAAATAGTCTCTAATGAGTAATGTTATAAATTAAATTTATAGATAATATATAAGTTTTTTTAATTTATATTCATGAAATCATTATTATTAGACATAGAATTTCTATAAAATCATTTTGTGCTTGAAAAAAATACACTTCTCAGAAACCCGTGTTTTCATCGTATTTGTGGGTTTTTTTTAAATTTAATGTTTTTTCACTTTTATAAAAATTATTTTAAAAACTATAATTTATTTTTCAAATAATAATTTCAAAATAATTTTTTTTAATTTTTTTTAATTTTCTAAAATCATTAATTTTTTGATTAAATGGAAAAATAATGTATTTTTATTGAAAAATGAATTTTTATTTAATTTATTTAAAAACATAAATTAAATTTTAATTTTTTTGGAAGTATCACGAGTAAAATTATATTTATGTTAATCCAATTTATTAAATTTTTATCAATTTCATGTTAAAATTGGATATAATAACTTTTTAATCTTTTGAATATTTTTTCTTCGAAAACTTGCTTTCTCATGGCCTCTATGAGATTTATTTTCAACTAAAAATTTCCACATATGTGGATTGAATTCAGAATACTAGATTCATTATTTTGAATGATAATAATTTATATTTTATAATAATTTCAGCTTAATTTTTTATGAAAAATGAATAGTGAAAATTGTAAAAATTATTTTCCATTATTAAAGAAAAAAATGGTTTACCGAGGGGTTAAACGAAATATTTAAGCAAAAAAAATAACAAAAAACATATCCAACATGCATTTCCTAGAAATATTTCAAACTTATATCCTCTACTATTTATAATTGTATCTTATTGGATCCATGTTATATAAAAAATGTGGGTGGAATTATTTCTTTCAAAAATTATATGTGTGCCACTCACCTTATTTATTAAAGGCTCCAACTTCTCTTCATTCTTCCCACCTTTAATAAATTTTTTATTATAAAATACCTATGAAAATAAATTCCAAAATTCCACCATAAACTCTAATAAACCATATTTTATATATAAGTACACCTAGTTAATTATTTTTGAACAATCTTAAAGAGGATACTCGAAGAAGAGGTAACTCTCATCAACATGTGTTTTTATTTTATCTCTTCTTTCTAATCCTTCAATTATTATTATTCCATACTGATATAATATCCTCTATATATTAAATATAATTATATTTTGTTATGTTAATGAAATAACATTACACCATCTCAACTTCCATCAAATGGGTTTTTAAAATCTTCTTTCATGTGTATGATAGACTACCACATCATGAACTGAAGTCATTCAGTTTGATGAACATAGATAATATATATGACATAAAAATGATTATATGACTATAATATATCATTTAAATTTATTTCAGTCAATCAAATAAGTAAATGGAAACTTCTTTCATGCATGCATATGACTTACCATCTCTACGAATGGTGTATTTCATTTTATATAAATAAATGTTATGGGTTAATCTATATATATATATAATTAATATATATGATATCTATATCATGGTTAAAATTCTAGAAATTATGAAATATTGATCAATGTAAGAGTACCTATAATAAAAAATAAAAACATATATGAAAAATTAGCTGTTATTACCCAAAACACAACTTTAACATAGAATTGTTATTAAACAGGTAATTAACGAATATAAAAAGATCATATATGGTATGAAATATATAAATACCTTATTTAATAGGATAATAATAATTTTATATTTATTATACATGAGGTTTTAATGCATACAATGAAATTCAAGATTTAAGGTAAATGTTTTTTGTTTCAATTTACCTTCATTGAGATATAGATTATGTGATGCACCAATATTATTTCATGAGGTTTATATACATACCCATTAAAAATTAATATAATGAATATATTTATCCTCATGATATTTGTCATGACTCATCCCTCGAGGCCCGTGCGGTGACTACCCCAAGCCCGCCTTCAACATGCCATGGGTTGGCGACTAGAACCGGAAGTCATACCCCTAAAATGAGAAGACATTGCCTTTAAACCTGCAAACACACAGACCAAGTACACAAAAAGAGAAAACCATGTAGTATAATTTCTGAATGTAAAATTTGTGAACTAAAGAAGAATGGGATAGTATACAAACCCAAATAAAATAAAGTACAACAAAAGGGAAAAATAGCTCCTGAGGTCATCCATCAAGGATCCTACTGGAAGGGTAGGTACAACTCGTCATTGCGACTCTCAAAGTCAAATGGTCACCTCCATACACCGTCTAGTCCTGGATCCCAATTCTCGATCAATGTTGTCTGTCATATTCACGATACACAACAAGGTAAGGGTGAAGCCCATGCATGGGTGAGTATAACAATACCCAATAGAAACCTCAAAACCCCCGAAGGTCTCCCAGAATTTCACAAAGGAAAAATCACAAAGCATGATCTCATTCACAATGCAAAAAGTAAAATAATCATCTCAAACAAAGTATATAACTTAAAGAATATAAATAATGATTATTAGTCATAATGATAAATCATCTTATTCCATTGAGAAGTTCCACAAATGAACCACCAAAAAGTCATTCCACTGCTGATCCACACAGGGTCGTAAGTCACTGATCCACACAGGGTTATATGTCATCTATACACATAGGGTCGTATGTAATCGATTCACATAGGGTTATAAGTCTTCAATCCACACAGGGTTGTAAGTTTCTAATCCACGATGGGCCATTATAAGGCTTCTCCTCGCCGGGTCGTGCTACTACTGATCCATACAGGGTCGTAAGTCGTCGATCCACATAGGGTCTTAAGTCATTGATCCACGATGGGATGCCACAAGGTTGTTCCCCATCGGGTCACACTACTGCTAGTCCACATAGTGTTGTAAGTCATTGATCCACAAAGGGTTTCTCTGATGCTGATCCATAAAGGGCTGGTCTTCACTTGACAACCATCCACAGGATTAATACACTTGGTGCACATGAGATTCATAGATTCTTCTCCTCAAGAAACTTATCATCTTTCAACTAACACAAATTCTAATGAAGAATTAACCTGAAGAACCACCATGTCTTAAGGGTTCCAACAAAACATATGGCGCGTCAATTGGACACCCAGTCTGTAAAAAATAAGAATTTTAGTACTGAGGGACCAGTTGGATTTGGGATTGATCCCTCCCTTCCATACTGAAACTTTCAAAAAAAAACTATTTTAATTATCTCAAAAGTACCACCTCGTCCTAAGGGTTTCAACACCACAAATGGTTCGTCAAACGGACATCCAATTTAGAAGTTATGGACCTTTAAGCGAAACTGGGTCAGATTAGGTCCGGGTCCGGTCCGACCTGGTCATACCGACCCTACCCGACCCTTTCTGGGATGACCCAACCTGATCTACGTTAAACTGACCCAACCTTCTGGGATCGGCCCAAATTTGCTGGGTCTGGCTCGCTCGGCCACGGGCGTGGCCCGCCAGGCCGTGGGACAAGTTTAGCTCGTAGGCTGTGCATGACTCGCTGGTTGGCATGAGGTCTGCTCCCCTCCCGAACAAATGTGGGATGTTTAGGTTCTCCAAATGGAAGCACCACCCTCCCAAATGATAGGTCTAGGGCAGGACCTATGGATGTAGGTCCCCCACCACTGTGGCCAGAGACACATCCCGCCACCCACCTTTAATGTGGCCAACTATGGCCGGTCACCCCCAGTCTATCGCAGTACCTATGGGCGTCGCCACCCTCTCGTGGCCAGTGAGAGTCTGCTGTCATCGCCAGTTTCCACTGGTACTGCACTGACTGTGCTTACACGAGCCACTAGTGAAGCTCTGGTGGTCCTATTTCCTTATCATATGCACCTATGGGCCTATCGATATGCCGTATTTGTTGTGTGGCACTGGGTTTCACCTTACCACTGGGTTGCTCCGTTGTCCACAAGGAATGCAACAAAACAAATTCGGCAGAGGGTCCAGACCTTGTTAGGATCGGCCTGCACCCTCCGCATTAGCATTTTATCATGGGAAGAATTCTATCTCAAATAAACCACCCAAAAGAAGAAAATGAATGAACCACAGATCAACCCGTTAGTCATTTTATCCGTGTTCATCATATTTTGATAAGAATAGAAGAAGATAATTCATAAGTCTCTTAAAATTAAATTCAAAACCCCTTCCTTAAACACATTATATTCACTGAGGATGAAGGTGGAGAATCCGTTGTTCGAAGGTGTTCGTCGGCATTCATTGATCCTGGATCAAATCCACATTCTTCATTGGAGAGGGCTTCCTCCAGTGATTCTTCAAGAGTCCTCCCATAGTTTTATAGTCCTCTTCTCCAATGGTTTGTTTAACATTATAGTTAAAGACTTTCACTTTCCTCTCATCAATGTGATTCATTAAAGAATCAATTAATGAACCCATTAATTACACAAAGGTGCGGTTACAAAACTAAGTTTAATAGGTAATTAAATGACCTATTAACTATGTGGTTCCACCAACATCGTGCAATAGTTTTAAAGAAATAATAAAATAATTTTTTTCTATTTTATTATTTTTTATGAAAAGTCAAAAATTATCTTTTTCATCCCACCCTTTTTTGTCAAATTTAAGTTTCTCCTAAGAGAATCTCGATGCTTTGAATTCAACGATGCCCTTGAATTTCTAATCTGAGCACTATTTCAAAAGATAGAAATCCCCCTCGCACTTTTACTGATCATACCTTAAAAAAAGTTCAAAATTCCATTTCGGGCTCTCCGAGCCTCAGAATCACATGCCATCAATGTTTTCAGTCTCGTAAAAATTACATATAATTAAAATAAATATGGAATTTCCATGTCTTTACATTCTCCCCACCTTAGGGATTTATTTCCCTATAAGCCACAACAAAGGATAAGAAAACAAATTGGGGGTACACAGCACAAATCTGAGCCTCCAGCTCCCATGTGCTCTCTTGGAGTCTCCCATGATGTCACCGAACTCACACCCAGGGTATCAAATATCTAAAAAGGACATGCTCCTATCTATCCTCTATATACATTGGGAACTCCACAAAAGTCACCCCATCATCAATGTCCAAATCACCCTAGTCGAGGACATGCGATGAATCAAGCACACATCTCCCCAGCTTTGACACATGGAAAACGTCGTGCACTCGAAGCATCTATGGGGAAGGATCTAGGTGGTATACCACCTCACCAACTCTGTTGATAATATGGAAAGGTCTGATGAAACTTATAGATATCTTCCCACCCCATCCAAATATCTACAAACCTCATCGAGGTGAGACCCATTGGAAGACATAATCTCCCTCCTCAAACTCCAAGGGTCTCCGTCTTCTGCTAGTATATGACTTTTGTCTTCTCTATGTAGTCTTCATCCACTCCAAGATGATCTGAATCTTCTCAGTGGTATCCTGTACCAACACTGGACCCATAAGTGCTGAATCCCCATGGTATTTCTAGCATAGATGTGATCTGCATGGCCGCCCGTACAAGGCCTAAAATCATGTCATGCTGATGGTGGAGTGATAACTGTTGTTGTATGAAAACATCACCAATGGAAGGTGGTCCTCCCAACTCTGGCCGTAATCAAGGATGAATTTATGGAGCATGTCCTCAAGTGTCTTTATGGTCCATTTTTTCAGACCATATGTTTGAGGATGATAGTTAGTGCTTAAATGTAGCAGGGTATTGAATGCCACTTATAATCCCTTTAACAAATGGGATGTAAAATAAGTGTCACGATCTAATATGATCATCTATGGAACCCCGTGAAGACATAATATCTCTTGGATATAGAGGCTTCCCAATCCCTCTAATGATCTCTTCTCCTAGATGGGTAGAAAGTGAGCTGACTTGGTGAATCGGTCAATGATCACCTTGATAGATTCATGGCCCCTGCACGTACATGGTAACCCCGTCACGAAGTCCATCGAGAAACAATCCAATATCCACTATGATACCTTGAGTGGCTGATTCAAGACTATTGGATCCCCATGCCCAGCCTTCACTTTTTGACAAGTGAGGCATCGTGAAACGAACTCTTCCACTCCTTTATTTATCCTTGGCCACTAGTATTGACACCGGAGGTCCTGGAACATCTTCATCACACAAGGATGTACCACCAAAGGGGATGTGTGGAACTCACTCAACACCTCCTATCATAGCATCACAGGTACCATGGTGTGTCCTATGAAAATAATGACATTCTCCACACCTTTATAAAATCGTTTAGGAGCCTGTCCAGAGGATATATGAGCACGTCGGGTCTCGCAGTCAATGTTCCCAAGTTGATCCTCCCTGACTCAGTGAAGGAGTGAATATCATAGACTAAAGGTAATCTACTCCATCACTATCCATGAAGGATATCTGCAATGTGGATAGCTACTTTATTGACTCACTCAAAAACTGTTGACCGGACCTCCTACTAAGTGTGTCTGCCACCACGTTCTCCTTCTTAGGAGTGTAGACTATCTCAAAGTCATAGTTCTGGAGAAACTCCAGCCATCACTGCTGTCTCAGGTCCAGGTCCCTCTATGAGAAGATATATTTGAGACTCTTGTGATCAGAGTAGATAGTAAACCATTCAACCATAACGAAGTGTTTCCACATATTCATGGCAAAGACCACTGCTGCTAACTCTAGGTTATGAGTAGCATAGTTCTTCTCATTCTGTCTCAACTATCTTGAGCCTTAGGAAATCACCGCTCTCTCCAACATTCGGACACATCCTAGTTCGGTCCGTGATGTGTCGCAGTAGACTACATACCCTATTCCCACTTATAGTAGTGTAAGAACGTGGTTTTCTCCATAAAAGACTTTGAAATTTTTTTCTTGACGTTATTCCGGAGCAGCGCCTTCAGACAGCGTAGGATTCCGAGTCTCGGTGTGGCCAGAATTAAGTTTTTAGTGCTTTCACACTGGGCATTCCAAATAAATGGAATCACTCCTAAACGGAAGCTCTAATTGGAAAACCAAGGTAACCTTTTAGTCTAGAGTGTTCCATTTACCCTATGAGGGGTGAATGTTTCATGGGCATGGGCCTTCTATGGAAAACGCCATCAGGGGTATTTTCGTAATTTAGTGGCCTCGAGTGTTGAATTTATAACTTTCAAACAGAGCCTTAGATTTAAATTCCAAGACTGCCGTTGTGCTCAGGAGGTGGTGTTTACCCTTGGGGAGGCGTAACCTCGACCCTTCCGAGAGTTCGGGTATGTGACTTCTAGTTGGTATTAAAAAAATGAATAAAAGTTGATTTTATTTCCGTACATAAGCCATAACCCACTCCAACCTTCTTAACCATTTCACTTCATCTGATAAAACCCTCTCAATGGAATCTCAAGACCTCATCCTCCGTCTCCAATCAAGGAGATCTCAGCTACAGTGATGTTGGATCCCTCGTGAAGCGACGAGCTACACCCAACAAGGTAGAATCGTGCGTATTTTGTTTTAAACTTCTGCACCTTCTTCGAAATCATTAATATGTGTCTAATTTCAGTTAACTTTTAAAGAGAATCACATAGATGCAAATTATTTGTTATAATCTTTTCGATTAATTTTTGGGATTCAAAATCTGAGTCCCGAGGCGACCGCAGCGGTCCGATGAAGTTCCTGGGGTTTTCTGGTGGTTTTCCGGCAGTTCTGGCCGATCCGGGGGTGGATCGGCTCAGGAGGCATGACAACAGATTTTGGCATGGAGCGGTGGTCGGTGGTGGCTTCAGCGATTTAGTCAGCTTTGAGTGGTCAGGGATGGCTGGTGGTGGCTGCGGTCGAGTGTGTAGACCGGCCGGCTGTCGGCTGGTCGGTGAGGAAGATCGGGGTCAGCGACCCCGACCGGCGGACAGCGGACCCGCCCTTTGTGGGTCCTTATGTGGAAGGAAGACTGGCCTCAAGGACGGTCCAGATCAGTGGACCTTGATCCGTGCTGGTGAGCCTTGGGCCACGGTGGCTCAGCCAGCTAAGCTGCGGGCCGGCCGGCTTGGGCCGGTCTAGTGTGTGTGGACCGGCCTGACCGGTCCAGTCCACCCCCACTTGCGTCTGATGAAGTTTTAACTGGTGTAACTCCTAAACTGTTGTCTAATTATTGTAACATCTATGGAGACATGTTCCTGGGATCGAGGAGAATGTTTTGAGATAGTCTCATGAATTTTTAATTCCTAATATGGGGGGCTCTGTGGCGCGACACGCCCGTTATGTAGTTTTTCATTTTCTTTCCGAGATTCTTCTTTCGGTCGGCGCAGGCACATCCGATGTCCGATCTATGCACCGTCAGTGGAATTGGGACCCTGGCATTGAGACAGAGTTTTCTCGGGTGGATTCAAGCATAGAAACTGGAGTTGAGTCATGGGCCCCATGGTCTGTCTTTTGAGCTGTACGTAGTAATTTGCAGCCTTTTCATCAGTCGTCTGTTCGGGGCGTGCTAGTAGTCAATACTGGGTGTTTTTGCGAGGGAGTTGAAATGGAGCAATCTACCCGCTTTAATTCATCATGGTGTTGTGGGCCCCATAATGGTCATTTTTGTTGTGGACGGTGAATTCCATCTATATCACCGGGTGTCCGTTTTGGGCAAGTGATTATTCAATCTTTTGTACTTTTTCGAGAGGACCGCAACAGTGTGATCCATTTGTTGCATTTCACGACCGTGATGCGGGTCCCACGTAGCACCGCTCGTGTTCTGTGCGGAGAAATGTATCTTATTTTCTGGACATCCATTCCACTCGTGTAAGTAGTTAATTTGACGTGTGTTTCTAAGGGGATCGCAATGGTGTGATGCACCCGACTGTTTTTGGGATCGAGGCTCGGGACCATGGGACGCCATTTGGGCGTAAAGTGGTTTTGGAAAACGTTTCCATTAGATATCCGTTTGAGGTGAGTGGATATTCTATCTCATGTGTTTTTTTCGCAAGGATTACAATGGTGTGATCCGTTTGGATGTGCAGAGCCTCATTTGAGATCTCATTAAATATGGAGGCATTAAAGGTGTACGGGTGGAGGTTATTCCCACGATGTCTGCAGAGAACCCTTGGAATGTGATTATGAGCACTCCAGTTAGAGTTAATTAAATGTTTGAAGAGTTGTGGTTTTTCGTACTAGGGCCATGGTGTAAGCAAGTTGGAAAAATTTTGTTTTCTCCCTTTTTGCATGGACATTGGACACCATGTGAACAATAGCCTTTGGGCTGGGAATTTGGTATACTCTGGGATTATACAGGTTTTCCTGGAGGTACATGTTGTAGTTTGTACGTGATAATGTTGGTGTAAGTGGTTTGGAGGTGTTATAGGGCCACACGTCGTGAGGGCCTCATGTGCGTACCATGTTCTACATTATGTAACTCGGACCTCTCGTGACGCAGAGGGTCCTTCTGCTAACGATGGTTTAGACCAGCAGGGTGGAGTGGTTTCCCCTGGTTCTATTCTCGATGGTTTGATCGGCGGAGTTGTTT
Source organism: Viscum album (assembly GCA_963277665.1). NCBI lineage: Eukaryota > Viridiplantae > Streptophyta > Magnoliopsida > Santalales > Viscaceae > Viscum > Viscum album. Next base: position 647,597,508 of record OY728133.1, on the reverse strand, counting down.
GGGTTCCCCTGTTCCTTTAGCTGTGTGAAATTTCAGTATCACATCCCTTCGTGTTCCCTGACATGGTTATTCTGGATTCGGTGTGACCAATACTTTAGGCAGGCACTGATCCTTTACCCAGGAGGTTGTTTCCAGTAGGGTGCGGAGCCTAGTGAGCCCTCGGCGTAGACTCCCTTGCCGAGTATCAAGATCATATCTCCCTTCCACGATCAACCGTGACGTGCTTCCCTAGGAAGAGGTCCACGAATCAGTGTGACCCACACTACACGAGTGCTGACCCTCTTCTAGGTGAGTTGTTCCAGATTTGGGTCGTTGTGAAATACCCACTCTGTGTTCCTTTGGCCAGTGTTGTACCATCTAGTAGGGATGGCCAGAGCAGTTCTGGGTTTACCCTCCAGCGGGGCTTGGCAGTGGGTTACCCCGACGACCTCTTAGGGTTTACCCTCCAGTGTAGCTGGGCAATGGGAACTTGATGACCTCTTAGGGTTTACCCTCTAGGGGGTTGGGCAGTGGGTTACCCGAAGATCTCTTAGGGTTTATCCTCCAGTGAGGCTGGGCAGTGGGTTACCCGACGACCTCTTAGGGTTTACCCTCTAGCAGGGCTGGGCAGTGGGTTACCCGACGACCTCTTAGGGTTTACCTTCCAGTGGGGCTGGGTAGTGGGTTACTCGATGACCTCTTAGGGTTTACCATCCAGCTGGGTTGGGCAGTGGGTTACCCGAAAAAGTCTCTCAAACTCAGTCCTTTCTACTAGGCTAGTCTTTGGCTTTTCTCCATGACTACTAAAGCGGGACCCTTGGTTGTATGGGTCAGTGATGTAAAAACTTTGACTATGAGATGACCTCTTGACTGTGTGAAAGTGATGAGGTGTGGTTTGACATTCCCTAGAACTCTCAAGAATTAGGGGCACTTTCCCCACTGAGACGCATCCTTATGACGTGACCTAAAACCATGCGGGCGAGTCAGTACCACCCAAAGAGGATAGTTTCAAGGCCTGGTTATTTGAGCCCCTTGACTTGTAGTTTGGGGTAGATGTGTAGGATACTAGGAATTGATGGTGTTTACTTCTAGGACTATTGGCGACTCACTTTCTTGGGCTGAGCTATGAGGTGGAGATCCCCTTACAATCTTGTTCGGGATTCTTGTTTGAATATACCGGATATGTGTATACCTTGTTCCAGTACCCACTTCATGGGTTTTGGTTACTCTACTTACAGGAGATGCGAAGACACGTGGTGTATGCCACATGATGTCCATGTCTAGCTTCTCGTGGTTGGACGAGTCTACTCTCCTACTATAGGTTGCGAAGGGTCGATGGGAAGTTCATCTTCTCACCGTTTCTAGATCCTTGTGTTAGGACGAGTCTACTTCCTTCCTCTTGTTGGGTTGATTTGTACTCTTTAATACACTCTTTGTTGTACTCCCTTACTATTCCCTGTTCGATCTACTACTCACTCTTCGGTACATCCTTCGTTGCTCCCTCAAGCCTTCAGGGAATCCTACTGCATATTTTTATACTCACCCCTTCTTGGTATTTTCCCGCACTGGTGTGCCCTTGCAGACAACAGACAAGTTGCTCGTGACTACAGAGGAGTTGAGGAGTCCGGTATCTTGGACTGTGTGTGGTGGTCATAGTCAGGTTCTAGGTGTGAGACTCTCCCAAATGTCTTACTTTTTTTTACTTGTTGTCGGGTTGTGGCACTTTTCTAGTTGGGTGTGTGTTTTTCAATTTTCTTTTCAGTTTACCTTCAGCACTCACTTTGTACTGTTTAGAGGTCGATGCACCTTGTTGGTATGTTTATTGCAGTTGGTACTTTACTTTTCCTTTTACTCTTTACTTCTGTATTGAGTGGGCTGCGTGTGTGGGTATAGGTAGTTAGTCAAAGGCCTCCCTGAGTTGTTTAGCTTTCGGCGCTTGTCTCCACCCTTGGCCTATTGAGGCGGGCATGGGGTAGTTGCGGCTCGAGCCCGGGGTCGGGTCGAGTTGTGAAAAAGTGGTATAATAGGTGGTTCGTTACTTGGTATGTTGATCGAATGTCCCCAAAAAGGAATTGGTTGGGATCTAGGGAAATAGTGTCAATGTGTCTCGAGAGCTTCTCTCAGGCCAGGGAGTCCAGTGATGGTGCGGCGGCCGACATATGCATTCACCAGGACCCTGATAACCCGCTTGTCGACTCGGCATACTAAGACATCCGTTGTAGGGAAAATTGGTTTCTGCATCACATAGGATTGAGTCTTTGACTGTCCTTCTTGATTCAACTCCCCATTTCTGTTACGATCATATACATATATTCTCATCTGATCGCGGTGCTCCTTGATAAAATTCAGGATGCCTCCAGGAAGATAGCCAGCCAAGATACCTGCTTTGGTTCATGATGAAGACCCTGTGATCGATGAGGCCTCATTCCAGGACCCATCATGCGAGTCCCTTTCTCCGGGTGGGCCGGTAGAAGAACCCCTGCCTGGTGAGCAGTAGACAACTTCAATAGAGTACAATAAGCATGAGCGCGGGTTGAGTGCACTCTGTGATTTCCAGCAGCAAAGACCGCTGAGGTTCAACAGTGAGCTAGACCAACAGGCTGCAGAGGTTTGGCTAGAGACACTGTCTCACCTTTTCAGGCTTGTGCAGTCGCCGACAGATCAAATGGTGGATTTGGCCACCTGCCTTTTCCACAGAGCAGCTGGGTGTTGGTGGAGTCTGGTGGCTTAGTTACTTGATGAGTCGTCGCTTTCGTGGGATGAATTTTAGATACTGTTTCGTGAGGAGTTTTACCCCTCCTGCTTAAGCTTCTTTTGGATCCTGGAGCTCTTGCAGTTTCAGCAGGGAGGGATGACGGTGACTGAGTACGCGACTTGGATCGCAGACCATGCAGGCTTTTACCCAGACTTGGTTGATGATGGAAACTTTCAAGGTGCGATGTTCGAGCAGGGTCTTCATAGAGAGATTCAAGCCATCTTCGTACCCTTGTTCATCCCCACTAATGCCAAGGATCTAGAGTAGGCGCTGATGAAAAAGAGCTTCCTGTCACGTTTTACAGCTGGTGGTGGCAGTAGGCATGACAGATCTGAGACTTTTTCCATAGCTATCGGGCACCGGATGACAGAACCTCGACGTAGGTGGCCTTCCCACTGCCGGTTTCAGGGATGTTGTCATGCACCGTTTTGGCGGCAAAGCGCATGTCCTCATCCAAGGAGGCCCTTCCGTGAGTAGGCCCAGGGCCAGGTTCGTACACCTCAGTGGCACTATTGGGAACTAGGGTAGCCCAAAGAGCGCTGGTGCTATTCTTGTGTTGGGTGAGGTCACATGGCACGAGACTTCCCGACTAGGTATGCTGAGAACTTCTAGTAGGAAGTAGGCGCACGACTATGGCAGAGGCAACGTTGTGATTGGAGTAGTGCCCAGAGAGGTGATACAAGCAGTGGAGCGAGAGGATATGGAAGTGGGGGACAACATTATGAGGTCTTCCCATCACCACCAGGCAATCCACATCAGAATCTGAATCCAGAATGTTGGAACCGCGAACAACCGCGAGATTTGGATGTCTATGATCTTGCAGAGCATGAGATGATAAGAGGTACGCTCTACAGATCTTCTACCTTTTGTAGTAGACTTGTTAGACTCTGTGTGTGGAATGATTTTTCTCCCTGCTCTTTACTTGAGGTGTTACCAGTGTGATGCGGGGCGTCGGTGTAACCCTGTGTCGGTAAAGGTAGAAGACGTGGAACCTTTTTCTTTAGTCGGTGGTGTTGACTCCTTTTCTTCCTGAGCATGTAAGAGAGTCTTGGTTGTGAGACATCGACTATTAAAACTTGGGTGACCAGATATCCTTAAGTGCTTCCCCATATGGATATTCTGATGTAAGAAATCACTAGGCCTAGTTCAAGGTGCGAACGGTGATTCCGGTCGTGGCGTGTGACGTAGAGGTGCGATCGGGGATTTGAGCTACCACAGAGGCCCATCGGACCATTTGAGGTTATGCGACAAGATGGAGAGGTTCCATACCACCTTAACCTAACCCCAATATCTGGAGTGGGTGCATGAATCCCACGTGTCTCACATGGGAAGATGTATGCATGAACCTATTTACGTCACTGGAAAGGGTAGAACTGACATGAATGGATAAATCCCTTGGTCCATGTGCGTGATGTAGAACTATGCGAGAGTTCCCCTGGGTATGGGAGAGCCAGGTGTGGGATTAGTACCTTGAGATGTTCCCTAGGTTTTCATTTCAAGGATGAAAATCTTGAAGGAGGTAATGATGTAAGAACCTGTTTTTTTCCATAAAAGACTCTGAAATTTTTTGGTGACGTTATTCCAGAGTAGAGCCTTCATACGACGTACAATTTTGAGCCCTGGTGTGGCCGGAATTAAATTTTTAGTACGTTCAGACTCGGCACACCAAATAAAGGGATTAAATCCTAAAGGTTAGCTCAGATCGGAAAACCTAGGGCACCGTTGAGTCCAGAGCATGTCGTTTACCCTATTAGGGGTGTAGGTTTCGCGGGAGTGGGCCTTCGGTGGAAAAATCCACTAGGGGCATTTTTTGTAATTTAGCGGCCTAAGGTGTTGAATTTATAACTTTATAATGAAGAATAAGATTGAAATTCCAAGACCTCTGTTGTGATTAGGAGGTGGTGTTTACCCTAGGGGAGGCTTAACCTCGACCCTGCCGAGAGTTCGGGTACAAGACTTCTAGTGGGTGTTAATTTTTTTTTAATAAAAGTTGATTTTATTTCCTTACTTAATCCATAAACCACTCCACACTTCTTCCCCATTTCACTTCTTCTGGTGAAACCCTCTCAAGGGAAGATAAATACCTCATCCTCCCTCTCCAATCAAGGAGATCTCTGCTATGGCAATGACAGATCCGTCGTGAAGCGACAGGCTACGCCCAACAAGGTAGGATGGTACGTATTTCATTTTAAACTTCCGCACCTTCTTTGAAATCATATATATGCAGATAGTTGTCATTATCTAGTTAATATAATCCCATATATTATTAGGATTTGTTCCAAGCTTTCTGATGCATTTTTCAGATTCAAAATCAGAGTCCCAAGGCGACCACAGTAGTCCGATGAAGTTCCAGGGGTTTTCGGGTGGTTTTCCGGCGGTTCCGGCCGGTCCGGCGGTAGCTCGGCTCAGGCAGCGCGTCAGTAGACGACGTCTTGGAGTGGCGGTCGGCGGTAGCTTCAGCAAGGTGGTCATCTGTGGGTGGTCCGGGACTGCGGGTGGTGGCCATGGGAGAGCGCTGTCGAGCGTGAAGACAGGCAGGCTGTCGGCCGGTTGGCGTGGAAGACCGGGGTCAGCGACCCCGGCCAGCGGACCGCGAACCTGCCCTTTGCGGGTCCCTACATAGAAGGAAGACCAGCCTCTGGGCCGGTCCAGATCGGTGGACCTAGGTCTGCATGGGTGTTCCACGGGTCGTAGCGGCTCAGCCGCGGGCCGGCTGGCTAGGGCCGGTCCAAGGGTGTGGACTGGCAGGACCGGTCTGGTCCACCCCCACTTGTGTCCGATGATGTTTAAACTGGCATAAATCCTAAAACAGGTGTCGTATTTTCATATTGTCTATGGTGACACATTCCAGGGATCGATAATAAAGTTTTTATATGGTCTCAGAAATTTTTAATTCCTGATATGGGGGGCTCAGTTGAGCAACACGTCCGTTAAGTAGTTTAGCGTTTTCTTTTCAAAATTATTCTTTTGGTCGGCGCAGGCACATCTGAAGTCCAATTTGGGTTCCATAAGTGGTGTTGGAACCCTAGAATCGAGATGGAATTTTACAAGGTGGTTTCAGGCTTTGAAACTGGAGTTGATGCGTGGGCCCCATGAACCATCTTTCGAGCTATGCGCAGCAATTTGCATCTTTTTCATTAGATGCCTGTTCGGGGCATGTGAGCAATCAATTTTGGGTATTTTTCCGAGGGTGTTGAAATTGTCCAATTTGCCCTCTTTAATTCAGCACAGTGTTGCGGGCCCCATGAGGGTCGTTTTTGGCATTGATGGTGAATTCCATTGTTATCACCGGGTGTCCATTTTGGACAAGTGATTAGTCAATCTTGTGTACTTTTTTAATAAGATCACAATGGTGTGATCCATTTGTTGCATTTCAAGACCAGAATGGGAGTCCCACGTATCACCGATCATGTGCGGTGTGGTGAAATGCATCTTCTTCTCTTGACATTCATTCCACACGTGTAAGCATTCAATTTGACGTGTTTTTCTGAGGGGATCACAATGGTGCAATGCGCCCGACTATTTTCGGGACCGAGGCTCGGGACCACGAGACGTCGTTTAGGAGTAAAGCGGTGTTGGGTAACTTTTCCATCAGATATCCTTTTGAGGCGAGTGGATTGTCTATCTTGAATGTTTTTTTCACGAGGATTACAACAGTGTGATCCGTTTGGATGTGAAGAGCCTCATTCGAGATCACATTAAATGTGGAGGCATGAAAGGTGTACGGGTGGAGGTTCTTCCCATGGTGTCTGCAGAGAACCCTTGGTGTGTGATTGTGAGCACTCTTATGAGAGTGAATTAAATGTTTGAAGAGGTGTGGTTAGCCATACTAGGGTCGTGATGGAAGTAAGTTGGAGAACTTACTTTTTTGACCATTTTGCGTAGATGTTGGACATCGTGTGCACAATAGCCTTTGGGCTGGGAATGTGGTATACTTTGGGAGTATACGGGTTTTTTTGGAGGTACATCTTGTAGTTTGTACCCGAGAATGTTGGTGTACGTGGTTTGGATATGAGATAGCGCCACACGTCATGAGGGCCCCATGTGCATACCGTGCTCTACTTTACGTACCTTTGACCTCTCGTGACGTAGAGGGTCCATCTATTAACGATGGTTTATACCCGAAGGGTGGAGTGGTTGCCCCTTGTTCTGTTATAGATGGTTTGATTGGCGGAGTTGTTTGGGTTCCCCTATTCCTTTAGCTGTGTGGGCATTCAGTATCACATCCCTTCGTGTTCCCTGATAGGGTTATTGTGGAGTCGGTATGACCAATACTTTATGCGGGCACCGATCCTCTACCCAGGAGGTTATTTCATTAGGGTGCGGAGCCCATTGAGCCCTGGGTGAAGACTCCATAGCCGAGTATCGAGATCATATCTTCCTTCCGCGATCTACCATGACGTGTTTCCCTAGGTAGAGTTCCAGGTATCACCTTGACCCACACTACATGGGAACTGGCCCTCTACTATGTGAGTTGTTCTGGAGTTGGGTCATTGCACGATACCCACTCCATGTTCCTTTGTCCAGGTGGTTTCTTGAAAACCTATTAGGGTTTAACCTCCATTTGGGCTGAGTAGTGGGTTACCCAATGACCTCTTAGGGTTTAAACTCTAGTGGGGCTGGGCAGTGGGTTACCCAACGAACTCTTAGGGTTTACCCTCTAGTGGGGCTGGGCAGTGGGTTACCCGAGGAACTCATAGGGTTTACCCTCCAGCAGGGCTGGGCAGTGGGTTACCCGATGACCTCTTAGGGTTTACCCTCCAACGGGGCTAGGCAGTGGGTTACCCGAAGAACTCTTAGGGTTACCCACCAGCGGGGCTGGGCAGTGGGTTACCTGATGACCTCTTAGAGTTTACCCTCTAGCTGGGCTGGGCAGTCTGTTACCCAATGAATTCTCTCAGACTCAGTCCTTTCTACTATGTTAGTCTGTGGATTTTTTCTATGACTACCAGAGTGAGACCCTTGGTTGTATGGGTTAGTGATGTGACAAATTTGACTTTGAGAAGACCTCTCGACTGTGTGACAGTGACGAGGTGTGGTTTGACTTTCTCCATAACTCTCCAGAATGAGGGGCACTTTCACCACCGAGATGCGTCCTTGTGACGTGACCTAAAAACATGCGGTCGAGTTAGTACCGCCCAAAGCGGATAGTGTCAAGGTGCGATGATTTGAGCCCCATGAATTATAGTTCAAGAAAGATGTGCAGGATACTGGGCATCGATGGTGTTTACTTCTAGGACAGTTGGAAACTCACTTTATTAGGCTGAGCTATGAGATGGAGATCCCCTTACGATCATGTTCAGGTTTCTTGTTTGAGCGTACTAGATATGTGTATACCTTGTTCTAGTACCCACTTATTGGGTTTTGGTTACACTCCTTCCAGGAGAGGCAAAGACGCACAGGGTATGCCACATGATTTCCGTGTCTAGATTCTCGTGGTTGGACGAACCTACTCTCCTGTTATAAGTTTCAAAGGCTCGACAGGAAGTTCATCTTCTCACCGTTTCTAGATCCATGTATTAGGATGATTCTATTTACTTCCTCTTGTTGGGTTGATCTTTACTCTTTACTTCACTCTCTGTTGTAGTCCTTTACTATTCCCTGTTCGATCTACTGCTCACTCTTCGGTACCTCATTTGTTTCTCCCTCAATCCTTCGGGGTATCCTACTGATTATTTTTATACTCACCCATACTTGGGATTTTCCCACACACGGTGTGACCTTGCAGAAAATGGATAGGTTTCTCATGACTACATAGGATCTTAGGAGTTCGAGGTCTTGGACCGCGTGCAGTGGTCGAAGTCGGGTTCTAGGTGTGGGACTCTCCCAACTGTCTTACTTTTGTTTACATGTTACTGGTTTGTGGCACTTTTCTGGTTGGGCGCGTGCTTTGCCCTTTATTTTCTGTTTACCTTCAGCACTCCCTTTACACTTTTTAGAGGTCAATGAACCTTGTTGGTTTGTTTATAGTAGTTGGTACTTCAATTTTCCTTTTACTCTGCACTTTTGCATTGAGTGGGTTGCATGTGTGGGTATAGTTACTTAGGAAATAGCCTCCTCGATTTGTTTAGCCTTTGGAACTTGTATCTAGCCCCTGGCCTATGGATGCAGGCTTAGGGTAGTTGCAGCTCAATCCCGGGTAGGGTCGGGTAGTGATAGGTAGCCTCAAGATGGGTACACTCATTAGTCTTTGATGCATCTTCTGAAAACTCTTCTGGCATATCTCTTTCCACAAGAAAGGTTTTCCATTCTTTTTCAAAGATGAAAAGGGTGCTGCTACTTTGGAAAAGTCAGGTATGAATCTTTAGTAGTACCCAGCCAACCCTAGGAAACTCTGCACCTCGGTCACACTCGTGGGTGGCTCCCAAGAAATCACTGTCTCTATCTTCACTTGATCCACTGCAACTCTAGACTCCGAGATAACGTGTTCTGGAAAGTGGAACTCCCGTATCTAGAACTAGAACTTTGAGAGATTACCATAAGGATGAGTCTCTCAGATTGTATCCAAAACTATCTGCAGATGAGAGGCATTCTCCCCCTCTAACTTTGAGTACACCAATATGTCGTCAATGAAGACCACCATGAAGTGATCGAGGTAAGGCTGGGAGATCCAGTTCATGAGTCCCATGAACACTACTGAGGTGTTTGTGGCACCAAAAGGCATTCCCAAGAACTCATAGTGGCCATACTGGCATCTGAAGGACATCTTTAGTAGATCCTCATCTCGTACCCTAAGCTGATGATAGCCTAATCTGAGGTATATCTTCAAAAACCATCGAGCTCCCTTCATCTAATCGAAGAGATCATCAATCATCGAGAGTGGATACTTTTTCTTCAGAGTCACATAGTTCAAGTGTCGATAGTCAATGTGAAGCCTCAAACTATCATCTTCCTTCTTGGTGAAGAAAATCGGGGCTTCCCATGGAGAAACACTGGGCCATATGAACCCCTTCCCGTACAAGTCCTCTAGTTGTACCCTCAACTCACGAATCTCTGTGGGTGCTATCCGATATGATAGTGTAGATATTGGTGTCATCCGAGGGTATAGGTCAATGTAGAATTCTAACTCTCTGCAAGGAGGTAGTCCAGAAATATCCTCAATAAAGACATCAGCAAACTGGTCCACCACTACAAGATAACTTGGACTCCTCTAGTCAACTGATCTGAGGGTGAGTCTGGCCAACTGAAGGGCGATCAGCTGTACCCTACCCCCAAAAATTCCATCTTAAGCAGAAAAGGTTCCCTTCTATCCCCTAAATGAAAAACTAGTCACATCCTCACAGAAACACCACACTTTGCACCTATAATAGTCGATCTGAGCATGGACTGTGGATAACCTGTCCATTCCCAAGATGACGTCGTAAAGACTCAACACTGCTACTAGGAGATCTCAACTAAAGTTATCACCTCCTAGAGTATGCTCACACTAGCAACACCAGTGATTAATTATCGAATACTCTTCTATAAGAGTCTCTAATCATAAGGATCAAGCCAATGGCTCCACTAGAATCTCTGAGTTCCTAATGAGAGATGTGGAAATAAAAGAGTGATTGAAACCTTTGTCTATAAGAACTCTATCTAGGGTGGATTATGCACATATCATACCTTGAGTCATCTTTGGAGCACCCTGGTCATAGGCCTCAACTACCTAAAGCTGAGCTCGTCCCTATCCACCTACTCCCTCAAGTCGGGGTTGACAACCTTGTTGTGGTGACAATTGAACCTCAAATCACCGCCCACCACCTGCTCAATGAAAAACTCCTCTGCCACATCATCCACCCTTCAGACCTCCTCACTCGAATATATGTCTCTACCTCGGCGGTACCTCGACTGTCTGCTGATCGTTAGTGCGGTGGTTCGAGCAGTCGCAAGCCATGTGACCATGCCCGCCGCACGAGTAGCACAATATTCTCCTCTGCTAACCTCCACTATCTCGTGAGCTCCGTACCTCCAACCCTATATCCCAGGGTCATCCACCAAATGATCTAGCCCTCTTGGGCCTCTTCTTCAACCACCTACTTCCTACTACAGAATACTTGGCTACGTTTCATCTCGTGGCAGCACTTACTCTCGGTGCTTGCTGAGCTAGGAAGCTCTCTACCATAAGTGCTCGCTCTAGCACTCCAGCCTGTATCTATATGTTGTTCGACATCATTGACGCTATAATATCCCTTTAGAGACCATTATTAAAGGTTTGGGCCCTGAAGAAAGGGTCTCGTACCATTTTGGTGCAGTAGTAGGACAGTTCAGTGAATTTCACCGAGTACTGGGATACTATGAGGATGCCCCGATGTAAGTGAAGTTGGGCTTAAATATGCACAAATCGTAGTGTCGATGGTATAAAATCATCCTTTGAGAGGCTCTCAAAGTCCAACCAAGTGAGGGTATCCTCATCATGAAACTAAAGTGTTAGGTTCCACCATCTCCCTGATGTGCCATGAAAGATGGTAGGATTTAGGATCACCATCTGGTCTGCTAGTATCCCAACTAGAAGGAAAATTCTAGCCACAACCTCCGGCTAGTCCTCAGTTGTCAGCAGATCTGTCTCAGCTCAAAACCTCTGAGGCCTCTGCCGCTAGAACTCATGCAACATACTAAGTCATTGTGCACATTATTCTGGTGGGGTCAGTGGCAATTACTTCTTTACGAGTAGTTGTAATACTGGTACACCAATCAAAGGTAACATTTTCGTAAGAGGGAACTAAACCAAATCCTCATCACTCAATGGGTAATTATCATGATCTCTCACTGGAATCCTAGCTACCATTCTATGTGGTGGAATACATTAGAGTAACAGATGTTCCACGGTCAATAAGTTATACCTGATTAGATGACTCAAAATAGATCAAAACAAAAAAAAATCAAACCACACGCAAACTTTGTTTTCGTGTACCGAGTCGGAAATCAGAACATAGGGTACTGGTGTATGGATACGTCGACTACCACACCAACACTAGACTTCATAAACTAAAATACATACTGAAAACACTTAACACTATTACCCAATTGAAATTATTAGGGTCTTAATTCTTTGGTAGAACCAAATAATTTGATACCACTTTGTCACGACCCATCCCCAGGGGCCCGTTTCATGACTATCCCATGCCCTCCTTCCATAGTTTCGGGGATGTCAACTTTCAATGGAAAGGCATATCCCTAAAAGGAGAAGGCATTGTCTTTAAACCTGCAAACACACAAACCAAGTACACAACAAGGGAAAACCACATAGAATAACATTTGAAAGTAAAATTTTTGAGCTGAACCAGAATGGGCTAGTATACAAACCCAACTAAATGAAAGTACAACAAAAAGGAAAAAACAACTCCTGATGTCCTCCATCAAGGATCTTACCTACAGGGAAGCTCGTCACTGCTGCTCTCCATGTCAAATGGGCACCTCCGTACACCGTCTATTCCTAGCTCCCAAATATCGGTCCTAGATGTCCATCATCATCACAAGACACAACAAGGTGCGGGAGAATCCCATGTAGGGATGAGTATAAAAATACACATTAGGGACCCCAAGACCCCCAAAGGTCTCCCAAAATTCTACAATTGGAAAACAAAAAAGCATGATATCCATGAAAAAGGAAGAAGTAAAAGAATCATCTCACACCATGTATATAACATAAATAATTGAAATAATGATGATTACTCATAAAGCTAAATCATCTTATTCCATTCAGAAGTTCCACTGATGTACCAAGAATAATTCATTCTATTGCTGATCCAAATAGGTTTGTAAGTCACTGATCCACACGGGGTCAAAAGTTGTCGGTCAACATAGGGTCTTAAGTCTTCGATCCACATAGGGTCGTAAGTCTTTGATCCACACAGGGTCATAAGTCTCTGGTCCACAATGGGATACTTTAGGGCTGGTCCACACCGGGTCGCGCTACCGCTAATCCATATAGGGTCATAAGTCATCAATCCACACAAAGTTTTATGTCACTGATCCATGATGGGGAAACTCCAAGGCGGTTCCTCATTGGGTCGCGCTACAGTTGATTCACATAGGTTCATCAGTCGTTGATCTACACAAGGTCTTTTTGATTCCAATCTACAATGGGTTTCTCATCACTTGACAGCCAGCCACAGGATTCCCGCACTTTTTGTGGTTCAGTTTCGTAGATTCTTCTTATCAATCCATTTTTCATATTTCAACCACCACGAAGTCTCATTAAGAAGTAACTCGAAGTACCTATATGTCTTAAGGGTTTCAACACAACATATGGGGCATCTATAGGAGGCCCGGTCTGTATGCTATAAGCATTTTAGTACTAAGGGCCTAGTTTTATTCAGGTTCAATCCAACCCGGCCATACACTAACATTATCCAAAACCCAAGTGGGGTATTTCAAAATAAACGCCTCATCCTATGGGTTTCAGCGTCATATACAGTTCTTCAAACAGACTTCTGGTTTAAAAGTTATGGCCCTTTAAGCCAAACATGGTCTGATTGGGGCTGGTTTCCTTCCGACATGACACGGTCTGGGCCGACCCGACCCCATCTGGGTTGACCCGACCCAACCCTCAGGGCCCGGACCAACTCTCTGGGCCCGGCGCAAATTGGCTGGGCCCAATCAGGCCCGTTGGGAAAAGGACCATCCCGGCCAACCCGGTTGGGTGCGGCCTGCCAGGCCGTGGGACCCATCTAACCCGGTAGTTGTGCATGGCCTTATAGCTGGGTGTGGGTCCGCTCCCATCCCGAATGGATGCGGTCTATTTGGGTTATCCAACCAGCAGCACCAGGCAGGCGGTGCTGTCCCAGCTAGCCGGTTCGGTGGAATGATCTAGGGCTAGACACGTAGATGCGGGTCCACTACTACTGTGACTGGAGCCACGATGCGCCACCCACCTTCAATGCGTCCAGTGATGGCTGGCCACCACTGGTCACTGGAACCACCACGCCGAAGGTGCCGCACCGGTGGTGCTTCCGTGAGCTACCGATGAAGCTATAGTGGTCCGATTTCCTTCCCGTCTACGCCTACAGGCCTCCCGGGATGCTGCCTTTACTGCATGGCCCTTGGTTTTTTCCTTTCCACTAGGATTATTTGTTTCCAACAAATAACGCAACAAAACCATGTTTTGTGGAGTTTCTGGGTCTTGTTTGGATCACCCACAGCCTCCACATTAGTGTTTTATCATGGGAAGAATTCAGACATCATCATGATAAAGTTTAAACCAAATTTTAACCTGTATCAACCATGTGCAAGAAGAAAATGAACGAACCATGGATCAACCTTTTAGTCAGTTGATCCGCGTTCATCATATTTTGAAATTAAATGAATAAGATAATTTATATGTCTCTTAAAATTAAAATTTAAACCGCTACTCTGAATACATTGTATTAAATGATGACGAAAGAGGAGAATGTATTGTTCAAAGGTGTTTGACGACATTTGATGATCCTAAATAAAATCCTAATTCTTCCTTGGAGAGGGTTTCCACCAGTTCTTTATTAAGATTTATCCTGTGGTTGTCCATTCCTTTTCACTAACAGTTTGTTTTACATTAGAGTTATATAGTTTCACTCTCATCTAGTCAATGTGATTCTTTAATGAATTAATTACTGAACCCATTAATTACCCGAATGAGTGATTACACAACTAAGTGTCATAGGTTATTAAATGACCTGTTAAGTCTGTGATCCATCAATTGTCACTCAACTGTTTTAAATAAAGAAAAAAATAACTTTTAGTTATTTTACTTTCTTTTTCTAAAATGTCAAAAAATATAACTTTTTCATCAGACTCTTGCGGGTCAAAGTTAAGCTTTGACTAAGTGAATCCTGGCACTGAAAATTCAATGGTGCCCTATGATTTTCAATTTGAGAACAGATTCAAAGTATAGAAACCCTCACTCACACGATTACTGAAATAACCTTAAAAAAGTTCAAAATTCTGTTCCGGGCTCTCTGGGCCTTGGAATCACATGCTATCAATTTTCTCCATCTTGTAATAATGCCATATAATTAAAAAATTATATGGAATATTGGGGTCATTAATGTATTTTAATATCTATATTATTTATTTTCTTCATGAGGATTAAAATTCAAAAATACCAAAGTGGTAATGATTTTATGTTACAATATCTTCGTTTATCCGAATAGTTTTTTATTTTTTTTATAATAATAAAATCTTCTAATCATTACTCCATAAACTCATTATTTTGTCATCCTCTCATTATTAATGAAAATTTTAAGAAATTTTACCATTTTACTACCCTTTGGAATAGAAAACAATTGAGAAAATTTCTTTAGGAGAACTAGATTCTATTTCTCTCTTTGGCCAAAAATCCATTTTCTTCCAAAACCATGATTTATAAAAAAAATAGAAAATATTTTATTATTATCATATTATTTTTAGAAGATATTTTTACCCATATTTTACTTTTTACAATTTTTTTAAGGGAATCGTCATGTTTTCTTCTGAACAATGCATGTTTTGATTTTACCAAAAATATGAAAGGAATATTTATTTTAAAATGAACGACATGAAAGAAAATTTCTGTAATCGTGAAAATTATTTGTTCTGAAGGTTATTTTTTGTTTTAAATGTTATTTTTAAATAAAAATATTTACAAAATTTATTATATTTTATTTTATTTAAAGTTGAAAGGATATTTTCCTCAATAATTTTTTTAATTGATAGATCAAAATCATTTTCCATATAAGATGACATATTTGGAGGTTTCATATTCTTTAATAGGGTTATGATCCAAGGATAAAATTTTTAATATTTATATTACTAGTTTATTTTTATAATGATGTGATATTTTTTAAGCCCATTTATCTTCTGTGGGTTATACCATTATAAAACTCTTATGAAACCCACCTCTTTTCATCTGTTATGATATGATGAAATAATAAAATGATTATGAAACTTGTCTCTTTTACATAGGTTATTATTTGATGAAATGTTCATGAAACCCATTTTATTTCATAAGTTAGGATATAATTAATGATTTATTATAGTGTGGAACACATATGTATGATTTTTGTTATGAGATAGTTGTTACATTATTAGCGAGAACAATGTTTACATTATAACCAAGGATGGTGATTATGTTATAACCAAATATGGGTAGTCCCTATATCTCTCTCCAATGAATTTGGTAACAATTTATATGTTATGAGATAAATAGGAATGGAATGAGGTTGAAATTTTCTTAGTAAAGGAATTTGTTCCCTATGACAGTATTGGGAGTGAACCTTGACTACTATAATGGTTTGGGAAGTGAACCCATTCTAGTATAATGAAAGGGATGCCACTAAGGTTGGTTGTGTGTCCAACCTAGGAGTTGTATCATCCCATGGAGTATCCTTATATGTTTCAATTGTGGTCAACTTGAAGTAATTCCTGATTTTACTACTAAGGAAATGATTCTCTATGCTTATGTATATTCCAAATCTATATCATATTACAATATTATGCTATCATCACTCATGTTATTGGATTCTCTTATGATTATTATAATTTGAACAACTAATATTTATTTCACGAATCAATAATATGATCTTTGATATGAAATTTATAGATTTTAAATGTTATTATCAAGTTATAATACACATAAATTCATGTTATTCTTATGTATTACCCTTAGTTACCCATACTGAGCATCTGATCTCTCCCTTTATTATTTTTTACCAAAGATATAAAGGAATTTATTAATTATGATATGTATATAAAGGGTTCTAGTTATGAAGATCATAGTGGGAGATTATGTAGTTTACCTATAGAACAATTTTTTAGGTATCCATGATTCTAAAGACACTAAACTATTATAGCCCTAAGGCGTGTATTTGGGTAATATAATGAATATTCATACAAAATTATATAACACCTATATAAGATAAGCCCAGTTTACTATAGGTTGTATTAGAGGATAGGTTTTGTTAACCATTGGAAACCAGAATGAGAAAACCATAGTAAGATCCCTTTTTATATTTATATGAATATTTTTAAGGATGCCTCTAAGGACAATTCTAATGATGATTCAATGTATTGTAAAATATCCTGGAATTTTTTTGAAGGATAGAGGGTATGGTTTCTAAGAAATTAAATTCCAACTTGCATATTACAAGTGGCTGTGGATTTAGAAAATAGGTAACTAGGGGTAATAAGTCCAAAAAGTGTTCACTGTGATGGACCCAATCATTAGCTGGTGCACCACAATGGGCCCTACCTCACACCAAGTTTGACAGTCCTTGGGGATTTGCTTCATAAATTAACACAATTATATGAACCATCATTATTCATTTAGATAGATGGTGAATATGAATGAAATTGGTTATTACTAATGTGTCATAGACTTAAAATAATATTTCACAGTTTAGAAATATTATAAGATATTTTTCAGGATTATTTGGTTTCCCACTATGATTAGTGTTTGTCACACTATGTTTTATGGTTTTAGTCAATGGTGGGAAGCATAAAAACATTGTAAACATTGAAATTGGAAGATGATTTTTTAATGAGAATTTGAATGGGAAGATGATTTAACTAACAAATATTGTGATTATACATAATCAGTTATCACAGAACATGATTAACAATGTGCACCTTAAACAACTCTCAGACTCACCAAAGAAGAAAATGATAGAGTTAATTTAGAGATAGTGTAATTGAGATCATGGAGAAAATAATATTCATTTTCCTATATTATGGGAATTTTGAAAGAATATCCTAAAATAATATATAAAACAGAGGGTAAGATGTTATTATTGTTGAATAGAAGGTCATAGAGTGAAAACTTTTCCTGGAGTTCAATGTATTATTTGTGGGGAACATTGGTATTATCCAATACAATTCCCTAATTTAAGAATTAACTTCCTGAACAAGGAATAAAAAAGTCTATGTCAATCATAAAAGTGGATGTATTTGAGTATTTATTTGTTGGAATCCAAGGATTTTATTTAAGTGTTTCCCCAATGGTATTTGGGTTTCATGAATCATGATTATTCTATGGATTATGTTATTTTTCAAAGAATATATTTATCCCTGTAAGATTAACTCAAGAGTCATGTATTCCATAATGGGGTTTTAAGTGTGAGGTTGATCATAATTTCTATTTCTTATAAAGCCCTCATTATATTTTAAGTGATTATATTCTCTTAATGTTATGGGTATTTTTGGAGACATTTATAGATATACAACAGTTCATTTTTGAAGAGGAATTCCTTTTATGGACATATGATTAATTTAATTGGTAACCTTTAGTGTTTATATTTTATTTTATGTTCATTTAATTAAGGGTTATTGAAATATAATAATGTTTTGGAAAAAGTATAAACCACATGTCGGGAGAAATCCTCTAGAATTTGGAAAGGCATCAGGTCTTAAAACCACAAACAAAGGGAGATAAGGGTATAAAACATACCACTGGCCTATATGGAAGATTAATTCTCCTTGGACCACATAAAGAGATATATTTTTGATTATATATATTGATTATTATTAAGTAATATTTGAAGGATAAGAGAGAATGGTTTGAAAGGATACTATGACTATTATCAATACTAGAAAGGAAATGGGAATACATCACCATGGGTTTTGTTGTCGACCTACCAAAAACCTTTAAAAGGAATAATGCTAAAAGGGTTGTAGTTTATCATCTTTTGATGTAATAAATATTAATTTATATCAAAGAATTATTCTCATGGGATTAATTTTATAGGATATACAATAAATAAGTGACAAGGTTGCATGAGGTACCTCATTAAATTGTATCTGATCGGGATCTTAAGTTTACCTTGAGGTTTTGACGAAGTCTACAACGATTTATTGATATAGAGTTGAGTTTGAGAACAATAATTATAATTAAAACCCTTGAGGATATTATAATATATTGTAAAATGGATTTTAAAGGTGGTTGTGATCAAACATCCATCTAGTTGAGTTTCCATATAGTAATATTTTTCACTTATGCATTTATATGGATACTTATGAGTCCCTTTAAACATACTGAAATAAATATTTAAAAAGAGAGATATTGGGACCAAATCCTGATATTAAGATGGTATAGAAGGTTATATCCATTAACAAATATATGAGGACAAAAAATATTGAAATAAATGTTTTGTTGATATTCTCTGATGAAATACAGATATTTAAGATTATGATAATGTCCATTATGAATTTCTTTATGGAAGAATGAAGGGCAAACTAAGCCCTTGATATATGATTCCCATTAAAATACTTGATCTTATCAAGATAGTATCTTATCATTTGGATCATAAAAAACCATTTATAAGGATATTTATGGGTTCCATTGGTCACTACTAAAGAAGTACATACCTAATCCATCACATGTACTAAAATTAGAGGTTATACCACTGGAGCATTAAATTTATTATGCGGTAAAACCAGTAGAGATTATGGATCAAGTAGATAATGTTATACAAAACAATACCACACACCTGGTTAGTGTTTTTTGGGGACACCACTGACATGAGAAAGCTATGTGGGAACCCGATCCCATATTGAAGTATAAGTATCCTTAGTTGCTGGTAAAAAAGTAACAAATTTTGCAGTACAAATTCATATTAAGGGGGTATAATGTAACAGATTTTATTAATTTTTTTCAAATAAATTTAATCTCTTAGATATTTTTTTATAAACAACAATGAATTTAGTTCTTATTATAAAAAATAGATTTTATGTTTCATTTCACACAACATCAATCATATCTCCATTACTTAAAAAAATGTGTTTCTTTGATAGTGTTCATAACATGTGAAACTGAGATTCAGCGAACAATGAAATTATTTTATATTACAATTATATCCTCAATTTTAATTTGTTGGGTATGAATAGTTTTACCCAATTAATGAAATTAATATATAAATTTTCTAATCAATTTGAATTTATTTATAAAATATTATTAAGTAAATAATTATTCGAAGAAAAGTAATTATATTATTTAAAAATATGTTTTCTTCAAAAATGATTTTTTATTATTTTTTTGAAAAATTAATATAATTAATTTATGGATATTTTAAAAAAACTATTTGATAAAATAACCTTCATTATTGAAATTATCATAATGAAATTAACTTATAGTGAATTTTTTTTATGAAAACATTGATTTTTCAACAAATAGTGAAAAACACCATTTTTTATAAAACTAAATTTCATTTTTGATAAATTAAGAAATTTAAATGTACCATTATATTTTAAAGTGACATAACTAGTATTTATTTAAATTTACCCAACCCAATTAATTTTTAATCAACTGTAAGTTGCATATATGTTTATGTTTATTTTTGGATTCGAAAAATGGGGTTTTTTAAACGGTTTTAAAGTGAAAAATGATTCTATATTTTAATAAATTAAAATAATACCTAATGAAAAATGTTTTAAATAAAAATTATAGATTATAAATTGATTAATTTTAATTTATATTAATACAATTATTATAATTATACCAAAATTTAGTATAAAATAATCATTTGCCTGAAAAAAATACACTTCTTGAAAACCTATTTTTTCATCTCAACTGCATAGTTTATTTTAAATTAATTATTTTTGAAGTTTAGAAATTTATTTTTAAAAATAAAATTATTTTTTTAAATAATAATGAAAAAAATTAAATTATGATTTATTTTTTTGAATTTTCTGAAAAGATGATATTTTTAATGAATTGTGAAAGTTACTAAATTTTAGTTGATAACAACTTTTTTGTTTAAATTATTTATGAAAATAAATTTCAATTTAAATTAGGTTTAAAGTAAAATTAGTTTAATTATAAATATATTAATAATATTTATCCCATTTTAATCATTTTCATATTGAAATTGGATATGAAAACATTTTAATTTTTGGAACATTTTTTCTTTGGAAACCAATTTTCACATTAGGTCTTTAGGAAACATTTTAAATTAAATTTTAAAAATTATCTTAATTGAATTTTTAAAAATGGAATTAATATTTTAAATCATAATAATTTATATTTCCTAATTATTGCAACTTATTTTTTGACCAAAATGAATAGTAAGTTCATTAAAATTTGTTTACCACGACAAAGGTAAAGATGGGTTTACTGGGGATTAAACTTAAAAGGTAAGGATTAAAAATAACCCAAAATTAAAAAAAAAATGGATATACATATTTATTCCTTATATATTATTTTATTGAGAAATTTCTATTATTTCATCCTCTTGAAATGAAAAATATATAGGTGAAATTCACTCTTTCAAAAATTATAATTGTACTGCTCACCTCACTTATAAAAGGACACTACTTCTCTTCTCCTATTAGCATATTCAAGCCATTTTTGATCAGAAAATACATACAAAAATAAATTAAAAAATTCCATCCTAGGATCCTTGAATCATTATTTTTTATATAAATCAAACCATGTAATTCTTTACGTGTAAAATTAAGCTGGATACCTGAAGAAGAGTTAACGATCATCAATATGCGTTTCTATTTTCCTTCCTCATCCACCTCCTCTAATTATTATTATCACATGATAATATAATAACCTTAGTATATTCCATGCACTAATAATTTTATGTTAAGGGAATGACTGAAAACCATATCCACTTCCATAAAATGGGTTATGATATCATCCTACATGTGTAATTCCTCACACAACAACATGAACTGATATTATTCTCTTTTCCATTACGACTTTTCATGGATAGAGATAATATATGAATTGTTGTTTTTATATGATATTTATGGTATTATTATATTTATAGAATAATTTTATCACACACACCGTTATTCCCTTCATATTTTGGGATCATTATCACATTAAGAGGGACAAAAATAATAAATCAAAACTTATATGATATAACAAAGCGGTTATTACCCGGAACATAACTTTTATATGGAATTGTTAATAAATGGGTAATAAAAGTTCATAAGAAAATAACATATGGTAATATGTATGTTAATATTATTATATAATAGGTGTTTAATAAAATTATATTTATTATACAAGAGGTTTTAACATGTACGATGGATGTTAAGACTTTAGGTAAGGTATTTTTTCCCCGATTTTCTTTCTTTGGGAAGTATATTATGTTATAAACCTCTATTCATTCATAAAGGGTATATACAACCACTTACAAATAAAATATAATGAATTTATTTATCCTCATTATATTTCAATTTCCATTTTATATTATTCCTTCATCGTGACGATGATTCAAATACACCAATGTGGTAATGATTTAATGTTGCAGTCTCATCATTTATTGGGATTGTTTATTATTATGTTTCTGATGATATAATATTATGATATATATATCAAGGAACTAATTAATTTTGTTATAATATGAATATTAATGATATTTTCATGTAATATTACCAATTTTACACTCTTTGGTACATAAAATAATTGAGAATTTTTTTTAATAAAACTTGACATTATTTATCTCTTCAGTTGGAAATCCGTTTTCTTGAAAAAAAAGAATTTGTATAAAAAAATTAATTTTTTAGTATCCAATTATTTTTAAAAGAAATTTTTATCCATCCTTTACTTTTTACAAGAATATTTTTAAATGAATCTTCATGTCATTTTACAAAAAATCCCAAATTGTATTTTACCAAAAATGTGAAGGGAATCTTTTTTAACATTTATGATATAAATTAAACTTCCCATTATCATGAAAATTATTTATTTTTAATATTTACTTATAATTTTTCTTGTTTATTTTAAATGAAAAATATTTTAAAAATTAGTTATGTTTTGAAAAGAGATTTTCTAATGCAGAAATTATATTTTCCTCAAGAAATGTTTCAAATGAATGATCAAGATTATTTTCTATATAAGATGAAATACTTTGTGGTTACTTGTGTTTCTCTAGGGATATGATCCAATGATTCCAATGTTATTATTTGTTTAATGTTTTTTTATGGTGATGTTATTTTTATGAAACTTCTTTATCTTCCATGGGTTATGTAATGATATAACTCATATGAAAACCAATTCCTTTAATGGGTTATGCTATGATAAAATGATGAAATGATTATGAAACATATCTCTTTTTTCACATGTTATGATATGATGAAATGTTTATGAAAACCATTTATTTCCTAGATTATGATATGGTGAGTTTTTTATGATCTTGTGCCACACATATGTTTAATATTAATTATTTAATGGTAGTTACAATATAACTAAGGAAAATGTTTATATTATAACAAAAAACGGTGGTTATGTTATAACCAAATATGGTTGGGACTTATATCTTCATAGAATGCATTGGGAAA
Organism: Viscum album; assembly: GCA_963277665.1. Lineage (NCBI taxonomy): Eukaryota > Viridiplantae > Streptophyta > Magnoliopsida > Santalales > Viscaceae > Viscum > Viscum album. The sequence goes on along the minus strand of OY728133.1, from coordinate 647,574,551 downwards.
GGATTTATATCTCATGATATAGATAGAATTGGAAAAGAGGGTGAATTCATTACACTATGAGGAAAGGGATTCCACTTGGGATAGTGGTGTGTCCCACCAAGGGTGTGTATCATCCCCTAGAGTTCTATAATATGTATCAATTAAATTACATTAAGAATAATTACAGACCTAACTATCTAGGAAATCACTTTATATGGCTATGTGTATACCAAATCAATGTCTTGTACCAATTTTTTGTGCTCATGGATAATGTCCTTTTATTACCATATGATTCCTGTATTATAAAATGACAATATTTATTCCATGAATCAATATTTTTAACTATGATATATTGGGTATGGTTTTCAAGTGTTAGGATCATATTTTCATACCCTTAGATTCAAGTTATTAATATGTATCTCCCTTGTTTATCATTACTGGGAATATAAGCTCACCCACTCATATTTTTTAAATTCCCTAATATTTTAGGGAATGTATTATGTATGATATGTCTAAGAAGGGATCTATTTATAAAGATCATGGTGGGACTTGATGTATTTACCTATGGATGAGTTATTTATGATTCTATGTTTCTAAAGACACTAAACTAATATGCTTCTTAGGAATATGTTTTGGTAATTTAATGAAAATTCATAAAAATTATGTAAAATATTTGTATAATATGCTTGGGTCTCTGTAGGATAGATCTCTAAATCCTTTGTGAGTAATCTATAAAAATAATGATGATTCCAAAAAATGGGATCTTTCTCCATATACCCATACTTCCTATTCTACAATTTCTGTGTTTATGACATCAATATAATAACATAATATGGATAATTTTTAATGTCTCTATTCATGTATCTCTAAATATTTCATTGTTAAATTGGTTAGAAAACTTTTTTTATCCAACCTACATAGGCACTTATCCCTGTTGGAGACTTGTTTCTAGGCCAATACAATTTGCAAAATGATATCATATAATGGCTAACAATCAAAGACAAATATCCCCAAATCATGATAGATCTAGAGGAATAATTCTTATTACCCATGAAACTCCTCCAAGGTAATATTAGTGATTAGGGAAAGTATTTTCTACCATACTATCCTTCGAGGTAGCTAGTTCTTTTCAAATTTTAGAGTGGGTACGTAAGAATGAATAATGGATGATGGGGGGAATTTGGACAATGATTCTTTAGATGGAATGGTTGGTTGAGCTGATTAAGAAGAAAGAGGAGAAGTTTTATATGATATCTTACGAATTTTTGTATCATGGGTCACTGATATCAAAGTATAATCCTCCTCAAAAAACCATGTCCCACTAATGGAACGTTAGTCACTACAATTATAGTTCTTCCATGTAGGTTCCCCCAAGTCCTTAATATTCTCTTTTTCTACCATAGATATAGGGTTTAGTGAAGGAAAGAACTGGTTCACCTAAAAGACTAGCTGGTTCAATAATCCTCCCATGAAATCTTCCACCCATTCCTAGAAATAGTAACAAGATATGAATATTGGAGCATTTATAGGTAGAAAATAATCTCGTAATTTGTGTCTTCATGTGACAACATAATCTAAAATTGGTGGATAACTCCATGATGTCATTTTCCCTGCACATCCGCTAAGGGATCAAGAGGAACACATTGAATACTATCAAACTTGTTAGTGAACTGATAGGTGGTATATGGATCACTAATAAATAGCTCGTCTACATGGGCTATAAGAACTCCATCCTAGATAGAGATTTTATATGACCTCTCATTGAGAGAACCACCACCATTATAAAGCATTATATATGTCACTGTAGGATAGGGAATGAAGTTTAAATTATCATTATTATTGAATATTTTATTAACCTCATCAAGACCTAGAGGAATCACCTCAACCTCAAAAACATTCCTCAATTTGGGACGGAACAAATCATTTGAGATTCCAATAATGTTATGATATTTGTAACACTATAAATGCTCCCCTAATAAACCAAATAATAATCTTAAAGGGACACCAATCTAAAAATGGATGTTTTATTTTGAATATGACCAAGGAATTTATAAAGGAAATCAAGAGTTGGCACATCTTGATTAAAGGGATTTTCCTCTTCTTATTGGGATATCATCACTAACATTCCTACTCAAATTCCTAAGCATATGTCCTTGACTAGGAAAATCCATCCATTAAAATTCCATGGCTAAAAAACTTCTAGGAAAATACTTGTGGATACCTCCATTATCAATCGGTATCCCCATGAGGCATACTCCCTAACTTCCAGGATGGCCTATTTAGAGACCACATTGTTGAAAACATGTTTGGAATGGAATTGATGAGGTCTTATAGTGGTTGGAAGAGTACAAGTACACTAGAGAAATGTTTTAATCCACTCCTTAAAATTAATTACTGAGAGTAGGTTCATCTCATTTATTATCTTATCCTTCTTGATGGTAATCACATCTCTTTCCATGTTCAGAGTTTTCTATGGGTCATACCAAGCATCCTTAGTATGAATATATTTGTCACAGGTCCCCCCAAGAGGAAGTAACCCTCTCAGAAGGTAAATATCTTAGATTTTAATCCCTACTTTTCCATGAGATATATAGAAGAAGATAGTTTTAGGATATATTTAACTAATTATTTCATTGTGTAGTTTAGATTGATCGTATAGAAAGAACTGAGAATTCCATATCACCTCATAACGATGAATAGTGTGTAACTAGCTAGAGAATTTTTAGAATATCTACCTGACCTATAATGGCCATTCCCATTCATCAGAGATTTTATCTCTATGTATAATGTACCAAATTGAGCTCTAAAATCCTCTATAAATATTATAATTTGAGATGAATATGTTATAATAGGTCTAAGAATTGGTCTTATCGAAGAGATCATAACTATATAAACCCCAAGGGGAGCTATCCAACATATGAGGTAACCCCTATAATGGTACGACAATAGATTAACTATCCTTAGATTCTGTTGTTTGAATAAATTCAAGAGAAGAAAATATCTTGTGATATGTAAGATTATAATTGATCAAAGTAATGGTTGAATCATCCAAAAGATAGAATCCATACAAAGGAGGTTAGTGTGAAAAAGGATAAATCTATTGTTCAGGATGGAGAATCCCCTTCAAAGAATCATTTTGAAGGAACAAATGATACCATGGGTCGACATAATAATTATAGACAATCATATCCCTCTAGATAGATACATCAGAAGAAAACTAAGAACTATAATCCATCTATAAAACCCAAGCACATGTAAGATGAGTGGTGAACCGTTCTAAAAGATGTTCATGACTAAGAAAACATCATGCGAATCACATGAGTAATATAAGGATTCACAATCTAATGACCCTATATAGGTCTTATGAATTGCATAAACCATTTATCATATCATGATCAGATAAACAATTGAAATACTTTTGGTTTTCTAACTATGAGTTAGCCACATAAACCTTGCAATGATCAAGAAATCATGAGATAGAGCTGATAGATCATGTGAAGCCCATGGGGAATCTATGCGGTTGAGAAATTGAGTCAAGGTTTCACCAAATTATCATTGTTTAAGTCATGGATTGTTTGAAAAAATCATCAAGAAAAATCAATCATGTGGATAGATCTTACTATGAAATATCATGAAGCAGTCTTGAAAAGATATTCTTGGGAAGTGTTCTTAAAAAAGATTCTTTTCACAAGATATCAGGAAGTATTCACATTATAGAAGAAATGTTTTGAGAACTGGGAGTTCAATTCACTTGTGGAATTAGTGGCTCCCTTAATCCCCTATTTATATGGTGGTCCATAAAATACCAAATTTCATATGGAAAAAAATTCCACTTGATACACCAATGAGTGTAAGCCTCAAGGATTCAAGAAGGAATTTACTCTCCTCAAAATTTTGTCCTTGACCCTACAGAACATACTCTCGAGAAGGGATTTTTTATAAGCTCACCAAATGAGTATCATCAATTATAGATTTGAATAAATACTTGAAGAATTTATAATATTTTAACTTAATGAAAAAGGAAGGAAGAGCATTATTATAAAGGGACCATGTATCTAGGTCATGAATATCACAATACCTATAATAAGTCCCATGATCACATAAAATTGAGAGGGTAATATGAATATGTCATGATCATCACACGATCTATTCATGATCAAAAAAATCCATTATGGAAAACCCTCATATTCTTGCAAAGGAATCTAGGAAAGCACTGATGATCATTCAAAGGCTGCATGGTGAGCTCCTCTGATCATGCGACATATTAGGAAAAGAATTCCCAAAAATCCGATGAAGTTGATAATAAAATGAGGAAATAATTATAAAAATATGGAGGATTAATGTGGTCAAATTTGAAATATTTATTATGGGAATTGGTTATGTTCCTCATGTGATCACCATTAATCACGTGAGGGACCTTTGATATGCCTTTTTGATCTTGAAGTCCCCCCAGGAGAATACATCATGGTCTCATGAATGACATCAAAAAACACAAATTGATAATATTAAGGTCCCAAAGAAACTCTCCCTTGATCTTGTGAAATCATCTTTGACAAGTATCATGATCTCATAAAAGACTCATTGACATGTTAACCTAGTCATAGAAAGCTTCTTCAAAATGTATTCATGATAATGTGAAATCTCTTTAAAAATATGAGTGTCTAATGAATTTAGAAAAGCGATTCCATATTAATAATAATAATAATTTATATTATATAATAATGTTCACTTACTGTTTTACCAAAATTAATTATGAAAACATTAAAAATTATTTTCCATTATTAAGTTAAAAATGAGTTTACCTAGGGGTTAAACTAAATATTTAAGGGTAAGAATAAACAAAAACATATCCAACACCCACTGCATGGAAATATTTGGAACATATATATTATATTATATATAATTCTCTCTTATTGGAACCATATTATATAAAAAACATGGGTGGAATTTTTTATTTCAAAAATTACAAGTGTACCACTCACCTCACATATTAAAGGCCAAAACGTCTCTTCTCCTCTTCCAACCTTCAATAAATTTTGGATTAGAAAATACCTACCAAAATCACTTCCAAAATTCCCCCATTAATTTTAATAAACCTGATTTTAGATATAAATACATCCATGAAGTCTTTTGGTACAATCCTAAAGAGAATACCTGAATAAATGGTACCTCTCAACAACAATTGTTTTTTTTATTTCCCCCTTCGTCTCCTTAAATTATTATTGTATCATGATAATATAATAACCTTAATGTATTAAATATAATTATATTATATTTTGTTAATGAAATAACTTAAAACCATCTCAATTTCCATCAAACGGGTTACAAAATCATCTTTCATGTGTATGACAAACTACCTCCTCACAAACCGATGTCATTCGATTTAATGAACATATGTGATATATATGACATAAAATTATTATATGATGATAATCTATCATTTAAATTTGTTTTATTCAATCCAATATTTAAATAGAAACTTATTTCATTCAAACATACAACCTACCATCTACACAAACGGTGTATTTTATTTTCTATAAATAAATGTTATTGGTTAATCTAAATAAATATACAATGAATATATATGATATCTATATCCTAGTTAACATTCTATAAATTTTTGAAATCATGATCAGCGTAAGAGTACCAAAAATAAAAAATCAAAACTTATATGGAAAATAAGCAGTTAAAACTCAAAACCCAACCTTATCATGGAATTTTTATTAAAATTGTAATAAAAGGTTATAAGAAAATACTATATGGTATAAAATATGTAAATATTTTTATGTAATAGGTTTATAATATATTTATATTAATTATACATGATTTTGAATGTGTACGATAAAAATCAAGATTTAAGGTAAATGATTTTTATTTTAATTTTCCTTCATTGAGATGTATGTTATGTAATGCACCTATATTATTTCATGAGGTTTATATACCTACACTTTTAAATGTAATATAATGAATCTATTAATGTTCATGATATTTTATGTTCCATTTTATTTTATTCCTTCATGTGGATTACAATTAAAATATACTAAAGTGGTAATGATTTTATGTTATAATCTCATCTTTTTTTGAGAATTATTTTATTTTGTTTTTAATGATAAAATCTTAAAAAAATCTCTCCATAAACTCATTAATTTTTTTATCCTTTGGTTATTAATGAAATTTTCATGTAATATTACTATTTTCCCACAATTTTTTACTTAAAAGGATTGAGAAAATTTCTTCTAGAAAACTTAACTTTATTTCTATCTTCAGTTGGAAATTCTTTTTCTTCAAAACATTGATTAAAAAAATTCAGAAATATATTTTATATTATAAAATGATTTTTAGATGAAATTTTTACCCGTGTTTGGATTTTTGAATTTTTTTTTTGAAATGAATCATCCTATTTTTTTTTCAAATAATGCTCGTTTTTATTTTACTGAAAATTTTAAAGGAATGTTTATTTTAAAATGAATGACTTGTATGAAACTTCCCATAATCCTGAAAAATATTTTCTTTGTAGATTTTTCTTATTTTTTTAAGGTTATATTAAAAATGATTTATGTTTTAATTTTTTTTTTAAAAAGTTGAATAGATATTTTCCTCAAAAAATGTTTTAATTTATCGATCAAAATAATCTTCCATATAAGATGACATCCTTTGAGGTTACTTATTTTATACTGAGATCCAAGGATAACATTTTTAATATTTATACGACTAGTTTATGTTTATAATGATGTGATGTTTATGGAACCCATTTTTATTATATAGGTTATACCGTGATAAAACTCTTACAAAACCACATTCTTTTTATGAGATATGCTATGATGAAATGATGAAATGATTACAAAATATTTATCTTTTAAATAGGCTATGATATGATGAAAGTTTTATAAAAGCCATTTTATTTCATGGGTTCTGATATAATGAATGTTTTAGGATATTATGGAACACATGTATATGATTTTAATTATGTGACTGTGTTTACATTATTAGTAAGAACGACGTTTACATTATAACCAAGGATGGTTGTTACATTGTATCCAAATATGGGTGGAACCTATATCTCCCTAAAATGAATTGCTTAAAAATTTATAAATCAAGAGATAAATAGTAATGGAATGGGAGTGAACCTAGTGCAATGAAATTTGTTCACTACATCAATGTTGGGAGTGAACCTTGACTACTGTGATGGTTTGGGGAGTGATCCCATTCCACTATAAGAAAAGGGATTCCAATAGGGATAGTGGTGTGTCTCACCCAAGAGGTGTATCAGCCTAGGGAGTTTCTATATATGCTTCAATTATAGCCCACTTGAAATAATTCCTGACTTGACTACTAAGGAAATTATTTTCTATTCTTATTTGTATTCTAAATATATATCTTGTAACAATATTATGATACATGGCTCATGTTCTTTGATTATATTATGATTAATATCTTATAAACTAGTAATATGTTCACCATGATTCAAGATTATGATATTTGATATTATGTGTATGGATTTTAAATGTTATTCTCATGTTCTCATACACTGAAATTCATGTTATTATTATTTATTACCCTTGTTTACCCTTATAGAGCATATGAGCTTTCCAATTATTATGTTTTATTTCCCCAGGTTTTGAAGAAATGTATTATGTATGATATATCTAAGAAGGGTTATAGTTATGAAGATCATAGTGGGATAAGATGTAGTTTACCTATGTATCAAATTTTTATGTTTCCAAGATTCCAAATACACTAAACTACTATTGATCTATGGCATTTCTTTGTATAATGTAATGAATATTCATAAAAAATTATGTAATATATTTGTATGATAAGCCTGGGTCACTATAGTTTGTATTAGAGAATTTGTTTAGTTAACCATTTGAAACTAGAATGAAAAAACCTTAGTGAGATCCCTAGGAATATTTATAAAGATGTTTCTATGGATCCCCATAAGGATAAGTCTATAGATGAGTGAAAGTATAGGAAAATTTCTTGGAAGGATAGAGGGGGAGGATTCTAGGAAATTACATCTCTATTTGGATACTAAAAGTGGTTCTGGATCAGGAACATAGGTATCTAGGGGTAATAACTCCAAAAAGGTGCATTGTGTTGGACTTGATCGTCAGTTAGTGCACCACAATGGACCTTTCCACACACCTGGGTTGACACTCCTTGGGGATATGATTTGGAAATTAACAAATTCCTTATGAACCATCATTAATTATTTAAATATATGGTGACTATGAATTATATTGGTTATGACTAAGGTGTTATAAATTTAAAATAATATCTCATATTTGCGAAATATTACACGTGATTTTTCATGATTATTTGGTTTCCCACTATAATTAGTGTTTCCCACACTATGTTTTTGTGTTTTAGTCAATGGTAGGAAGCAGAAGGAACAAGGTTAAAATTGAAATTGGTAGATGATTTTATAATGATAATTTTAATAATAAGATTATTGGAGTGAAAAATATTGTGATTATACATAATAAGTTATCACTGAACATGATTTAAAATGTGCACCCAAAACGACTCTCAGATACCCCAAGATGAGAAAAGGATAGAGTTAACTGAGAGTTGGTGTAATGGATACCATTAATAATAGAATATTCGGTTTCTTATATTTTAATAATGTGGGAAGACTAACCTATAAGAATATCTAAAATGGAGGAGAAGATTTTTTCGATGCAGAAAAGAAGGTCATACAGTGAAAAATGTTCAAGGAATTCAATGTCTTATGTGTGGGGAGTATGTGAATTATCCAACTCAATATGCTTAAATAAGAATTAAATTATTGGTCAAGGAATTCCAAATTACTTATCAATCATTAAAGTGGATTAATTTGATTATTTATATATTAGAATCCAATGATTTTGGTATAGAATTTTAAACCCAATGGTAGTTGGGTTTAAGGAATCATGAAACTTCTACGGATTATAACATTTTTGAAAGAATATATTTATCCATGTAATATTAACTCAAGAGTTTTATATTCCATGAAGGGTTTATAAGTTTTAGATAAATCATAAGTTCAATGTATTATAAATCCCTCATCAGGTTTTACATGATTACATCGTTTCAATATTATGGGTATTTTGGAGAAATTTATAGAAATACAACCCTTCTTTTTTGAAGAGGAATGTCATTAATGGACATATTATTAAAGTTATTTGTAGCCTTTTGTGTTTATATTTTATTTTAAGTTAAGGTAAACAAGTGTTATTTAAATTTCAATTTTTTTTGGAAAATGTATGATCCCAATGCCAGGAGACAACCTATTAAATCCAGAAATGCATCAGTGCTAGAACCCACAACAGAAGGGATATAAGGGTATGAAACCAGCCACTAACCTATATGGATATTAATTCTCATGGGACAAATTTAAAAGATATATTTTTTATCATGAATATTGATTCTTAGTAATTCATTATTCAATACTAAGAGATAGAGATATAAAAGGATACTATGACCATTCTCCATACTAGAAAGGAAATGGGAATACATCGCCATGTGAATTGTTATAAAACTCTCAAATATATGTAAAGGTGATAATTATAATTTATTTTTTTCATCATAATATAAAGTCATAAATATTTATCTATATTAGAGAATATTTATTTTGGGATATTTTTAATAGAATATACATTAATGAAGTTAAAATAAAGGACACTATAAAATATTCAAGGACTAAAAAATATTGAAAAAAATGTTATATTGAAAATCCTCAATGAAATACAGACTTTTAGGTTTATGATAATGTCATAATTGGAATTTCTCTATGGAATAAATAAGGCCCAACTAAGCCCAAGATATATTAGTCCCATTAAAATATGTAATCATATCGAGATAATATATTATAATTTGGAACTTAATCCAATCTTATATATTGTTTGTGATGAGTTAAATTGGTCAATCTAGAAGACTTACATACATGATCTATCATATGTACTAAAATTAGAGTTTATACCTATAGAGATTAAAATATATTATGAGGTATAACTGGTAGAGATTCTCAATCAAATAGATAATGTTCTAGAAAACCAGACCACTTTCCTGGTTAGTGTTTTTTGTGGAAACCACTAGTTGATGAAGCAATGTGGGAAACTTATCTCATAATGAGGTAGAATTATTCTTATTTTTTGGAACAAAAGTAACAAATTTATAGGGAGAAATTTATTTTAAGGGGTTATAATGTAACACCTTGAAATTTTGTGATATTTTTTCAAATAAATTTAATCATTTCCATATTTTCATTACACACAATACTAAGCTGGATGTGTATTAGAAAAAAATTAATATTATGTTTCATTATACACAAAATATATTTTAGCTTATGTTACACACAATAATGTGTTTTTTTGATAGCATTCATAACATGTGACACCGAGGTTCAACATACTATAGAATTATATTATATGACCATTATATCTTCACTCTGAAATTAGTGGATATAAATAGTATTAAAAAATTTATGAAATAAATATATACATTTTCTACTCAATTTTAATTTATTAATAAATCATTATTAAATAATTTATCAATTATAAAATAGTAATTATATTATTCGAAAATATGTTTTCTTCAAAAATAATTTTAATTTATTTTAGGAAAAAAATTATAATTAATTTACAGATATTTTATAAAATATGTTTGATAAAATAATGTTCATTTTTGAAATTATCATATAGAAAATAACATATGCTAATTTTTTTTTATTTTTCAGAAAATATTTATTTTTCGATGAATAGTGAAAAATACCAATTGCCGTAGAACTACATTTTATTTTTGATAAATTAATTAATTTAAATGTACCATTATTTTTTCATGTAAAATAATTGGAATTTATTTAAATTTACACAAATTAATTAATTTTTAATAACCTTTACATTTTATATAAGTTTATGTTTATTTCTAGGTTTGAAAACTGGGTTTCCCCAAAAAAACTATTTTAAAGTGAAAAATAGTTCTCTATTTTAATCAATTAAAATAATCTAAAATGAAGAAAACTTTAAAGTAAATTTATAGATTATATTTTTATAAATATTAATTGATATTAATATAATTATTATCATTAGAAAAAAATTTAATATGAAATAATCTTCTTGAAAAAAACACACTTCTCAAAAACCTACTTTTTCATCGCAACTCTTTGTTTTAATTTGAATTTAATTTTTATGAATTTTAGAAATTTGATTTCAAAAAAGAAAATATAATTATTAAATAATAATTAAAAAATTATATTAGAGTTAATGTTTTATAATTTTTTGAAATGATTAATTTTTTGATGAATTGTGCAAAATAATGAATTTAAATTTACAAAAGTTTTTTGTTTAAATTAGTTATAAAAATAAATTATATTTTAAATTATGTTTAAAGTAAAATTAGTTTAATTATATATCTATTAATCCAATTTAGGCCATTTTAATCAATTTTAGTTTGAAATCAGATATAAAAACATTTTATATTTTTGAAATTTTTTCTTTGGAAACCGACTTTCTCATCGGGTCTTCCAGAAACATTTTAAATTTAAATTTTCATATTATGTGACTTGAATTTGAAAAAATGGTTTAAATATTTGGAATCATAATTATTTATTTTATCGTATAATTTCAACATAATTTCTGACCAAAATGAATAGTGAAAGCAATAAAAATTATTTAGTATGACCTAGGTAAAAATTGGTTTACAGGGGTGTTAAACTAAATATATAAGGATTAAAAATAACCCAAAAATTTTCCAAAATAAATTTTATTGACATATTTCTACCTTATATGTTATTTTTTTTGAATTTTTTATTTTTGGATCCTTTTTAAATGGAAAAAACATTGGTGGGATTATTTCTTTCAAAAATTACAATGGTGCCACTCACCTCACTTATAAAAGGCCACTGGTTCTCCTCTTTACTTCACATTTTCAAACCATTTTTTCTCACACAATCAATACCCAAATAAATACGAAAATTTCACCGTATTATCCTAGAACCATTATTTTTTATATAAATCCATGCAAAGATGGCTTTTGGTGAAAACCTATGGTGGATACCCGAATGAGAGTTAATAATCATCAACGGGCATTTTTTTATTTTCTCCTCCACCTCCGTCAATCATTATTATACCATGATGATATAATAACCTAGTTATATTCTATATATTGAGATTTTTTTATGTTATGGGAATCACCAACAACCATCTCCACTTCTATAAAATTGGTTAGGATATCATCCATCATGTGTAATGTGGTTTACTGCTACATGAATCGATATTATTTGCTTTTCCTTTACCTCATTTCTTGGTTGGAAATAATGATGGAATAATTGATTATTTATAAAATTTATGGTATTAGTATACTTCTTGAATAATATTATCACTCATAACATTATGGTCTTTATATTGTGTGATTATGATAACTTCGCTCATGTGTACGTCGGACTATCTCCTCGTGAAGCGATGTGATTTATTTATGATTAATGGAAGGTATGAAGGATCATTTCAATGAAAATATTTTATATACATTTAATAAAACTTATTTTTGAATTATAATACATCAATTATTTTTTTAATCCCACAAGAAAATGGAAACAACATTCATGCATATGTACGACTTATCTTCTCCATGAACAAGGTATTTCATTTTTTATCTCCAAAATTTATGGATTACTATAAATAAAATTATACTGAATATGTATGTTATTTATATCATGGTTAAAATTATGGATATAATGAAATAATGATCACAATAAGAGGCCCAAAAATAAAAAATCAAAACATATATGAAATAACAAAGTGGTTATTACCTGTAACGTAATGTTTACATGAAATTGTTAATAAAAAGGTAATAAAAGTTCATAAGAAAATAATATATGATAATATATATATAAATGTTTTTATATAATAAGTAATTAATAATATTATATTTATTATACATGAGGTTTTTACATTTACGAGGGAAGTGAAGGCTTAAGGTAATGGATTTTTATATCAATTTTCCTTATTTGAGATGTACATTTTTTATTCAAAAATATTATTTAATGAGGTTTGTATAAAACCCCATTTTATATGTAACATCATGAGTTTATTAATTCTAATAATATTTTAGTTTCCATTTTATTTTATTCTTTCACTGGGATTATTATTCAAAGATACCAAAGTGGTGATGATTTAATGTTTCAATCTCGTCATTTATTGGGATTATTTATGATTATGTTTATGATGATATAATATTATGATACATATCTCAAGGATTTAATGAAGTTTATTATAATATGTATATTAATGATATTTTCATTTTATAGTACCATTTTTACAATCGTTGGTAAATAAAACAATTGATAAAATGTTTTTAATAAAACCCGTTATTATTTATCTCTTCAGTCATAATTCAATTTTCATCTAAAACCATGATTTCTAAAAAAGTTTTCAAATTTTTTATTAAGCTCCAATTATTTTTAAAATATATTTTTACCCATGTTTTACTTTTTACAAGAATATTTTGAAATGAATATGCATGTCATTATCCAAACAATTCCCATTTTTCTTTTACCAAAAATATGAAAGGAATATTTATTTTAACATTTACAATATGAATGAAACTTTACATCATAATGACCATTATTTTTATTTTATGTTTCTTTTATAATATTTAAATTTTATTTAAAATGAAAAATAATTTAAAAATGATTTATGTTTTTAAAATTGATTTGCAACGTAGAAAATATAGTTTTATCAAGAAATGTTTTAAACAATTGATCAAGATATTTTTCAAAATAAGATGAAATATATTATGGTTAGCTATGTTTTACTAGGATATGATCCATAGATAACATTCTTATTTATTTACTGAATGTTTTTTGTTTATGATGATGTGATGTTTATGAAACTTGTTTCTCTTCAACAAGTTATACAATGAAATAACATTTATGAAACCTGCTTTTTTTAATGGGTTATGCTATGATGAAATGATAAAATTATTATGAAAATGATCTATTTTTCACAAGTCATGTTATGATGAAATGTTTATGAAAGCCATTTATTTCATGTATTATAATATGATTTGTTTTTATCATCTTGTGGCACACATATGTGTGATTTTCATTATGTGATGGTGGTTACATTATAACCAAGGACAATGGTTAATTTATAACCAAAGAATGTTGTTACATTATAACCAAATGTGGTTGGGACCTATATCTACCTACAATGCGTTGGATAATGATTTATATATCATGGAATAGAATTAATTGAAAAAGGGAGTGATCCAAATTCCGTGATAGACTTTTTCCGCTATATTGGTATTGGGAGTGAACCATGCCCTCTATGATGCAATGGGGAGTGAACCCATTCCACTATGAGGAAGGGGATTCCATTGGGGATGGTGGTGTGATCCACCCATTATGTGTATATACCCATAGAGTTCCAAAATTTGTTTCAATTATAGTACACTAAAAATAATTCTAGACCTAACTACTGAGGAAATCATTTTCTTTCCTTATGTGTATGAAAAATCTATATCTTTTTCCAATGTTATATGCTCATGGGTCATGTTATTTTATTCCATTATGATTATTTTATTATTAAATTCCAATATTTATTTCATGAATCATGATTGTTATATTTTATATGAATGGTATGGTTTTCAGCTTTTATGTTCATGTTTTCATACCCTAACATTCATGTTATTGATATGTCTCTCCCTTGATTACCCTTACTGAGTATATGAGTTCACCCATTATTATTTTTCCATTACCTAATATTTTAAGGAATTTATAATATATGTTACATTTAATAAGGAATCTAGTTATTAAGATAATAGAGGGAGATGTTGTAGTTTACCTATGGACCCATTATTTAGGATTTCTATGTTTCCAAAGGCACTAAAATGTTATGGTGCTGAGGTATATATTATTGTAATGTAATGAATATTCATAAAAATAATATAATATTTAAGTATAATAAGCCTATGTTTCTCTATGATAAATATTCAGATTCTTTATGACTAATCTCTAATAAATATGTTGATGACATGAAATGGGATATTGTGCCAGCTACCACACTTCATATTCTACAATTTTGGTGGTCAGGACATCAATATAAACACACAAATGAGAGAATGTTTTATGTCTCTACTCATGTATATCCAAATGTTCCATTCTTAACTAGTTTATAGAAATTTTTCCCTCAACGTTATGTCGGTCCTTCTCCCTATTGGATAGTTATGTATGGTCTAATACAGTTTGTAGCACGATATCTTATAATGACTGACAGTCAAAGACACTTATCCCTAAATCATGACAGATCTAGATGAATCATTATTATTTTCCATGAAACTCCTCCAAAGTAATCTTAGTTATTTGGGTAAGTATTTTCTACCATACTATCCCTCATGGTACTTGATTCTCTAAAACCATTAGAGTGGGTACATAACAAGGAACAATGGGAAATGGAGGGAATTTGGACAACAATTATTTTAATAGAATGGTTGGTTGAGATGATTAAGAATAAGGGGAATAAGTTTTAGGTTGTCTTTTCTTAATTGCGGCATCTTTAGTCGCAAGTATCAAAGGACCATCCTACTCCAAAAACTATATCCTACTAATGGGATATTAGTCACTATATTGAGATTGCTTCTATAGAGGTTCCCCCACATCCTGAATCAACTCCTTTTCTTCTATATATATGGGGTTCATTGATTCACAGAGCTTGTTCATCTAAAAAACCAGTCAATTCAATAATCCTCATAGGATATCTTCCACCCATTTTTGGTAATAATAACACGAAATGAATATAGGAGAATCGATAGGCAAAAGAATAATATCTGCATTTCTGTCTTCATGTGCCAACATAATCCCAAGTTGGAGGATAAGTGTCAGATGTCATTTCCCCTGCACACTAGCTAATGGAATGAGAGAAAACCTTTTAATAATTCCAAACTACTTAGTGAACTCATAGGGGGTATATGAATCACTGATAATCATCACTCCTATATGGGCCACAAGAACCCCATTTTGGATAGAGATTTTATATGACCTCTCATTGAGAGAACCACCACCATTAAAAAACAATATCCCAGTCAGTGTAGGGTAGATAATGAAGTTGAAATGATCATACTGGATGAACATGTGAATAAACTTTTAGATACCTAGTGGCATCATCTCAACTTGAGAAACATTCCACAATTTGGGTTGGA
The DNA here is from genome assembly GCA_963277665.1 of Viscum album. Taxonomy (NCBI): domain Eukaryota; kingdom Viridiplantae; phylum Streptophyta; class Magnoliopsida; order Santalales; family Viscaceae; genus Viscum; species Viscum album. The sequence continues at coordinate 647,558,396 of OY728133.1, read as the reverse complement.
ACAAATCATTTGACATTCTAATAGTGTTATGATATTTGTAACACTGGAAATTCTCCCATAACCAGCCGAATAATAATTGTAAAGGGAAAAAATATGATAAGGGATGTTTCATTATTGAATATGATCAATGAATTGATAAAGGCAAGAAAGAGTTGGCACATCTATATTAAGGGGTTGTCCCTCTTCGAACTAGGACACCATCATAAACAAACCTACTCAAATTCCAATATAAGAGTCTACAAATGGGAAAATCCATCTATTAAAATAACATGGCTAAAGAAACCTTCTTTCCAAAGTCTTGGGGAAACCTCCACTATCACCCGATATCCCCATGTGGAATACTCTTTATCTTTAACGAAGACCCATTTATAGACCAAACTATTGTAAAACTATTTGGAATGGAATTGGTGAGGTTGTATAGTGGTTGGAAGAGTACAAATATTATAGAGAAAGATGTCGATCTAGTCCTTAAAATGGATGAATGAGAGTAGGTTCATCTAATTTCTTATCTTGTCCTCCGTGATGATGATCATGTGTCTTTACAGTGTTAGAGTTTTTTTAGGGTAATACAAAACATACTTAGTAGGAATACAGTTTTCACAGGTCTCCCCAATGTGAGGTATCCCTCCATGTCTATTAATATCCCAGAGTTTATTCCCTAGGTTTCCATGATATATATGGATGGAGTTAGTGTTAGAACACCTGTAAGTAATTAGATCCTTATGTAGTTCATATTTAAGGTGCAGAACTAACTGAGAAGTCTATTCCACCTAAAAAACATGAACAGTGTGCAATTGGTTGGAGAATTTTGATCATATCAAATGAAGAAGCCTATTCATTAGAGAAGTTAACTCCAGATATCAAGTTCCACATTAACCTCTAAACTCTTCTATAATTATTATAATATGATATGATTATACTCTAATATTTGTAATAAGGTTCTTTATTGGATAGATCATAACCATATACACCCCAAGGGGAGTTTTCCAACAAATGAGATAACCCCTAGAGTGATGAAAAAAACTAATTGACTATCCTTATACATTTTTGTTTGAATAAAGTCAATAGAAGACAACATATTGTTAGATGAAAGAATATAATCAAGTAAAATAATGGTTTTATCATCAAAAATAACAAATTTAAACAAAAGTTGTTCACGTAAAAAAGGATAGATTTGTTATTTGGGAAGGAGAATCCCCTTCAAAGACTCATTGTCAAAAAAAAAACTTGATATCGTCTGATGACATAATGATTATCGATAATCATATCCCTCTATATTGATTAATCAAAAGACTTATAATAACTATAATACATCTATAAATTATAATAACCACATGTGAGATGGGTGGTAAACCCTTACAAAATAGGTTCATGACTCAGAAAGTACCATTCAAACCACATGTACCATACAAGGATCCAAAATCTCAGGACCCGCCAAAAGACTTGTGAATCACATGTCCCATAAAGAATCTCATGATCATATAAAAAATGAAATACTTGTGGTTGTCTAAGCATGACGTTGTCACATGAACTGTGCAATGATCAATAAATCAGGTGATAGATTTAATAGATTATATGAAGCCCATGGGGCACTTATGCAGTCAAGAACATAGATTATGGTTCCACCAAATGACCATTGTTTAAGTCATTGATTTTTTGAATAATCAATGAGATAATTTAGTCACATGGTGATATTTTTTGATCAAATTTTGTTAATAAGTCTTGAAAAGTGGATATTGAGTTGTGTTCTTGAGAAAAGAGTCTTTTATCAATGTATCGTGAAGCGGTCACAAAATAAAGAAATATTAAGATCTCTAGGAGTTCAATTCATCAGTAAAATTAGTGGGTCCCTCCCTCCCTTATTTATAGTATTGTTTCCAAAATACCAAATGTAACCTGGAAGACCAAACACCACTAGAGACACCGATCAGTGGAAGCCTCAAGGGCTTAAGAAGTTATTTAATCTCCTCAAAAATGATTCCTTTTCCATATAAACCTTACTCCTAAGTGGGTAATTTTTTGATTACCACAAAATTATTATAAAAAACTCTATAGTTGAATAAATACCTTAATAATGTATATTATTTTAACCTCAAAAAATGGTGGAGGATCATTGTTACAAGGGGATGATGTGTCTAGGTCATGAATATCGCATGACCCTGAAGAAGACACATGATCACATTAACCTGAGAGGGTCATATGAACAGGTCATGATCTTTACATGATATATTCATGATTACAAAAATCCCTTATAGAAAACCCTTTTATTCAAGAAAAGAAATCTGGGAAAGTACTAATGATCATATGAAGGCCGCCCGATGAGCTCTTCTAATCATGTGAAATATTTGGAAAAAAATTCTCAACAATCACCCGAAGATAATTATAATATAAGGGAATAATTATCAAAATATTAGTGGCTTCATGTGGTCAAATTTACACTATTTTCCATGGGAATTGGTTATGCATCTTATGTAATCACAATTTATCACATGAATACTCTATGGAATGCCATCTTGATCTCAAAAATCCCTCGATGACAATCCATCATAGTCTGGAAAATGGCCTCCAAAAAAACCCAAATAAATCTTATGAAGGGCCTTAGGAATGTATCACATGACAATGAGAAAGCATCTTTAATAATAATCATGATCACATTAAATACTCCTAGACATGTCAAACTAGTATTGAAAGTTTCATTGAAATTTATTCAAGATAATATGAAATATAATTGAAAATTTGAGTGGCCAATGAATATGGTTATGACATAGTGTTCTTATGGTTTTCATTTATCATGTGATTCCACGAATGACCTATGAAAATATCACATGACAAGATTGATGTGATAAACCCAACAACAACTCATTCCCATATCTATGATATATTTTCTCTCTAAGGTGTCATAATACTAGATTGATGATTCCTATAAATTCATCCTCTCAGCACAAAAAAATACAGACCCATTGAACATATAAAAGAATACCTCTTAGATTATAAAGCCACAAAATCGCAAGGTTCTTTCACTTGGTAAAATTGGGTTAATGAACTAATTGAATACATTTAATGAAAATAAACCTAGCAAGATCGACCAACTTATCAAATTTAGGACCACTGGAGCACTGACCAAATTATATGAAAGATTTTCTATGTGTCAATTTTTTTACTCAAAACCTCAACAACATAATTCCTAAAGAAAATTGAGGCATAAAAAAATTGAAAACTAAAAAGGATAGAAACTTTATATAAGGATGAATATATAATTTTTTATATTAATTCAGTATATGATTCTCATCTCCTATTCAAATCATGATACATTTATCGAACGTGTTGGAAAAGTCATGAGAATTCCTCCAGATATGGTGGTCAGACCATGCGATGGCCTTTCCGAATGTCGTTCTTGATCATGCAATACCCATGGATGTGTCTGTAATGATTATAAGAATACCCTTGAACATGTTAGTCAAGTCACATTAATACCCTCAGACATGTCATCCATGTCATTTGAAGACCCTGGGATATATCATCTAGATCATTTAAAGTCCTCTAAACATTCCAACTTGATCATGTGACTCCCTTCCATTATATCAACACTGATTACACAACACCCTTGTACGTGTCTATTTTGAAAATGTGAAGAACCATTGATGTGTCATTTGAGCCATGTGATAGTCTTTCAAAAAGGTTAGTAAGACCCAATGATAGACCTCTGACATGTCTGCTTCAATTATGAAAACCACCTTGGGACAAGTGATCCTTTCTACACAGACAATTTGGACATGTCATACGGACACCCAAGACATGTTAGGAATAGGCCCCCCAACATGTCAAGCATGTGAGGAAGACTCCCCTAGGTATATGATACCTATTTCTATTAAACATATTTGAAAATTCCCTAAACTAAACTATGAGGACTCTGATTCCCATCAAAATATGATATGTAAGATGCCTTCCTATGTTCAGATCTTCAATGGATATCCACCATGTTTTATTTCCCTCAATATTTCAAATATTTTTTACTGGAAGGATTGAATTACACTATAAGTATACAACCATTAATTTTTATATGAATTTAAATGATGTGGGATTATACATGGGTTTCCCTTCATGTGTAATCCCCAAACCTACCCTCAGGTACCTCAAACCCTCATCGTTTTAGGGATGAGTTAAACTATAGAAAATTTTATTCTTTCAATAAGTAGGATATGTAAGAAACATTTATAAGTCCTAATCACAACCTCAAGTATCCTATAAGGGTCACCCTAGTGAATTAGTCTCATATACATATGTGGTGAGTCTAATTACGTTATATCCCTTATTTATCACACTAATATTGAGTCACTTTGGGTATGGGATTTGAAATGGTCATATCATTCATATCATAAATCTCCTACATCCAGGACAACCTCTGTGTGAAAATACCCATTATGTGGAATTATAATAACATTCCAATTTAAGATAATCCACATCATTGTAAATCCCAAAGGCATTTCAATATTGGTAAACGTTGTGGAAATTAGCCTCACATGTATTAATTATACATCACCTCCCAATAGTGGGTTGAGGGAAGATTGAACTATGATGACTTTTATTCATGCAATATGTCAGATTCATAGGATGCCTTCTTAATGAAATATCTCAATACTGTATGACTAAGTTCTCTCATATATTCCCTTTTTTATTGATATTTAATTACATGGATCAAACTCAAATGAAATACATGGGTTTTTATTCCTATTAAAAACAGGATACATAAGATTCCTTATAAAGGTTCAATCTCATATGTGAAAAACCAATTACCTTGCATGAAGATAGTAAAATAAATATTTTCTAGTTATGGATTCAGAATATATGGAACTTACCATATATAAACTATAACGACAAAGAATAAAGAACCTAAAATATATACATATGGTCTCATTGATATAACCCCTGTTACATATTGACATATTCAACACCTGTTGTTGGGGAAAATAGTCATGTATCTAGATTTTGAAGAGATTAAAAGAAATATCCTAAGTCTATAAGAGAGTCCTAGAATAGGAATTAATTTCCACCAAAATGGGGAAATTATCCCAAACTCCCATCCAATTTCTCAATGTGAGTTCCTAATTTTCATTATCTCGGAAACCCTAAATGGCCGCCTACCTATAGAAATAAGTTCTGTACCCATATATAGATGTGGGAACCATTTGTAATTGCTGTAAAATATGAAAATAGAGAATCCTATGTGATTGATTGTGAAACCATACTTGGACACCCAAAATCAGTCATCATATAGAAAACCAATTGGTGAAACCAGTGTGAAATCATGTAGTGGCATAAATACTAGGAAATTATATAAATTGAGCATCATTCCTTCTAATCCAAATGGATAATCATATACAACCATCATATTTTGAATGATAAAATGACACATCTTAAACTATTTTAGGATATAAAGACAACATCAATTTGAGCCCAAATATTTTAATATTTTATTTTTTACACTATGAATATAGCTATGTCAAAATATAATCCCACTATACTCTTATATTATCTCTAAATATCGTATGATGAGATAAAAACTTCACCGGGTTAAGAAATAACACTTATTTCCTTAGTTAAAAATTGTATTATATCCATATCTTATATAGTGTTCTATTTTCATGGAGATTTATTCTTAAAATAAGACTTTATTCTTTAAAATATTCCATTTTTTTATTGTGGGAACTCTTTCCCTTGTATTTTAAAAATTTATTAGATAAAATCTTTTATCTGGGATAAAACATTTTTTCCTCGTATTCTATTCAACTATGTTAAAAAATCGAATCCATCATAACCTTGTGTATCAAAACAGTCATATTATATATTTTTAATAATAATTTTTAAAATAACCCCCTTATCAAATAAGTTTTAATCCTATAGATATTTAATGTGATCAACTACATCCAAATACTTTATATATAAATACCATTATTTATCACATTAATAGAGAGATTAAGATCCATTCATAAATCCTTAGTCAATTTTGAATTCCATACATATTCAAAATTATTTTTTAATGTATATTTATTAATATAAAACATTTTAAATCAATTAATTAATTCTATAACATAAAAATGACATGAAATCTCAATGATGTTTCTTGTAACCTTTTATGTAATCTTTAAAATTCATCCTATGATGTCTAGTTTTCCAACAGTGTAAACAAAACCCATCCCTGAATGATTATTTATTTATATTGGAAATTTTTTAGTCCCCTGATGACCTCTCTTCTTCTCTTTCTAGACAAAAATTTTACCCTTTCCCTTTTATACCATCATCCCGACTCTAAACCTTAGAGCTCTCATTTGATGCTCAATAATTCTTAATATATTTTGTAGAATGAGAAAAAAATTATTGAAATAATTCATGTAATAATTAAAAATAAATTATTAGTGACTTTTTATAAGTGATTACTAAATCAATTCTATGTATGGGTTAGGTCTAAGAATTGTCCCAGGTCTCTCCACATCATTTTACACTAAAGGTCATGTACAAATCATGTTTAGAAAATTATAGATTGAACCTTTATAGGGTTTTAATTGTACTAAAAGAATATTTATTATCATATTTATTTTGTAGATTTGGGTCAACCGAGAATCCTCATATTGACATCAAGTGAATATTTACAATTACTTTATAATTTTTATCATGATTTTTTTTCTTATTCGACATGAAGATTCCATGAATTTTATTTTCCAACACATAGAACATTCCTTATTTATAAATAATGTTTATTACCTTTCTATTCGACTCTAGGAAGTATATTTCATTAATATTATCCTTTTATAACATTGATCTCAAATTCATGTTCTATTATTATAATAATTACAAATGTTGGAATAATAAATGGGGTGATTGGAGTGTCTAGTTTTTAATGGATAAATGCTTATCTAACTTGTAAGGGAAATTCCCTTTTCCAAATTATATTTATTTTTCATATATTTGTAGATTTATCATACCAATCTACACATATTATCACACTTTAAAATTTTAAATAAGAAAACTAAATTTTATTTTATTTTTTAAAAAATGGATCCTCGATATAATATTCATTTAGGTGGTCTAGTAGTCATGGAGTTATCCCTCAATTGGTCACTCTTGATCAAGAATATAAAACCTAATTTGGAATATAAAAACTAGAAATATAAAATTGGAGTAATTCTACATATTTGCTGAATATATTAATGATTAGATGAAAATAGAAATTAATCAATTATATGATGGATTATTGGAGATATGGGATAATGGAAACCATATTATAATATACAAAAAATAAATACTACTGTCCAAAAGGATTTTCAGGGTGGAAAAATAATATTAGACAAGTATGGAGATATATTGATTAAAGAAGAATATAAAAACAGGAATTATTTTCACATATTCATCATGGATATTATGTTTATGGGAAATACTAATCTTTAACATTATGATAGCTCATTCACCTATAACACTGAATTTGTTTTCTCACAAGTAGTCTACATCTTCTACAATCTTTTTGTATGTATGTCGAGAGGGATGAGTGAAGGTATTTATAGAGAGGGTAAATAAGATTTATTTCATTATAAAATTTATCAGGGAATTAAAGACCATAATTATTTTATTTTTAATTAATACTAATGGAGGATTAAATTATAAATGATATATGTAACCTTTATCCAAATAGTTCACTTGGCATTGATAGAATTTCATGATCCTTCTATATTTCATCTTATTAGATCATTAAAATATAAATTATTGATGTAGTTAAGGATTACATTATAGGTTATGAAATTTTTGAATTCAACAGTTCTATTATTATGATTCTAACTATAGATTGTAAAAATAAAGGAATTTTCTACACTATTGGTCATTACATTCATTAAATTTTCTTAAAAAAATCATTGAAATATATTGACCAATATAATATCTCAAGATCTACCCAACATGATTTCATAAGATAAAAATAGTTTTATTAGGTGGATAATTTATGTTGTTATATGTCAAGATTAATAGACAATAAAATATCTTGATCATAAAATAGTTACCACTGACATCATAGTCATTATTAACAAGTAAAAGGCTCATTATATGATTGAATTGAATCTGATTATAAAGGAAATTAGATGTGAAGAGTTCTCTAGGTTGTTTTCTGACCATTTTTTCTAAATATAATGATCTCCTTTTTTCTTGATCAATTAATTGGGAAAGTGGTTCAATTTTTTTATGTATACATGAGGCCAATGACAAGGTGACCCTCTTTAGAGTCCTTAATTTATCTATAATCATAAATTACTCAATAATAAAATTAACAAGGAAGTTTTAACTGGGGAGATCACTCCATTTAAAAGAATATATGAGGAAACATGTATATATCATCCCTTACACATATGATATGCTATTTTGTCTTAAAATAATACTACAATCCATTTAAATCTTCCGGAAAATTATGAATGCCTATTACAAAGGGAGTGGACAAATTCTTAGTTCAAATAAAATAAACTAGTCAATCTCAAAAATATTCTCATGATACCGATCCAATATCATGGAATAATGAATTTTTTTTCACAAACTATTTTTTTTCCATTGATATATCTAATATCCCAACATTCTATTAGTTAGGTTTGAATCCACTGCTTCAATAGACTGATGAAAAAAACAAAATTCATATTTCCAACCAGAGAACCCAGTTTCATTAATTCAGTAGGAGAATCATCATTATATATAGTTTTAAATCATCAATTACCATTAATATATTATATGTTATCAAATATCCACAAACTATAATTAATAATATCAAAAATATCATCAATGATGTTTTATGGGATTCTACTCAAGAGGTACGTTGTTTCTAGGAATGTTTTGTGAGAATGGAATGAACTAGTGATATGTAATGTACTAATATAATAATTTTTAATGAATACATTTAAATCATATTGGATAAAATCCCATGGGTTTCACTATATGGTAACTCTATGGGGTCTAATTTTATCAGAACTAGGTTTTGGAATGTCACTAAGGCCTCATGTTATGGAATCTATTCGTCTTTTCACCTCATGAATCATTTTTTAGGGTGATCTTAAACATCTTCTTGATAATTATTGATAGATAATATTTCATGGAGTGGTTTTTTTTGTGGGAGAATTGTTTAGGTAATAATCCATACTTATGAGGGTATTTGGTTCCATATATAAAAATCTAACAAGCCATTCTTCATCTGAGGTTTCATAATGCTATGTTGAATATATATTAGAAAGCATTCAATTATATTCCTAGGATTTCAGACGAACCTAAATGATGTGTTTTCACTACATCAAGATAGATTTTGTTCAATGTTGTAGGCTTACATCATATCACCCACATTCAATAGTGGTTATTCCCTTCAATAAAAGAATTGTGCTAAAAATCTATCTTTATCAAACATAGATTCTTAGTCTATAATATTAATCATAACTATATACCCAATAAAAATACTATTTAGTAGAGATATATTATAATATAATTGAAATGATGTTGTTTTAATCATCATAATATTGAATATGAATATCATCACTTTTTGGGAGGTGATTGGGTGTGCTTCTTATAACAACTCCTTTGTAATTAGAATTGTATTTCTGTGTTTTTGGGACCCATTTATCAATTTCTCACAGTAGGGTTCTTCAATGTCAATATAATATTAAAAGAAGGCCATGAATGATGTTTTATTTTCAATATATGGAATTGGGTTATTTGAAAATCTCGTAATAAATCAAGGAACTTGGGTATTTTGGATATCTTAACTCATAAAAAATCTAAAGAACTCTTAAAAATTAATGAATTGAACAAGTCTATCGATGTACTTATTTCCTTCTAAAACCCTTGTATACAAAAACTTCTCACCCAAAATTGATCTCCTACTTTATCATAAAAACATTGTGTGTCTTGGAAGAAGCTATCACAGGGAATCAAGATAAACATCAATGAATCCTATGATGATGGAAGCATATTAATAGATAGTATCATTCAAGATGCACAATATAAAATAGTAATAGAATTAAATTCCAAATATGAAGACAAAAATTATCCCATAATGGAGGTGTTGTCTATGATATATGACTTATTCATTTGTAGGATTTATAATATCCAACTTTTTGATATGATATCTAATCCATTAATTCTCATTATTTCCATGTCTAGTGTGGAGGTAATCGACTGGGCCACAAATTTCGTGCACAAATGGTGAAAAAGATTGATTTGGAATGATATTTTGATTTTTCAGTCCAATAGAGAGGGAATTTTTTTCTTCGAAATCCTTATTTATAATGTAAATTATTATAAGTTTATATAAGTATTGAGAAATTGAAATTCTCTTACACTGGATTGAAGAAATACAATTCAAGGGGTTTCCCTCATACTTCCCTATTTCAGACCCCCTTAAACCTGGATTCAACAATTTATCCTTTGAATAAATATTTATGTTATAAATATTTTTGATGGGGGTGAGTCCATTATATATATAATATAATATTTTAACATATAAGTATCATGTATTATATTAATTTAATAATAAATTTTATTAAATGTTCTCCTACTAAAATGATTAGCCTTTTTTGAATACACCATATCTATTTGTTGGAGTGGATTTTAATATTACTATTTTTTATCTTTAGAAATTATCCCATTAAAGAAATATGTAGGAGAAAATCATGTTAGGAATGTCACATATATGTCGTATATGGTTTAGTATAAAACTATTTCTCTAACCAATCATATGGATTATCTCAACACTATTAATCCAATATTCTATCAAATATGGTTTCCTGGAAAAATGTGACCAAAAGATCCGATAGGGATTTTTTTACCTAAATTTTGGGTATAACCATCACCAAAATTCTTTAAATAGGGTATTACATAGAAACATAACCTTTAGGTTTACCTTGACTGAATTATTGAGATATTTAAATATGCTTTTTTTGGAAAGAATCTAACACTTTGAACTTTATGGGCATTTTCTCATATATTCTATAAAAATGTATCCATGATTCTAGTGGTTTTATTTGTAATTCATATGCCACGACCAAATAAATAAATTCAAACCATATCAATGTGAAACTATTTAGACAACTCATTATTTGTGTTAATAACCCAAATTAAAATCAAACTTTTTTATACTTTTATTAACGTGTCACACGTATAAGGTACGTGAAATTATTTCATGTAATGGAATAGAATTAAATTAAATAAAAAATACCTATAAAAGTGAACTTAGATTGACATTTATACAACCCCACTTTGGTATACAGAACCTATGCCCTTAGGCTAATGAGAAGTACATCCCAAAATTTCTCAACTAATACTTATTTACACTATAGAGATTATAATTTCATAATAATTGTATGTACTAATATTTAAGTATAAATAACAATCAAATTCCACCCTATAACTCATGAACTATCTCATGTCAAGGTTAATTGTCATATATAACATGTAACTCCTTAAAGGCATGCATGATAATTTTAAAGAATTTTTTCAAACACTTAAAATTAATGTACATAAAAATTCATATTTTATTATATGATATTCTTATATTTAAGAAGGGAAAAACTTAAATAAATGAATAACTATAAAATTTAGACATTATATAACTAATTATTGAAAATTTTATTAATAAAAATATATATACACTTTATAAATTATCATTATTTTTGAAAATTTCATAATATAAATTAATATTAAAATATTACATAAGTTTTAACATGAAGCCATTGATATTATTAATTTATATGGAATTTATTATGATCCCATTCGTACTCAAAATATGTGATCATTATGAAAAATTTATAATCATGTAAATATACCATTTTCATATAATAACTTATAAAAACAAATTATGACATATTTATTTTTATTTTAACTATTGATCAAATCATCCTTAAGTCTCTTCTGAAATGGTTTAAATAATTTTTCAAAATATGTCCCTTAATATAAAAAATTCAGATTATCATTTATAAAAACTTTATAACTCAATATAAAAACGTTTATATGTTATATTATTTATAAATTTAAAAAATTTAATAAAACTACCATGAAAATTTTCTTCACACCTAGATCACATATACCAAATATTTTTTTTAAGACTTAAAACCATCTATGAATTTAGAAATTTTCACTAGAATTCATCACATCATGGAAATTTTAGTTTTTGACCAAACTATGGTATACCCCAAAGTGAAATCTCTTTTCATGGGGAATACTATGACCATTTTAGTTAGAATGAAGCTATTTTATGGATTCTATTTCTATTATAGTCTATTTAGAAAAGGCTATAATATAGTGTCTTTAGTTATGTCATTATTGTCTTATAGAATAATATTCCATACAGATAATTAAAATTTTCCCTAAAAAATCCAATTTGGGCCAAATATTATTTATATTCACAATAATGTGGTATTTAATTATGGTGTAGGTAACTATTACCATAAATTTGGATGACCACGTTGTGGTGATATTGAAAATCGATGCTCTATTTTTCATGATGTTATTCTATAGTTGTTTCTCATAAACTATGGACCAATGTTTTTACAATTGAAATAATAATTTCCATTTTTACATCAAAAAACTTCATGCTATGGAAATAATGAAAAACCACACCCCATTTTAATTGAATATTTTATAGAACCTGGAATTATTGTGTTTCCAATTTCTTCATTAATATTATGAATCAATAAAAAAAATTAATAGATTACAGTTGACTGTTGATGGGTTTTATAGGATATGACACTTGTCCACATGAAATATGAAAAATTAACTAATACTTATAAAACCATAGGATATATACATTAATTTACTCTAAATAATAATAATGAATAAAATTATACCTTATTTTTTTGTGATCTTTCTTGTCCAAGCTCCACCATATGTGCTTGATAGTGATCATTTAGATGCAACCAATGTGATCCTTCCTTTTAAGTTATCCAATAGCTATGTGAATCGTCCAATGATTCATAAGGATTTCTGTCCCTTAAAGGTTTATATACCTTGTTTACAATAGAAAGGGTGTGGGAGAGAATGAGGGATTTTATTTAAGGAGTTTTCCCCATTGTATTTACACAATTGAATGATAGAAAAATTTTAAAATATGAGTTCCTTTATATATCTGTCCAAGAATTATTCTTGGATTCCATATTTTTTTACTAAATGAAAAATTTAACAAAAATTTTATAACTGCAACTCTATATAACATACAATTCATCATTTTTATTAACTTGATTAATGATTAAAAAATTGTTAAATATTTTTAAACTCCTCTAGATCATCATCATGAAATAATAAATCATATTTTATTTCTTGAATTAGCATAAACAATCATAATTTTGTGATATTAAATATCACATATACATGAATATAGAATAAGACAGTATATTGACCCTCTCTATATCATGGTTTTCACCACTACAGATCATAATGTGGTCCAAACCCATACATAATGGCAGTTCCTTTAATATAAATTTACACTATCATTATAGAAAAAAAGTAAAACCCATGATGTGGTCTAAACAAATATTATATAGTGGTTCCTTTAGTGTACCATTTTAAAAATCTTATAAAACATATTTCTTTTGAAACTACTATACATATTAATCTTTTTCTTAATCAAAGTATATCATTTTAAAACAACCTCAAATTGTGATATTCTTCTTTATTATCGAATTATTTTCTATCACTTTACTATAAATTTTCAATCTAAGGGATTTATGAAATATTCTTGGTAAACATTAGGATAGATTATATAGATTCACTTTGTATTTATTTATGTAAGTGTGTTACTAAAATTAAACAAGATATGCACTTTGTATCTCAACACATAAATTTATAGAATAGTGTATTTATTTCATATTATAAGTTATATGATATCAAATTATTATTGTATATGAAAAATGGTAACCTGTAAATACATCCATTTTTGAATAATGTTCCAAAAGGAATAATATAGGACTCTACATACATTCAATAATCATTATTGACCCCAAATTGATTTGAAAGTTTTAATTCTACTTATTGTTAAAACTTAGACACTGATGCGTATAAAGAAATGTGACATTGTAAATAATTTATACTCTAAATTTTATGATCTATTAATTATTGTTTATATATTAGTTATCTTACTAATCCAAAGTTACTATTATATTCTTAGCATGATAATTCTATAATTGAAATATACATTCCTTATACCACTGAAAGGAATTTAATGATTTATGAGAATTAACCTCTAGATTTAAATTGAATTAGTTTTTTGAATCTATCTAAACTAAATCTTGAAATACTATGTAGTTTTAAACAATAATAGAAAAAATTTCCTCAGTAAATATACCTTATTATTAATCATTTCAAATAGCTAGTATTTTTATCTCAAATGGTATAAACACCCTTCTTTTTATATCATTGAAACATTATTTTAGTTTTACATTATCAAGTATTAACTTCCCATAAGTGTGTATTATCTGTGTATTAGGATTATATTCATAATTTAATATTCACATATGATATATCATCTTAATATATAATTAAAACACTATTTAATTAAGGTTCACTGTAAAACGTTTACGTCCATAATGGAAGTAAAATACCATTATGCTTCAAATTTATACTGAGTTAATGTTTTGGTAACATATAATACATAATAATTGTTTTCAAATACTAAAATATTTATATCTAGAAATTTGAGTTTTGATATTATATGGTTTATTAATGATCCAAGATACATCAATAATTTAATGATCTTATTCCACTCTTATAATATTTTTGAACTTTATACATTTCTATATTTGGAAATAGTTTTCTGAGTCAAAAAATGTGTCTAATAATCATGAATTAAAAAATAAATATTACTTGTAGTGATGAATGAACCTAAATTAGATGTTTTTTATTCATTAATTACTCAAATTTTTTATTCTAGTGACATTTAATTCCATATGGAAATCATATTGCCTCTAGTTTAATATTGTTATTCATTATATTTTTTTCTTAGAAGGAAACAGTGATGGTTCATTTTTTTTTACAGTTTCAATTATATTTTTCTCCATTCATTACCAATTTTATACTAATAGGATAGAATAATTATAATTCTTTATATCCTTATAAAATATATTTAAGTGACTTCTCTATACTATTTATTATATAGTTCTCAATGAAATTGGAGGAATAAAGTGATAAGGATGATAAAATGATATGCATTAAAAGTGAGGTTCCCCAGTCCCACACTCCTGGTTACCATGATAAAAAAACAAATGTTTACAATTTTACATTGATACCAAGTTATATGATCAAATATAAAATCGAACAAACTGAAAATTTGTATTACATCACACAATAATCTCAGAAAACTAGGAGATCCTTTTTGTTTAATGTATTTGAGGACCAATTACATAAGAATTATATTTCAAAATAATTAAAAATATTTCTCTATAATTAAATCCTAATATATATCCTACTAGGATTCTCATAGGTTACACTCATCTTAATAAACATGGAAAATGGAAACATAAAAAATTGGAAAGCATAGATGTATGATAATGGTAAACATAGGTGATAATAATCAAATATCATAAGTTAGATTAAGAGCCAACAAGTCCGTACCCGAGTGGTAAGGGATCTTCCTTGGATTCCAAGAGACCCAGGATTGAAACGTGTCAGTGGTGAATTTATAGGTTGCAAGATTAGTACTATAAAAGGTATTATTCGGTACTATATCACTCGAAACTATTCAACCAATTTGGGATTTTGGGCCACCCGTTTGTGTCAACGGTTGTTAGTGCCTTCAGGACACAGAGACCATAGAGTAGCCCAGTTCTCACAGACTAGGCCCGAGAAGAGGATCATAGAAAAGAGTAGTAGTCACTAGTCTAAAGAAAACTGAATTAGAATAATTAGAGGATATGGAAACCACCATTGGGACTAGGAATTGTGAAACATTACAAAGGGAAATGCTAGCAGATCAACAATGCAATGTGGGGAGCTAGGATATCAATGATGCATAAGCTGGGGGGGGGGGTCAGTTCTAGTAGGCTGGGGATATGGGTCATGTAATGTGAATAGTATGCCTCAGGGCCTCTAGTTCATGTATTTAGCCTTAATGTCATGTTGGGCCATGTGCCTTGGGCGTACAGGTCATGAGACGGTTCCCCTTTAACTCTTAAAAGGGGGATTATCCATAATAAAATAAAAATAAAGCCTTTGTTCCATTCGAGGAAAAGTGATATTAAGATAAGGATATGGGTATAATTGGGATACATAATAAAATCATACAAAAACAATCTCATATAATAATTTAGGACTTAATAAAATAAGTCATGAACTGAAATTGTGTGAAAATATTTTCTCATTAGTAAGCACCTTGATAGTGTATCATTAAGATACAAAAGAAATATGGAACAAAAAATAGTATATGAAACATTACTTTCATTATTCCTAACATTAGACCCAATGATTATTAGAAACAAAAATATACTCATCAATATCTATACCATGTGATACAATTCTCAAAAACATACATTGAAATGTGATATAAAACCCCACCCAGAATTCATATAAACTTATGGGTACCACCTAAAAAATCATTCACATATCACATTATAACAAACCCATGGAAATAAATTTGGTTTCATAAATAATTTTAAAAAAATTCACTTTTTATAGTATAAAAAACTCATGGAAAGAAAATGTTTATCGAATGACATCATGTAAATTTCTAGGTAAATACAACTAAATCAAGACAATAAAGTGTGTGGTACTTTAATGGTATTGATAAAGGGTATAGAGTTAAGTAAATAATCATATCAATAAATTTATATTTTTATTATACTTTAAAACCCTTCAATCAAAGAAATATAAAATAAGGTATTCAAAAAGTAAATATATTGGAAGAAAATATATTCCTATTCATAAAGGAAGGTTGAGAAATACAAAGGAAGTGATGAGTTATATATTTGATAGAGAAGAACATTACAAAGCCTATGTGGAGAAAGTAGGTGAATATTTGTGAAATTATATATCCCCATTGTGATTAATTAAACTCATAAGGATATTGATATAGATGAAAAGCATCCATAAAAAATAATTCCTTGAATTATATCACATAAGCTGGGATAATGAATTGAATTGTTTGATAACATGTGCTAAATCCCCTAATATATATATATATATATATATTTGAAAATAAATCATGTGAAATATATTCAATGAGTGTAAATCCTATTGAATATGAAAAGGAAAATTGAGGTTAAGACCTAAAAGGGAATTTAGAAAACATTTTAACAATGATGTAAAATAAAAGACTACATATCACTTCAAAGAGTAACTTTTTAATTGGTTAAGTAAAAGATTTGGAAAAAATTACTTTGAAATTGAATCTAAAATTATTGATCCTTGAGAATGAAATATATTTTTCTATAGAAAGTGTGGAGCCAAAAAAATATAACATTTTATTGTGAAAGGAACCTTTTTAATACTTTGAAATAGCCTTCATGGAAAACCCATATTGTAAAATGGGTAAAAACATTATTTATATTAAAAAATGGTTTTCCAAAATATTTTTATAAAACAATTTATAATAATATATTATGGTGGGAGAAACCAAACATGAAAAAGAAAAGTCCAAGATGAAATAGTGTAACTCAAGGAAATAAGATTTAAGTTATCAATATCCCTTAGGGGTAACATACACCATGAGTAATGAAGTATTTGAAAAGGGTTTGATGTTTTAAAAATTGAAACACTGAGATAATACCAGATAATATAATAAAATTCAATAATTTACCCAAAATATATAAATTAATTTCAAGATATGATCATAACTTTATTAACAAGCATTTGGTTTCCCAAAGTTCATACATCCAGGGTGACACTTGATTCAAAAGACATTTGAAGAAAATAACTTGCATTGTATGAGTTTATCAAAATAATTTCAAGGAAATAAATTATAGAACATTCATGGGATTTTAAATGACTGAAAAACTATACAATTCAAACATTGTTTATAATACGTAACATGTCTCAAAGTACAACAATTGAATCAAATAAAAACCCTTAACTTAATTCCATATTAGTTGTAGGGAACTATGACCTCCTATGTAAGAAAATTATCTATCTTAGTATCTTTTTTACAAAACATTTACAAATCTATTATTTTTTATGAAATTCATTTATAAAAATTATCTACATTTATATTAGTGAGTTATTATATATTTTTATATCAGGTGTGGGTAATCTTTATCATTTTAAACTAGTTTTATATAAAAGGTGTTATCATTATTTATTCTCTTATAGTTCACCATTACCAAATAATAAAAGGTTACATAATTGATGTTTTATAATTATTTATAAGGTTATAATTAAATTCTGTGTGATTTTTGGTTATGATCTTTAAATATGAATTTGAAGATGAGAATGTTTCGATGATTCTTATTGAATAAAGGGTGTTCTTTTAAATTTTGAAATAATTGTTTATATAAAAATTATTGGAAGAAAATCATTATTTACTTAGTTATACCATATATTCATAGAAATTAAATTCTAATAGTTATCTATGATAAAATATAGATCATTGTTCAAGTAAGTAGAAAACCCCACCAAAATAAAAACATATAATAATTAATGGATGATTTTTGAGGGGATTTTTTTTAATATCCATATAACAAAATATTAATGATCTTATATCGTTTTTATTAGTGTGTTATGTCATAAATTGAAAGAATTTGAAGAATAATTATACTTAAATAATGTCATTTCATATTAAAAATTAATAATTTCTTTTCAATTAGAATGTTCTTTTGGATGGCTGAATTAACAATGGTTGTTTATTTCTAATATTGTTAGTAGGATTTATAATTTATCCTTTTTGAAAATTAATAATTACATAAATATAATATTTTTCCTGTAAAACTATTCTCATTTATATAAATTTAAATAAGTGGATAAATCAAAAATGGAAATCAATAATTCAATGGTGGTAGTTTTCCACATGAATATATGAATGATTATTTAATTTTCAATAGAATAGGTGAGATAAATAATATGGATTATTATTTAAAATTATAAAATATGTCATAAATCTCATAATTAAATATTACATTTCATACTTTTACTAATATTTTTAAAGTGTTGAAGGAAAAAAATACTATAGTTTATAAGAAAAATAGTCCTACAACAGATAATTAATAGTTGTATCATTCTAAATAAGAAATGTGGAAAGGTAGTGAATGAAATTATCATCATTATAATAATATATGATTATATTAGTGCTACATTTTTTTAATATTAATATTTTTTAATGGAATATTATATATATGGAGCAGATACAAAAAATATAAATGAGAAAGCTACGATTATAAATTTATACCTCACAAGATGAATTATCTTCTTTGTGAAGGGTGTTAAGTTTTTTAGGTATGATATTTTTGAGCAGAAACCCAATTAAAGGTGGATATTATTATTTAAGAGAGTTTTGGGTAGAGTTGTTTCTGAAACAATGGGGTTGTGGTGTGAAGTTATGTGAGTAAAGGAGTTCCCCTATTATAAGTGGAAAGGGATGATTTTTTTTAAATTATAAAAACTTTTCAATAATGAAAAATTAGTATTAAAGAATGAGGAACCAAAACTGATAAATATTGGAGAGGATATTTTATAATCACATTAAATTACTTAAATAAACACTTCCAGAAATTTTCTAATCATTTTTTATTTCACTTAATTGTTTATTTTTACTTTTACCATTTTAGATTTTATCTTGGTAATTGGGTTTTAACTAAATATATTACAAACTTTCTAAAAAAAATATTTATGTTTATATGATTCAGAACTATTGTTTCAAAAATAATAAATCTATTTAATTTTCTTAAATTTTAAAATTGATTATATTTAATTATAAAATACTCGATTCATAATGTATTAAAAATATATTTTTTAAAATATAACTAAAGTTTTGAAATGCCAAATATGGGTTTTAAAATTAAAACAAATATTTTTGAAATAGTAAAGTAACTTATAAAATACATATTGGGTATTAATAAATGGATTCATGAATATTAAATTTGTATTTATATATTAATGATACATAAAATTCATTTTGTTTGTAAAAAAATGTTTTTAACTATTCACAAGAAAAAATCCTTTTTGAAAAATCTTATAAAAATCCTCTTAACATTGTATTTCCAATATATGTCAAAAAATGAAGTTATTTTCTTCATATTAAAACTATAAAATTTAAAAAGTATTTTTGAAATTAAAATACAATGTATAAGGAAATAAATTATTTTATTTAAAATTACCTTTTAAACTTCATTTACCCTTAATATTATTTAATATAAATCTACAAACAATTTAATTTTGATAAAGAACCTTGTAATTATAAATATTACCTATTTTAATAAACTTTTAATAGAATAAATTTAATATATTATGATATTATTCATTACACCCTTTTTATGTTTTTTGTTGAAAGACCTATTTTTAAAATAGAAATCAATAAATTTAAAAATATTTAATTATTTTAATTAAATATTTTATTTTACAAAATAATGATTATATTTCTCATGTAATTTTAATATTTCATAGTTTATTTTGTTTATGTTTATTTATATAATTGTTTTTTTGTGACACAAGTGATTAAAGCTAATATTAATTTATAGGATCCAAAATCTCGATTCATTTTAGTATAATTATTATTTAACATGAATATAAATTATTCCAATCAACCAATACATAATATCATCTTGATTAGATGAGTACCAACTTGGATACTATTTCCCAAAAAACAAGTTTTTTGTTTAATGATAATTTCATTAGTTTATTTATTAAATGTATACTCATAATCTTCTAACAAATTACAAAACATGGTGTAACCATCCATGTCATCATATTCATTTCACAACTAACTTTAAATTGATGACAACATTATGATTTAAAAAAATACATCATCCATGAGTCTATTATTAAATTATTTTTCACCCTCTCTTTCATATGTGGATAATTAGGTAGTGGGGAATCTGATACATAATGTTTCCAATCATAACATAGTACTATGATAAACTGCAAATATCAATCTTATAAATTTAGCTCAGTGTGGAAATATTCATTTTATAATAATGATTGTAGTGATTATAAGTAATTGATTGGAATGATTTATAAAAAACAAGTACTTTAATCATTATTTAAAATGCTTTAAAAATTATATATTTATCAATCCTAAATGTATCCATTTAATTTATCATATCATAATAGCCTTAAAAAATTAGATTTGAAAAATATAGATGTTTGGATTTTCAAGTGGAAAGGATCTTTAAAAACCCTTTATGTAGTCCAAGCTATGGTGGCATCATTACTCATGGAGTTTTAATATAGGCTTTAGGATGATCAAGTATATTAACACATAGATCCTGGATCTTTTTAGTGGATCCCCATATATAATATATCCTCAAATTGTATTTAATCTACAAAAGCCACAAAAATTTCAAAAAGTTGGTAATAGAACATTTTGTGGGAAATTACTAGTTAATTCAACCAACTACACTAATTAAAAGTTCTTATTATACGGTGGTGACCAAAAAAGTGGATGAAAAGAACCCTAATATTTTGGATTTTCTTTACTTATGTAATGTATGGAAATTATGAATTAATATTTACATTGAAGGATTTAATTTATAAATAACATTATGAATAATTAACCATGAATGATGAAATAAATGATGTGGGAATATTTTTTATGTTAATTGTATATCCATCAAGAGAATGTTTAATGAACCATAATCCTTGGGGAACTCCATAATCTATATTCTAGATCAAGTTATTGAATCCTCATTATCTTATATATATACTCATATTTAGATTTTTGTGAGTTCTCTCCATGAACTACCTCATTATGAGGAAATACGTATTTAAAAATATATACTCATGCTTATGTGAGAGAAAATTGGTATGTAGGTTTAATTTTAATTATCTTTATTTGGATGAAATGGTAATTAAATATCAATTTAATAATTATTTATTATGAACCATGAATAGTAAAATGCCTCAAAATAAACAAAACATTCACCCAAACCTACACATATTGGTCTTATCTCATGATCAGCCGTTGTATATCAACATTTTATAATACCTTCAAACCTATAAAATAAAAAATTAGTTATTAAATGTTGCATCAAGAAACTATAAAGATATTGAATCCCAATGGAACTATTTCTTTAATGGGGATCTCACCATCTAGTTTTTGAGTGGGGACTTGGGAGAAATTCACCTATTAGGTTTATAGGACACCTGAAGTATTTTTATTAACTTTCAAACACTATTTTTTTTAATATTTTGATATTTTTAGGATATTTGGACCTTAAAAGGACCCTATAATGGTTAAAATAACATTTGGATGGTTTTATAGGTGGGACTAGTTGGATCTAGCCTAACCAGAAAAGTTGATCGAGACATTGGGTGGGGTGTGGCATAATCTAGGAAAAGCTGATTTTTTCAGGTTTTATTTTATTTAAAAATTTATTTATTATTATAATTATTATATATATAAGCACTTGTATCATGTATTATTTATTGAAGGTAAACCCCATTCAATGGGGGATAGAAATCATGGACATGGGTGATTCTTTCCACTATAAACGATTTTATTTTTGGATCTATATTTTTATTTTAAATATATAAATTCCATGGTTTCTTTCCCACCAAGCCTTCCAGGTTGTGTAAATATATGCACTCTAACCCCTTCCCCTACATTTTATTTAATTTTATACTTGAAATATTTTTATTTTAAAATGGAATTTTCATACATATGACCTTAGATCGTTGAACAATTTTTTTTCGCCCCTATACTTTAATCCTATGTAATTTAATTAATAATTTGAATTAAAATTTTCATGGCCACTCTAATTCCCTTTGAAGGATCCAGATCATGTAATAAGCATAATTACCTATTATTTTATATAAATTTTATTGGATCTTTTGTGAAAAATAAAATATTTGATATATCATTGTTTTAATTCATCCATAGACAATGAGAAAATATTTAAACCAATAAAAATAACACCAAAAAATTATAAAGTTGGTACATTGGAAGTATGATGTGTTCCCAATGTTCTATACTTGGATTCATTTCATTATAGTTTTAATGAACAAAACAAGAATCCTTTTCATTTTTCCACACATGAAAGACTATACATTTTTTTGTTCTATGATATTTATGTTCTTTCATGAAATAATTGAGAGATTTAAAAAACCCCTTCAATTATAAGAAAATTAAATTATTGATACATGATATTAAATTAATTCATTTTTCATCTACCAATTTATTTCTATTTATAAAGAATGGGAGATAGGTTAAGGGAGTTATAAGATCATGGAGGATTATATGATGGGTTTTTGTTGTTGATAATTACTTTATATAAAAAGGATAAACTTTCATAATTTTTTTGGTTCTTATGAATGATAACCTAGAAAAAACCTCAATTGGCCTATTTAACCTAATGATAATTTCATAAATATTTTTTAAACATTATTATGACACTCTTATTGGGTTTTGATGGTATAAAAACCATTAAATTTGATTATTCATTCCATTTATGTTTATTTTACTTGAATATTTAATATTCATTGGTCAAACAGTTTTCTTGTATTCACTTTTTATAATTTTTTTGAATTCCTTGAGAAATAAATTATATTATGATTCTTATAAACTCAAATAACCAAAAATTAAATTTATTTAATTATTTAATTGTGATCATTCACATTTGAGGATTCTTTGGTCTATGCATATGGGGCCCACATCATTCTAAACTCTAATTCATTTGAATTGGTAGAACATAAGGTTACACCTTGGGTTTAGACCTCTAGGACATTATACTATGAGTATTTATTCATACTCAAAGACTAAGACCAGTATATAGCAACAAATAATTGCCTCTAATGGGATTAATATAATCCATAGCCCGGAAAACCTCTTATAACCACCTATTTGGAAATGCAGTCTCTTTTTCTCTAGATATCTTACCAAGTAGGATGCATAAATCATGTAATCACAAATTAATTCTTTATTAATATTTATTTTATGGAATATAATGGAATTTATTTCATCTACCATGGACACTAATTTTGTAAATGAAGTACCATCCTTATAATCATGCATACCTTTTAGTCTGTTACCTTGTATGATATCTGATTGTAGTAGTGACTGGGGGAGTGTCAAAGAGTTTTATATATAAATGGAGAATCTATCTAAAGAAAAAAACTATAGGATAGACCTGAGTGCTGGGGTGTAGGGGTGTTGTGTTCTATGACTATTGAGGTGAAGGATGTGACATAGTTCCACATGGAGGAAATAAAATCTACTACCAAATATGGTATGGTTGAGGCATGGGGTCTTGCCGTGGCATAGAGATGAGTAAACTACCTGATTTCTATGGAATAGGGTTTTTGGATTTAATGTAGAATTATGGGTGTTAGTTTTTAGTAGTTTTTCCAAATTTGGAATTGATTTTCCATTGAGAAGGGCTATAACGTAGCCAACTTTTCAGACTTTAAGGGACAATGTTGTAGTGGACCTGAATCCATAGTGGAATTATTCTTTTTTAGGATATTTGGTGTGGGATTAGAATAAAAATGGATTTTTCCAATTGGGCAGTGACATAGTCTACTCCACTTCACCATAGTATGTTACTTTTTAGGGGATCTACAACATAGTCCTCTTTATTTCTCCATGGTGTTATGTTTTGTTGAATCGTTATAAGTTCCCAGATCCCCTTATACATGATCACTTTTTCTGAATTTCTATCATTTATTGAGAAATACATGTGTGTCCCAAGGGGGCCATTCAACCCCACTTAAATGGATTTAATCTCTAAACATTATTTATTTAACTTGGGTGGTTTAAGAGAGATCCTTACCCCATTTTCTCTCATTTTCTTCCTATTTCATTATCTGGGTAAGGTTGTTGTTAGGGAAACCATTTCTTTTTTATGGATTTTTGGTAATATAATGTGTTTTTTGTTATGTTTAAGTTGATCAAGATGGTCTTCTTCATTGTAGTGCTTTGTGGTGTCCTTGTTCTCAATCAAACCCTTCATGGAAAATTTAAATTTATTATTTTAGGTTGAAAATCCATCATTTCTCACTTAGTGTATCATGAGGGATGGGTATTCTTTTTTTAGCTTTGGTGGGATGGTTTTCATAAATATTAATGAAAATAATTAATTAGAATTACAAAAATTTAAAAGGAAATGATAATGTTTTTCTTTGTTTTTATAACCATTAATATTATTGATAATTAGATTATTCATGCTTATTATAACACTAAAAATCATGAATATTGAGATTTTATTTCTATGTAGAGTTGATATGTGTTTTGGAACCATTTATGTGTGATTTTGTGATACTATCTTGATTAAATAGTTAATCATTTATATTTGGCTAAATAATTGGTATCAAATTGAAACTAAAACCCATGTGAAAATGCCTTTAAATAAAGAAATAGAATTGATGGAAATCCCTTGATAATCTAAAAAAATGTAATGGGCTGTGATATGAATGATGATGTGATGTTCTTTTTTATTGTTGAGGGAACATTTTTGTGGGTTAGGTATGTTGTGGGGTTGTAATGTGTAGTTGTGATGTGGTTCAGTCATGTGATGAGTTGGGTTGTTGTGCTATGGGGTGGTTGTGATGGAAATGTGGTTGTGGTGTAGTTGTGGTATGGAAGAAGTTGATGTGTATATAAATGTTGGTGATGTGGGTCTATTTTTATTGATGGGGATGGTTTATTGTTTGTTTGTGTGGTCTTGTGTTGTTATAGTTTCCCAGATATTATTATAATTAAATGATAATTATTTGATATGGAATGTACTTGTTTATTTAGTGTGTTGGAAATAGATAATGAATAAATTAAAAGGGGGATATATAAATTAAATTATTTATGTCATATATGAAATAAATTGGCTAGGTATATGATAAGAATGGGATTTTAAATAAAAATTGTTTAGAAATGGTGAATATGAAAATTGATTTATTTTACTAAAAATGATAAAATGTGAAATATGAATTGTGGCTTGTTTTGTGGTGTTGTATATTTAGTGCTGTAAAAAAGTGAAGCAGTGATAATATTGAGTGGTAATGTAGTGAGTTGGTTGGTACCATTTTTTGAATGAATAAGTTAGTCTTATGTGCTATTATATTATATAAAATGTATATCCCTTGTGATTTTCTACATTTGCAAAACCCGCATCAGGAACTGTGTACCAACACCCACATATGGGGGGGGGGTATTTCTCCTAATATCTGGATAGGGAGGATGGATGGCTATCTACCCACTCGTTCTTACTTCCTCATCCAAGAAACATTAATATTAATGGTATTTGATAGACATAATCCAAATGTTCTATTTCAATATGTGATGCAATGTGATCTAATGTGATGTGATGGGGGTTTTCTATTGTAGGTGGAGGGAATGAGATTGATGTCTTTCATGTTCATGATTTTCTACAATTTCGGTTATGGATGTGATGTGATGTACAAGGTGTATTTGAGTGATATGTGATGTGATGTAATTTTTTTCTTTGGAAGAGATATAATGTTAGGGACCATGTGCTTTTGTGTGAGATGTGATGTGATGGTTAGTTGCATGTAGGTATCTTGGCATGATTTTATGTTCAAAAAAGATGATAGTTCCAGGACATACAATGTTGGGGTGTGAGTGTGAAATTTTTTTGGGGAAGTAGTGTGGGGCACCCTTTAATCAATATGATTCATATTTTTTGTTATACATGGATATGTTCCATGGTGAGCATGCCTTGGTGATTATGGAATTAGATAGTTAACCTGCTTAGGTGGTTTGGGTTTTAATTTTTTCTCAGGCGAACAATATTTTTCTCTTTCCACATGTACATGAGAGGCTTTGGTGACTATACTGAGTATACTTGTATTCTCACACTTCATTTATACCAAATATTTTTAGGTTTCTAAGAGGACCCCATTCATCATGATAGACATTTCTATGTTACTATTGGGAGTTAATGTTATGTCTCTACTATTGTTTTATTTTGGGAATTTATTTCAGGAGTTTTATCTATCTTTGTATCATTTATATATTCATTATGGAATGGTTTTAGATAAATTTTTATATTGTTTCACTAATTTGACTGATCTTTGATATCCTGTCTCCCGATCCTATTATTATTGATTGTAATTATATATTTTTTGTGATATTTTTATACCCTCAATGCAATTTTCCAACTCAGGGCCAACTAGAGGTGGAATCAATGGAAATTATATCTCTTCAATAACATCTTTGGAGGGGCACCATTAATGTGAGTGGGTAATGATAGAGTGGTATAAGATTGGTGGTTTAGGAATAATATGGATTTTGGAGTTAGTCACTATGATAATTTTTTAGGTTGGTAGGGAAATAGTTCTAATTTATCTTGATGTGTGGAATAGAATAGTAAAGACCATCTAGTACAAGGGATTTTTGGTCCCCCATGATCTTATGTAAGGAATTTAATCAAACCAAACAACCATGTGAGGTGGAATCACATGTAGTGTAGATACAAAGGATAGTTACATGCATCATGATGGACTTTAGTTCGTATCTTTACAGGGCGACCTTGTGAAAATACAACGAAATAAATAAATCTTAATAATATTCCATGCTAATGGAATTGGGAAATATTTTTACCCTTTCTGAAATAGATCCTATTTGTCTTCTATCTGTGGTTCAGCAAGTGGAGGTTCAATATGTTGATCCAGATAATTACAAGAGGGTTGTTTTGGTTGAGGGGGATGTTTAGTGGGAGATAACATTGTATGATTTTTAGTGGAATTAGTTAGGCAAGTATTAGGGTATTGTTTCTAATCATGATATAGTAACATGGTTAGAGGATATTGAGATAAGTTTCAGTTTGATATAAGAACCAACAAAGTACAAGGTCATGATATATGATTGTTAGATGCTAGGAGTTGTTCATCAGTGGTGAACATTGTACAATGGTGAGAAGAATGAGACCTATGTTTCATGGGTCATCAATCAAAAGGATTTATAACTGGAGTACTTATCATCAAACATGAAGGTAGTAAATATTTTGGAGTTTCTTTCTCTTCAATAGGGGATTATGTCTGTAAAAGTGCTTTGGATCAAATTCAAGACCATTTTCATTTCACTCCTAATCTTTTTCTTAATGAGGAGTCCCATGTGTGGAAAAATGAGGATGATCTTTGTCCTTTTATCTTGTATGAAACCATTATTTATATTTCCAATGTATCTCGAGGTTCATAAGAAGGTGGAGGTGATTCAATGTGTACAATCATGAGGAGTTTTATCACAAGGGGGGACCCAGCTGGGCTCCTCATAGATAAGACATGTCAATTGAGGGTTTTAGGAATCTGGTTTATCAAGGATCTGACCAGTGGTGAGTTGACCTCAAAATATTCCTTTTTAGATTTTTGTGTCCATTGGATTTTAATCATTTATTGGGTTCTTTGGGATGATGTGTTTTTTATGGGGAGTTCATGGCCATCCCTAGAATCTGTTCCTAGTGGTTCTTGGATCTCTATTTAGTATAGGTGGAAAAGATTAGCGTCATCCTAAATAATAGATACTTATCAGACTATTTTAGAAGATGAGGAAGTAAGATTATGCACCAATGACTGTAGATAGTGAAGGTAGGGACCAAACATAAGTTGTTTCTCATGTTTATGGACATCAACCTGAGCATGGTCATGGAGGAGCCATCACAAAATAGATAGAGGATAAGGGAGTGGTATGATTCATGCAGTGGAGGTGGAATCACCATAGGGATAAGAGATCATTAGTGAAATGATCAGATTTTTAGATACCCTTGTATATACATTATTTGATTTTGGATTCTTTCAATTTTCTATTTCACCTTATTTAGTACATGATCTGGGACTATACACAGATAAGATTCCTATTCCCTTACTATTGACTACACTAGTTAGAGGTTTTCTAGCTTTTTTGATGTGTGATGAGGGTATAGACTGATAATGGGGCCATGTTAGTAATGTAGGGATCTTTTCTTAATCAATATGAATCCATATGATGTCATCATCAACATCAAATTGTTTTATATTTTCATATTGTTATCAAATTCATCTGAAAGAGTCATATTCATGGATTTGGATGACTGACATGTAATTTTCATTAGGGAGAAGATTTGTGATATGGCCAGTTGACATGTGGGTCACCTTGTTTTTTGGGGTGCATGATTTTTATATGGAATAAGTAGATATATGGATGATGGTGGTTCTTAGGGTTGTTAAGGAGTCTCTAGATGTTTTTACTATAGAGGTTTTATTTATACCCCTCAATGTGATGTTGATTTCTGGAAATAATTACAGTCGTTTCTTCTCTGATTTTGATAGATATTTATCAGATGGAACCCTTTAAGTTTCTAGAGTTGAGGATTCAGATATATGATCTTATGCAGAAGGGTTGTATTCGTTCCGGTGTGTCTCCATGGTGTGCTCTAGTGGTATATGGGGAGAATGTTAATGGTATTATAAGGTTGTGAATATACTTCTAGAGGTTGAATCAAGTGAAATTCAATATTAGATTCCATCTTCTAAGGATCGATGATTTTTTCAGCCAATTATGATAGGATAGTTCGTTTTCTAATATTTATCTATAGTGTAGTTATCGCCAATTGAAGGTGAAGGAGGGAGGTATCCCAAATACTTACATTAAGTGAATTCACGGGAACATTGAGTTCATGGTCATGTTGTTCGGTGTACAAAGGCACCGAATACGTTCATGAATCTCATGAAATTAGTTATCTATGAAATCATGGACCAATTTATAGTCATTTTCATTGATAACATATTGATATACTCAAATTCATAGGAGGAGAATATGGATTATCTCATGGATATATTGATGTTTTTTCATTTTAACCAACTCTATATGAAGTTATTCATGTGTAAGTGCAAGAAATGGGAGGTATATTTATTTGGGAACATGGTGTATCTGTAGGGGTGGTCATGGACTCATCGAAGGTAATAGAGTTGTTTATTAGGCAAAAACCAAGAATATGGTAGAGGTCTTTGAATTACGTGGATTTTCAAGGTTATCACCAAAGTTTCATATCTTGATTCTTAGAGATTCTGTCTCCATTTATAAATATGAGTAGGAAGGATGATGATTTTATCTAGATGGATCATTGTTTGGCAGTGTTTGATAAACTGAATGGGAAATTGACTAGTCCTACCATGCATCTGTTGATATAGGAAGGGGTGATCTTTGATGTAACAAACCAATTTTTTATCAATGGAAATTACCTTCTTATAATAAAAACACAATGAATTATTAAGTACTTTGTGAACTTTAAACATAATATTGTCACTTTTGTGATTTTAATTTCAAAAATCTAACATACACGGTTGCGATCAGTAAGATGTTTGGAGTCCGATAAGGCAAAATTAATTTTTTTTATGAATAGTAACCATACCTTATGAATAGAAACCTACCATTATGAAAACTAACATGGCCCTTATAAATAGTAAATCATCCAAAAGTATACTAACCCCACCCTTGATTATATAAATAAAATTTAGACATCTTATATGTGATATTATGAACATTGTAAAAGTATTGGTATTTTTGTAAATCATAAATAATTAATTACAATTAATTAATTAATTTAAAAGAAAATATATGTTCCTGAAGGTGTTCATAAATTAATAGTTTTATTTATTATGGTTTTAATATAATTTTATAATGAATTATGTAATTTTGAAAATTTTTATAAAGACGGTTATAGTTTTAAAATCTGTATTTTTCAAATAAATTATGACTTTAATTAAAAAATTAATTAATAATATTTTGAAAATTATTTTTGTAAAATGGGGTTCATATTTGGATTATACACATAAAAAAATGGTGAGTGTATTTTTTTTTGGTATTTTTCAGAAATACTTGAATTTTTGATGAATAGAAAAATATGATAATTCACAATTAATGCTAAAACTTGAATTTCTGCATCATGCTTGTGTCATGGATGATGTAAATGGCCATTGTTTGAAACTCAAAAACACATATTACTATTTTTTTTCACAAGATTCATTACTATTTCTTTTCTTATGAAAAAATAATAAACTAATGATTAAAATATTAATAAACCCTCCTCCCTTCCACTATAAAAACAACCCACAGTCCCCTCTTCTCTTAACCCCTATCAGGCCTTGTTACTTACCTAAATTTTATCCCAATCAATCCCTAATCTTCAGCCCACGTCCATCAGCCCTTGGTTTTCACAAAACACCAATTCCTCTCCCCTAAGGAAGATTGAATCAAGAGGTAAATTCCTCTTTTTCTTTTCCTTTCATGTTCATTTTTTTTCTCTTCTATCCTTACCCCTAAACATCCAAATGTTATGAAAACTCTAGTATCATACAAGTAATATAATTTTTTTATGAAAATTTAATAATTTATTATCATCTATCCTTTACTCTTCTTTTATTTTAGTAGTAAAGACATCATTCAAGATGTGTTAATTTACCACATTCAAGGATGATGGGTTTTCAATTTCTGTTATAGTACTCAACTTTGGTCATAAAACCATTTTTCATGGTTGAACAAGAACATAATATATTTATTATTCCTCATCTATGATTCTATAATCCTTTTTTACACATGTTTTTGGTTTATGAAACAAAACGTGTTTATTGTGGTCAAAAACCACCAATTAACCCAAAAGGTTGTCACTAAGGTTATATATAATGATTTAACTTCACTCTATGTAACCAAATTAAATATTAAACCATGAAACATCTTGTATTTTCAATAATAAAATATAAACTTAATTCTATAAAACTACTCTCATCATACATGTGTATCTGAACATGAATATAAGTGAACCGATCATTAAACCAAGGAAACAAACAGACCCAAACCATGAAATTGAACCCCATAAACAATAAAAAAGGTTACTCAAGAACCTAAAAAAATTATAATAAATCATTTAAATGTAAAGTATTTTCTGTAATTATTAATTAATTAACCTAATTTTATTATTCGGGTTATTAATATCTTGTAGAGAACACCATCCGACGTAAGGTAAGGGACCCCCTCTATTACACTTTTATTCAAGAATGAAATCAATGTTATGCCCTTTCATGTGTGATCCCTAATGATGGGGTATGATTTACCTCCTCCACCATACTTCCATAATGATTTAAAATTTATGGGAAACCCCTTTATCTCTCATTAATCTCTCATAAGTACACCTGATACCAAGCCGATAATCCGTAAGTGACTCCATCTGAACCTCCAATATTCCTTCAAGTTTCTCTATCTTTCTTTTTATCCAAATGAAGTCATATTTTTTTTCTAAAACTTCAACATACTATTTATATTCTCTAAAATCATCTTTCAAGATCCATCCCTTATTCTCTTAGCAGGATTTACATGTTTTAAAGTGATTTCATCCTCAATACTCTTGATAATCAAACTTTTTAAGTGAACTTTCCAAATTCTTACCTGATTTCAAGTGCACTATATCCTCTATTTTAAGAAACATTTATCTTTATAAAACCCTTATATTTTATTATTATAACCTTCTTGTTTCAATTCTGGTTTTATATTAAATATCGTTCCCCCTTCTATTTTAATGTCTCTATGGTATTTTCCTTAAAACCGCACAAAAATGTTTTAATGTTAAAATTTATTAAATAATTTTTCTAACATGGTGTCACTTATTCATGAAATCACTTATCATGATACATTCCTATTTTAACTTATTAATTTCCATCTATATTTTAGTTCTTTTCTTTAATGGACACTTTTCTGATACACCCGCTGGTTATTCTTTATGACATGATTGTGATACCCAATTCTTTCCATGGGTAGCTCTTATGTTTATATAAGATTGATTATTATGAATATTTATGTGGAAAAAATATTTATTAAAATTTAATATGAGTTTTCCTAGATATAGTGCCAATTAATTGGGTAAATTTGAGTCTCATGAGACATTATGTGTGAGGGTCTTGGCGGTTAGCCTTGGATGGTGCTACCATGTGCGACAGTCTTGGAAGTTAGCTTGTCTTGTGGTACCATTTGCAACATTATTGGAGGTTAGCCTTAAATTGTGCTAAATTCATGTTTTATGTTGCTTCCCCATTAATATGAATTCGTAATTTTATGATCCCATGTTTATATATATTATGATTCCATACGCCCCATTCCTTTTTTATATCATCGTGTTATGCCTTCTAACCCATGTGCCAAAACATTATTCTTATGTTTCTTCCCTTACATGAACTTTTTATATTGTCCCTTTGTTCATGTTATCCTTAGGTTATCCTATGAAGAGGTATAAAAACAATGGAAGTTAGGGGCTCTTTATGAAGACTAAATAAAGGAATGTTATATTTAGTCACATGTTTTTATTTTTATGTAACTACTCTTTCAAGACACTATAGTTTATGATCCTTGGATTTCACTCTAATGTATAATTATTCTTAAAATCCTGTAATGTTAAACGTAAAAGGCTAGGGTTTTTATAGTTGGTATCAGAGGATGGTATAGTTATTGTTCAAGATTAAGAGTAGAGCACTTTAGTAAGAACCTTAAAGATGAGACTAAGTATAAGAAAACACCTCTAAATTTTGGTAAGTATAGAGTAATTGGTTGTCAAGAAAATACATCCCTATCTTGATAGGTAGTGGTTGGTATGGAATAGATGTATCTAGGGGTAAAACCTGAAAACACCACTTTGAGATAGACTCAAACTAGAACCGGTGCATGACAATGGATGTTGTTGCACTATTGGTTTGACACTCTCGATGGATATGCTTTGTTAATTTCATGATCTTGGTATAAACCATTTTTAAGGGAATGAAGAAAATCCCATATGAATATAAGTTAAGAAATAGATCAAGGATAAACTATATTTAAGAATAGAAAATTAGAAGTTAAGATATAAATGTCCTTCACAAGTTTATCCTCTTATGTTCAAGGTTTTATTTTTATGATTAATAGGTAAGTATTCAATACCTCTAATTGTATTCTCATTTTATTAGATAATGGTGGTAAATATAAGAACCCATTCCAATAATCAATGTTATAGGGAATGTGAATATTTACCTAATTATATGCTTGATATGATGGGAATGGGTGCTCAAAGCCTCATGGAAGTACTTTCTCATATGGCTCAAGTTAGGAATAATAACTTTAATCAGGTGGAACACCCTCCTGCTCCAAATAAATAGAAAGTTTCCACTGAATCCTTTATGAAAAAAGCCCTCCCATGTTTAGTGGGTCTTCTAATACCCCCTCACAGAATAGTGGATTAAATCTATTAAAAATATATTCTCGATCCTCATATACTTAGAAGAAGAGAAAGTCATACTGGAAGTCTACTTTTTTGACAGGGAAGCTGATCAGTGGTGGAAATGGATCAAGACTACAAAGCCCCAGGAGAAAACTGATTCCATGGATTGGTATTAATTCAAGATAATGTTTTTCAATAAATATTTTCCCCAAAATCTCTATCTTAAGATAGAAAAAGAGTTCTTTAGACTCAGGTAGAAGGATGATGATTCCATTGGGGCGTATGAAGCAAACTTTACAAGGATTTCGTGGTATGCCTCTGGATTTGTCATGAACACTGAAATCAAGGTGCATCTATTTTTTAGTGGACTAAAACCAAGTCTACAAAATAAGTTGGTGATTCGAGACTTCAACAGTTATGACTAGATTGTTCGGTGTTCCCTCAACGTTGAAATGGAGATCATATACTCTCAGTGGTATTATGGGACCAAAAAAAGAAGATGAAAATGGAATCTAATGTTGGTGGTCATGCAAATAACTTAAATGATAGAAAGAATCTCAATCATCCAATGTGTAAAAATTGTGGGAAGAATCATCATGGGAACTGTCTAATGGAAACTAGGAATTGATTCGAATGTGGAAAGTATGAACATATGGATAAAAAATATGAAGAGATATGAAAAATCCCCCTAATATGGAAGAATAAAGGAAGGTTTATATCAACACTTATCCTGTAGTGTAGTGTTACAACTACAAGAAGCACAATCACTATGTGAACCATTACCCAAGGTTGAGGGTTGTTGAAGGAAATCAACAACAACATCCAAGGAAACAAGGAAGGGATTATGCTATCTCAACTTATAAGTTGGATCCAAAAAATGATGTTGTGATAAGTATACTAGTTATTAATTCAAGAATAGTGAAAATACTATTTGATTATGATTCAACACATTCTTTAATATCTTGCAAGTTTTTTTATAACTATTCAAACACTGACTAGAATTTGGAGTATAAGTTATCTAAGAGAACCAAGAATGGGGAAATTATTGCATCCATGGTTTATAACTCCTCCTCGGTAATATTTTTTGGACTTAACCACCTAGAAAATCTCATCATACTTCCTTTAGTGGAGTTTGATGTTATCTTGGGCATGGATTGACTACATTTATACAAATCCAACATCAACTGTTGGGAAAGGGAGATCACGATTAACATCCTGAAGCATCTTATGATTATTTACATGTGTTAGGAGGAAGATGAATCTCTTTTAGAATATGTGTCTCATTTTTGGATAATAATTCCTTATGAGTAAGCATGTCTAGTTCAAATGATTTAGACAAATGAGAGAATTATTCTTGATGACATGCCATTCGTGAGTGATTACACTAATGTATTCCCTCAAAAGTTTCTTGGTCTTCCTCCTGATCGAGAGGTTGAGTTATCAATTGAACTTATTATTGGATATCTACCTATATCAAATACACCTTATATAATTACCATTGTATAGCTAGATGATTTGAATAAGCAGTTACATGAGAATATGGGGAAGGGTTTCATATTCTCGAGTGCTTCAACCTGGGGTACTCCAATCATCTTGGTCAAGAAGAAAGATGGATCAATGCTACTCTGCATTGATTATCATGAGCATAATAAAATTATGGCAAAGAAAAAGTAGCCACTCCCACAGAAATATTACTTGTTCGATCAGCTTCTTGGGGCCAGTTATTTCACTGTGGTGGACCTTCAGTCGGGATATAACATATTAAAGGTGAGGAAGGAAGATATTACCAATACTTCATTTCGAATGAGGTATGGACACTATGAGTTCATATTGATTCATTTTAACTCACTAAGTCTCCATTAATTTTTATGTCCTTAGTGTATATAATCTTTATACATTACCTTGAAAAAATTGTGATAGTCTTTATCAATGACATTCTAATATACTCCAAGGGAAATGAGGCACATGAGAAGCATTTAAATACTATGATGAAGACTTTGTGAATGGAGAATCTATATGAAAAGTACAGTAAATGTGCATTTTGGATGGAGAATGTATCATTAATGGGGCATGTTATAACCAGAAAAGGATATCTGTGGACCCTTCCATGAAAATACAATTGAAGAGTGGCCCAACCCAATATTTGTAATGGAGATCTGCATATTTCTAGGTCTAACATGGTATTATCGATGATCTGTGAAGAAAATTTCCCAATTATAAAACCCAATAACCAAGATGACATGGAAGTGTGTGAGGTTAGTCTAGACTCAAGAATGTGAAGACATCTTTTCGGAGTTGAAGAAGAAGCAAATCACTATGCTAGTACTCACACTCCCAATAATTGTAGTACTTTTTGTGGTGTACAGTGATGCTTCAAAGAAGGTATTAGACTCTGTGCTGATGAAAAATGATAAGTTGATAGCCTACACCTCAAGGCAGCTAAAAATCATTGAGAAGAATTTTCCTACACTGGATCTAGAGTTTCGAACTATGATCTTTGCGTTAAAAATCAAGAGGCATTATCTCTTTGGAGAGAATTGCGAGATATATACTGATAATAAGAGTCTAAAATATATATTAACTTAGAAAGAGATTAATATGCTCTATGGAATACATATATATCTCATCACAGATTATAAATACTCAATCCACTACCATCCTGGTAAGGCAAACAAAGTGGAAGATGCTCTGAGTATAAATGATTCTACATATTTATCAGTGATGATAATTGAAAAGGATCTGATCTTCTTAGATTTTTAGAGGATATACATGGGAATAATTAAGAGAGGAAAATCATAAATACATTTTCAAATGATTGGTCAACCATCCCTCATGGAGAAAATAAAGGATGCTCAAAGAAAAAATGTGGAAATTCAGACATGGGTGGAACCCATTAAAAATAGTAAATAATCCGCGTTCATGATTTATGAGGAAGGAGTTGGAAGATTTGGGTCACGATTTTTTGTACCATCTAATCTAGAGATAAAGAAGGATCTTATAAATGAAGCACATAGATCAACCTTCTCTATCCACCCAGGGAGTACAAATATGTATCGATATCTCTAAGAAGACTTTTCGTGGGACAATATGAAGAAGGAGATTGTTGAATCTACAACAAGGTTACTATTATGTAAGTAAGTGAAGGATGATAGGTTGAATTCTAAGGTTATGATGCAACCACTACCCATACCAACAAGGAAGTTTGAGAACTTCCCCATGGACTTTGTCACTGAACTCTTAAGGACACTGAGAGGAAATAATTCTATATGGATAATTGTGGATCTTCTTACAAATACATCTCACTATATCATGATTCAAGAGGACAACACATTGGATCCAATTGCACATATATATATCAAAGAGGTGGTAAGGCTGCATGGAGTAACACTATCTATTGTATCTGATAGAGATCAGAAATTCCCCTCGATGTTCTGGAAAAGTCTCCAACATGCTCTAAGAAATGAACTGAACTTCATTATGGCCTATCATCCTCAAAATGATGGCTAATCTGATCATACTATTCAGACACTGGAATATATGTTGAGATCATGTTCTATGGAATTCATAGGAGTATGGGACCAACATATTACATAGGTTGAATTCTCCTACAACAATAGTTTCCACTCAAACAGCTGAAGATCACTCCACAAATTTCGTTATGAGAAAAGGTGGAGAACACCGGCATGTTGGGATGAAGTTGGTGAGAGTAAGATGCAAAGACCTAAATTGTTTGAAGAAATGGTGGAGAAGGTAAAAACCATTGAGCAGTACATCAAGGTATCCCAAAGTCCAAAAAAGGTTATATAGAAAATTTTTGACGAGACCTTGAGTTCAAAGTTAGTGACATGGAATTTATACACAAATCTCCATGGAAGAAGTTCATGCTATTTGGGAAGAATGGAAAATTAAGTCCCAGGAACATCAGCCCCATTGTTATCCTTGATCATGTCAGAGTTGTGGCCTATTGATTGGAACTTCCACCTACCATGTTGAAAGTACAAGATGTCTTCTATGTATTACTCTTAAGGAAGTGCCTACCTGACCCTTACCATCTACTTTTTTAATAGGTTGTGTATTTGTAGAGTGATCCTTATTTTGAGGAGAAGCTAGTGGATATCTTGGATCCTAGAGATAATTTTCTACGTAAAAAGACTAATCATATGGTAAAAGTACTATGGTGGAAGCATAGGTATGAAGAGGATACATGGGAACTGGAGGAAGAAATGAAGGAAAAGTACCCACACATGTTTATGGATTAAAATGTAAAATGAAATTTTGAGGGAAAGTTTTATTAAGGGGGGAATAATGTAACGATATAATGTTTTATCAATGGGAATTCCCTTCTCGTAATCACAACACAATGAACTACTATGTAGTATGTTTCCTTTAAACATAATATTTTCACTTATGTGATTTGAATATTGAAAATCTGACATACATAGTTTCAATCAGTAAGATGTTTGGAGTTCTATAAGACAAACTAAATTTTTGGTGAATAATAACCTACCCTTATGAATAGTAACTTACCCTTATGAATAGTAATATTACCCTTATGAATATTAAATCATCCAAAAGTATTTCAACCTCACCATTTAATGTATAAATTAAATTTAAGCATCTTATAAGTGATAATATGACCATAGTAAAAGTATAGATATTTTTGTAAGTCATAAATAATTAATTTAGATTAATTAATTAATTAAAAAGAAAATTTTATTTTCCTAACAGGTTTTCATAAATTGATAATTTTATGTCTTCAGGTTTTAATATAATTTTATAAGGCCTTATGTAATTTTTTAAATTATTATAAATTCAGTTATAGTTTTAAAATCCATATTTTTCAAGTAAATTATTATTTTAATTAAAAATTAAATTAATCATATTTATAAAATTATTTTTAAAAAATGGGGTTCTTATTTTTATTTTAAACATTGAAAAATGGATACAGTGAATATTTAGGTTTTTTATAAAGTACTTGAATTTTCGATGAATTGTAAAATATTATTATTCACAATAAATGCTAAAACCTGAATATCTACATCATGCATGAGTCATGGATGATGTAAAGGGAAATTGGTTTGAACTCACATGCACATATTACATTTCTTTTTCACAATAGTTATTACTATTTATTTTCATATGGAAAAATAATGAACTAATGATTAAATTATTAAGAAATCCCTCCTCCCCTCCACTATCAAACCCACCCACACTCCCCTATTCTGTTCACTCCTCTCAAGCCTTGTAAATTACCTAAATTATTCTCAAATATATCCCCAGGATCCTCACCCATGCCCATATGGAATTGGTATCCTCAAAAAACCAAATCCTCTCCCCTAAAGAGGCTCTTAGGGAAGATTGAATGAAGAGGTAAATTGCACTTTTCTTTTCTTTCTTTTTATTTTCAAGTTCATTTGTTTTCTTTTCAATACTTACCTATAATCATCCAAATGTTATGAAAAAAATTTATCTTACATGCACTAGAATTTATTTATGATAATGGGATAATTTATTATCATTTCTCCTTTACTCTTCTTTTATTTTAGTAGTAAATAAACCAATCCTGATATGTTAATTTACCACATTCAAGGTCGATGTGTTTTCAATTTTTGTTATCGTATTTAGTTATGGTAATGAAAATATTTTCATGGTTCAACCAGACCATAATATATGTATTATTACTCAGCTGTGGTTCTTTAATCCTTTTTTACACATGGTTTTTTCTTATAAAACAAAAAGTATTCATTATGGTAAAAAACCACCAATTAACCTGAATGGTTGTCACTAATGTTTTATATAATGATTCAACTTAACTCTGATTAAAAAAATTAAATTTTCAGCCACGCAACCTATTGGGTGTTCAATAATATAGTATAACTTCAATTCTAGACAAACAATCTCATCAAACATGTGTATCTGAACTTGAATAGAAGTGAACTGATCATTAAAACCAAGGAAACAAACGGACACGAACAATGAAATTTAACCTCATAACCAATCAAAAAGGTTATGAAAGAACATTAAAAAGTAATACCAAATCATTTAAATGTAAAATAGGTTCTGTAATTATTAATTAATGAACATAATTTTATTATTCATGTCATTAATATCATGTGGAGAACACCATCAGACTTAAGGTATGGGATCCACTCTATTTCACTTTTATTCAAGAATGTCCTCTGTTTTATTCCCTTTTATGTGTAATCCCTAATGATGGGGGTATGATTTTCCACCTCCCCCATACTTTCCTCATGATGTTTATGTAATGGTAAAACGCTTTCTCTATCATTAATATCTCATAAGTACACTTGATACCATGCTGATAATTCTTAATGGATTTCACACAAACCTCCTATATTCATTCAGGTTGCTCTATCATTCTTATTATCCAAATGAAGTTGTATTTTAATTTTGTGTAAAACATATAAATACTGTTTATATGCTCCAAAATCATGTTTCAATATTTATAAATAATTCTCTTTCGAGGATATACATGTTTTTAAGTTATTCCCTCCTCAATCCTTCTCGATAAGCAAACTTTTTTTAAGGGAACATCCAGAATTCATACCCGATATCAAGTTCATTCTATCTTATATTTTCAAAAACCTTTATATTTATAAAATAATTGCTTTTATTATGAAAAATTTATGAGTTAACTTTTGATTTTATATAATAGATTTTTCCCTTATCTATTTTAAATGATCTATGATATTTTCCTTAAAACTGCAAAAAAATGTTTTAATGCTAAAATTTATTAAATACATTTTTTACTTGTTTTCACTTATTCATGAAATAACTTACAATGATTCATGAGTATTTTAACTTATTATTTTCTATAAATATTATATTTCCTTTATTTCATGGACACTTTTATGATTCACCCATTGGTTATGCTTTATGACATGATTGTGATACCCAATTCTTTCCATGGGTAACTCTTATGTTTATGTAAGATTGATTGAGTATGTTTATTTATGTGGAAAACATATTCATGAAATTTAATATGGGTTCACCTAGATAGAACTCCAATGCATTGGGTAAAGTTGAGTCTCACGATATGTTATGTGCGACGGTCTTGGCGGTAAGCCTCGGCTTTTGCAACCATGTGCGACGATCTTGGCGGTTAGTCTTGGCATGTGATACCATGTGAAACAACCTTGGAAGTAAGCCTTGAATTGTGAAAAAATCATGTTTTATTTTACTTACACATTACTATGAATTATAGTTTTTATGATCCTATGTTTATATGTTAGTATTCCATATGCTTCATGCCTTTTTTATACCATTATGTTATTCCTTCTAACCCATGTTCTAAAGCTTTATTATTATGTTTATTCCATTTTCTGGATTTTTAGATCGTCACTTTGTTCATGTTATCCCCATGTTATGCTATGAATATGTATGATCACAATGGAAGTTAGGGTCTCTTTATGAAGACTAAATAAAGAAATGTTATATTTAGTCCCATGTTTTTAGTTTAATGTACATAGTCTTCCAAGACACTAAACTTTATGATCCTTGTCTTGTAATTTGACATATAATTATACATAAAATGATGTAGGGATAAATGTAAATGTATAGGGTCACTATATTTTTGGTATATTGTGAAACTTACCACTTGTTATTGGGATTTGTCTTAATGTAACAGAGGGTAGTGATATCTTATGATTCCCCAAGTTGCATCCCCATGAGCATAATTATGGCACTGATGATCTGAAGATTTTAGTGGTTGTGTTTGTTCTAAATCTTTAGCAACATTAACTCATTTTTTTAGCACTTTATATTATTAATGTACCATATGAGTTTTATTTATATCTTTTCACTATGTGATATAAATATGAAACACTATAGTTGGGTTAATTTTATCTAAGATCACAATATTAATATCCCCTACACCTCAGAAAAGGGGAATGATGTAGCTCACACTTTGAGAATGATATTTTATAAGGACATTATTCCAGACTCTAAAGATTCTTGGAGTGTGATGTAGGACCTTAGAATCCCTAAACATAGATGTGATAGTGGTTGATAGTAATGGTTTATTGTTTTACATAGTAGGGAATTATTATCTGATGAATCATGTGTTGGAGTCTTAGTGGGGGAAAATTAGAGGTAGAGGTGATGCGTGATTGTGTTGGTCACGATGATGCTCTGGAGAGATGGAGAGAGGATGGTTGGAACATGATGTTGTTTTAGGGGGGATTTATGATCGGGTATAGATGAGTGTGGGAGTTATTCATGAGTTTCATATATCATCATTTGCTACAAATATAAAATTTTTATGATGTAACATGGATTGAGAATACTGTTTTGGTTATCTAGGATGAAATGGGTGTTGTACAATTTGTGCCTCAGTGATTTGATTTCTATTAGGTAAAGGATTAGAACCATGTTCCTAGAGATTTTGTACAGCTTTTGGGTGTTCCCACATGGAAAATGGGAAAACAATAAATTTAATTTCTCATAGGGTTACCCAGGTATCATAGAGGTTGTGATGATATCTAGTTGGTCATGGATAAATTGATGAAATCAACCCAATTCTTAGAGATCAAGGAGTCAGTCATCATGGATGTTTTGGTGAGGATGTATGTACATGATGTGGTGAAACTATATGAAGTTCTGTGGTCTATTATCATGGAATAAGAATAAAATTTACCTCATGAATTTGGGGGGGGGGGATTACAACATTATATTGTCACTCAGTAATTCCTATGCACTACATTCCTCCCACATAAAGATGTGTAGAGGGAGAAAACTTTTCATAAATGGGAGGATATGTTACGAGAATGAATCTTACAAATTATAGAATCTTGGGAAAATAAATTTTCACTATTTGAGTTAATTTATTATAATATATATCACTTATCTATTAGGATGGCACTGTTTGAGGCTTTTTATGGGCATCCCACTTGTTCTCAGATGTGCTACACTGATATAGGAGAGTCATTAGTTCTCATGCCCAATATGGTGTAGTTTACAAAAGATAGGGTTTAGGTTTTTCGT
Organism: Viscum album; assembly: GCA_963277665.1. Lineage (NCBI taxonomy): Eukaryota > Viridiplantae > Streptophyta > Magnoliopsida > Santalales > Viscaceae > Viscum > Viscum album. The sequence continues at coordinate 647,515,092 of OY728133.1, read as the reverse complement.
TAGAGGTTGAAATTCGTAAAGTACCAAAATAATTCTTATTCCAATTGCCGGAGTAGGTAGCTGGTGTTCATGGTTAGATACCATGTGTACTTGAATGTCTCCCCTCTATGTGGGAAATAGATGTTTAGAAGGGGGAGTGAGCTCTCACCCTAGTTTGTTGGGCATTACAAGCTGTTAGAATATATTGGTAATGTGGATTTTCAGTTGGAAATTCTCTATTGATATGATCATATTCATTATATAGTGACCCTCACTTTTTATACATTATCTTTTCATCATTTTTGTAGAATACTCTATACATTACACAAACAGATGCCCAAAGGCCGTTTTATTTTGGTTCATTTGGAAACATGAAAACAAAAACACTCATACATATGCAAGATAAGCTATCTCCCACTATATTTTTCATGACCAGAACCCTTATTATAAACATCATACATAATACATATCTTCAAAACATAGGGAATAAAAATATTATAAGGGTGTTTTGTAGTTTCTTAAAATATGTGTTTTAGTTTTAAGAATCACTATTTCCAGGCAGTTTCCCTTAGATTTATTCATAGAACCAGAAAATTACAATAGTTCTTTATCCAAATGGGACATGATTTCCAATGGCAGATGTTCATTATGTTTGAACTTTATGATACTCAAGAACATGCATTGGTTGAGAGGATGGGAGGTCAGACTCATCACACTGTTTTGGGGGGATTATTGTTTACTCCAGGACAATCATTGTAAATTTAAGATATTATCACAAATCCTTATTAATTCACCTAGTATATCATAAGTATCCCTTGGAATTTACAATCACTTATTTACATGTGTAAAATTCAGAATTATCAGTATGAATTCAAGGTTCTTCATTAATGTAAACATTCATGTATTTGAGGTTTCCCATAAATGGGATCCCCAAATATACTAATTAGACATTCTTTTAATCATCGTTGTGATGATACTGGTTTTTAATCCACTTAGTGGGGAACTCTGGAATTTTACACATGTAAATGGAGAGGAAGGTTTGTTTTGATCTTGGGATCGTGCTTATCAAATGGGCTACCAACGAAACCTTGTGAAAGGAATCGCAACCCTCATAGTTTAGTGTCACTTAATAGGATACATCATACCTTTTAAAGTCATGTGATAAGGAAATATAAGAAAAAGATGCATGGTCAAAAATTAATGTGGAAATTATACTAAATCAGCCTAAGGAACTTGGAAAGGATATGGGTATCCAAGTAGGATCAGACCCTATTGGGAATACGGACTAAGGAGAATAGGGTTGATTTGAAGTGTTGGGTGTGAACCTCAAGGAGGCTTCCTACGTATACCATATTAATGGGAATCAAATCCCACGTAGTTTAATAAATCTCATAGGAGAGTGTGGTCCTATGATAAATATGAGTTTGGTCTTACTTCTTGAAAAGGATGCCTTGATTATTTGTTTATTTAATTTGGGGTTTATTTCCTAAGGGGGATTCCCAGTGAACTTGGGTCTTGAGACAGCTTCCTACGTATCCTGGTTTGAACATGAATCAAATTTCTCATTGTTCCTTTGATGAGGGTTTGTGTGCATATTGTAACCATCACATATCTCTAATCCCACATGAGTCATGCTCTGTGTGAGAAATAAAAGGATGTGAAAGATTCAACAATGACACTTCACAGTTTTCCTCCTCCATTGATGGAAGAGGTCGTGTCGACCGTGGAAGAGGGCGAGGTGATGAGCCATCCCTTTGTTCTAATTACATAGGACTTGGGTCCCATGTAAGGATGAAGGGATGAAGGTGATGGGATTACACGAGGAAGGTTTCCCTAAAAAGTGATCCAAGGTAGGAAATAGAGGCTTCTTTTTTGCTTGCACAGAGAAGTAAGTTTGAACTATACCTTCCCTACCAGAGACTTGAGGTTCCGGGTCACCTCTTTGAGAAAGGAGAGGCCAAGACCCAACCCTCCTCCTAACTAGGAACTTCTCAACATTGTTTCTGGGAGAATGGTCCTTGTGACTACGGATATAAAATCCCACAGACATTTCATGAATCCTAACCCCAATGTGAAACATGTGTGGGAAACATCTGATTGTGGAAATACAAACCCAAATAGAATACATACTGATGTGACTTTCCCAAAGGTTTGATAAGTTGGGAGGTTTTGGTGGAGGTATCAACAGAAACCCTTTCATAAAAAGAATCTAATAAAGAAGAATCCATTTCATGAATGGATGAGGAAGGCTTGATGGATTATATACTGAATAGAGTGAAGAGAATAAGTGAATCAAAGAGTGTCACCCAAGTAGAGAAGGGCCCTAAAGTATGGTCGCTCAAGTAAACTTGGGCAACCTGATGTTAACTTAAGCAATGAACAACCTATATAGTAATACTTGGGTAAAACATTGCTCAATCCTTCAGAAGTATTCACAGGTGATCCAAGAAGTGGGGCGCTCAAGTTCCTGTGTGAGGAATGGGAGGCGTGAAAGTATTTTAGTCTTATAAAGGTTGGGAGATTTAGACATGAAAGTGTTATGGTTTTCAAACACTAAATGGACTTATGTCTAATAATCCTCCCTTAAATCCTCTAATGAAGGTGCTGAAGAACTACCTTGAAAGTTTCGAAAGATTGGGGTGAAGTACTAGGGAAACTAGAGCTACAATTGGGCTTCATGGAAATTCGTCCCTACAAATGGGGGCCCAAGGGTCTATTTATAGGAAAATAAATGACCTTGGGAAAAATGAGTTGGTCGCGCAAGTGAATTGCAGGCCAGATAGGAGCGCGCAAGTTGGTTGCACAACATTTTTTGGATAATCAAGTAGGTTGCGCGCCACCGATGTTTTGGCTTGACTAAGGTGATTCAAAATTAATGCTATTGAAAATATTGATTTATCTTCATGTATTTTCCCATTTTATTTTTAAGGGGATCCCCTTTATCATTTTTAGGCTCTTTTCCGCAATGGAGTGTTAACAAAGCCCCCTTCTTAGAATTGGTTCCAAAATAAAAAGAGGATCCTAAACTGAGGTAAACTAATGAAGAATAAAGTTAATGTAAATGGGTAGCACAAGTATTTAGCGCTCAAGTACACTTTGGCCATGTAAGTGTGCAAATCATAAGATTTATAGTGTGTAGGCTGATATTCTTTGCTTATATATAAGGGATTCACTTCCGCGGAAATCTTAGCAAATTTTGGATTCTCAGCTCTCAGCGCAGAAATCTTCTATTCATATGATTCTATTTCATCATCACTTCCTCTAGACATTTTTTAGTTGCACGCCATGAGTGGGGCACCATACTTGCGCGCCGACTTATACTTGCATGCCAATTTTAAAACTAGCTCGCCTTAATGCCATTGCAATTATTTTTTAAAACAAAAAAAATGAACATAATTTAAAAATATGATCTCTATCTTTTTTACAGGTTCAAATGGCTCCCAAAATAATTGGAACTATTGATGAGCTTCCAAGAAATAGGATTGATGACATGATGAATGTCGTTGGTTATGATTACTTCTATGTTTGCGAAACCACTCTTCCATACCTAGAAAATTATTTGAAGAAGTATCATTTCATCTTTCCTCAAAGCACCAATCTGCCTTTGTATAGTTATGGCCATTTGTAGGATACTAACATTCCAGATCTAAAGAACTATTTCCCATATTATTGGTTTCAAGATTATACCATCTTCTTATCAGCCAATGTTTCTGTTGGGGGATCATTTTCTGGTCTTGGGATAGTAGAGAAAGCTTATATTATGCATCATAGCCCATGTGCTCCTGATTTGAAGACACACAGACTCGAGATGCAGCTACACTATTATTAATCCATCTTTCGATATTCTCATATTGATCAGTCCAAGGGTTGGAAGAAAAGATGGTATTTCCACCTAGAAGGAGGTGTAAAACCTGTATGGATGTGGACATACTGGGTGCGAAAGACATGTGCATAATTTACATATAATTTGAGAATCGTCGGGATCTATGAATCTTTCTGGGTTGGTCAATCCTATGTATAAGAATGATGATTTCATGCCAGATTTATTAAGTTAGTGGAGCCTAGAGACTAATTCCATCCATTTAACACATGGAGAGGATGGTATGAGTTTTTGGGGCATTTACAAAAAATTTGGATCTCTAATCCTTGGAGACATGTACGCCGAGTTTATTCCTCCCAAGGTGACATGGAATGAATCTAAAAAGACACCATATTTGGCTCGTGAGTTGTTGAAAATATTTAAAAAACTCAAGAATTCAGTCAATGTGAAAACTTGCACCAGGAGGGACATTCATCTAGAGGAATGGATGAAAATATTTTTAATATAGAAGAAGGAAAAGGGGCCCAATTTCACTCGTCTAACGAACTATCCCAGGGAAGATAAGAGAGGCACTCCTGACACCTTTTAGCCAACATTAGAGAAGGGATAATTTAAAAAATGGGGATATGATATGAACCCAAAAATTCTTCCAATGATACATCTGGAAGGTTTTTATCCCTGTGGCTCAGCATATATTTATTTCCAGTCCGAGACTCCAAAAGAGGTGTGAGGTCGGGAACCTTTGTTATTATACCGAATCTAGTAGAGAATATGCTAGTTGGGTTGTCTAATCCTATTTTAGCCAAAATTAATAAGATTTAGCTACATATTTACAAAGGAGAACATATCTTTATAATATCGGGGTCATTCCAAGTGTTGTGGGGATGGATTACTACTCACTTCAGAACTTTTGTTGTACAAAGTGGAGTACATGTTTTATAAAGTTTATTTCGACCGTATGTTAAAGCCTTTTCTGGTATTTCATCATTGTCTTTGAATACATATCAAAAAAATTTAGTATAAGCATGCATAAGGAATTCCATTTCATTACCTATGTTAATCTATTTACTGTGAAATTTGTTGATGATGGTACTGCCAGTTTGGAATAGAGAGCATATATGCTAGCTTGTAGAGATGGCGTGTTGGCCATCAGAATTTACAGCAAAATCATATGTGATTCCTATGATCCTTAAATATTTGAACATTAATTCAAATGTATAAAATAGAATATTGTATCCCCTCCCGTGCATGTCAAACTAGAGTAACACCCAATGATTTTCTAACAACTTTGTTGTTGACATCTACAGAGAAGACTAGGTATTTTTAATTTTCCTGTTGCGGATGCAGTAAGTAGAGTAACCATCTGGTATGCTTAAAACTAGGTTGAATCATACCCTGAAGGGGTATTCAATCATGTCATCCCCCCCCCCCTCGAGTGGTGATAAAGAGAAATAGCAGGAAGGAACCCCTTCACTTGGAAGATAATTATTCATCATCATGGTCTGATTTGCAAGAATCAGAGAGTGGAGGTGATGATGCTCCAAATACACCAAAGAGACCTTGCGCCACGTATAATCCTCTTATTAAGATAAAAAGTGCCACTCTATATATCCATATTGAAGTTGTATCAAGGATATCTAGTCACCATCATTATAAAGAGCGTCGAGTACCATTTTCCAATCCTACATCTATGACAACTGGTTCTTGGAAAAAACTTATGTCCATGGTTGTAAGATCAACATCACAAACCTTGGACAGAAATTCTGAATAAAAAATATCGGAGGCTATTCAAACATGGCATAGTCTATACTGTAATGCTGAGACCATGTGGGTGGATTTTTGTGAGGGACTACATATTCTAGGAGTAGGGGATTTGTAGGCTTCTTCTGAAAAACTTTTTAAGGAAAATTCCAATGTGGTAAGGACCTATATTCAAGAGATGGAAATACTCATATATGCCACTAATGAATCAATTCCTACCACAGAGCAGGTAAAGGATGTGATAGATCATCGTACTACCAAAAGGGATTAATCCTTCGTTAGACGAAAAATGGAGTGACTTTGTAGATCCCGAGGATGTAAGTTCCCTTTCTTTTGTATCTTACTCTATTTTTCAACTTGAATTTTAATCAAAATATTGTTACTTAAGAGAAATTTTTTCCTAACATACAGTTGGGTAAAGGAAAGACAACTGAAATTCCTTCACCACAATATAGTCCTGTAGGCACTACTCTTAGAGCTATCAGATCACCCTATGAATCGTGAGAAATATCTCAGGGAAGATAGGCCATAGAGGAGGAAATAAAGAGGGTACTTGGATCACTGATACCCATTTTGTAGGTGACCATACAAGCCCTATAAAAAGACGAAGAAGAAAAAGAATCAAATAAAGAAAACCACGGTTAAGCACTTTCTTAGCAGTGGTAAGTCTTCATGATAATGATGAATTTTAGTTTTATTCATGAAAAAGTGTTTAAACTGTTTTAGATTATAGGGTAATCTTCTATTTATTCTTTAAAAGAAACCACTGATAAGAATCAAGGAGATGTAGAAGGTGTTGCCGAGAAAACAGAAATTCTTGTAGATCCAAGGGTTCCTGAAGAGGAATTGGAGTCAAAGAAACCAACATCTGTCCCCTGCAGTGCTCCGATTCCTGCAATCAAAGGAGAGAAAGATTCTGGTAAATCAATAATATTTAATAAAGCAACCATTTCAATAATATCTAACTTCCATTATGTGACACTTTTATGTTCATCACATGCACCATAACATCTAGTAATAACTGATGTTGACCCTACAATTGTTGCTGAAGAAGCTACTTGGGGTCACAGGTTGCCGAAGGAAGGTTGTGAAGTAAACACGCCAAGTGTTCCCACGGGTGAGACTAACCTAGGATATGAGATATCATTAGAAGAAATGATGAACATTGTCCTGTATTTTGAATAACTATTAGAACATGTTAAAATATAAAATGATTTACAATATTTTGGAGTTCACTATATAGAATCAACTAGACGTGAGTTCTCATTATTCATCATGTTAATCATATTATGATTCAATTGCTAACCATGGTTGATTTGGAATATGCAGTTCAATCAAAAGAAATTGCTGCTGCAACAGTTCTTGAAGGAAGTGTTGATAAAAATGTCAACCCTACCATTGTGGAGACATTGTCTTAAGTGAATCTTGAGGTAGCAGGTCTTCCTGAAATTCACTATGAAAATCCAAAGCATATTAATGATATCACTCTTGAACGAGTGACATCAAATAAAATTGCAGACATTGAGAACACTTGGGAGGATTCTTCTCAAGTTACGGACCTAATTCTAGGTAAGAGATAATGATATTGTGATTAAATTCACTTTTATTATCTCTTAAATATAACCATGATTCTTGATTTACCATATAGGGTTATCAACATAAATGGCTAGGTCTAGAGGTGAAGCCTCTTCATCTGCCCAAACAACATTTGAAGGTGGAGAAACCATTGTTCAAGAAGGAATAGAGTATGGAACTTCTTTAAGTTAATTAGTCCTAAAATATACCCCTCCTTATGATAGTGATTCTGAATCAGACCCAGAACTGTAGAAGGATATTCATCCTGCTCATTGCAAAGCATGGAAAAATATCTGGAAGATAATATATGAGATGCCCATTGAGGAACTTCCTTCAAGAATACCACGATTATCATCTCTTTTTATCAACCTAGGATTTGGCAGTTTCGAATACCGTTAAATTCATACTAATATGAAAGAGATTATCCAGAAGAGGGAGCAAGAGAAAAATATTCAACAAGACTTGATAAAATCCAACCTGTCTATAAAAATTGAAGTGTTCTAAGAAGCATTGTCCTAAGATGAGGCTAATCATAATAAAAATTTTAAGGGACTGATGCAAAAAATTAATGATAAGATTGTTCCGCAACAGTACCTTCAACAAGAGTTAGATATCATTACAGGGGAGCTTGAACAACTTCATAGATCATTAGGTGAAGTCAAGAAGGAAGGTGCAAAATCCATTGCAGATGCTAAATAAGTACTTCATAATGTTGAAGAGAGCGAGGATGATCAGATAAAAAAACACCAACAAGAAGTTTATGGGGCTCTAGAACCTATTAAACAAATGAGTAATTACACAGAAAGACTTTTGTAAAAATCTCTTTAAGAGAGAGATTACAATTTGTTGATGCTTCCTCGTAAAACATTTCATAAATTAAAAGTATATTGTCTTTAATAATTTAAGTTTTCACATTAATTAATTGATTTTGTTTTACCCTAGACATTGGGCTTAGTAAGAATAATGGGATAATATTTAGGGTCGAAATATATTTGACCATAAACTTTAAAAATATATCCCAAACAAAAATCTGTGGCTAAGAATTTCTTTAAAATGTTTTAAATATTTTCAAGGGGAATATTGAGTCCCGATTTTTATGGTCACCAAATTTAAAACCTATATAAACATAAGGGGATTACCTTCCAAGAATGAAGTTACCATTACTTGGAAAACCCATTATGGGGGCTATATTTTGCAGGGCCAACTGGGGCATATACTGCATAGCCAAATAGTGGTATCTTTGGACTGACATGCCTGTTATGTGGATAACTTATGCAAGGCCACCTAAGCGCATGTGCTGCATAGTCAAACAAAACATCTCTTTGAATTTTGACATTTTTCTGTTGATATATAAGGGAAAAATAATATTTGGATGACTCAAGACCACGATAGGTTGTTTTTCCACGGAAAGGAATTTTATGAATGAAAAAAGGATATTTTAGTTAAACATATGTCATGAATATGAAAAACATCTCTATACAAATATGGTGTATGAGTAATGGTAAAAATTTATCTAAAAAGGGGAAGTTTTGACATCATACTATGTAGTTTAAAGTCTTGCAGTGAAGACGTTGTACTGTGTAGTTTAAAGTCTTGTAGTGAAGATATTGTACTGTGTAGTTTACAGTCTTAAAGGGAGGATATTGTATTGTGCAGTTTAAAGTCTTGTAGTGAGAACGTTGTTCTGTGCAGTTTATATTCTTGCAGTGAGGACGTTGTGTGGATTTAATATAAGGTCATTAGCTTTGACCAAAGGTATGAGAAAACTCTACCAATTTGTTGATATTTTTTTTAGAAACATATGATCATATTCAGGTATGGAAGGCAAAATTTTAAACTGTGATTTGGGAATTTCTAGAACCAAGGAATGGTATGGGAAAGAGGGGCTAAAAGCATTAGAGGAAGTCTTCTCCAAGAACGAAGTTACCATTATTTGAAAAAACCATTATGGGGGCTATCTTATGCCAGACCAATTAGGGCATATTCTTGATAGTCAAATAGTATAATCTTTTGACTGACAGTTATGTTATGTAGGCAATTTATGCAAGGCCTCCTAAGGGCACGTGTTGTATAGTAAGACAAAAGAGCTCTTAGAAATTTATCATTCTATTTCTAAATGTCGAATTATGTTTATAGAGATTCTAATTTTACGAAGCATAGAGTTTGGTTTATGGAGAAAGGTACCATAATATGGAAAGGGTATTTCCAACCAATATGTCCAATGAATAAGAGGAACACAACTTTCATGAAGGTCTGACCCAAACGTAAGAGATATGGTGTATGTAGTTTTATGTCATATAATTTGGAACAGAAATGGAAATAATATATAATATGTGGCCATGTGATTTCCAGATTATTTCATATTTTATTGATCATATAGTGAGGAAAATTTATAAACCATGGTCTTGACTAATTTCAAATTATGAGAAAGATAATGGGACAAGTATACTTGAATGACTGAAAATACAAATTCTTGTATATTTTTAGCAAATATTAAAGGGGACATAGATACTATAACCAATAATGAAGTTACCATTACCTAAAAAACACATTATGGTGGTTTTATTATGAAGGGACAACTAGCGAATATGCTGCATATCCGAATAGTGGCATATTTTGACTGAGAGGCCTATTATGTAGGCAACTTATGCAAGGACACCTAAGGGCACATGCTGCATAGTCAAGAAAAAGAGCTCTCAAATTTTAAAAAACCTATTACCAAAAACCATAAGACATATTATGAAGATATGGAAATATTCATGATTAAGAGTATGAAATATCGAAAGGGATTATGTTCAATGCATATGAGAAATATTTTAACCATTATTGGCCATGTGTTTGACATCCTTTACTTAAATATGACTCAACAGTAAAATGGAGTCTTTCTTGTCTCTTCCTGATTAATATTATGATGTGCAGTTTAAAGTCATGAAATGAGGACATTTTCACGCCCATAAAGAACTAAAACATCTTACATATATTATGAAGCACCTTATTTAATTCCTAAACTCACTTGAGCTATGCGCGGGGTGAGAAACAAGGAGTAGTACGGGTCTTTTCGATAATACAAATGTGACACAGATAAATAATAGGGGTATCAGATTTCCATATAGTTTAATGTCATTTGGTAAGGATGACAATGAACCAATATAAAGGGAAAGACATATTGTAATTGGATTTAGGGATAAAACCCATGTGTCACTATATGTCTTGATGGGGAAAGAATCAAGTCATATATAGTTCTTAAGACATTCTCTATGCTGATTTGACTCTTAAACATGAAATAAAGGGTATTTTTTATCACATCTGGGCCCAATATTAGAGATATAGGCATCTATATGTATCTAAAAAAAGATTTGAGTCAATTCGTACTTGTCTCATAAACCAATCATTCCTCATGCTAATGGAGTTTGACATGACGAATGTGGGATTTTTTACATATTCTAAGAGAATGGTATATCATAAGACATAAAATGTTATAAGAACCAAATCATATATCTTAAGGAAACACACTGTATAGATATGATTCATATATAAAAGGAGAAAATAAAATAAGAATATTTTTTCTTGTGGTTGGGCCCAAAATAGGAGATTCAGGCCTCTCTACATATGTCATTAAAAATGAGAATCAACCCATACGTAGTTCTTGAAACATGGTCCATATGCGAATCTGAGTCACACATAGGAAGGGGAGGGACTCATGTACTAATAAGGAGTCGTGATGATGTAAATGATATTTTCTTATGGAAGATTTTAACGTCAAATAGATAAAGCATTAGTTGTACAAATGATGCTATGCATTTTAACATCATGAAGCATGGATACTGATAATTGTTATGTAGTTTAATGTCTTGTAACTAGGACATAGGGCTATGTAGTTTTTATTTTTATAGAAAGGACATGGTACTTTGTAGTTTAAAGTCTTTTAGTGAGGACTAATGTGTATAATTACAAAAAGTATTTCTTCCAAAATATCGCATTGGTTGGAGTTGTAATGAGATCTCCATCCATTGAGATTAAGGCATAGGCTCCATTTGAATAGACCTTATGTATGGAATAAGGTCCTTCCCATTTTAGTTCATGTTTTGGAGGTTTCTTTGCTGGTATCATTGGATTCTTAAGAACCCATACCAATTCTCCTTGAAGGAATCAACAAAGGTGAACTTTCTTATTAAAAGAACACACTATTCTATTCTGATATACTTCTAAATGATGTAAAGTATGCTGTCTTTTCTCATATAATATTTCCAAATCATCAAACCATTTCTACGATCTTTCATCTATAGAAAAAGAATAACATATTTCAACTCTAAGTGAAGGAAATTGTATTTAAATTGGAAAAAATACTTCACTTCCAAATACCAATGAATAAGGAGTTTCTTGGGTAGCAGTACTGGTAGTTGTTTGATAAGCCCATAAATCATTCAAAAGTTTATCAAGACATTATTTCTTATCTTTATCCACCATCTTCTAGAGTATATTTGATAGAGTCTTATTGAAGGCTTCTATCTTTCCATTGGCCATTGCATAATAGCAGGATGAATGGTTGGACTTGATATTATGTTCCTGATACAACTTTTTTACTTCAGCAGAACAAAAATTGGTGCCATTGTCCGTCAAAATAGTATGAGGGACGCCAAATCTGGTGATGATATTAGTTTTGACAAAACTAACAATGATTTTGGCTCCAAATTCCATGAGAGGTATTGCCTCATCCAATTTAGAGAATAAGTAAGTAATAGTGAGAATATACTTGAACTACATAGTCGTGGGTGGAGGATAAGGCCCTACTACATCCATTCCCAATGTGGAAAATGGGCAAGAGTATTTAGCTGTATGTAGGATCTATGGAGGTTGATGAATAAAGTTGGAATGCACTTGACATGGATCAAAATTTTTATTAAAATATGTACAATCCTATGTCATTGATGGCCAACAGTATCCAAGCCTTTAGATCTGATCGGAGAGTCTGCACCGAGATTGGTGGGCACCACAAGCTCATAAATGTACTTCTTCCATGGAAGCTACGATCTCTTCTCCATCAATACATCTAAAAATAATTCCATCAAACCCTCACTTGTAAAGGATCTTTTTGTTGTCTGGACTATCATAAAGAGTAAAATTTTCCACTCGTCACCGGATCTACACATTCTCAGCCCTATTTGGTGGAAGTACCCCATTTTGAAGATATTACATGATGGATGTTCTCCATCCCATGGTATGAACATATGGTTCAGAAATAAGGAAAATTTAATTAATTTCCCCCATTCTGGTTTTAACAGAAGGTGAGACCACACTGCGATGGGTTATGCTGATAATTGTCTTGTCCTTATTTGGATCTTCTAAGGCTGTATCTGCATTATCACATGGATCTTCTTGAGCATTTTGGGATCACAGGACATAAGACAATGTCGACTATGAGAAAAATTTAGCCATTAACCCTCTGAAAAAATCACACAAAGTAATTAATTTTTCTTTTCTAGTAGAATATTCCCTATTAATTTGTTTGATTACCAATTCTGAATCACTATTTACCTTTAAATGATCCATTTTCACCTGAAGGGAGAATTCCAAACCTATGATGAGATCTTGATATTCTACTTAATTGTTGGTACCACCTTCTGATAATATGGAAGAATAAGGCAATACTGCCTTTTTTAGGGAAATAAGGACAATTCCGAATCCACCCTTTTTTAGTTTAGTGTTTTCTATTATCTTTCCTTTTGTACTCCTAGAAGAACCATCAAAATATATTTTCCATGTTTGGAAATTGTTTTTAATAGAGAAGACCTCTTCATCAGGAAGCTTAGTATTAAACGATTCATCTTCTGCAGATGGATTCTCAGGAAGGAAATCATCCATAGCTTGGCCTTTTATTGCCTTTTGAGGTACAAATTGGATATCAAATTGTTGTAAAATAACCACCCACCATGCCCGACGTTCTTTAAGCATTGGATAACTGAGGATAAATTTAATCGGGTTATTATGAGATTCCAATTGGACCTCATGATGTTGAAATTAATGTCTCAATATATGGACTGCAAAGATTGATGCCATGTAGAAATTCTCAATACTTGAATACCGAGTTTCCGCATCAAGCATAGTTTGACTAAGATAATAAAGGTTGTTTACATTCCCAGCATCATTGTTTTGGGTGAGGAAGGCACCTAGTGATCGCTATAAACCTGTCTCATAGAGAATAAGTGGTCTTCCTTCAATAGGAAGCAACAATACTAGTGGAATCAAGAGATATTTTTTGATGGAATTAAATGCTTCTTAGAAATCTTCAGTCCATTGGTCGGTGACTCCTTTCTTCATTAATCTGGTGAAGGGTAGACACTTTCCTTCCAAATTGGCGATAAAGCACCGAATATAGGCCAAGTTTCCTAGGAGTCATCTTAATTATTTTAAATTTTGAGGAGGTGACATACCAAGGATTGATTTTGTTTTCTCAGGATCAACTTTGATACGACGATGGCATATAATGAAGCCAAGAAATTTTCCTGAGGTTGCCCCGAATGCACATATTAAGGGGATCATCTTGAAACTATGTTGCCAAAGATTATTGAATATGGTTTCCAAATCATCCACATGATTAGAGCATTGTCTAAAATTGACCACCAAATCATCCACATAACATTCAAAAAAATTTCCCTAAGAAGGGTTTAAAGATATGGTGCATGGAATGTTGGTATGTTGCACCTGTAATCTTTAAGCCAAAGGGAATTACCTTATATAAAAACACACCTTGATGAGCTCTAAAGGCTATAGATTCTTCATCCTCTAGGTCCATACAGATTTTAATATACCTAGAGTATCCATCCATTAAGAAAAGGGTTTCATAACCAGCTGTTGCATCAATTAGAATTTCTGCAATCGGGACTAGAAAATCATCTTTAGGACAATTCCGGTTAAGATCTCAGAAATCATTACAGGCTCTAATTTTCCCATTCTTCTTTTTCACTGGGACAATATTGGACAGCCATTTGGGATATTGAACTTCCCTGAAAAAGTTATCCTTAAAATCATATCAACATCATCTTTAATTTTAGAGGCATGAGTTGGGTGTGTTCTCCTTGATGCAAGATTAAATCCATGATTTCCTTCTGGAAAACCCAAATTATGGGCAGCTAAATTAGGATTAAAACCTGGTATTTCTTTATAATTCCAAGAAAATATATCTTGATGTTGCTATAGAAAGGAAGTATACACCTCTTGATCTTCAAAGGTCATGGATGCGCTAATTAGAGTGGGGCGTGGATCTTTTTCTGTACCCATATTTATTTCTATGAGTTCATCAATGGTGGTAGAGACACCTTCTTCAAATACTGGAGGAGCATCCCTGAGATATTCCTCTTCTTATTCATTATGTGTTACCTCTTCTATTTTCATTTGTATAGTAGATGGTGAGTAAAAACTCCCATAGTTAGGGGAGGAGTCAATATTTGAACATCCCTAACAAGAGGCCACTATATCTGACCCTACTAATGACAAATGGTCTTCCTGTGGTAATAAATAGGGTTTAATGGAGTGAGAATCATAATCTTTGTCTTCCCCTAACATTGCTACAATTTTATGTACTCTGACTGACGAAGTAGAGGCTTGCTGTAGTTTAGTAGATAAAATGAAAACATCTCCATTCAGGGTTCCATCATTGCTGGGTGTATCAATAATTTCTCCCATGTTGCCAGGCTCAATTTCCCAATTGACATTATGGAAATTACTATATAAGTCTTTGGATTTGGTTTTACCCTTTCAATATAATTGATAGGAAACACATAATATGTGCTCAAATGCATAAATGGATTTTTTGTTATCTTTTCCAGTCCATTTGGAGCATTAACTCTAGTTATCTCCTTTGCCATGGGCTTTGTTCCTTTTATGTGCTAAAACTCTGCCTCAATGAATTGTGATTCACATGTTCTGAATGGATCCTAGTCACCATACAATGTTCTGATTTGACAATTGAAAAATTATTTTAGATATTGGTGGTATGATGAGGGTATGGTTTCATGTTGATGCATCCAAGGCCTTCTAAGAAGAATATTGAAGGTTGTGTCCTGAAGAACAACCATGAAATCTGAATTAGACACAAGATCTCCAAACTGAGTTCTGAGTGTAATTTCACCAAGAGGTTCACATTAATTATTTTCATATCCTTGCAACTTTAAAGTCTAAGGATACATGTTAGATTCAGTCAGGCCCAATTGACTATGTGTATGAACGAGAATGAGGTTGACCCTAGAGCCATTATCAATGTTGTATCATTGAATATTTGTGTCATTGTCCATACAAGATAGATACAATGGTATGATATGTCCATGTACCACATTGTCTTCATCTTCATCTATAAAAGATATGACTACATGAAATTCGGTAGAATCAATCTCTATACCATAAACCTCAATAGCAACAACTATGGTTTCAAATTATTTAGGACTTAACAAATCATCAATGAGTGCTTATTGAGATCTTTTAATAGATTCAAAGCAACCAAAATTGATAACATGGCCGATAATTGGGAAAATTGTTTCAAGACATCATACTTTTTGTCCAAAGTTCTGCGTTCCCAGCATGGAGATGTGGTTTTCCAGGTGCTTTGGATGTTGATGCTTCTGATATAGATGTACTCTGTATTGGATTAGAAGTTGGAAAAACTGATGGATTTGGTAAATTAGATTAACTAAGTCTATTCATTTAATGAGAATAATATGGTGTGGCTTCAAATTGGTATTCCAAAATAATTGTGTCAGAACCGAACCTATCTTTCATGGAAGAAACTCCTTGTTCCTATTGTTCCCATTGAAGGGCCCTTCCACGAGTTTCTACTGCAAATATGCTTCGAGCATTGGTAGATTTAAAATGGTGGCTTCTATAATTACCATGTATTCCCCTATATCTTTGACCTTGGAAACTTTCTCTTGTTCCCCAATTAGGTACAAGGAATTATTGCTCACTATAATCACAATCATCATTGTCACAAGGATCCGTTAAATGGATAACATTAAGAGAACCGAAGAACAATTCTTCATCAGATAGATATTCTTCTTTTCAGGTTAATTCTGGTTGTACCATTTGGTGGGGTGGTTCCCATGATTTTGAAACAGATGCCATAAAATATTCCACGGTCAAGGACAACTTTGTCCTTGATACAAGCTCATCTTCTTCTGATTGATCTTTGTCCTGATGATCAATTTTCTTCTTTGAGGAGTCTCCTTTTTATGAAGATGGTTTCTCAGTGGAAGGAGTGGTAGAAGGCACAATTGGTTTCTTCTACTAAGTTTGTAAAATATCATGAGTCTGGTTGATCATTTTCCTAATCATCCAATCATCATATTTTTTCACATTTTTACATTTAACCTCTTTTCATTCTCCCTCTTCCTATGGATTGGTAGTAGTAACACATGACACTTGAGCTGATGAAATTTTCAATTTTAATTGTCCACAGTCTACCATATTTTGCAGAAGGTATTTGAAAATAAAGAACTCTTAAATGGGGTGTCCTAATATCTGATGAAAAGGACAATAATTCAAAAGATCTTCATCTCCAAATTTATTTGGATTATTCGGCATTGGAAACTGAACCAAATTGTTTTTTAAGGATGAGATAAAGTAGCCAAGAACTTTCTCATTTATAAAAGAATAAAATTTATTCTTTAATTCCTCAAACTATTTCCACATTTGATCTCTTTGATCATCTTGACGAGGTGTTCATTGATGTTGATGCTCAGGAAGCGGAGCCCTTCGGTATGATGAAGGTTTTGAAGTAGAAGAAGGTATAGGTTCTTTATTGAGTGTGACTGTAGCAGCTTCTTCATTTCATATCCTCATTCCTAGAACTAATTGAATTACATGATTTTTAGCCTTAGTTTCTATAATAGAATCTTATATCCGTTAATTGATCGAAGTAAGGTCTCGAAACCCTCCTGTGAATTTCACAGGGATCAATGGTGTGCATAACTCTTCATGCATATTTTCCACACAGTTTTCCAGCAAATCTCCTTGAGGGAGTGCTAGACTTAAGTAATATGTTAATCCTTTCCATCGTGCAATGAAATATGAAACTCTTTCATTATCCATTTGTTTAAAATTAGTAAGATATAAAACTATCACCTTTGGTAGAGTTGAGCTAAATTCAAGAATTAATTTCAGATGGAGATATTCTTATCTAGTAATTGATCGAGATTGCAAACTTGTATACCAGACAGAAGATGGTCCTTGTAATGACTGCACAAAACACCTAACCTTAACTGCTTCTTTGTAATTAGAAGTTCCCAACATAGGATCACAATGAGATACAGAATGTGTTAAGTGTTGTTCCAGATCTCTTGAACCAATAATGATTGGGAATTTTGTATTTTCAAAATTTTGTGGGGGAGGAATTGGATCCACCTATTCAGGGTAAGCTTTATTTTCTGGCTGAACTGGTGTGCATCGTCCTTCTACATCTTCCAATCGAGCCGTTAATGCCTCAATTGTGTTCATAAGAATTTGGGGAACATCTCAATGAGCTGGAACCTATACAGGTATAGAAACTGAAGCATGAGCTGGTGCAGTGATTGGTAAAACCACTAATGGTGTTGTTGATACCTATCTTGGTTTTATACTCAACCAAAGGAATTCATTATCCACATATGTAGTTATTAAAAATCCCATTTGATGAGGAGCTCCTACAGGATTTTCAATTTGAGGACTTACCTGGGGATGTCGTCTAGCAAAAATGCTGTTTCAAAGTAAGTCTATGTTGATTCTTTTAAACTCCTTCATAACCTATTCTTGCTTTGAAAATATTCTTTCAAGTGAAAGAGAATGACCTTCCCCAGTGGAAAAGTGATTTTCAATCTGAATTTTTTCCTTTACCCTTGTTAGATGTCTTTCGGAGAGGGGGGAGTTGGTTATTTGAAGGCATACCTTGATTCTGGGTAAGCCTCTGATTTTGGGTACGCACACCTTCTTCATTTTCCTCGGTGTGTACCGTATTATGGAACAGAAATTCATCTTCTGATTCCCCAAAACTAGACTTATTTTCTGGAGGATCTTCTGCAATGGTGTTAATAAAATTCACTGACGCATAATTCATTGTTGAAATTTTATCAAGGTTTTTCCTAGATCATCCCCCGTTTGCATCTTTTATGAGACAACGTTCTTCTATATGAAGAATTTCCTAGAAGTATCTGGTGGATAATAACTCGAAGTGAATCCATGGATAGTTTAGTTTTATTCTTTCCTTGTGGCTTCTTCCCTAATCGAGAGAAAAATGACTTCCATTGAGGAGGGTATTAGAGACGTGAAGAAGTCCCCAACCCTATAGTCTAGGGCTGTTCTTGTTCTTCTTATTCATATATTTTATAATTTTTAATGAATTTGAATGTTGAATTAAATGAGCCCCCATCCTGGTAAGATGGGGTGATTCTTTAACTATTATGTCTGAAATTTGTGCAACTCTGATTTTTCAGATTTTGGTTCGGACATTAGCTAGTTGCATCATCCGACAATCACTTAAATCACCTATTTCAAAAGATCTTTGTGCTATTTCAGACATTTTCATCCTTTGACACCTGAAATCCTCTAAATGGGATGCCTTTTCAAGATTCTCAGATTCTTGTTGTAAGTATAGATCAACAACTTATTTTCTTTGGGCCTGATTCTAATGAGAATTGGTTGAGGCCTATTCTTGAGCATACCTTTGATTACATACAAAACCTATTGATTGTGGCCGGCTGTGGGCAATAAAAATGCATGAAACCACTTCGGGAAGACTTTTCTGATTTTGGAGTGTAGTGAAATGCAATACTTCAAATGCACCCCATCCTCTGATATTAACATTAGATGGAGAATCAGAAATTAACCAGCGTAGTCTCTTTAGAGCATTGAGATATGAATGCTGAAGGGTTATTTGCTATTTTTCAACATTTGTATGTTGGGAAACTGAGAAAGATGGAAATTCAATTTGGTGTTGTAACCCTTCTATTACCTTTACAAGATTTTGATATTCATCATATGGTAAGACATTGATTTTCAAATGATGAAGAGTTTTCCAAAAGTTGAGACACATTTCATGAATTCAATCTTCTGTTATCAATTCCATAATGTTATACAGAAAATTTTCCAAAGTCTAGAACATGACTGGGATTTCTCCTTTAGCTAATTTTTTCCTCATATTTAACACATCTTCTTCATATTTCTCAAGAGGTTTCCCCACTTGATCTGACTAGAGTGGATGCTCTATATTAGAAGACAAATGACCTAAGGTAGGTTCGTAAAATGACTGGTTCTTTAAAATGTCTTCAAGTTGATAAAGTGTTTCACTGGTAAATGCCAAGGCATGAGATATGACAGGCATTGTGTTTTCAAGTTCCTCAAGATAGGTGGGATTTCTCATCTCTACATTTTCAATTATCGAATTGTCTTGACAATAGGAAATAGTACTATGGAGAGGAATTTTGCAGAAAATTCCATTATGTGGAGGATCAACATGATGGATTACTGAATGGGATAAATCCTCTTGCTCCTTGGTCTTCTGGCCACACATAGGGTTGTCGTGGCTCTCATCCAAAGATAGGCACCCTTGATTGACCGAATTTTCATGAAGAAATCCATCATGATGAAGTGTCTAAAAAGGAACTTAAGAATTACAACTACCACTCCCATAATATGGAAATGAGAGCATAGGATATTGACCAGCAATAGATAAATTTCAGAGGGCTTCAAGAACTCCAGCATTAAGAGGAGCCACATCACAGCTTAACTCTTGATTTTACAAAAATTCTTAGCAACACTTATTCTTGGATGTTCTCTTATACTTAGTTGGGGAAACATGCTGGGAAAAAGTGGTTATCATTGGTAGGTATATGTTCTTACCTTGGAGTGGTTAATGGAATGAACCGATTTCCTCCAATTGGAAAGGGTGTATGTTTTTGATTCTGTTGTTTGTATGATAAGGGGGAGTATGCACCGTGACCCTCTTGGACTAGAACAGAAGTGTGTATCTGTATTGGTATGGCATACCAATGTGTCATCCCATGTGTGGGGACAAATTTATATGTCTGTTCCCCTGATATTGCTAAAGTTTTTGTTAAAATATCCAAGCATTCTTCCAGAATATGGGCAGGGATACGTGTCTACCCTTTTACCATTGATAAGATGTGTTTGGTGACATCAGCGGACAGAATGGAAATATATGTCCATTTCGTAACTGGAGTAGGTGTATGTGCCTCCTCTAATCCTCATTTTCCTAACAATGGATATTGACAGTACTCACTCGTGGGGGAAAAGCATTGGGTCTACCCGAAATATGTCATCGGAGCATTCCCACTGACTTCTCCGAGTGCTACCAAACCAGACTGTTGGTAGTCTTGATGAACATTGGAAGGTGTATGTACCTGATGGATGTTTTCCATCAGGTATGGTTGATGGAATTACATCAGTACTGGAAGAATAGACTGCTGACAGAATTGGTGATTGTAAACAGGTGTAAGTTCCTGATTACCAGTTTCCACCACATTGGATTGGAGAAGTTTTTTAAATGCAGTCAGACGAGCCTGCTAAATGGATGAAAACTTGTAAACATGTGTATGTGCCTGTTCACGGTGCTCCATCGGGTTTATCTGGTGGGATTGGTGGGTTGCTATCAGATGAGTCTTCTGATCAGAAAAATTAGGAAGAACAGGTATATGTGCCTGCTCCATATTTTCCATCAAGTTAAATTTATGGACTTCTTCGGAGGAGGCAGAGGTTAGAACCAGCTCTCTATTGAATGTACATTTTCCCTAGTGGTTCATCTTGCATGCTTGGGTCTAAGATACCTGAGCCATAAGTCTAGAGGAAACACTGCCATCATGTTAGGGGTACACTACCACTTGATTTTGGTAGCGATTTCAGGTGGGAGTCCTCAATAAGGAGTCTTGCATACTTGAATTTATGCCTTGAGTGACCTCTTGATCCACCTACCTATAGTATGGGAGGTATTAATTGTTGCGTTTTAGGGATAATGAACCAAAACTGTAGGATATAGTGTTTGGTATCATTTTCTTCTTGATCACTGGTCGTCATTGGCCAGATGATCGATGATTGATATTGACCAGGAGGGCCTGTCGAGAAGCCTCCAAAGTCAGGATTGTACCCTGCTAGTGATATTACATTACCGGCACATTAGATACCCAATGTAGAAGACGCTTGGTTGGTGATGAATTCCTTCCTATAGATGGAGATCTAACTTGAGAAGCATTCAGGAAGTTCACAAATGTAATCTTGGAGAAATCCATTCTTTTTATTGAAGGATGTTCTGTGGAAAACATGAATACGACAACACGATCTATTAAAACAACATCTTTTTAGATGGATACATGTGTGATTAATTCCTTTGTATGGACTTCCTTTATCTATTGATAGATTCCTAACATGTGGGTAATATTATTAACTTGGTTAAGGATTCACGTTGGGTTCACCCTTTTTGTTTTGTAGTTCATTAAAATGTGTGTTCTAGTTTTAAGAATCACTATTTCCAGGCGGTTTCCATTGGATTTATTCATGGAACCAGAAACATACAACAGTTATTTTTCCAAAGGGGACATGATTTCCAAAGTTAGGCGTTCATTAAGTTTGAACTTTCTAATACTTAAGAACATGCATTGGTCAAGAGTATGGGAGGTTGGACTCATCACACCCTTTTAGGGGGAATTATTGTCTACTCTGGGACTATCTTTGTAAATTTAAGATATTTTCATGAATCCTTATTAATTCACCAAGTATATCATAAGTATCCCTTGGAATTTAAAATCACTTATTAACATGTTTAAAATTTAGAATCATCAGTATGAATTCAAGGTTCTTCATTAATGGAAACATTAATGTATTTGAGGTTTTCCATCAATGGTATCCTCTGACATACTGATTAGAGATTCTTTTAATAATTGTTGTAGTGATACTAGTTTTTAAGCCACTCAGTGGGGCACTCTAGAATTTTTTGTCATCCAGGGAGACATAGGTTTGTTTTGATCTTAGGATCCTTCCCGTCAAATAGGCTACCTACGTATCTTTGTGAAAGGAATCAGAAACCTCGTAGTTCGAATTCACATAATAGGACACATCATACCCTTTAAGTTCATGTGATAAAGACCTCTAAGTGAAATATGCTTGGTAAAAAGTTAATGTGGGACTTATACTAAAGCATCCCAAGGAACTTGGAAAGGATATGGGTTTCCAAGTAGGATCAGCCCCTATTGGGAATATGGCCCAAGGAGAACATAGTTGATTTAAAGTGTTTTGTTTGAACCTCAAGGAGGCTTCCTTCGTATCCCATGTTAATGGGAATCAAATCCCACGAAGTTTGATATATCTCATAGGAGCGTATGGTCCTATGATAAAAATGAGTTTGGGATTACTACTAAAAAATTATGCCTTGAGGATTTCAAGATTGAATTTGGGGCTTATTTCCTAAGGAGGATGCCCAGTGAGCTCTGGCCTTGAGGCAACTTCCTACATCTCTTAGTTTGAACATGAATCAAAGTTGTCTCAGTTCCATCGATGAGTGTTTGTGTAACCATCACATATCTCTAAGCCCACATGATTCATGCTCCATGTGAGAAATTAGAGGATGTGAAAGATTCAACAATGACACTTCACACTTTTCCCCCTCCACTGAGGGAAGAGGGAGAATCAACTGTGGAAGATGGTGAGGCGACGAGCCATCCCTCTTTTCTATTTACATTGGAAGAGGGTTTAATGTAAGGACAAAAGGATGAAGGTGAGGGGATTACACCAAGAAGGTTTCCCTAAAAAAAGATCCTGGTAGGAAAGGGAGACTTCTCCTTTGCTTTCATAGAAAAGTATGTGTGAACTATACCTTCCCTACCATAGACATCAGGTTCTGGGTCACCTCTTTTATAAACAAGAAGGCAAGACCCAAACCTACTCCAAACAGGGAACTCCCAAACAATTTTTTTGGGAGAATGGTCAATGTGACTATGGATAAACAAACCGATAAAAATTGCATGATTCCTAACCCCATTGTGAAACAAATGTGGGGAACCTTTGACTGTAGAAATAAAAACCCAAATATGAGACACACTGATGTGCCTTTCTTGAAGGTTTGATAAGTCGGGATGTTTTGGTGGAGGTCTCAACCGAATCCCTTTTAAACAAGGAAGCCAATGAAGAAGAATCCTAGCCATGAATGGATGATTAAGGCTTGATTCCTTATAGACTGAAGGGAGTGAATAGAATAAGTGAATCAAAGAGGGGTGCCCAAGTAGAGAAGGGCACAAAATAATGGTCGCAAAAGTACACTTGGGTGACCTGATGTTCACTTATGTGATGAGAAACTTATATAGTAATACTTTGGAAAGACCTTTCTCAATCCTTCAAAAGTATTCATAGATGATCTAAGAAGTGGGGCGCTCAAGTTCGTGTGAGTGGAATGGGAGGTGGGTAGGTAATTCTAACCTAGGGAAGTTTGGAGATTTAGGTGTGCAAGTGTGGTGGTTTTCAAAAACTAAAAGGACTTAAGTCCAATGATCCTCCTATAAATCCCCCTCTCAAGGTATTGAAGAACTACATTAAATGTTTCGGAAGACTAGGGCGAAGTACTAGGGTGACCATAGCAGCAATTTGGATTCAAGGAAATTTGTCCCTACAAATGGGGGTCCCAAGGGTCTATTTATGGGAAAATAAATGACCTTGGGTGAAATGAGTTGGGCTCGCAAGTGACTTGCATGCCAGATAGAAGTGCACAAGCAAGTTACGCAACATTTTTTTGGGTGGAAAGTAGGCTACACGCTGCTGATGTTTTGGATTAACTAAGGAGATTCAAAATTCATACCTTTTCAAATATATATTTGTCTTCATGTATTTTCCCATTTTATTTCTAAGGTTATTCCCTTTGTCAATTTTTCGACTCTTTACTGGAATGGAGTGTCAACAAAGGGATGATCTTTGGTGTCCAATAACAGTAAAAATGGTAAATGTTTTAAGCATGTCATGAGCATAAGGGTATAAGAAAATGATTGTGAAAATATAAGATCATACCCTACATATCAAAGATCATAAATAAGAGTCATGGAATAAATATAGGAAGATTATAAGACATGAATCACAAGGTAATGAAGTGCATAATCCTTTAAATCATAGTATAAGAACATGACATAGAATGTATAGAAGGCACATAAACTTGTAATATCATTCCATATAAGTCAAGGCATATTTCAAAAAAATTAACAGGGAACTTCATTGGAACTAATCCTATAGGTAGGGACACACCATAATCCCTAGTGACATTTATTTTCTTATAAGGGATCAGGTTTCCCCATCTTCCCATAGTAGATTGGGTTTCCCTATCTTCCATAATGAATGAATCCCATCGACTTTATTCCCATCATTATCATAGGAGATAAAAACATTTTCTTAATGAATTGTAGGTATATATAGGTACCAAACATCATATAAATAAAAACATACGTATTTGGGAAACAAGAACCTAGTTCATTCATTATATTAGAACCCGTGGAATGAATGGTATTTATAAACATCATTCAATCATAACATAACCCGTTGAAAAGAAACAGATTTTATAAATATCATTACATCCTAAAAAACCATTCATATAAAGAATAAAATTGTTATTATTTTATCAACACCCAATTAAAACATAATTAATATCAAATAATGTTATCTAATATGGAAAAAAATTTGAGAGATCTCTTGAAAATAATTCTTTGGGAAAATATAATTTCTTCTATGAAAATGTTTTATTTTCTTAAAGTGATATAAAATTGTATAAGAAAACATTTTATTGGAAAATAAAATTGAGGGATATTAAATTGAAATTTAAATAATTATTCCATAATGATGGTGGACAATTCCATTCATTTTGTATAATTTAAAAAAAATTCCTTTGAGACATTTCCAAAAAAGTTACAAAGTACCTCGTTTGGAAAACGACAAAAATATTTCATTCCAACCATGTAGTAAAAAATAAAAATTTGTAGAAATGAAATTAAAAATTCATTGGATAATAGTAAAAACATTTTTAGGGAAAAATTTTAGAGAACATAGACAAGGAAGATATATATTTCCTAATAGATCCTTAAAACAAAATATTCCTAAATATTGATGAGATTGTAAAATAAATACTGATCACGTTATAATAATTATGATTGTATGACCCATGAAAGAAATAAAATTATATGGATTTTAAAATACCATAATATTCGGGATAAGGCTCATAAAATACATTCTTGGGTATTATATGAACCAAATAGAATAAACAGGTGGTGTATAAGGCATGTGTCCCATAGAAATAAAAGTGGGGCATAAATCTGTTACCTTATTATTAACTATCTTTATATTAATTAAAACACCCTATATAATAAATATAAGATTATTTTACATCTATTACACAACCGTATTCAATTTTATCATACTATATATTATTTACTTATGACCTTCTATTACCTGTTTACTCACCAATCTATGTTAGTGTTACATTTCTGGTAATATATGCTTGTTTTGACTTGTTATTATTGATATTATTACATAGATCATGATATAATAACTTATATAATGTAAAACATGATATAAATATAATATATATTCATTGTATAAATATTTATAATAATTTATTAATAATTGAAATACTAACTGTAATACACTATTCATAGAAATAGTAGGTCATACATTGTTTATGTTTAATTATCGTTTTGAAAGAAATAATTTAAATTAAATATATGTATATATATAATAATTACATAATCATAAATAAATCATATACTTTATATAAAAATATAGTTTCCATCATAATTATCAACTGTGAGAGGTGGAAAAGGAAAACGGAATAACACCATTTTGTGAGGCGGTAGTTCACCATACACTAGAATAGTATGTTCATTGCCCATTTGATGGAAGTGTGTGCTAGTGTATGTTGAAACCATAGAATATAATCATAGAAGTATATTTAGGATTCTTATGATATTATATAATAATTTAATAAGAATATTTTATGGGGCGGAGAATGAAATTAAAACATAATATCTTGTGAAAGGATATTATCTCTTTTTTGGGTAAGTCCTCTTGATTTCACAAAATGGGTTCTTTGGTTGTGTTTAGAACCAACGAGATGCTTTTTGGATTAAATTAGCGGTGTTGGGAATATTTTTGGATATATTTTGGATAAACAAAATAGGTTCTGAAGTGTTTATAAAAGAGATGAAGGGGTACCATTTTATAAGAGAGGCTAGTCACACTTTTGTAATTTCCTCAAAATGTTAATTTATAATAAATTAATTATCAATAAAAATACCTCAAAAAGTACATTTATTATAATATTAGATGATATAAGGTCTTAATATCTTCAAAAAAATTATTTTATATATTTTTTTGTGTTATTATAAATGTTATCATTTTGTTTAACCCTTAATTATCTTTTTTTTAATTTTAAAGGATAAATAGGAATGTTTTTGATACTTTTATCACCTTTTAATATTATTGATACTGAGATTATTCATTCTTTTTGTACGTCTTAAAATCATTACTATTTGGAAACTATGTTTTTTTCATGTTGAGGTTTTCTATGGATCCCTTAATGTGTTATTTCTCGATTTCTACTTAAATAAAGGGATAATCACATATAATGAGATAAATTATTTTTTCTCATAAAAAATATGGGGTTATGATAATTCCCTAAAATAAATAAGTGTAATAGGTGAAAATATCCTTGATAATAAAAAAATTACATTTTTATGTGAGTTACGTTTTGATGTGTGGTTGTATTGTGTGGGGATGATGTGTCTGTGTGTGGATAGCCGCACTGAAGCAGTGTGTCATCCTATTAACCCTCATGTATGCATTGATGTTGATGCTTCTAGGGTACCATTCGAGTTTTTTTGGATTAAAATTGGATAGGAATATAGGTGTAAACAGTAGGTTGTTTATGAGAACTGGTATGATTTTTTCTCGACTTGCAATAGTTTTGGACATCTTCTGAGGAGATATCGAAGAGATTCAACCTCTCGGGTGCTGGAATCTGGGTGTCAGGAGTACCAGGACCCATTAGGGAGGGAGGATACAGTAGGTATTACCCCTGTGAAACAGCTAATGGTAGGTCGAGAGTTGAGGACAAATGATATGGAGGGGGAAAATGAAGGTTCACAATCACTGGGTCCTTTGGTTCAGCAACTCACAGAAGGGGTTGGAAAGGATTCTGATAGGCATGGTGATAACACATCCTTGCTAGATACCATAGAAACTCAATGTAATCTGGAGGTTTCTGATGCAGGCAAGAGCCGGGGAAAATAGAATTCCAATACTAGGAGTTCTCACATGAATGATGACCCATCCGGTGGGGAGAATTTGAGGGATCATCATCTAGGGGATGCCTTGGATATGAGGGATCAGAGGGAGGAATGTAAAAAAGGTGATACAATAGTGACTTTGGGCAGAAATGGGGGAAAACAGGATAGTGGGGGACCAGGTGTTGCATCTAAACCTTTGATCCCTTTGAGTAACAGGTTCTAGGGTCTTGTAGAGGAGGGTTTGGATGCTGTTGCAGTGGAGCAGAATGAAACCCTGGTGACTAGTATGCTGGATTTTGCAGTAGGAGAAGCTGACCGTGAGGCTTCCTATAAGGTTTTGTAGGCATCTACTATAGAGAATACAGCTTACCAGCAGTGTAATCTGGACGACTTGGGAAGTGTTCTTTAGGGGAAAGGAAAAGGAGTAGTTAAGTATGATGGCATCGCTGGAATATATATGTGTGATATTGAATGCAACACACTTGATCAGAGGAGAGGAAGAGTTGTGGAGGGAAAGGAATTAACCTTAGATAGTATTCTTGGGAGGAAGGGGATGCTCTCCAGTTGCGACAGGGAGAATATAGGTGATATGGTCTGTAACACCCCAGGTAAATAAAGAATATGAAATTTTCACATTTATCCCTATTTGTGAATAAAATATTAATATTACTTTAAAGGGGACGCTATGCTCGATGGCGTACCCAATACGCAACAACGAGTTTCTTGGGAATCTTACGTTGCACTCTAATAATAAAATAATATTATTTTAAATGGTAGTTAACGCCTAGCCATTTTAATAGCGGGAATGAACAGAAATAACTACAAAATGATTATATATGTTTGTAAAATATTTTTACTCTTTACAATAAATGTTAGAGGATTAACAATGCGAATGAATCCAATTTTAACCGTAAACATTCTAATATTCTTTAAAAGGTCGATTAACCGCCTTTTGATGGAAAACCTCTTTTAAATCCACTTTTTGACAATTTTATGTGTTATATTTGACAAAATAAAATTATTCTTTAGAATCGGGACATCAAAATTTACTTTGTGTAAATTTTTGGTATTTTTCCGATAAAGTTCATTTTTTAATGAATAGTGAAAAATGTTGTATTTTAATTAAAAACCTCCTTTAAATCTAATTTATTTATATGATTATATTATCTTTTGAATAGGTTTTAAAGTGAAATTATAATATATTCTTACCATTTAATCCAATATTAGTCGTTGGAATTAATTTCACATTGAAATTGGACTTAAACTAGTGTCAATCTTTTGATATATATTGTTTAATAAAAACACGCTATTTGTCATGACAACGGAAATTAATTATTAAATTAATTAATTTAATTTATATGATTTGAATTTTGTAAAATAGACATCATTTTGGAATTTTTAATATCAAATATAGCTTAGGGTGAGGTTTTGATATTTTTCTAAAAAACTTCAATTTTTGATGAATAGTGAAACCACTAAGTGGTACTTAAAAAACATTCCTTTCGTTTAAATGATACTTTACCACTTCTGTGTTTTGAATTTCAAAAATCCAACATACATGGTTGTCATTAGGAATTAAAATTTGGTTCAATGGGATTAAAATAATTTTTTGGTGAATAGTAACTTTTATGTTTTTAATCGCGATTAGAGGTAATTCGTGTAATTTAAGGAAAAAATAATGTTTTAATAATATGAAATGAACTTGACACATGTCCTACCCTTATTGGATGTGTCATGGCCGACCAAGAAAATACATGGGTCAACTTGGGGACCCCATGGAGCCACTTTGGTTGGAAATTGACATTAATACCTTTTTATTTAAAGTTAAAATTAAAATGTCACAAACATGTGTTATTTTACTTAAACAATTTTTACATGGGGTTATATAAGTCATATTTTTATCTATAAATATTAATTATAAAGATAAGAATATTTCCTACATCATTATATTTTTTTTATAATTTTTAGAAATTTAATAAAATAATTTATTTATGACACCATGATGATGCAGTGATTACCTCATAAATGAATGATTTAAATAAAATGAAAAGATAATATAAACTATAAGACCTAAACTTGTCAAAAACCTATTGGATGTGTGTATTTAAAACCATTATTACCTTATACTCGAAATATATAATTGTGGGACCATTAAAATCCTAAAATCATTTTACAATAAAGTAATATTTTATAACTTTCCATGAGTGCCCTTCTTCTCCTCTTATAAAAGACCCCCACCTCTACCACCTTACACACACCTCTCAAGACTTTGTCTCGGCCAAACCCTGCCCATTTCATCTCTCCACATCCCTATTTTCATCATTGAAGCCTCACTTTGGGCAGAATCCTTTCCAAGGAACCCTTTGAGCTTAAATCAAGGAGAGTTACCCATTTTAAAGGTAGTGTTTTCTCTTGTGTTCTTATGTTTTATTTTTCTTCTCCAACCCCCTAAACTCTTTTTATTATTTTTTTTGTAACAAAAACAGTATCTTCAATATACTAGGATGTTTTTATGTGAAGGATTCGAGCTACACTTACACACATATTCTTCTAATGGTTAAAGAACATACTGTTTCTGTGGTTGGCGATTTTTTGCGTCACGAAACGATGATTGTTCAATATTCTTTTAACACCTTTAAAGGTGGACATTATGATGTAACTGAATTTTATATATGATATATATGGTATTTATATTTACTATATGCTTATTTATTTTATATTTAAAACATACCTTTATTCTTTTAATGTTGTGCAAATGCGATAATTTCATATGAGGAAGTGTGGACTACCGCCCCCTCAAGTGATGTGACTCATTAATGCAATACATGGAATGTATAAAGAATGAAATTAATAAAAATATGTGACCTATATAACATATATATTATAATGAAATTATAATATATATCTCATTTATTTTTAATTCCATTAATATGACAAAAAAATGAAAGTAGCATTCATGCCTACGTACGGCCTACCGTCTCCATGAACGGTGCTTTTCATTTTTTATCTCCAAATGTTTTGGAATAGTATAAAATGAATATTTACTGGATATATATGATATTTTAATCATTAATACTATTATTTAAATGATTTACTTATAACTACATGGGCAATCATTTTCAAACAAGTTCGTTTTTTTTACTCATGTACCAAACATCGGCAAAAACATCTGATATGAACTAAAATTATTAAACAATTATTATAACATTATAATATGTGATATTAACTGAATAATAATCTTTAAAGGAGGTCCTTAAGCAATTATAAATTGACCAAAGTTTATTATTCAAGAATATAAAGAAACGAACAAGACAAGTCGGACTTGATGTAAGGGATCTAACCTCTCGCTTTCTTTTCAAGTACCCTCTTTTATGTCATTTCATTTATGCTCCATGTTCTTATGTTGGAGGATTTTATTTTATATTAACCATAATGTAATTTTTATTTTAATATGATGAGATATCCTCTCTTACTCTCATCAATATTTTTTAGAACTTTTAAGTGGTGTCGTTAGGTTGCCGAGTTTTCGTAAGGGATATTTCATCTCACTTTTATTCCCGTGAGATTTATGCTACATTTGCCACCATTTCCTTTGAGTGGTATATGTACTGCCAATTATTCTACTCTTTTTGTAATATACTTTCATTTATGATTATTTACATCAATGTTGTATTGTCCTTCTTTCATGGGGTGTATGTTTTGAAAGATACCCAAGTCGGTAAGGGAACCTTTCACCCTCCTCTTTTTAAAAGACTTATTTTGTTAGGTATTTTAATTCACATACTATTAAGTTGGGATATTTTCTTCTATATCTTTATTAATGTAAATTTTATTTCCAAGTGATGAGATACCCTTTTTATCTCTCATCAACCCTTTTTCTAAATTTTGAAGTGACGTCGTTAGGCTGTCAAAGTTTTGCAAGGGAACTTCTTAACACAATTATGATTCTTTGGGATAAACTTGTACTCCTTGAATATGTCATTCTATGAATATGTGTGAATAACCTGTGATTGTTTTATACTTAATATCCACTTATATTTGGTGTATTCGTTTGTCACACATAATTATGCATGTTTTATTTGATACGACTATGTTATGGTTCTTGGGAAATATTATGAAGATGGGTGGTACTGTGATAAACTAAGGGAGAGTGAGCCCGATATATCTTTCCAATGCATTGGGTAATGCAATGGAGTTAAAAGTTAAGGTTTTTCTGAAGATATTTAGGGAATATACTGTGATGGGTATTCCAAACGTAACCAAGAGGGTTACTCCCTAGGTAAGAATGTTATGAATGCCTCAAGTTACCTTTATGCCTTAAGATTTCTATGATTTATTCGTGATTTGATGAGTTATGTTAAAATGCTTATGTTTTATGAGTAATGTCTGATTTCATACATGGACTAATGTTTTCTTTTTGTACTTTTATATCCCTTACTGAGATTTTTATGCTCATCCCAAGTTTTTGAAATATTTTCCATAGGTCAAGGGAAACGTGCATGATATGATGATAGTGTCAAGGATGTGTCAAGAAAGAAACCATGTTTTATTTTAAATATGTTTTTGTTGATGGGGAAAAACCAATACTATCTTTTATTTAACCAATTTGTTTCAATGTGGAATGTAATTCATGATTTATGATCTAATTCTCTAAAACTATCAACTTGAAGAGATCCTCAATGTGAATTATTCATCCAATTAAACATTAAGTAAGGTTTAAGGCTGAGGCCTTATATGGTCAATCGTTCATTTAGGGATATAATGCAATGTGGACACAGAACCGGGACTGAGGACGGAGGAGTAGCTTCTGCTACTACAAATAGAAAAGGCAGAAAGGATTACTCCTATCTACCTTAACCTTTGTGCACCAGTGCCTCTATTAAGTGGGACCATGGGGTGTCCCTGGCTTTCAAGAAAGGCAGCTTGTCCAAACCAGATGGTTCTGGGCAAATCACTCTTGATGATGTGAGGCAGGACTTTGATGGTGATTTCATGAGGCACTTAAATCCAGCTTCAGAATTGGGATCAACCCCCATGGAGGGGAGTTCATGCGCTGGTGGAGATGACGGGTATGGAAATTATGATTTTTAGGTTTTATTGACTATTTGTGTGTCTATTTGTTTGTTCAACTTTGTAGGGGCTTCAGTTGTTCTTTTTGGGAATGCAAGTGTCTTGGGGTTTCTCACTTTTCCTTAAAGTGTTTGAAAATTATAAAAAAGTATTTCGACGGGAAACCAAGAAGCTAATTTAATTTTTAATGAAAGGGTGGAATGTGGAATGAGTATTCTGGCTTGTTGTGTGGTGTTGTGAAATTAGTGGTGGTAGAGAAAGTGGAATTTTTTTGAGGTTGGGTGGTAATGAAGTGAGTTTTTTGGTTTTTTGTTGTGAAAAAATAGGTATGGATTATTTTCTATGATATTATATACCACATATATTCCTTGTATTTTTTATATGCACTCCACCAATATCAAGATCCTTTTTTGACACATATATAATTTGGGGTGTTTTCCACAACATCATAGTGGTGGGGATGGATTTACGGATACCCCATATTTCATGCTCCCTCATCCAGGAGACATTGACATTAATGGGATGTGATGAAAAAATTCAAAAGATAACTTTCATGATATGATGTTATGAGATGTCTTATGGTTTGAATCATACATGGTAGGAGGATGCCATGTGGTTGATGTACTTCATGTTCATGATAGTCAAATATTTGGGTTATTTATGTGATATCCTATGTATTTTGGGTGAGATATGATGTGGTTTACTAGGTGTATTTGGGTGATATATAATGTGATGGAAAAGGTTTCTTCATGCGACATGTGATGTAATGGCTAGTTACATGTTGGGTACTCTGAATGATGTGATGTTTAGAAGAGATGATAGTTCCATGACATACAATGTTGGGGTGTGAGTGAAGCAAGTTAGTGGGAAAGTAGTACATGGGGAACTTTAATTGATATGATTCATATTTTTTTTATACATAGATTCATTATATAGTAATAATGGAAAGGTGATAATGGGATTGGATAGTTGACCTTCTTAGGTGATTTTAGTTATACTTTTTTCTCATGGGTGCACTAACATTCTCTTTCCACATGTTCATTATAAACTTTGGTGAAACAACTAATTATACTTCTATTCTCACCATATATATATATATATATGCCAAAACAAATTAGGTTTCCATGATGAATTCTTGGATCATGATAGACATTTAAATCTAAGCATTGGGTGATGTTTCTATGTTGATTCCTTGTATTTTATTTTGGGTATTTATTGGGATACTTTAATATGTATCTATTTATTTTATACAAGAATTATGAGATGGTTTTAGTTTCCTTTTAGTATTATATCATAGAGTTTATTTATTATTGACATACTATTTACTAATATTGTAATTACAAAAGGAAATTCATCTAATTTGGGATATTTTTATACCCTCATTTAAAGTCACCAACCAAGGGCCTACTTTAGGTGGGGCTCGGGGGGGGGGGGGGGTCATTATCTATATTCTTTCATTTTCTACATTGGTGGGGTGACATTAGAGGATATGACCTGTAACAACTGGGCCCCATTGATTGCACAAACACCCCACTTTAACATGGACATCGGGTCCTGGCCCACCAGGTACCACCAGTTCCCGCAGACACGTGGTCCCCACCCAGGGTTTAGGTGGGGCTCATGGGGGGGGGGGGTTCATTATCTCTTTTCCTTCATATTCTACATTGGTGGGGTGACCTTATAGGATATGGAATGTAACAACTGGTCCCCAATGACAGTACATACACCCCTCCTTAACATGGTCATTAGATCCTGGCCCACCATGTACCAAAAGTTCCCACAGACAAGTGGTCCCCAACCAGGGGCCCACCCACATGCCTGAATGGGTCATCTGACTAATGACTATACCCATAAGCCAGTACATGTCCTTTCCAGTGTGTTTTTTCCTCACTCACACACACCCTGAGAAACTTCCCAGAAGGTCATCCATCCTAATCACTACTCCAGGCCAAACACGCTTAATTGTGGAGTTCTAATCAGACAGGCTCCCAAAAAGGAAGGTGCACCTTATTGACTTGAGACATATCATTTTTGTGATTTAACCCTTTATCATTCGGGGGTGTTACAATCACCCCCCCCCCCCCTTAGAGCATAATGTCCTCGTTGTGGGCCCTACATCTCAACCTAGGTAGTGCACCACACATAAGGCTCGGTACCAACTCTGATTCCAAATGTAACAACTGGGCCCCAGTGATAGTACAGACACCCCGACTTAACGTGGTCTTCGGGTCCTGGCCCACCAGGTACCACCAGTTCCCACAGACATGTGGTCCCCACCCTGGGTTTAGGTGGGTCTTGTGGGGGGGGGGGGGTTCATTATCTATATTCCTTCATTTTCTACATTGGTGGGGTGAACATAGAGGATATGGCCTGTAACAACTAGGACCTAGTGATAGTACATACACCCTACCTTAACCCTTTATCATTCTGGGGTGTTACAATCACCCCCCCCCCCCTTTAGAGAACAATGTCCTCGTTGTGGGCCCTACATCTCAACCTTGGCAGTGTACCGCACATAATGCTAGGTACCACCTCTGATACCAAATGTAACAACTGGGCCCTAGTGACAGCACAGACACCCTGCCTTAACATGGTCGTCTGGTCCTGGCCCATCAGGTTCCACCTGTTCCCACAGACAGGTGGTCCCCACCCTGGGTTTAGGTTGGGCTCATGGGGGGGGGGGTGGTGGTCATTATCTCTATTTTTTTATTTTCTACATTGGTGGGGTGACCTCAGAGGATATGTCCTTTAACAACTGGGCCCCAATGATAGTACACACACCCCTCCTTAACATGGTCGTCGGGTCCTAGCCCACCAGGTACCACTAGTTCCCGTAGACACATAGTCCCCACCTTGGGGCCCACCCACGTGTCTGAATGGGTCATCTGACTAATGAATATCCCCACAGGACAAAACCTGTCATTTCCAGTGTGTTTTTTCCTCACTCACACACACCCTGAAAAACTTCCCAGAAGGTCACCCATCCTGATCAATACCTCAGGCCAATCATGCTTAACTGTGGAGTTCTAATCAGACAGGCTCCCGAAAAGGAAGGTTCACCTTATTGACTAGAGTCATATCATTTAGTCATGTAAAACTTTATCATTCGTGGGTGTTACAATCACCCCCCTTTAGAGCACAATGCACTCATTGTGGGCCCCACATCTCAACCCAGGCAGTGCACTGCACTTAATTCTAGGTACCACCTCTGACACCAAATGTAACAACTGGGCCCCGATGATAGTACAGACACCCCACCTTAACATGGTGTCGGGTCCTCACTGACTAGGTACCACCAGTTCCAACAAACACGTGGTCCCCACCATGGGTTTAGGTGGGGCTCGTGGGGGGGGGGTCATTATTTCTATTACTTCATTTTCTACATTGGTGGGGTGACCCTAGAGGCCCACTATGTACCACCAGTTCCATCAGAAACGTGGTCCCCACCCTGGGATTAGGTTGGGCTTGTGGGGGGGGGGGGGGTCATTATCTGCATTCCTTCGTTATCTACATTGTTGGGGTGACCATAGAGGATATGACATGTATGAACGGGGCCCCAGTGACAGTATAGACACCCCGCCTTAACATGGACATCTAGTCCTGGCCCACCCGGAACCACTAGTTCCCGCAGACATGTGGTCCCCAATCTGGGGCCCACCCACGTTCCTGAATGGGTCATTTGACTAATGACTATCCCCATATTCCAGCATATGCCCTTTCTAGTTTGTTTATTCCTCACTCACACACACCCTGAGAAACTTCCGAGAAGGTAACCCATCCTGATCACTACTCTGGGCCAAGCATGCTTTACTGTGGAGTCCTAATCAGACAGACTCCCAAAAAGAAAGGTGCACATTATTTTCTTGAGTCATATCATTTAGTCATTTTACCCTTTATCATTCTGGGGTGTTATAATCACCCCCCCCCTTTGAGAACAATGTCCTCGTTTTGGACCATACATCTCAACCCAGGGAGTGCACTGAACTTAAGTCTAGGCACCACCTCTGATAACAAATGTAACAATTGGGCCCCAGGGACAGTACATACACCCCACCTTAACATGGCCATCGGGTCCTGGCCCACCAGGTACCACCAGTTCTCGCAGACATGTAGTCCCCACCTTGGGGCCCACCCATGTGCCTGAATGGGTCATCTGACTAATGACTATCCCCATAGGCCAGCACATGCCCTTTCCAGTGTGTTTTTTCCTCACTGACACACACCCTGGGAAACTTCCGAGAAGGTCACCCATTCTGATCACTACTCCAGGCCAAGCACACTTAATTGTGGAGTTATAATTAGACAAGCTCCTAAAAAGGAAGGTGCACCTTATTGACCTGACTCATATTATTTAGTCATTTAACCCTTTATCATTCTGGGGTGTTGTAATCACCCCCCCTTTAGAGAACAATGTCCTCATTGTGGGCCCTACATCTCAACCTAGGCAGTGCACCGCACTTAAGGCTCTGTACCACCTATGAGACCAAATGTAACAACTGGGCCACGGTGACAACACAAACACCCCTCCTTAACATGTTCGTCGTGTCCTGGCCCACTACGTACCACCAGTTCCCACCCTGATCACTACTCCAGGCTAAACACGCTTAATTGTGGAGTTCTAATCAGACATGATCCAAAAAAGGAAGGTGAACCTTATTGACATGAGTCATATCATTTAGTCATTTAACCCTTTATCATTCTGGGGTGTTTCAATCACCCCCCCTTAGAGCACA
The DNA here is from genome assembly GCA_963277665.1 of Viscum album. Taxonomy (NCBI): domain Eukaryota; kingdom Viridiplantae; phylum Streptophyta; class Magnoliopsida; order Santalales; family Viscaceae; genus Viscum; species Viscum album. Next base: position 647,477,869 of record OY728133.1, on the reverse strand, counting down.
ATCTCCTCATTGTGGGCCCTACATATAATCCTAGACAGTGCACCGTACTTGAGGCTAGGTACCACCTCTGATACCAAATGTAACAACTGGGCCCTGGTGACAGCACATACTGTAACACCCCGAGATTTTATGAAAAATATTTTTTTTAATTTCATTAATGTCTTGTGTTGTACGCTACACCAAAAAGAGCTTGCACAACACGCATCCTTGACTTGCCTTGCATTACATGCAATCACGACCTTCCTCGATAGCGTGTGTAGTACGCAATACCGAGTTTCACTAAACAACGATATGCTATTATTAAAACTAGCCGTTATGAATAGTAATAACCACTTTTTTAAAATTTTTTAAAATGGACTTCATTTTTGGATTCAGAATATCGAAATTAGCTTAGGGTGAAATTTTGGTACTTTTCGAATAACTTTCATATTCTGATGAATAGTGAAAATTACTAAATTTTAATTAAAAACAACTTTTTTAATCGAAATAATTAATAGTGATAAATTATTAATTTGAGTGGTTTTAAATTATATTTAGAATAAATTTTTACAATTTAATTCAATGTTGTTCATTGGATGTAATTTCACATTTAAACCAGACATAAACAAGTGTTAATCTTTTGATAGTTATTATCTCTTAAAAACACGGTATTTGTTTTGACGATGAGAATTAATTTTTAAATTAACTAATGAAACTGATATGTTTTGAATTTGGTAAAATAGACATCATTTTTGATTTCATAATATCAAATATATCATAGGCCTAATTTTTGGTATTTTTCTGGAAACTTTCATTTTTTGATGAATGATGAAACCACTAAGTGGTAGTTAAAAAAAATGAATTTCTCTAAAACGTAATTTTTCCGCTTCTATGAGTGGAATTTCAAAAATCAGAGAGACACGGTTGATGTCAGTAAGTAAAATGTGGTTCAATGGGATGAAAATAATTTTTGGTGAAAAGTAACTTTTTACTTTTTTTTACCACGGTTAAAAGTAAATAGGGTAATTAAGGGTAAAAATGATATTATTATTACCCTAACACATGTCCTAATTCTATTGGATAAGTGTAATTCGACCAAAAACAACCTTAGGAATAAAATATGACCATTTAGGCCCACATGGATTAGATTAGGACATTTATTATTAATTTATTTAAAGAAGGGCTAAAATAGTTAAAATCAAAGTTTAATAAGTATATCATTTTTAATATAGGGTTATACATAAGATAAATTCGACTATATATATTCATTAAAAATATAAAACTATTTCCTACATAATGATATTTTATTTGTAATTTTTATACATTATAAAATTTAATTTATTTATGACACAAATATAATGCAGTAATTATCTTATTAATGAAATATTGACATAATTGATGTTATAAATACCCAAATAAATATAATTTGAGTCTTTTTATGAATTCCACTAATTTTATAGGTTAATATGACATGTTATTATTTATGTAATTAACTTTGTTAGAACTAATCATTCCGTTATGATTTTCACAAAAATCAATTACTAAGTCAAAATTGACATAAAATAGTTTTTAAAACAAATATTATATTAGTAATTGTTATTTTATTCCAAAAAATCTAAGGTTCGGCAAAAAGACTTAGATAAGGTTATATATATTAATAATAAACAACTTGGGGTTCGTTTGGCTGCTTATAGTATGTTTATTAACCTTATTGTATAAGAACACAAGAAGACACAATAAAAGAAAAATTATTTTACTCAATGTTAAATCTAAATGATAAGGTTAAAATAGGAACCTAAACTTGTATAAATTCTATTGTATTAGAGAATTTCGACCCATCCCCACCTTAGCTTAGAAATAAACAATTTGGAGCTATTTAAAACCAAATTTGACTTTATAATAAAATAATAGTTTTAGTTATTCCAAAGGTGCCCCTCTCCTCCCTTATAAAAGGGCACCTCCTACCTCTCTTCCTCATACCAATTTGAGCCCTCATGCTCGTCCAAACCCTGAAAAATTCTCTTCAACACTTCCCTAAAAATATCCTATAGGTCCTGGGCTTCTTCAAAGACCAATTTTAGTACCCTAATAGGAGGACTCAAAGAGGCGCTTCAAAGAAGAGGTAATGTCCGTTACCGATTCTTTCAACTTTATTTCTTCTTCCACATATTCTTCTTAGGTTTTTTCATTATGAAGTAATAAAATAAGTATCACTCATATAATGATATGTTATTATAAGTATGAAACAACTCTATTTTACCATCTATCCATCCTACGGAAAACGAAATCATCGCGCGTGCGTACGTACGGAATACCGTCTCCACGCCGTGGTGTAATCTATTTTCCACCACCACCTTACTTGGATGGGTATAATGGTGTAAATAATAACTATATATGATTATTGTAAAGTGATATTTATTCTTAAATAGTATACATACACTCCAATACAATTCCACGATCATGATAATGATATCATCGCTCGTGCGTACGTACGGACTACCGTCTCCACGACGCGATGAGATTCATTCTCCACGTTAACCATTAATGAATGATTATAAAGTATATATAATAAGTAATAATGAAATATATGACATAATAATGATACTGGATATATGTGTATATATATGTATGCAATCTACTTAATTCTATTCAACTCAATAAGGAAACGAAAACAGCGTTCATGCGTACGTACGGTCTACCGTCTCCATGAACGGTGTATTTATTTCTATTTACTGATATAATATATATATGTATATTATAAATATATATTATATATAAATCATGTTTTATATTATATTATTAAGTAATCATGATCTAGGTAATCATATGAATAATTACAAGTTAAAACACGAACGACAAATGAGACGATTTTACCCAAAACGCTCTTAAACATGGAATTTACAAAAGAACGGTTAATATAAAGTCATAAGTGAACCATATATGATATCATAACAATGATTACAATTCTGGAATAATTTAATGACATTATTTAAATCATTATACAGGAGGTTCAGACACTTACGAAGCAAATCAGACCTAAGGTAAGGGAAAATCTCGCAGTCTCAATTTTTATCCGAGATTGTTTATACTTCAGAATTTACTTGGGAATATTTATCATTCACATACATGTTTCCTCAATATGTAATATTTATATCCTTCTACAATAGTTTATAACCAATTTTACCCTTCGGTGAGTTTTTAGTGTAAGATATGAAAGAAATCTTTTGTCGTTTTTCATATGAGGTACTTTTTGACTTTTCCGACAAAAGTATGAGAAGAATGTTTTCTTTTAACTTATACGGCATGAATGGATTTTTAAAACACTATTTACAAGAAGATAATTTACAAGTTTTCAAGTTTATTTTTAATCAACTTCTTTTAGTTTAAAAATTGTATGTCATGTTAAGAAAGGAAAAGTGTTTTTCAAGTAGAAAGGATATTTTCCTCAAGAATGGAGTTCAAGTGTTTTATCAAAATTATTTTCCATCTAAGATAATAGAGGGTTATTTTTATATCCCTATTATTACATGGATTTGATTATGTTGTGATGGAAATATTTTTATAAATTTCATTATCTTATATGAATTGTTTTATGATGTCACAATGTTTAAGATTCCCATTTTTATTACATGGGTTATGATATGATGTATGGTTTATGATTTTGTGGCACACATAAGAATGGTCTCATTATGAGGTGGGTGGGACCTATATCTCCCTACAATTCATTGGGTAAAGATTTTATATCTCATGAGATAGACACGGCTGGAACGGCAGGTTAAACCGGTTCAGCGAAACAGGACTGAAATGAGGAGTGAACTCGGTTCAGAAATGGACTTTTTGCACTAAGATAGTCTTGGAAATGATTCTTGACTAATAAGAAATGATTCTCTATGATTATGTGTGTATGCCAAAAAGTTTCATGTTTTATGTTATGATTATTGGGATTACATTTCACTACCATGATTTATCCCATGTTATGATATTATGATCTCTTTTGCAGGTTAGGATTTCCAAAATGTTATGTTCTTATGAATATGATGTGATTGATATTTTTTTTTTACCCTTACTGAGCATTTGAGATCACCCTTTTATGTTTTCTTTTCCCCAGGATATAAAGAAAGTTTTTAGGTAAGAAAAAAAGGGGAATATCTTTATGGGAGATATTGAAGATCTTTCACCACGATTAGAAGATTATATTCCGGGTTTCCAAAGACACTAAACTATTACGGTCCTTGTGTGTGTGTTTTTGTTATGTACTAAGTATTCCGCAAAAGTAATGTAATGTTCATGTACGTCATGTTTCGGGTCTCTACAGTTGGTTTCAAAGGAAAGTTTTAGTCAACCTTTGGAAACTGGGATGCGAGAACATTAGTGAGATGCCTAGAGATATTTCTAAGGTATGTCTAGGGATGTCTCTAAGGTTAAGTATATGTATAGGTTATAGTCCTAGAATTTCGCTAACGATCTTAGAATTTAACCTAAGATGTAAGATATTGATGGTAATCCCCCTTTACTATGTTGTTTTCTATATCATGATTTTTTCCTCTCACATAATTCTTTTTGTGTTTTAGTTAATGGAGGGGACGAGAAGGAATTCGGTTAACATTGAATCCAATGGACAAATTGGTGACTATGAGAAACAAAATTATGTAATTCCTAGAGAGAAAGATATTGTGATTATGCCGAATCAGTCATCACGATATATGATTAACAAGGTGAAATTTAGTGGTACACCTAATTCATCAAAGAAGAGGAAGATAGACTATTATGCATGTTCGCATGTTGAGGAGCATAAAGAAAGGAAGATTGAGATTTCTAAAGAAGGGAAGAAGAACCTTGAGGAATACCTCAAATGGAGGGACCGATGTTATCCGTGTGAAGAAAAGGGTCATAGAGTGATAGACTGTTATGGAGTTCAATGTATTATTTGTGGAGAACATGGGCATTACCCAACTAAATGCCCTGACCTAAAAAGTTACTTCTAAATCAAGGAAGGACTTATTCCAGGACAATAATCGAAGAGGGTGGATTGAAGTGTTTATGTATTGGTATTCAAGAATAATGTTGTTGAGGTACTTTTATTGTGTATTAGAATATTTTTGTATTATTGTGGTTTTCAATAATTTTAAGGTACCGGTAACCCTGAAAAGTGATTAAAATATTTTGGAAACCAGATGATATGCGCATAATGAAGGGATAAGGAGAAAATGAAATGTTTGACTGTATTCATGAGCTCATGATTGATATAAGGACTAAGTGATATCATGGTTTGAGTATATAGAATTTTGAGGATTTTGGTATGTGGAAAGTGTTAACTTTTAACTTCATTTATGTTTTCACTATGGTTCAATTAATGGATATTCATTCTTCAAGATAATACATGATTAAGGTATTCACATGATTGTAATTTGACCAACAAGATATATCTTATGAAATATTGGGGATAAATGATGGCATTCACATGATTGTTAAGTGACATTTCAAGTAATCATTTTCTTTATACTATGAGCTTTGACCAAAGTATTTTAGATAAGCCTAAAGATTGGAATGGATTATGTTGGACATAAGTTAGTATTGTTTAAGGATAGAAGTTTTTTTGATTTTATTGATGGGATGTTATAGTAATTTAGTTTTAGAAAAGGGACAACCTGCAGGATGGGCGACAACCCATTGCGTCGGACAAGGACGTGGGAATCGAACCCACAACCGAAGTGCGACTGGCCTTTATCACCTACCACTGGCCTACAAGAAGTCCCTATTTAGTAGAAACTAGTTTTATTATATTAAGCAGTATGATATATTAAGTATAAGTTAATTTTAGGAACCATATATGATTAATCTCACTATAGATGGACTTATGTATTTATTGATAACTTTTCTAACCTTTTTTTTGAGACAGATGGAATAACCCATCATTCTATCACATGATCTGCTAACACATCACGAATGACAAATTCAACTTCATTTCTTTAAGAGATGAAGTGGAAATTGTCCAAAGAACGACCAATGGTGAGACTATACCAAAATCACGAAAGTATTTCTTCTAATTACAATTTCATCAACATTAGGAAAATGACCTTGAAAACCAAAAATTTTGTCCTGGTGATCTTATATCTGATGATTCATATGGTACCGTAGATCATCACAAATTTATGACTTTGTGATTGCTGGATTTTCCATAGCCAGTTCTCGACCACTCTCCATCAGAACATGATGGTTAGATTTCTCTTCCATATCCATATTTTCACCTATGTGGAAACCCAGTGATTAGATTATTTGGGTAACTGTTGCGTCTCATACTTTAGTTTTTAAAGACAAGTTTTGGTATTCCTTTTTACGACGTGGGTTTCTATTGAAGAAACTTTCGAGTAGTAAACCATTTATAACCCTGACGAATTTCGAGGGCGAAATTCATTTAAAGGGGGGTAGAATGTAACACCCCGAGATTTTATGAAAAATATTCTTTTTAATTTCATTAATGTCTTGTGTTGTACGATACACCAAAAGGAGATTTCACAACACACATACTTGACTTGCCTTGCATTACACGTAATCGCGACCTTCCTCGATAGCGTGTGTAGTACACAATACCGAGTTTCACTAAACAACGATATGCTATTATTAAAACTAGCCGTTATAAATAGTAATAACCAATTTTTTGAAATTTTGTAAAATGGAATTCATTTTTGGATTCGGAATATCGAAATTATCTTAGGGTGAAATTTTGGTACTTTTCGAATAACTTTCATATTCTGATGAATAGTGAAAATTACTAAATTTTAATTAAAAACAACTTTTTTAATCGAAATGATTAATAGTGATAAATTATTAATTTTAGTGGTTTTAAAGTATATTTATAATATATTTTTACAATTTAATACAATGTTATTCATTGGATGTAATTTCACATTTAAACCAGACATAAACAAGTGTCAATCTTTTGATAGTTATTATCTCTTAAAAACACGCTATTTGTTTTGATGACGGGAATTAATTTTTAAATTAATTAATGCAACTGATATGTTTTGAATTTGGTAAAATAGACATCATTTTGAGTTTATAATATCAAATATATCTTAGGCCTAATTTTTGGTATTTTTCTGGAAACTTTCATTTTTTGATGAATAGTGAAACCACTAAGTGGTAGTTAAAAAAAACTGAATTTTTCATAGAACATAATTTTACCGCTTCTGTGAGTGGAATTTCAAAAATCCGAGAGACACAGTTTATGTCAGTAAGTAAAATTTGGTTTAATGAAATGAAAATAATTTTTGGTGAATAGTAACTTTTTACTTTTTTTTATCACGGTTAAAAGTAAATAGGGTAATTAAGGGTAAAAATGATATTATTATTACCCTAACACATGTACTCATTCTATTGGATAAGTTTAATTCGACCAAAAACAACCTTAGGAATAAAATATGACCATTTAGCCCCACTTGGATTAGATTTGGACATTTATTATTAATTTATTTAAAGAAGGGTTAAAATAGTTAAAATCAATGTTTAATAAGTATATCATTTTTAATATAGGGTTATACATAAGATAAATTCTACTATAAATTTTCATTAGAAATATAAATAGATTTCCTACATAATTATATTTTATTTGTAATTTTTAAGCGTTATATAGTTTAATTTATTTATGACACAAATATGATACAGTAATTATCTTATTAATGAAATATTGACATAATTGATGTTATAAATACCCAAATAAATATAATTTGATACTTTTTATGAATTCCACTAATTTTCTGGGTTAATATGACATGTTAGTATTGATTTAATAAACTTTTTTTGAACTAATCATTCTGTTATGATTTTCAAAAAAATAAATTACTAAATAGTGTCAAAATTGACATAAATTAGTTTTTAAAACAAATATTATATTAGTAATTGTTATTTTATTCCTAAAAATATAAGGTTCGGCCAAAAAACTTAGATAAGGTTATATATATTAATAATAAACAACTTGGGGTTCGTTTGGATGCTTATATTAAGTTTATTAACCTTATAGTATAAGAACACAAGAAGACACGGTAAAAGTAAAATTATTTTACTTAATGTTAAATCTAAATGATAAGGTTAAAATAGGAACCTTAACTTGTCTAAATTATATTGGATGAGAGGATTTCGACCCATCCCCACCTTAGCTTATAAATAAATCAATTTGGAGCTATTTAAAACTGACTTTGACTTTATAACTAAAAAATAGTTTTAGTTAGTCCAAAGGTGCCCCTCTCCTCCCTTATAAAAGGAAACCTCCTCCCTCTATTCCTCACACCAATTTGAGCCTTCAAGGTCAGCCAACCCCTGCCAAATTCTCTTCTCTACTTCCATAAAAACATCCTAGAAGTCCTGTTCTTCTTCAAAGACCAATTTTAGTACCGTAAGTGCAGGACTCAAAGAGGCGCTTCAAAGAAGAGGTAATGTCCGTTACCGATTCTTTCAACTTATTTCTTCTTCCACTTATTCTTCTTAGGTTGTTTCATTATGAAGTAATAACATCAGTATCACTCATATACGGATATGTTATTATAAGTATGAAACAACCCTATTTCACAATCTATCAATCCTACGGAAAACGAAATCACCGCGCGTGCGTACGTACGGAATACCGTCTCCACGCCGTGGTGTAATCTATTTTCCACCACCACCTTACTTGGATGGGTATAATGGTGTACATAATAACTATATATGATTATTGTAAAGTGATATTTATTCTGAAATATTATACATACACTCCAATACAATTCCACAATCATGAGAACGATATCATCGCTCGTGCGTACGTACGGACTACCGTCTCCACGACGCGATGAGATTCATTCTCCACGTTAACCATTCATGAATGATTATAAAGTATATATAATAAGTAATAATAAAATATATGACATAATAATGATACTAGATATATGTGTATATATATGTATGTCATCTACTTAATTCCATTCAACTCAATAAGGAAACAAAAACAGCGTTCATGCGTACGTACGGTCTACCGTCTCCATGAACAGTGTATTTATTTCTATTTAATGATCTATTATATATAAGTATATTATGAATATATATTATATATAAATCATGTTTTATATTCTAGAATTATCTAATCATGATCTATGTAATCATATTAATAATTACAAGTTAAAACACGAACGACAAATGAGACGATTTTACCCAAAATGCTCTTTAACATGGAATTTACAAAAGAACGGGTAATATAAAGTCATAACTGAACCATATATGATATCATAACAATGAGTATGATTCTGGAATAAGTCAATGACATTATTTAAATCATTATACAGGAGGTTCAGACACTTACGAAGCAAATTGGACCTAAGGTAAGGGAAAATCTCGCAATCTCAATTTTTATCCCAGGTTGTTTATACTTCAAAATTTAATGGGGAATATTTATCATTCACATACATGTTTCCTCAATATTTAATATTTATATCCTTCTACAATAGTTTATATCCAACTATACCCTTCGGTGAGTTTTTAGTAAAAGATATGAAAGAAATCTTTTGTCGTTTTTCGTACGAGGTAATTTTTGACTTTTCCAAAAAAAGTACGAGAAGAATGTTTTCTTTTAACTTATACGGTATGAATGGATTTTTAAAACACTATTTACAAGAGGCTTACTTTACCAGTTTTCAAGTTTATTTTTAATCAACTTCGTTCAGTTTATAATTGCATGACATGTTAAGAATGGAAAAGTGTTTTTGAAGTAGAAATGATATTTTCCTCAAGAATGTAGTTCAATTGTTTTATCAAAATTATTTTCCATCTAAGATAATAAAGGGTTCTGTTTGTATCCCTATTATTACATGGATTTGATTATGTTGTAATGGAAATATTTTTATGAATTCCTTTATCTTATATGAATTGTTTCATGATGTCACGATGTTTAAGATTCCTATTTTTATTACATGGGTTATGATATGATGTATGGTTTATGATTTTGTGGCACACAAAAGAATGGTATCATTATGAGATATTGGGATTACATTTCACTACGATGATTTATCCCATGTTATGATATTATGATCTCTTTTGCAGGTTAAGATTTCCAAAATGTTATGTTCTTATGAATATGATGTGATTGATATTTCTTTTTTTACACTTACTGAGAATTTGAGCTCACCCTTTTATGTTTTCTTTTCCCCAGGATATAAAGAAAGGTTTTAGGTAAGAAAAAAAAGGGCAAGATCTTTATGGGAGATGTTGAAGATCTTTCACCACGATTAGAAGATTATATTCCGAGTTTCCAAAGACACTAAACTATTACGGTCCTTGTGTGTTTGTTTTTGTTATGTACTAAGTATTCCGCAAAAGTAATGTAATGTCCATGTACGTCAAGCTTCAGGTCTCTATACATACACCTCGCCTTAACATGGTCGTCGGGTCCTGGCCCACCAGGTATCACCAATTCCCAAAGACAGGTGGTCCCCACCATGGGTTTAGGTGGGGCTTGTGGGGGGGGGGGGTTCATTATCTCTATTACTTAATTTTCTACATTGGTGGGGTGACCTTAGAGGATATGGCATATAACAACTAGAACCCAGTGACAGTACAGAAACCCCACCTTAGCATGGCCATTGGGTCCTAGCCCACCAGGTACTACCAGTTCCGAAAGACACGTGGTCCCCACCCTGGGGTTAGGTGTGGCTCGTGGGGGGGGGGGGGGGGGGTTCATTATATCTATTCCTTCATTTTCTAAATTGGTGGGGTGACCTTAGAGGATATTTCCTATAACAACTGGGCCCTAGTGATAGTACAGACACCCCGCCATAACATGGCCATCGGGTCCTGGCCCACCAGGTACCACTATTTCCTGCAGAAATGTGGTCCCCACCTTGGTGCCCACCCATGTGTATGAATGGGTCATCTGACTAATGACTATCCACACAGGCCAGCACATGTCTTTTCCAGTGTGTTTGGTCCTCACTCACACAGACCCTAAGAAACTTCCCCGAAGTTCACCCATCCTGATCACTACTCCAGGCCAAACACGCTTAACTGTGGAGTTCTAATCAGAAAGGGTACCGAAAAGGAAGGTGCACCTTATTGACTTGAGTCATATCATTTAGTCATTTAATCGTTTATCATTCGGGGGTTTTACACTCACCCACCTTTAGAGCACAATGTCCTCATTGTGGGCCCCACATCTCAACCCAGGCAGTGCACCGCACTTAAGGCTAGGTACCACCTCTGATACCAAATGTAACAACTGGGACCCAATGACAGCACAGACACCCCACCTTAACATGGCTTCGGGTCCTGGCTCACCAGGTACCACAAGTTTCAGCAGACACGTGGTCCCCACCCTGGGTTTAGGTGGGGATAGTGGGGGGGGGTTCATTATTTCTATTCCACCATTTTCTACATTATTGGGTTGACAATAGAGGCCCACCAGGTACCACCAGTTTTATCAGACACGTGGTCCGCACCCTGGGTTTAGGTTGGGCTTGTGGGGGGGGGGGGGTCATTATCTCTATTAATTTGTTTTCTACATTGGTTGGGTGACCATAGAGGATATTTCCTTTAACAACTGGGTGCCGGTGACAGTATAGACAACTCGCCTTAACATGGCCATCTAGTCCAGGCCCACCAGGTACCACCAGTTTCCGCAGACACGTGGTCCCCACCCTGGGACCTGCCCACATGCCGGAATGAGTCATCTGACTAATGACTATCCCAAAAGGCCATCACATGTCCTTTCCAGTGTGTTTTTTCCTCACTCACACACACCTTGAGAAACTTACCAGAAGGTCACCAATACTGATCACTACTCCGGGCAAAGCATGCTTTACTTTGGAGTTCTAATCAGACAGAGTACCGAAAAGGAAGGTGCACATTATTCACTTGAGTCATATCATTTAGTCATTTAACCCTTTATCATTCGGGGGTGTTACAGTCACCCCACCTTTAGATCACAATGTCCTCATTGTGGGCCCTACATTTCAACCCAGGCAGTGCACCACACTTAAGACTAGGTACCACGTCTGATACCAAATGTAACAACTGGGCCCCAGTGATAGCAAAAACACCCCGCCTTAGCTTGGCCATCGGGTCCTTGCCCACCAGGTACCACCAGTTCCCGTAGACATGTGGTCCCCACCATGGGGCCCACCCATGTGCCTGAATGGGTCATCTGACTAATGACCTTCCCCACTGTCCATCACATGTTCTTTCCAGTGTGTTTTTTTCTCACTCACACACATGCTGAGAAACTTCCCAGAAGGTCACCAATCCTGATCACTACTTCGGGCCAATAACTATTTACTATGGAGTTCTAATCAGGCAGACTTCGGAAAAGGAAGGTGCACATTATTGAATTGAGTCATATCATTTAGTCATTTAACCCTTTATCATTCGGGGGTGTTACAATCACCCCCCCTTTTGAGCACTATGTCCCCGTTGTGGGCCCTACATCGCAACCTAAGCAGTGCATCACACTTAAGGCTTGGTACCAATTTTGATACCAAATGTAACAAATGGGTCCCAGTGACAGCACATACACCAGCCTTATCATGGCCCTCGGTTCCTGACCAAACAGGTACCACCTGTTCCAGAAAACACGTGGTCCCCACCTTAGGAACCACCCACGTGCCTGAATGGGTCATCTGACTAATGACTATCTCCGCATGCCAACACATGTTCTTTCTAGTGTGTTTTGTCCTCAGTCACACATACCCTGAGAAACTTACCAGAATGTCACCCATCCTGATAACTACTCCAGGACAAGCATGCTTAGCTGTGGAGTTATAATCAGGCAGGCTCTCGTAAAAGAAGGTCCAACTTGTTAACATGAGTCATATCATTCAGTCATTTAACCCTTTATCATTCAGGGCTTTTACATAAATATCCAGAGGAAGAATAAGGTTTGAACCATTGATACATATCCCTAGTAATCCATAAGAAACACTAAATGTTATTTTCATTGATGAGTGGAAATTCCATAAATATATCATTAAAAATTTCAGGAGGAAAATACCCTTTCCATTTTGACATCAATTATTTAAAATATTAAAATTCTGCAAATATTAAATAAAAAATTTATTTTATAATAACCTTGATAACTTGTCAAAGAATCATAAAATCAGTTGTTCATCGTAAAGGAGGGAAATTGCGTCAATGATGTATATATTAAAATAATTATTCTTTTCACCTTTTCAGTAAAAATTAAAAAGTGCCTCATTCAGAAAGTGGAATGAATATTCCTTATACCATTTTCTAAAAATTAAAATAGGGATAATTTGTTTTTAGAAAAAAATTGGAGAATAGTAAAATCATTTAGAAAAATATTTTTAGAATGCATGGACATGGGGGAGAATTATTTTTTATTGATGAGAGAAATAAAGAATATTTTTCATCAAAAAATAATTTTATCCTTTTAGTTACTAAAGAGTGAAAAAATAAAGGAAAAAAATTTATTGCCCATATATAACTAGAAAAAATCAAAATTATTGAGTTTCATGAATGATATATCATACTATTTCATCATCAAATACTTAATCATAAACAACCCATATAAAAAATGGGACTGTAACATAAACCATTTTCTGCATTGGTAACTTTTGAATCATAAGACCCATTAATTAAAGAAACATTGATGGGATGTAAATAAATATTATTTTCACAATAATAATAATAGAATTAATTCATGTGTAGTATTTAAATCACAAAAAAAAACAAGTGGTAATATTTCATGTGTCCTACAGAAGTAAAAGTGAGACGAAAATCCCTTACCTCAAGTCTTGAAATCCTTCATACACATTCAAACCTATCGTATAATAAATATTGTTGTATTATTAATAAATTTGAAAAACATAGTCATATATATCATATAATATATTATTTATTTATATCCTTATACCAACTATTCATTAACAAAGATTTCTTAAAATCATTGTTTCTAGTCATAACTGCATTATTTTTTATGTATGTATTTTTCTCTAGTTATGGTACATTTACTTGTATTATGGTTCCATCATATCCCTAATTTATATCATGATATTAATAATATGAATATATATATATATATATATTCATAATAAACATATTTTTATTCATCCATAAAATTTAGAGATATGAAATGAATTATAACGTTCATTAGGATGGTAGGTTGTACATACACATGAACACTGTTTCTAGTTTCTAAACAGATGTAATGAAATAAAGATAAATATTAACTCACCATTATAGAATAATTTTTATATAATATATATTCATTATATCTATCCTTATTACCATACATGTCAAAATAAAATGAAAAACTTCTCACATGGCTTCATGGAAGAGATAGTCCACACATACGCGTGAGTGATGTTATAGTTCTTCAACAGACTGGAATTTAAGATGTTAATTATGAGATTATAATTCCAAAAGCATAATTATGTCATATTTATAATATAAATATTTCAAATATATCATTATATTTAGATATTATGGGTTGTGATTGAAAACGAATTACATCGGTTCACAAGGAGGTAGTCCACCGTACACATGATCCACGTTTTCATTTCCTATTTAATGGAGGATGATATTTATGTTGGTTAAGATACTAAATTAATAAAATATAAATATATATAAGTTAATTGTGTTATTATTTTAGTATAATTGAATAATATTTAAAGGATGTGGAAGAATAATTAAAATAAAACCCTTGGTTAAAAATGATACCTCTTCATTGGAAAACCACTTTAGGTTAGCACTAAAAGCCTTCCTTGGAGTGTTTCCTAATAAACAAAATGCAGCAATGAAGTGTGGGGGGGGGGGGGGGTTTATTAAGGTATTAGGAAGGATTTTTATGATCAAAAAGTATTTTGTATTGTGAATATGAGAGGATAGGTGTACCCTCTTATAAGTTAGGGAGTGGACACACATTTACTTTTTAAAAATAAAAAGTTATAACCACATATCACACACCCCAAAGTGATAAAAAACGGAACATGATAAAACTTTAGATATTTTAAGGTATATAAATGGACATGAAATAGTAATTGGACATGATTTTAGGTCATTAATCCATTATTATTTTATTTTATGCCTGATAAACTCATTTTAACATTACCCTTGGTAATTAATTTTTACTGTTTTACAATTCATTATGAAAAAATTTTAGTTGGACTTATTATATAATATAAATTTTACTGATTATAAATATGGATCTATTTAAAATAATTAAATTAATATAAGTGGTATATTTTAATTCAAAATTAATCCCATAGACATGATTAAAAATCATATTTCTTAAGAAAATGTTTTCATAAGTATAAAAAGTTTTATATAAAAATTCAACATAAAATTGATTTTATCTTAGAAAAAAGGGTTAATAATATTATTATTAAATTAATTTAATTTTAAAACTATATTAAAATATAATATAACATTTAAATCCTTTAAATGAAAATACAGTTTTTAATAAAATTTTGTATTTCTAACTGTTCATCGAAAAATTATTATTTTCAAAAAATTATCAAAAATTCAATCTAAGATAATTTGGACATGTTGATTTTAAAAAATAAAGTTTATTTTTTATAATAAATTTTCTAAAGATGAATATATTATTATTATTTTATTTTTTACAAGAACCAATGATTTTTGTTGAGAAACATGTATTTTCAAAGCCTATAATGTCTTTTAAAAAAATTATGTATATATTTATCAATATATATTATTTATCTAAAACCATCATGCATAATTTTAATAAATGTGTTTATTTTATTCATACCATGAAATTTAATGACTATTTTATAGTTTTCATGTTTTAATTATAATATTTTTTTAGTGTATTGTAATTCAACATAACTGGGTGTCGAGTTTAATAGAAGATATCGAGGAAATTAGAATTATTTGAAAAAAACAAAAAAATATCATTGTGTTAAATTTTATTCACATTAAAATTAATTTCTCCCTAAAAATTACATCATTATTATACAAGAAGCTAATGATAATTCTATCTCATCATATACTCATATTCCCATATATCTATTTCAAGATGGGGGTTTCTCCCCAAAAATTTGACCATGTGAGTGGTATCATTTCAAAGAACATTCTCCCTAAAATCCAAAATATTCATCAATTCTTCCTAATAATATAGTTCTTTCTCTAGTTTTATGACCTCTATCTTTAGTACAAGTTATTTATCAGGTATGTACTTCCTCATGAGAGATAAATAGAACACATTATGGACTTTAGAAAGGTTCAATGGAATTTCCAAGTGATAAGATAATATTCCTACTCGATCTAGAATCTCAAAAGGGACAATATACATAGTGCTCAACATTCCTTTCTTTAGGAATTTCATAACCTTATTCCATAGATAAATTCATGGAAGAATATTGTCACTAAATTCAAATTCTAGATCTCACCGATTATTGTCAGCATAACTTTTATATCTACTCTAACCAACTTTGATGTGCTACTGAATGGGTCAAACCTTGTATTTAATTTCTTTAGCTAGCTCATGTCCCAATATCTTTCTTTCTATGACTCCATCCCAGTACAATATAGTTCTGCCCATCCTTCCATAGAGGGATTTATAATGATCCATCTGTATGTTTGAGTGAAATCTATTTTTGTAATAAAAATTAAGCATGGAAAGGTGTTGATCCCAAAAAAATGAAATCTAGTGTACATGATTCCAATATATCATCTAGGGTTTGAATGGTTCCATCAGGCTGACCATATTTTTAAAAATGACATGTAGTGTTGAAACTCAACTCTATATTGAAAGCATATATAAGACTTTTCCATAACATCGAGGTAAACATCATATCTAGATAAGATATAATAGAATATGGTACTATATAAAACCATACCACTTTCATAATGTATATCATGGAAATATTATCTAGAGATAAGTCTTATTAGATGAAAATTATGTTTTCTAACTTTTTGAGGTGATCTAATACAATCTATATGGCATTGTTCCCTTTACATGTTTTCAGGAGTCAAAAGAAAAAAAAATATAGTGATGTTTTCAAATTTCTATTATTGTATGGGTAACGGTTACAAAATCCCCCTTAAACTTCTATATCTCATCCTTATCTTGATAACATACCAACAACCATGATACAAACTCACTAGTATCTCTCTTTATTATGTCCCACCAAAAATACACTTTCAGATCTCTATACATCTTCATACCCCCAAGATGAATAGATAATGAAGGACTATGAGACTACTATAATAGCTCTTTATTCAAATATTTTATGGATGGAAAATATACATGGATCATGAATGTAAAAACCCAAAACTTTTTTTTTCAGGTGTGAGTTTTTATTTTCTAGTGTTTTTGAGAAAAAGAGGAGAATCTAGAAATTTAAGGAGTACACACCATGTACTTAGGAGTACATGTTGTGTTCTTAAGAATACAAGTTGTGTGCCCAATTTTCGTGGGTTACTGTATACTAGCCCTATAATGGATGAGTAAATGGTAATGTGGGGTGACATAAAGAGCACATAATGTGGTTCCCAGTAAAGGTATACACAAGCTGTGTAATTTTAAAAGACAAGCCCTGTACATTTTATTTTATTTGTTATATTAGACTGACGTCATGTCTTATTGGAAGAAACACTTTATTCTAGACTCGTCTCATCCAAGAGATACCGTAGGGTGCAATTATTTTATGATCCCCCGATCGACTATCTGTTCACCAAATCAACCGTCACCAATTGCATTGGAATTTCTATAGTGAGTACTTCTGTCTTCTAGAGCCAAGTTCCTTGATTTCTCCTCTTTCATGAGACATTCATGGTTGAACATTTTAGAGGCTTTTGTATATCTATGTTGTTTTTGTCCGATTCATGGGCCTACATCAGAGTATATTGATCATACAACATCGAGGTAGGGTTTTTGTGCCATTCGATAGATAATATTTTATTTTTTTGTGCAAAAGTTTACAATACCCAAGATTGGTGTATTGATTATTTAGGGATTTTAACCTTTTGGACACCTGCTTTGTGTGTTTGCATGAGTTAGGGATCTTGTTTGTGAATTGGGTTATTTTATCCATTCTCTGGAGGTGTTGCCCATGTTTATTTTGGTATTGACCATTTGGTATAATTTTTACTATTAGGTTGCTTGATTTACATGAATAATGTTGTTGGGATGGAGTGATTCATCTGATGTTGTGATATTCTTTGTAGCTATTTTTCCAACTAGTACTTTGAGGTTTACTTTGGCTGATGAACATTTTTTGTGAAAAATTTATTTACACAAGGCTGTGGGAACCTCGTTTAGTGAGACCATAGGGGGTATTGATGTTGAGTGCTCTCTCATAGTGTATATAGTTACCGTTATGAGACTATAGGGGGGAATGAAATTGAGTGCTACCTCAGAGTGTCTATAGTTACCATTATAAGACCACATGGGGAATTTTCATTGAGTTATTTCTCATAGTGTGGGTAGTTTATCTTTAAATGACTATAGGAGGAATTGAAGGGGAGTTCTTTTTCCGAGAGTCTTTGTTTTCATGAGGAAAAATGGCTTAGACCATGTGATATTACCCAGGAGGTCGTTGTATCGTTGTATAAGTTGAACCTAATGGGATAGGTTGTGAGAACTTCATAGAGGGTTGCTTTTCGTTGTTTGGATGATTAATTGAAAAATGTAAATGAATCTAATATAAACTATATGACTGTTTAACATTGAGTACTTACTTTTTCATTCCCTCTTTTGGTTATTGCCTGCCATATAAATTTACTGACTATTAGGCATAGATCTTTGGGTGGTTGCCTACTGGGATTCATCTCACACCCTGTTTGGGTCATGATTTTGGGCCCAATAAGATTATATTTCCATAGTTATATATAAGGGAAATCTCCCTTCTACTTTAGGTACTTTATTTATTTAGATCTAGAGAGCATGGGACCAAGATGAGGATTGCGATGTTGTTGGATTTATTTACTTGTTTTCTTTGTACATTGGTTTATTACTATATTCCAGTATTGTGACTTGTTTGGATTCTTTCCTAGTTACTTGTGACATGAATCATTATTGATACAAATACATGCTGCAGTTTTTTATTTACTTTCTGTCTACTGTTGTTACTATTGTATGGTATTATTATTACTTTTGCTACTGTTATTTGTTTCTATCCATTTCATTACTCTTCCAGTGAGGGCATGGTTTCCCCACTATCACAAACAAGGCCCTCGCTACTAGCCGGTAACCTCTGGAGTTTGTGGAAATGCGATTATGGCCATGTGACCAACCAGGTATGGGAAACCTCAGGGCGGCACATAGAACTAGGATGTTACAAATTGGTATCAAAGACAATTATTTTCTTCTTGACATACTGTTTACAACCTATAGTCAGGGATATGATGGAATAAGTGTTTGGTAATAATTTGTGTCTAAGAGTAGCCAACCTGTGTGTAGGAAAATTCTAATTTACCTTGATTTTTCTATTTTCTAGTTTTCAATTTTACAGTTGATTTGATTTCACCGTAGGGTGATTCACATGTTTTGTGTTATTGACATTGTTAATATTAAGGTTCTATTTATGTTTCAACCTGATAGGATAAGGGTATTCTACTTCATGCATCATATAGGGACTTTCTATGGATCACATTTCATGCATTATTTCCATTTCATTTTGGGTGCATTACTGATTTCTTGTTGTTGTGATAGATGTAGTGCAAGATATGCATATTTTTGTGAAATATTTCTTGACAGAATGCTTTATATTTTATTGGGTATTGGATTGTGTAAGGTCTCGTTTGAATGAACACCAATCTTTGGTTATTGAGGTGTTATGGTCCCCCATGGATTGGACTTTAGTGGATCATTGCACTGTTATGCTTGTATATGACATGTATAAGATTCCAAAATATGATTCACGAGGTGTATGGGCCCTGAAGGATTAGAATTTGTCACTTTAATGTTCATTTTAGTGTTTTTATGGGTTTCAGATTAGTTTTTGAGGCTTACTATAAAGAAAACCCAGAATACATGGTGTGTGTTGCTTGATACATGCCATGCATCCTTCTATTCGGGAAGGAACTATTTTTTTATGTACAACTCATGTACTGTATGTACAAGCAATGTTGTCTCTAACTGTGTCACTAGATATGTGGTTAGAGACATAGGGTAGGGAAATCCTTGGAGGAACACACAGTGTATCAGACGCAAACGCCGTGTTGTAGAAACCATGTGTGCACCCGTTTGACTAATGACATAGATGGAAGAAATGTTGGTTATACACATTGTTTCAAGCTTGAACACTCCCTGTAGTGTAACCCATGTATCTGGACGTGTTACTAACAACATGGGTCTATGATATCCTTATAGTACATGTTGTGTCTGGCATGAACACACCATGTAGTCCCGTTCTTGGAGAACTATGTGGGTTAGTCGTGTATAGGAACTTCAGTAGGAGAAAATGATTCAAGTATCTGTCATGTCTTGGGAGAACACACTGTGTATATGGGGTGTTAGACGACCGGTTTTGGGAAGAAGTACTTGCCCATGTAAATACTTAAGGGAACATACTGTGTAGTGGTCATACACATCGTGTATCTATGTTTCGTAAAACATGATTCTTTTATTATTCGGTTCCTTTATTCCTCTTCTAAGTTTTAGTTCATGAAAATATTTAACTATGGTGTGAACTTGGCCTTGAAGAGTCATTCCACCGAGATGTTCTCCTATTTTACGCCAAATTCAGGGAAGTGATCAGACACCAGACATGGATGGTTAGGGCATACCAGAAGATCCTCCTATCATTCTAGTCTTGGCACTAGATTCCATTCTAGATATATGTGTCGAAGCACCGTTCTGAGAAGGATTTATAAGGTTTATGTAGACCTTCCAAGGAGCACCACATCCTTCCACGTCTACTGCAAAGTTGACATGGGTATTTTAGAAAAAGTGTCCTCCATCATTCTCAGGGGATGGAGGACCTTGCACTGTAGGGTCCTGGATGGAATCCATGCCATCTATCTTTGAGAATGTGGAGACTCCTTGAGAGAGGAGGTTGAATATTGCTATGTATATGATTTAGGATTTATCCAATATATGGTGGGATGTGGTATCACAGACAAGGCGCTAGCATGGTATGAATTATGATGAGTTCCAACATTCATTTTATTATTACTACTACCCGGAGAGTTTGAGGTCCGGTCTGTCCTGATTGTTCATGAGTTTAGGGCAGTGTACTTTCTCGGTCAGGGAGTATTCTTCTCGCTCCACGTAGTTTTAGTGCTTCACACCCATTATATGGGTGATGAGCTTTTACTATCAAGGATGTTTGAGGATGGTCTCAGACATGACATCTGATCTCAGGTTAACATCTTCAGGTTGATGACCATATCATCCATTTTCAACCAGGTGCTGATCAAAGAGCGTAAGTTGAGGGATTTTGGAGCTGTGGGCCTGGGCAGTTAAACATCCAGAGTTGGTGCTTCTTCAGTTGATAGTAGAAAGTGTCATAGGGAGTCAGCAAGTGTAGATCTGAGTAGGAGAGATACACCTTCATGTATCTAGGTGGTATGCTACCAGTGTGGGAAGGGTGGTCGTACGAGGACACATTGCCCCAAAGACCCAGGGGAGTTCCGATCTTGTGACAAGATGGGCCATCTTCAATGGTTCTGTCAGTTTCTCTCATCTACAGCAGGTGATAGGGGTTCCTCTATGACAATTCGTTTTGGAGAAGAACCCCTAGTTTCTCATTAGATTGGGAACTGGAGTTTTTCCAACAGTTCGGGCCAAGGTAGAGGTTGCAGTCGTGGTATCCATTCACCCGGTTTTTAGCAACAACATGGTGGATCATCTCAGGGTGGTCCAGAAGTGTTTCAGGGCCGTGGTACAAGTCAAAATTTTTAAGTGGAGTAGATCCAACAAGAGAAGGATCCCAGAACCTCTAATGTTAGAGGTATGATTCTAGTTGCCTCTGTTTTAGCTTCTACACTTTTCGATATAGGGGCTTCCCATAATTTCATATATGTTACTATTATCAGGATCCTTGGGATCCACATATTTACTTTTGCTGATGTCTTAAGGATGGACACTCCATTGAGGTAAAGGACTGCTAGTGTATGTCAGTGTAAGTTGTTCCCTCTTATGGTTGTTGGGTTTCATGTCTTCTAGGACCTCTATGTCCTAGAGATTAAAGGCTATGATGTTATTCTCAAAATGGATTTGTTAGTTCACTTCTTGGATATTGTTGACTACTATCAATGTAGGGGGGAGTTTAAAATTACTAATGGGAGGTTTGTTCTTACATACAGATAAATTAGATGTCTTGGAAAGCAGAGCAGGACCCGAACATCATGGTTTAGGAGGATTTATAGCCCAGATTGCAAGTCTATATCTGGATGACTAGGGGACTTCACACTTGGACTTTTCTCTAGTTTTGGATGATTTTAGAGAAGTCTTTTCAAGTACTTTTTAGGTTTTCCTTTGGAGCAATAGGTGGAGTTTTCTATTGATATTGTGAAAGCAGACATACCGGTGTCCATTCCTCCTTATAGGATGGCTACACCAAAGTTACAGGAGCTCAAAAAGAAGTTAGAGGAGTTATAGGTGAAGGGTTTCATTCGACTCGACACTTTTCCTTAGGGTTCTCCTATCCTCTTTGAGATCAAGGTGTATGGTACCCTCAGACTTTGTGTGGATTATCATAAGCTGAAGTAGTTGATGGAAAAAATCCAATATCCCTTACTGAGGATTGATGATCTCTTTGATCTCTTCGAGTATGTGGATATACCGTTCGGTCTCAAAAACACTCTGATAGTTTTTATGGAACTGATGAATAGAGTGTTCCATCCATAATTGGATTCCTTCATGGTGGTTTTCAGGGACGATATATTTTTGTACTCTCACACTCGACACGACCATGCTACCTATATTGAGATCATTTTGAGTACACTGAGATAGCATCATTTATATTCTATGCTCTCAAAAATCCACTTTTATTTGGACCAAATTCACTTATTGGGTCATGTTATCTCATGGAAAAGAGTATCAGTAGACCTAGAGAAAGTGAGATGTGTAGTTTCCTCAGTGTATCTTAAGAATGTCTTTGAGGTATAGAGTTATCTAGGTCTAGAAGGTTACTATAGAAATTTTATACAGGACTTTTCACGCTTAGTAGCACCACTAATGGGCCTAAATAAGAAGGTTGTGAAGTACCTATGGCCAGATTCTTGTGATTCATCATTTTAGGAGTTGAAAGGAAGGTTTCTTCAGCACCAATAATAGTTTTTCCAGTTCTGGGAAAGAGATATACTATTTACTTTGATGCATTAGGTATCGGGCTGGGAGAAGTGCTTTTGGAGGGGGAATGAATCATTGCATAGGGGTCTCAACAGTTAAGTCCACACAAGAGAGATTACCCAATGCATGATCTTGAGTTGGCTGCAGTTGTTCATGTTATATACTGTTGGAGACATTATATTTTGGGAGAGTATTTTATTTCTTTCACTAACCAAAAAAGTCTCAAGTATATATTCACTCAGCATGACCTGAATTTGAGATGGAAAAGGTGGGTTGAGTACTTTCATTCCTTTGATTTGGTGTTTTCCTACATTCCTAGGAATGGAAATATAGTGGTTGATGCATGGAGTAGGAGGACTCAGATACATGCAGTTCAGGAGGCCAGTATTGAGTGACATCCTATAGCTCTATTCTCTGAGATGCATTTAGTGGTGCATGACAGATAGGGGTAAATGCTTATTTCTTATGTAGTTTTTCCCTCTACCATTCTTGACCGAGTTTGAATGAGGTAGCTATTAGACTCTAAAGGCCTAGTTCTATTGGAGAGTGTGTCTGGAGATGAATTTTTTCCCAAATGGGTCGTATGAGAGGATGAGATCTTGCATTTTCATAGGCGCGTGTGGGTGTCAGCAGACATACATGAGGAGATCATTGGATATTTTCATTCTTTAGTTTGGGTAGTTCACCCTAGTGTCACCAAGATGTATTGAGATATACACCATCAGTAATGGTGGCCAGGCATGATGAGGGATATTGCTGGTTTTGTTATGAGGTGTCCTACCTACCAGCAGGTGAATGTAGAGTATCAGCGACTAGTAGGGATTTTTTAGTAGTCACCCATTCCCAAGCGGAAGTGGAATGATATCATAATGGAATCCATGATAGGCTTACCGAGGACTCTTAGAAGGAACGATACTGTTTGGTTTTTCATTGACAGACTCATGAAGGTTGAACACTTCTTCATGATCAAGGAGACCTTCAGTGCAATGAGCTATGAAGGTTGTACGTCTGGGATATTGAACATCTACATGGGGTTTTACACTTTGTCCTTTCAGATAGGGATGGACCTTTTACTTATCAGGTCTGGAAGGGACTATAGATGGTGTTGGGTACACAGGTACTACAGAGTATAGCTTACCATCCCTAGAGAGATGGCCAGTTCGAGTGTACGATACAGGTTCTAGAGGACATGCATCAAGAATGCATCCTATATTTTGTAGGGTCTTGGTAGAAACAAATACCTCTTGTTGAGTGTACTTACAATAATATTTTTCATGAAAAAATTCAGATTGAACCTTATGAGGATTTGTACGAAAGGACTTGCCGATCATCCGTATGTTTGTTGGAGGCAGGAGAGGTCGCTATGCTGGGAGCTCATCTTGTCCAAGAGACCAATGAATAGGTGTAGTTGATTCGGAAGAGTATGAATAATGAACAATCATGGAAAAAGTCTTATGCTGAATGACAGAGATGGCCTATGGAGTTCGAAGTTGGAGACAAGGTTTTTCTGTGTGTCGCACCGAGGATGGGACATAGGAGGATTTGGAGAAAGGGAAAACATTCACTCTTATATGTTGGACCGTTTGAGGTTTTGGAGAGAGTAGAGACATTTACCTATTGGTAGTAGTTAACTCATACATATTGGGCTATGCACGACGTCTTCTACATTTCTCAGCTACAAAGTTACTTCTCAGAACCGTCTAATGTTTTTCAACCCAAGGAGGTTGAGTTAGAGGTGGATGCCTTGTTAGAGGAGAATCCAATATGGGTTTTTGATCAATGAACCAAGGATCTCCATGGACAGTATGTTCCTCTGGTATGGGTGCTATGTCCGCATGGGCGATTATAAGACATGACTTGGGATAGGGAGACCGATGTGTGATCATAGTGGCTAGAGTTGTTTGAGGATTCTTCTTCTACTCTACCTTGCTGGATAAATTCGGGGATGAATTTTTGTAAGGGGAATTTTGTAAGAACCCAGAACTTCTTTTCCAGAATGTGTCTATATTTTCAGGGGTTTTTTAGAAAAACAGGAGAATTTTAACATTTAAGGACTACACGCCGTGTACTTAGGACAACACGGCATGTACCCGGTTGTTGCGGGTGACTGTGTACTGGCCGTGTAACGGCCGAGAACATGGCCGTGTGGGGTGACCTAGAGACTACCTAAAGAGATACCTGACGAAGGCATATATACGCATTGTACTTTTAAAGGACACACAATGTAATTTTTATTTTATTTGTTATATCGGACCAAGGTCGCGTCTAATTGGAATAAATTCTTTCTTCTCGACTTTTCTCATCCATGAGTGACCATAGGGATCAATTCTTCTCTAATCCCCTGATTAACCATCTATTCACCAAATCAACCATCATAAATTGAGTTGTAATATTCACTATGAGTTATCCCTTCTTCAAGATCCTCGTTCCTTGATTTCTTATCTTTTTTGAGATATCCTTGGTTGAACGTTTTAGACATTGTTGTATATCTATGTTGTTTAAGGCCAATTCAAGGGCCAACGCTGAAGTATATCGACTATAATACATATATGTAGGTGGTTTGTGCCTTTATTTAGTTAGTATTTGAATTTTATGTGAAAAAGATCACAATACCCTAGTTTTGGGTATGCGTGTTAAAGGATTTTAACCATATTGATACCTGATATTCTTGTTTCCTTGAGTTAGGGATCTTGTTTTTGAATAGGGTTATTTTTCCATGCTATGGAATTGATTCCCATGTTTGTTTTGGTATTGACTATTTGGTCTAGTTTTTCTTATTAGGCTACTTACATTCCATAACTAGTGATATTATGATAAAGTAATTTATATGATTTTGGTATATGCTTTGTAGTTGTTTAACCTAGTACTACTTTTAGGTTTACATGACTGCTGAACATCATTTTTGCATGATTTAATTACATAGGGATGTTGGAAGATAGTGTAGTGAGATAATTGGGGGGATTGACGTTGAGTACTCCCTTAGAGTGTCTATTGTTACTGTTACGTGACAATGGATGGGATTGACATTGATTGCTCCCCCACAATTTCTATAGTTACCATTACGAGACCATAGGGGGAAGTGGCATTGATTTATTCCTCAAAGTTTCTATAGTTTATTGTTAAAAGACTTTAGAGGGAATTTACGGTGAGTGCTTCCTCAGAGAGTCTTTGTTTGATTGAGACCAAAGGGGTTAGACCGTATGAGATTACCCAAGAGGTAGTTGTATCCTTGTATAAGTTGAACTAGAGGGAATAGACTATGAGAACTTCCCAAAGGGTTTCTTGTTTTTTTTATTTTGATTAATTGAAAAATTGAAATGAATGTAATTGAAACATTAGAACTATTTACTTTTGATTACTTCCTTGTTAATTTCTTTTTTTGGTTATTTCCTGCCATATATATTCACTAACTATTAGGCACCAATATTTCGGGGGTTTCCCACTGATATTTGTCACACATCCTATATATGTCACAATTTTGGCCCCAAAAAGATTATATTCTTGTAGGTATAGATAAGGGAAGCACCTTCTACTTCAAGCACTAGATTTTTGGGGAGCTGGAGAGAATGGGACTAAACTGAGGCTTATGATCATGGTAATGTTATTTATTAGTTTTCTGTGTAATTTGGTTTAGTACTGTATTACAACATTTTAACTTGTTTTGATGAATTCCTCGTTACTTGTAACATGCATCATTATTGATACATTTATATGCTCAGTTGTTTATTTACTTCCAGTCTTATGTTGTTACTGTTGTATGGTATTATTATTTCTTCATCTACTATTATATGTTTCTTTCCATAGAAGTACTCTACCATGGACATAATAGTTTCCCCACTATCACAACTAAATCCCTCATTTATAGTCAGTAGCCTCTACCGTTTGTGGAAATATGTGACCAACCGGGTATGGGACACCTCTGGGTGGAACTCGAAACCATGACGTTACAATGAACCTTATCATTCCTTCATAATTATTGTTAAAACTATGAATATTCTTGAAATTATTATATAGCTCTACATCATCGTTCTACACATCTTTAATCCTCACATGGATATATCATTGAACACTCATTTGGGAAAGAAAATATTTCCCCTCTTCCTTCATGATTTTAAAAACTATCCTTTCTAAAATCATAAATATTGGATCTTTTATGATCCTCATCATATATAAGCATGAATGATCATTGGGACTATGTGAATTGGTCACATTTTTCACTTACCCAAGTTGGTAAAGTATTTAGGGGTCATATTCTTTAATCATCTCCAAGCATATTCTTTGGAAAATATTATATCATTCTATGTAAAAATATAATTTAATCTTTTATGATTAGTATATATATCACACTTTTCTCTGTAATGATAATTCATCCATATTTTTTACACAAAAAATACAACAGCTAACTTTAAATCTTGAGTTGGGTAATTTTTCTCATGAACCTTAAATTTTTATGAGGCATAAATTGTAACCAAATCACTTTACAAGAGGAAACATCCCAATATCTTGTTTGGTACATCACTATAGATTACATACCCTTATACACTATAGGGTTATGTATTAATAAGCATGTTGACTAACCTTCACATTAGTTCCATTAAATTTTCTTCACATTAATTTGTCTAAAAGAACTTATCCCCCTCCGAGTTAACATAGTGATTGTATTACACAATATTGAGAAGTTGTATGCAAAGAACGGATAATATCCATCCACACTAAGTAAACATCATATATCAGTCATAAGGGTTGGTATAGTCTATTTTAAATAATTACAATCCTTAATGAATCCATAGATACACCATTTTTTAAGATTATATTATACCAAAATTAATCATTTTATATAAAAAATTTACATTTTGTAAATTTTTCATATATTTTCTCTTTTCATAGGGTGTTTGATACAATTCTCAATTGATCTTCATGCTCTTCCTTTCTCCTTGAATAGATTATACAATCACCTATAATCACTACCGCAAACTAATCAAGGAAATATCTATATTCTCTATTCATTAAATACATAAATAGAGCTAGTGAATTAGTAAGACCAAATAGAATAACAATATATTCATAGTTTTCATACATTTCATAGAATTTTTCTTGGATACATCCAAATTCTTTACCCTCAATTAATGATATCCATAATGATGATAATTCTTGAAAAAGTATTGTGCTCTTAATAGTTGATAAAAAAGAAATCAATTTGGGGTGGAGGATACATGTTCTTGATTGTGATTGTTTGTAGTTCCTGATAATTAATGAAAATTCATAATGATCCATCTTTCTTTAGAGTAAAAAAGAATAGGTGTAGCCAATGGTTACACACTTGTTGAATGAATCCCTTATCAAGGTTCGCTTAGGGATTGTTCTTTAATTCCTATAAATCAATGGTATAAACTCCCTTGGGATTATTTGAAACATATAAAGCACCAATTGTGATTTATATTAATAACTCAACTTCAATATTTGGTGAAAAACTAGGTGATTATTTTATAAAGACATCAATAAAATCCTTTGAAATATGTATATAATTGATGTTGATTTCCCCCGACCATTTCAGATAAACACCCCTTTTCAATAAGAATCAAAACCCATAAAATGGGTGTGATTTATATTATAATTTCATATTTATCATCCAAATAATATAAGATCATATGAAGGCTTGGGATAAAAAATGTGACTTCCCTTACTCGAAACCTTATGTGGTATTTATGTAAAAAAATTTAATCTATTCCCATGATAACATCAAATTCAACCTGATAGATAATAACATGATTTATAGGAAGAAATTTCTAGTAACATTCATCCAGATAAGAATCATATTCTTTATATGTAATCTTCACGAAATTTGGGGTTCTCACTACTAATTCAATATTTAATCATTGGAGTGGAATTTGGACACAATTTGAAAATTAGTTAGATATAAAAGTGTGGGTTGAACCATAGTAAAATAATTCATTAGAAGTTATTGATTTAATATTTAGTGTACCTTTCACAATGTCATTATCATACCCCTCATTATATATATTGATCACATGAGGTTTCCTTTTTTCTCTCAGCTTAAGAGGTCACTAATGTCAATCATCATCATTAACCTTTATATCTGAGCACTGATTAACCTAATGACCATACCATTTCATTTAATGCATTAGAGAATGGGTGGTTCATTAGCTGTCATCTTCTCCCCTTCCATTTTCATAACCAACATTTTCATTGTTGTTCTACATTTACATGATTTATGACCTTCCCTTCCACATTTAAATAACCTCCCAGTTCCATTCAAGTAGTTCCCTTGTTGTTTCTTCCATAATTTCTAAAATATATATGGATGGAATTTCATTGAAACATGTGTTTTATTAGTGTTTTAATTAGACTTGATATTACTTTTATTATAAGAACAATGAGACTAACGGGTAACTCCAGTATCCATTTCCACCATAATAACACATCAAACAATTCCTTCATAACTATTTAATTCCCTTATTGTTAATTACCTTATTGTTAATTCCCTTTAAAGACTTGGTTTTTAATTCCCTGAAGAATTTTCCAATTTTAAATTATGTAGGGATGGTAAAATTAGAAGTGTACATAACAAGTGTTGTAAAATTTGTCACATACGCACCAATAGATTCATCACCCTTATGATTTAGCTCAAGGAATTCCTTCCCTATTTTTTTTAGGAACACAAATAATGTACTTATTGAATAATATGGTCTTAAACACATCCAACCACATGAAGTCAATTTCATATTGTTTCCCTATATTCTGGATAAGAATATTCCATTAATCTACTTCACCTTCCATGTAATATATAGTAAAATTGAATTTTTCATGATCCAAACACTGTAGAATAGAAAATATCAATATAATGGTTTTGATCAACTTCTTATCAACAAGTTGATTTGATAATCCACTAAAATAATGTGCATGTCATCTCATGAATGAATAAACATAATATTTTCCCTCATTTTCTTGTTTGGATGTTCATCGATATTGATATGTTGTGTGATCATAAAAATGGAATTTTTCAATACATTACCTATAATAGTTGGTTACTCAAGTGAAAAATCATTCCATTGTCCGTTAAATTAATAATTAACATAGTTCCTTTGGGTTCCATCCATTGAATAAAACCAAATAAATTAGTGTGAGATTTACTAATCATAGTGGGGAACCAAATAATTAGAAAAAACCATTTTTAGGATGCATAAATCATTTTACATTATTTTCAATATATAACACGTTAGTTTTTGTAATAAGTTATTATTTTTCATTGTATTTTCAAATCCTTCATCGTGGTTCATAAACATTTTTTTAATTTTCAAATAATATCCATTGTGAGTGCCAAACCAATTGTGAAGTAAGGCCAATTGTTGTGCACCATGTGAAGATGAATTTAAATCCCAATGCACTGATTTAGACTTATTTACCCTATGTAAAATATTTCTAGAGCCACATATACCTATCATATCTAGTCAGGGATGTAATTTTTTGGAAAAAAATCACTCTATCCTTCACTAAAATTCTATAATAATTTCTTTTACTAAGAATTATCCTTACACTTATCCCTATGGTTCTCATTAAATTTTTCTCATCCTAGTTCCAAATGTAAACTAAAACATTCATTTGATGTCAACTATCATGAACCAGCCTATTCTTATATAAATAATCCATATTTTTAGATGAATATTCAATAAATTTCACCAAAACATGATCAAGGACCGTAATGGTTTAGTCTATTTAGAGACTAGATAAACAATATTCTTATTTGATGAATGATATTTTGTATACATATGCACCTACATGTCCTATTTAATTTCTAACTTGAATGATATCATTTTTTTTGTTATTTATCATGAGTTATTACTCATTTAATTAATATTTCTCAATTCATCCCACATAATCATTTTCCAATTTTAAATATTTATTTAGGCCCCATTTGGATCGATTCAACATTAGTTCTAGTTGAGAGAAATAATGAACATTCCAATAAACATACTGTAAATATATATCCAAATATGGACCAGTTTAAACAAATTATGGTTAGAATATTAAAATTATGAAAAAACATTAAATACCATATTTTTTCTATTTTCATAATAAATTCCAAAACATTCCAAAAATAAAATAAAAAATGATGTATTTTCACTAAAAAATACATAATGGTTAGTTTTTATTCCCTAAAATATATAAAATATGTAATTAAATGTTCATATTTATCAATTTATCCACATATAAGACTTGGATTTCTATAAAAATAAGAATTGTAAATGATACCAAAATAATTTCAAAACATAATCCCATGAGTTGCACTAATTGAACTTAAAGGAACTAGAAATTATAATTCCTCCGCAGTAAAATCTATTTTGATTTATAAATATAATTAATAAAATATACCCCCCCCTTAAGTTATCCCCCAATTAAAAGAAATATCAAAAACAAATTCTCACATTATACAAATGTAGATTTTCATCAACGCCTTTATTTTCTAAACAAATGTGAGGGTCACTATTAGATTGTTAAGTTACTAAATATCCACCATATTATTTCATGTAATTGAGATAAAAATTTGCTATTTTAAAATATATTTATAGTATAATGGATGGTTGGTTTAAAATTTTAAAATTATCTAAGGTATAATTAGGTGGTTTGGATTGTATTGAAAGAAAAAAAATTAATAATTCAGTTTACATTAATGTATAGTTTTCTTCTAACTCACATTGGAAATATATTAGCTCCAAATATCATAAAAAAATTCAAGGATAGTGTACACACTCAAAATTTCTACAGAATACATTTATTCGATGAGGTTCCTTCAAATACTTTCTTTCATTTTTTTATATGTTCAAATATGTAAAAAATATATTTTTATAAAATGTTTCAAATTATTTTAGTTTAAAAAATGGTGTGACTTTTAATACATTCACTAGAATGATAATATTTATTTTCATCTTCCAAAAATATATTTTTCTTAAATGTTTTTGTAGCACATTTATTTTAATAGGTTTATTTTTAATATATTAGTTCCATAATTATACATTTAGAAAAAAAACTATAGTAGAAATTTAAAATATCTATTCACAAATTTATTTTCAAGACAATGAAGCTCAAAATCATTATTCACACCATATGATATAATTTTTTCACAATTGACTACAAATAAATCATGAAATTTCACTTCCATGTAAGGTTTGATAGGGAAAAAATGTTTGTAATGTGGTTAACTAAATAGGTTTTTTCATGGCTTTGAAGGCATCATGAAGATAAAATGATAACGTATTCCGGAGTAATATCTCTTGAAAAGGACACTTCTAAAATAAAAATAAATCTTCAAAAATTTAAACACATGTTCCCTTAGCTCCATGGTTTCAAAAGAAACAAATCAAATTATGGATAAAACAAATTTTTTTTATTATTATCATGAAATGAATTAAATCTAATGAATATTTTAAAGAGATTCAGAGTCCACTTAGGAATCAAATTTCAAAATTTGAAATCCATTTGAGGCACGGACATAAAAATTAAACATTATTTTGATGAAATTACCAAATATTTAAACTTGAATCAAATTCAATTATATATTCTTTAAATTTAGTTTCAATGGTAAAATCAATTCAATTAGTGACAAGGGTTTCAATACATGAATGTTATGAATTTGTTTCTTCTGAATTTTCCAAAAAAAAACTCTTAATTTCAAAAAGTGCTGAAAAATATAATAAAAAAAAGGATAAAAATGTAAATAAAAAATAAAAATCCTAAAAAAATGTTTTTCCTCCACCCTATCATTTTTTAAATTTACTCTTCATACAAAATTTCATTTGAGTGGTAAAAATCATGAATCATAGTCATAAATAAAACAATTAGATAGTAAAGACACAAAATTGTTTATTGGGTTGTGGGATACATGGGTTAGCCGTATAAAATCTAAAACATTGGGGACTATAAGAAAAATAATAATTAAAACATGGTAAAATTATTGAAACCCAAACAAAAAAATAAAGAGAATATGAAAATGTGGTTTGGTTTAGTAACCCTTGTTGGGAGTATTTTTAGATCTATCTAGGTGAAAATGATTGTTGGTCCTTTCTAGTGTAATGTTCAGTGTGGTTTCTAATCCCAATCCTTCACATTTTATTAAGTCTATTTATTATATTATAAAATTTATATAATCTCTCATTGATGGATTTATTTATGTTCCCTTACATGACATTGTGGTTTTTATGATTTAGTAGATGAGGGAGAAAATTATTAGGGCACCATGCCATCACTTGGTCATAAAAAGTGACATGCATCGGTTTGTGTAGATTTCTTCCCAGATATATTTTATCTTAAGTTTTATCTTGGAAAATGATCTATTCATTGGAAAAATAACATGATACCATCATATTCTTTTATACCATATCTCAACTCAATCGAGAAATTTATTTCCACCTTTAATGAGGAGATGTTTTCTACTCCTACCACTACGGATTGTATCAATGATACTAAATCATCTATTAAAGTACACAATATTTATTTTTTTAATTAGATTAAAAATATTCAGTAATAAGATGTTTTTCTAGAAATGTATCATAATCATATGTTTAAACTTCAAGATCTTTCAGTTTAAGCAATGGTCACTGGAAGTCATCATTATTTTTTGTGACATGTTGAAATTCATTCTTTTCTTTATTGATTTTAATATAAAATAAAATATCATTTGTAATCATATTAGTGATAAAAGGAATGTGTTTTTTTATTGAGAATGTATGGGTAATCATATGGAATTTTAGTTTCTATAGAATCAGGTAAAAAATTATACAAATTTTATTGACCCTTAACACTAAAATCAATCAAGAACCTTAATTGGGTACCACCATACTTAATATTCAAAAAAACATGTTTTTATGGTCTTACTGAATTAAATTAAAGTTTAGATAATTTTTGAAACCTTACAAGAAATGTCTCAAAGTGTTGAGATGAAGTTTAGTGCTATTTATCCTTAAATACAAAGTAAGGTGGTACTCAAGGTTATCTCACAAGAAGGTAATAGACTAATTTAGAAAAACATCCTCTATTTTGGAATTTTGTTTGCATGGTAAATATATTTTTGGATTATAATTTTTTTTTAAAAATTGTATATGAAAACCAAAAATAATTTATGAAGTAGTTAGAAATAAAATATGAAAAAATTAATTAAAAATTAATAGAAGTATAACTAGAGTTAGCACCTATAGACAAGTTTTGATCGATGATAGTCCCCAATATCCTTATCTAAAAATATGATCAAATTAATTACTCAATTCCCACTAAAATTATTACTAATGAAAAAAAGATACATGGAAACTATTTAATGAAACCTCAAACTTGAGTGTTTATCCCATTAGGAATGTTTCTCAATTGATAATAAAATTCTTGAAATAAACCAAATTAAACAACTGTTCTCAATGAAAAAAACATCCAAATGTGTTTCATTAGCAAGAATAAATAAAACACACTTATATGATTAGAAACTATAAATAATAGTTAAAAGAAATATAAATCAATATGTAGAAATTAATTCTCCAATCATGTAAAAAATTTACAAAACAATTCAAATGGTTTTACAATGAAAATAATAAAACTTAAAATGGAATATCATCCTTATATTTAAACTTTCTTTGACCAATGGAGAGTTTGTTTATAAATCACTAGATTACTCTATGTAAACTACTATTCTTTAAATGATACTCTTCAGAATATACCACTCTCAATCCCACACAGTTTTTTTAATTGATTTGGAGACATGTTTATTTAATTGAACAGTGAGGGATGTTTTCCCTCCATTTCCAAACATTGAGTTCTAACAAATATTTTTCTTATAAGGGGACAAAATATTGATAGGTTTTCTTCGAGAATGTCATTATAAAATGTCTAGTTGATTCACCCATGAAATTGTAAATAACTTTTTCATGTCTAAAATATTTTATCTTTTAATTACCATTATAAACATTTTAAGATAGAGATATAGTTAGAATTAAATAAATTTCATGTTCCAATAGACTACATTAATGACTTAATATTTCCTTGATGTTTAAATTTAATGTGTTCCATCAAGTCCTCTTTAATTTCCAACAATAATATTCTCATATAGTGTTTTATATCCTATGTTATTTTAAGGTGTAGTTGTTTCATGGACATTCAATGATACATTCATAAACTCTTGATATAGTGTAGTGGACGACCTTAGGGTCACAATTAAGGAATAAATATTTAATGTCCTAGTAGTTTTCACAAAAATCATTTATTTATATATTTAGAATAAAAGAAATTAAAATATGAAAAATAGTGATGATAACTAAAATGGTAGTGGAAGGAATGGAATAGAAAATGTGATGATGGACTATAAAATGGAAAATAAGACAAATAAAATGAAAATAAATAAAAAAAAATATGGACAAGTTAACAAGAAAAAGGCTACATCCATGTTGCTCCAGTCTCATCTCCCTTTTATAGATAATTAAAAAATACCATCAACTATTATCCACACTCAGTGCATGATTAAAGTATCAGATCATATAACTATCTCACCTAAACAGTGAACACATGAATGTAGAACTTCTTCAGTGCTCGAGCCTTCCTCTAAATTGAAAAATGAATCACTCAACAAGCTCATTTTGGGCAAGAAGTCTCACGATTTGGAATGATCCTACTGAGATCATAATATTTCACAACGAAACTCAAATACTCAATTAAGTAAAATGAGATTAGAAGAGGGAAAAGGAATGAGGCAAGGGAGAATCAAACTATTCTTAGGCAGAAGTGCACTCTCATAATACCCCAATTCACCATCACAATCAACTATCACTACTATAAAATAAGCCTTTAATAGTACATGCATTTATCCACATTTTATTGTTTTCACTAATAAAGGGTACCCTTTATCAACACATTATTCTTAGTGTTGACAAAGGGTGTTACTTATCTATGATTTTTTAGTACTAATAAAGGTTCTGAATAAAATGAAATA
This sequence comes from Viscum album, assembly GCA_963277665.1. Classification (NCBI taxonomy): domain Eukaryota; kingdom Viridiplantae; phylum Streptophyta; class Magnoliopsida; order Santalales; family Viscaceae; genus Viscum; species Viscum album. The sequence goes on along the minus strand of OY728133.1, from coordinate 647,441,675 downwards.
AACAAGCAAATAAAAATAAAAACGAGTAAAATAAAAAAATATAAAAATTTTACCAATTAAATAATTATTGATAAAAATGAATAAATTTAATATAAAAATATAAAAATATAGATTATAAACATTAATAAACAGTATATATTAGATATATAGATATATTAAATGAATAAAATGTGATAATTAATCAATTAAAATTTACAAAATGAATTTAGAAAGGTATTAAACATTTTATTAATTAAATTATTATTTATAAAAATGAATAAATTTAATATCCTTATATATAGATTTTAATTATTAATAAAGAGTATATATTGAATATAGATATATAAAATGAATATATTTTTATAATTAAACAAAAAAATAATAATGAATATATTATAATAACTAAATTAAAAATTTAAAATGAATAAATTACAATATTATTAAAATGTTTATTAATGAAACAATGTTAATAAAAATGAATATTTTTAATAATATATATATATATATTAATTATAAATAGTAATGAATAATATATATTAAATATAAATATATAAATAGAATAAAATGTAATAATTAAATTCATATTTATGTCTTGTACATTTTTAATGGGGTTTATAGAGAATTATTCATTAAAAAATTTAATATAGAAATGTAGTCATATATATTTCTATATATATATATATAATACTTCCTAAAATATGATTTATATAATACAAAATATTTATTCCTGCATTAAATAAGTCATATATATGTTGAAGAATGGTTTATTATTAAAATTTATTTTTAATAAATAATACTGACTAATTGCATCGAGTAATACATATAATTTAATGCCATTTCCTTTTTTAATTTAACATATATAAAAAATGTGTTATATTGATTTCACATATATATTTTCATAATTAATGCATTTTTATATACAACACTCAAATACATAGAGATATTTAAGTAATTAGTGAAATCTTATATAGAAACACATATATCTAATGTTTTTGAAATTTATTCAAATTTTAGTATTCATTTTATAATTTCATTTAGTAACATGATACATTTAATATATTAATTTTTTAATCAATAAATTTTTATTTTTTAATATTATTAATGTTAGCTATTATTTATTCATTATTAATATTATTTATTATTTTATTTGAATTTAATCATTTTCTAATATATATATATATACTACATTTTAATATGTTCAATATGTATTCATCTTTATTTCAATATATATCCTTATTTTTTTATAATTTATATTGAATTAATAAAACTTATACTTTTTTCAATATATTTAAAGTATACTCATTTTTTACATGTAGGAATTTATTATTATATATTCACTAGTAATGCTTAAAATATATTTTTAAATAAATATTTATAAATAAATATATTTATAAATGAATATTTATAAATTTATAAATTTATAACTATAAATAAATTAATATTATTTTTTAAGTATTTATTTCATTAGAAATAAATAATTACATATATTTAAATAATTGTAAAACTATAATAAATTTAATTAAATAAGGAAAATACTTACTATATTTGAAATTATATTTATATTTTATATTTATATATATATATATTTATATTTATATATATTTATTATATATATATTAAATTACATTAATATATATAATGATATTAATATATAAATATTATTTTTTAAAGTAATTATATAACTATAAAAATTTTATATATTTAAATAATTACAAAATTAAAATAAATATATTTAAATAATGACTGTATTTTCTATATTTATATTTATTTATATTTATTAAATATATATAAATATATAATTATATAAATATATATAATGATATAAATATATTTATAATTATAAAATTATAATGAATATATTTAATATATTAATATTAATATTTATATATATTTATTATTATATATATAATTATATAATTATATTTAATGTTATAAATATATTTATAATTATATATAATTAATTATAAATATATTTACAAATATATATATATTGTATATTTATTTTATTTAAAAAGATTTAAATTTATAATTATAAAAATATATATATTTTTACAAAAAATTATTTATATATTTATTTATAAATAATTATATATTTACATAATTATAAATTATTTTAAATATATTGAAAAAAATAATATATTTATACATATATATATAATTATATTAATATATTCAATGATAAAAATACATTCATAATCATATAAAAATATTTATAAAAATATTTAGAAAAAAAATATTTATAATTATAATTATAAATCCTTTGTTAGTGTTTCTTTAGAATTGATAAAGATAAGGCTTTATCAGTATTAAAAAATCACTGATAAAATGTATCTTTAGCAGTGTTAAATCATTCTCACTAATAATGAAGGATTTTTTCAATGCTGTTAAAGCTCTATAATTATCATTGCTCAAAAAATGATGATAAAGATATCTTGTTTTCATGCTAAAAAAGCATGGATAAAAGGTGTCTTTATTAGTAATTTTTTTGGGAGCACTGATAAAAATATCCCAATCTATTTAAAAGAACCCTAACTCTGACTAATTCAGTCGTGTTTCTCAGGCTTTTGCAAACGTCACATACTGTTGGTGCTTCCTCCTCTTCTTTCTCCCAAACGAATCCAGGCTTGAATCCAAGGTATGTTATTTTATACTCCTCACTCGTTGATTTTTTATTTGGGTTCCATTTATGGTGCTTTTTACTATATAATTTTCGGCAGCCGGAAAGTTTAGTAGTGTCATCATTTTCGTTTCTTTTTGTTCATTCTCTATCTCTTGCTAATTTCATCTCTATTCTACTTACCCTATCCTCAAAACCACCTTTTTCTCACTGTTTTTGTTTCACCAAAAAACCTATTTTTCTATAAGGTTCAAATCTATGGGATGGGATGAATAAATTATGGGTCTTTTTTTTCATTTCCATATATATGTCATTTCTGGGGGTAGTGTGCTTTATCAACCAAACAATGTTTGTTTCCACTACATTAAGGTTGTTGTTTTACTGAAACTCATTTAGAAAATAGATCAGGAAATGATTTGCCTATCTAAATTCAATTCTTATCAACATATTCATATATTTGATACCCATTATGGGTTCATAAATGTTTTTTGATGTTTTGATGTATGACTTAAAATTTTTTCATGGGGATTAGAACCTTATTTATAAGACTATTAATTTATGATTTTTAAGTGTTTTTGTAAATTCCTAAGTGGATATTTTAAATTAATAAGATGAATGAAAATTGGTTTTGTCCCTATTTTTATTTTTTATAGATGTAAACAATAGTTTAATAGTTTTTCAAAAAATGTATGAATATTAATTGACTCCAATGAGAGGATTGATTTTTTTTACAATGTGTTAATACCTATTATGAGTTTAAAGGATATTTATTACATTGATTTACAAAATGATTTTTAGTAGTTTTCATAATTGATAAATGGTTTCCTTAGTTTATAACTACGATTGTTTTGTAACTAGATTTTCACCCATCTAGTTATTGAAGGCCTATTATCAATTTATTAAAAAAGATTCATTATGATTTTTTCACCCTTATTATAAAACACTTGGGTTAGTGTTTTATATAGGCAATTTAACTTTTATGAGATTTTTATTGATTATTATTATGTGATTCTTGTATGATGTGATAGGTGGATATTTCTTAATAGTTGGTTGGAGTTGAGATAACTTTTATTACTTAATTTTTATTATCGATTCATAAATTGATGATGTTCATATTTTTTTCTCACCTCTACTTTTACTATTCCATGGGAACCCAAGTAACTATGTTAGTGATATTTTTTGTGTCATTATGTCTGGAAATGATGTCCTTATTTATTCCCCAAACTATTAGTGTTTTAATATTCATGTTGCTTCGCCTGTAGTGTTATGGATTTGATAACCTTATTTAATTGTTGGTGGTATTATTATATATGGGAACCCTATGGTTTTTTATTCTTCTGGTATATGTTAAATATTTTCACACCCTATGATCTAGTGAGATTCCCAGGAAGAGTTTTCATTTGATGATATTAACTTAGAGAACCCCCTATACACATTGTTTTCATCACTTTTTTCTTTTGATGGACATGTTGTTTCAATTTATTTTTCTTTAACATTATTGTACATATTGTTATTATGGAAATCATTTGATATTTATGCCATATTTGATTTATGGATGATTTAAATTTTTGTTTTTATTATAAAATGTGTCTTAAGAAATGTTTTGAATTAAAAATATTAAATTTGATTTATTTTCCTAAACTCTGATTTCCAAATTTTTACAATTTTGAAGTGTTTTTACTTTTAAATGTATCATTTCTTCCATTGGTTGGTAAAAATTGTATTTTTAATGAATGTTTTTAAATAATAATATATATCTAGATGTGTAATAATTTATTGATCTTAATCATGATTTTATATTATTTTTTCCAAGGTTTTACCTTGGGATTTCAAAAAGTGATAAATATATGACATTCCATTTATTTATACTTTTTTCTAAAATGTTGTTTAGACTATTTTTTGTAAAATGTTTTATAAATTTAATTTAATTGACTATTTGTTTAAATCATACTAGGTTTTTTAGATCACACCATTCATTCACACTCATACGGGTATATATAATTTTTATGTTTTCATAAATGTTATGAGGTTATGATCTCAATTTTGATGTCATTCAGGTAGTCCATTTAGGGAACTGTTAGAGGAACTTAGTTACCATGGGTCACATAGAGATGTTTATGTTATGGTTTAGTTTTTGGTTTATTTTGGGATGTTCATTTATTGCAATATTTGGACATATTATCTATTTTAATTTTATTTTCCTTTAAAAAGAGATCTTATTATTTCATACTCCAATGATTTATATAATAATTGAGTTTTTATTTATTTTTATTTTGAATCCTTTGTAATTATTATTTATTTTTTAACTATTTTGTTCATATCCATGGATGTATAATGTTTAAACACACCATATTGAAAACTTAGAAACTTTTAAAATGATTGGATAATGTTATTAAAGGGTAAAATAAATCTTGATTATATATAGATCAATACCATGGTTCTTTCTCTGAGCTCTTGGAAATCGGGAACACTCTTCGGGTCTTGTGGTGGAATAATTCAGGTGATATTTCCAACTGCGCCTAGCGTATTCATTAAAAAATGGTATCAATGAACTCTTTTTATTTTATGAGACTTTTTTTATGGATATTGGACATTAAAACTCATTAGGTGTGATATGGTTAGGTTATTTATTACTATGATTAATGATATGAAATTAGTTTCCCTGAGGAATAATGATTATGTTTTTAATTCAATTCTATTATTATTATTTTTTTTGGGGATTTTGAAATGAGGTGATAATTCTTTTATCCACATTGAATTGAGTTATAAATTTTGGTTGTTTCTTATGCTTTTAGGTAATAGAGGAAGAATAAGTGGAATAAACCCATCACTTTCATGGTATACAAACAATGTATATCCCATGATTAATTGTATTGATAACTCTTTAGAAGATTTCACATGGTTGGCACATGATTCTACAAAACTTGTTGTGATATCTTGATTTTTTTATGGTGGTAGTATTCAAAGCATTTTCACGGTCATGCCTATTTTAACTTTCAATTTTGAAAAAGCAAACTAGTTTTTGAATGTTAATATGGGTTTTGAAATAGAAAAACTAGGTTTTCCATTAAAATGAACAGAAATTGATTTAGTGTTTTGAGACACATGAAGTAATTTCAAAGTGAACCTGTAATGTTTTAAACATTTAAAAGTGTACATATTTCTATATAAATGGTTTTAAAAAATTTATTTATTTTTAATTGGTTTGAATATGGTATTTAAAATTTCCACTTGATTCTAATAGTTTTTACAGAAAATGGGGTTCCAATCAAATTAATCTCTTTGAGTATGATTGGACGATTTTCATTTGTAATTTAAAAAAGGGGCTTTAAGTGGGGTTTTAAAAAATCCAAAAGAATCATTTTTAATTTTCAGTGTGGTTTTGTGATGAGATTTTATATTTTTAATTAATATTTGGTAATTTGAAAGGTTTTGGTATTTTGTAAAGTGTCATGTAAAGTGGTTCATTTAAATATGGAGTTTATAAAATTTTCATAGTCATAAGATCATTAATATATTTCCCTAATAAATTTTTGTGGAAGTCATTCAGTTATTATTTTATTCATTCTAGGGAAGATTATTTCAATGTTTTATTCCTTTTATACCTACTAGGATCCTCACCATAGTGTTTACAATATGTACTAGAAAATCATGCATCTTTTTCTACTAAGATAACATATTATAGTATTGGGGTAATAATTTTTCTATTCAAAGGATAATGGTTCATATATTCTAGATCCAAGATGATCATGTATATCAACCATTTGGGAATGGAGAAAGGCAGGTGAAAGAGTAAGGGCACCGTGAACATGTATTTTATTATAATCTCACATATCAAGCAACAATGTTTTAGAGAAACTTTTCATCTTTAGGAAAAAAATTATGAAATGTTGTCTAGTGCTTTTCTAACTCCCTGTCAGAGGATAATTAGATTTAAAGAGACAATTTTCATCCTCATCAGCTTCAACTCCCAAATAGTTATTATTTAATTTTTTTACTTGAGGCACATCCCCCATCTCTTATGAACATCTACCTATGATTCATGACTGCTCTGAGCATTAGTATTCCCATAAAGGGTATCAATGATCGTTTTGGATGAATTCAAAGTATAACACCTACCATTGTTAAATAATTATTTTCATAAATCCAATTAACCATTTTCTTAAAAGCATACTAAAAAATTTATGTAACAATAAAATATTGGTTTTACCCAATTAGAATTATCTATATCTTTCACCTTTGATAATGAATATATTGTGTGTATTTATTTTTTTTATACAAAATAAATATTTTATAAACCTAATAGGATGGATGTGAATTGAAAATGGAATCACTCTAATTTTATTATAAAAGAGTATAAAGATGAAGTAAAAAATTTCATAAAGTTTGCAATAGAGCTTATATACAGCCCTTCACAAATATGTTTTCATTGTTTACACTATTTTTATTCAAGAAAAATTAGTCTGCAAGAGTTGGAAGAACATTTGATTATTTATCGAATATATATGATCTATAAATGTTGGACTAAACATGGGAAAACATAACATGCACACTGATTAGTAGGATACTACTGGTTATGGATCATTTGATATGAATACAAATTTAAATGATGATGGAGATCACATGGAAGAAATGGAAATGGAAATTGAAGATAACCTACATGATTATAAAAAGTTATTTGTGAAGTTAAATTTTTATTCTAGAAAAACCATTTTATATAGGTTATACTAATTACACAACATCGTCATCTTTTTTGAAGTTATATAATGTAAAATCTAGTAGTGGATGGAGTGACCCCAGATTTAAAAAACTACTTTATCTGTTGAATGATATTCTACCTGAAAAATATGAACATTCATGTCGAAAATTTGATTCTAAACAAATGTTATATTCAATGATAATTATATCAACAAAATAAATTCTTGTATAAATGATTAGATATTTTTTTCTAAATGACCATGAATAACTCATAAAATTCACTATATGTGGAACATATCAATAAAAGAATAATGAATCAAGTCCTAGAAATGGTTAATGGTTCTTTTCTATCATTCCATGGGTTAAAAAACTATATTCACATTATGAAACCATAACATAAATGACAAGGAATGCAGATACAAAAATTAATTATGGTAACCTATTTCATTTAATTGATTCTCCTTAGTGGAATAAAATTGATTACGAGTATCTTAAATTTGGAAATGATTCAGGAAAAATTCATCTTGTGTTATCTACAAATGGAATAAATCATTTTGGTGTATAAATTAGTAATCATGGTCCATTCCATGTCATGTTGGTAAACTATAACTTGATGAAATTTTTATGTATGAATAACAAATACATTATATTTTCTCTATTTATATTCAGACCAAAGAAACCTGGTAATGATATTGATGTCTATTTGGTTCCATTGATCAATGATCTGGAATTGATATGAGATATAGGTGTCACAGTGTATGATGCTTATAACAGTGAAGAATTCACATTGAGGGCCATGTTGTACCAGATGATAAATGACATTCCTGCTTGTGGAATGTTTTCTATCTATAACATTAAGGAAAGTTAGGGTGTCCCATTTTTGAAGAATACACACACTCGATTTGGTTTAAAAATTCCATGAAGACTGTGTTTTTAGGTCATCAATTTTTTTTACCAAGATGACATAAATAATGATACAGTAAAACACAATTGGATGAGAATTTTGGCCAAGGTACAATACCATATTCACTAATGAATGATCAACTGTTTGATAGAGTAATAAATATTGATAATATTTTTGGGAAACCATTTTCAAAAAAACATAATAAATAATGTTGGAGAAAAGGAAAAATATTTATTAAATAGACCAATTTAAATGATTTATATGTCAAATATTTTATTAATAAAATACATGCAGAAAGAAATTAATTTGATAGTGTTAATGGCTTGTCACTAAATATTCCTAAAAAATGAAAGATGGAATATAGTCTAGGTTGGACATGATTGACCTAGTGATAAGGGAAGAGTCATCCCCATTGAAGGGTAAATGGTTGAATTTTCCTTCACCATCTTATTATACTCTATCTAGATAAAAAAATTGCAGTTTTCTATTTCCTTAATTGTGTAAAAAGTCCAGAGGGGTATTTATCAAATATTAATAATATTGTGTTAATGACTTATTTGATGTTACAGGGACTAAAATCACACGAATTTCATGTTTTGATATATGATTTGATTCATGATGAATTACATTGCATTATTCAGAAAAATGTACAACATACATTAACCAACCTTACAACGTTTTCAATCATGAATATGGGGGTTTCATTCATATTATGTAAATTATATATGTTATTCTCCCCATAATTCATTGATATAATGGTCCACCTAATGGATCACTTTGTTAGAGAGGTTTTACTGTGAAATACATTCCATTACAGATAGATGTACCACATTAAATGGTATATGAAGAATTTTAAAGGGTATTTAAAGAATCAATGTTTGACAGATGATTGTATTGTATAATGATATATTGTTTAAGAAGCAAAAAAATTCTATACTAATTACCTTGAAGATGTAAGCAACATAAGCCTCTCAAAGCCTCATCACAACAAATTCCTTATGTGCAATGGAATTTATGGAAGATATGTTTTCAGAATTACTATCACATATCAAGATCAAGCACACAATTAAATTTTACATAATTGTGAAGGAGTTGATCGATTCATTTAATCCCACTAATAAAATTCTTAGATACTTTAATCCATCAAGGGATGAATGATGGATATCAAAAAAACATAATAAATAATATATAAGATGGTTCTGAGATAAAATTTATAAGGAGTTATTTGAAAATCAAAATTCAATTACCAAACAACTTTGATGGATAGAAAGGGGACTAAAGAAAAATGTTACATCATACACCAGTTTTGTAATCAATGGTTATTTTTTCTATAAAAAATAACATTATGATACGAGTATAATTATTAATACTTGAGTTAATCATGTGAGGGAAGTGATGTTCATATCTGGTTCCAGAGATAAAAATCCAATTTATGCAAATATTTCATCTTTTTTTATTATAGAATTGATATATGATTTGGGTTATACAACATTTCATGTTATTATGTTCTGTTTAAAATGGGTTAACAATTAGTGTTCAGTGAAATTTGATGAAAGGGAAATTGTGAAGGTGAATTTCACTATGAAAGGTGAAAAGGATGAGCCATTTATAATGGATTCACAAGCAGTGCACATATCTTATGTCTCGTATACAAAAAACAAAAATTAGATGGTTTTCCTCTTTGTGACTAATACATTTATAGGGTCAAATGAAAATTCAATTGAGGATGACCCTTTCATTTGGAGAGCACAATCAGTTCATTGTAGTAAAAATATAGACTATGTACTATACATTAAAGAGGACCACAAAGAAGGGATTTAGACTCTCGATAGTGGATTCAAATTCCTTCATCCTTTACAAAAAGAATGATATTTCAATGAAAAAGTTATTTTTTTAATATACTATTATTTTCCTCATAATATCATTTGTTCTCTACTTCATAAATATAATCTAAATTAAATGTTTGACTACTCATGAAAACAATGTCTTATGAACATGATGGTGTTACCATTCATGAATTTTAAAAAATTAATGATGCTAAAATTGTAGATTTATATGATGATAAAAAACATGTTGATTCAAAAAGAAAAGAATGATGAAACAACACAGTTCTGAATAAAATTATCAAGGCCAGAAGTAAGGGTATAAAGATCTTGGTTAGAGGGAATTAACCCGACAAACTAGTTGACCCCAATAAGTCAATATTCATTATTTCTATTGAGATTACATTGAGGATGAATGTTCTGATTGACGTAGACTCATGGATTTATGTCTATCCTATAATGAAGGAAACCCTTTGGGATGATACAAAGGTAATGTTATGATATACTTACTCTATTTTATAAAGAAATTATATAATGAAACGTTGATGTAATTTTTATTATTCCATACGGAGTTCATTTATCATAGAATATTTTTGTAAGAAATATGTATTAATGGCCGTTTGAAAATAAAATAGAGGCTTATGAACTCTTCTTACTAAGTTATATCTTAGGGGTGTTAAGGTGAAAGTAAATCCCCACCCACTAGTTAGTTATGAACATAGTATAAAGTAGGACACATGGAATGATTTCATCATTTGTCATGATAAGAAATAATTTCAGGCTTATTTTAGTTGACAATATTTTATTTGATATTTTTTATTTTATCCAATTTCATTTAAAAAATCTAATTTGTGAAAAAATATTTTTTAAAATAAATAATGTGCATCAAAACCAATGTACCCTTATCTTAAATCATGGATGGGGTAGGATTCACTAGAGAATAAATTGGTATGTATTTTAAATCAATAATAAAAGTTACATGTGATATGAAACAACATATGATCTCTTATTTATATTCATATTTATGATTAAAAAAATCTAAAGTCACTTCTATACCATGTCATGTGCTATAGAAGGGGGTCACGTAAATAAGGAGGGTAAACTAGTTGATGAAAATACAAAAGAAAAATGGGAATCATGTGTAAGTATGACATAATAGTAATTTTTATTGTTTATTATAGTATTACATTAAAATATATATTTATCTGTACATAGTTTTTATACATTTTAGACATAAGAATCAATAGTGACAATACCGGAAGAAAACAAACTATCAATTACTTTGAAGTGGTTGGTGATATATGGTTGCATTATAGTAGTTCATTTTGGAGTGTTTCCTCGAACATATTTTGATAAGATAAAACCAAAAGATGATAAATATAAGATTATTAATGTATTGAAAGAAAAATAGATTCATTGAAAAATATTAGTCTGGTGTGGTTTGGTAGACCAACATATGAAAAATTATCAAAGAGAACCTGGGGTGGAACAAATATCTGCATATAAAGAACCAAATAACCTCATGATATTTTAGGCTACTCATTCCCCATAACCAAATACCTTACCTAAGTTAATAAATTTTTTAATTTCTCCTTATCCTAAATCTAAATAAAAAAACTTCTGATAACATTATATTGCTAAAATTCATCAGGGTAATGTTGTATATAATTTCTATATATATACACCCACGCAATGCCAGGTTGTGATGGGGGCGGTGTAAAATATCATGGAAGACAAGATGAATAATAAGGAACTCCCAAATGATCACATGAGAGAAGGGATTGAAGTAGCTCAAGAGCTAACCGCTAAGTTGCCTATTCCACTTGATGATCCAGATATTACAATGGTCGATGATTCTATCAGAACATTCATAGCATGGATATATAATCTTATAAAGGTACATTAGGTATGTGTCTAATAAAATTTTCTTTATGAGAATCTTATAATAGTCGATGAATTTTTTTTTAAAGTGAGGTATGGTATTACAGACGGGTATAATGATTGGGAAACTGATGGATGAATCAAGAAAATCTAGTGAATCAACCAAAAAATAAAAATGGATTTCTGGGAGTACCTTCTCCCAATTAGTTCGACATCAAAACTTATTATCATTACAACTTTATCCATAGACCACATTTAATGATGAAAATATTTCTTATATTCTATATGAAGAATAAATATTTGGAACTTTCATTATAGGCATGGTTGGTCTCAAGAGTATAGATTATATTCTTAGGTTTGAATGGATGGAATTTTCAGTTTTAAATACTTACATAAGGAATATTTTCATAATGTTTCTTTCCAAATAGTGATATAACATGTTCATTAAAGATAATAACTATTCATATTTTCTATAGGCATTTATATTACTACTATAGAAAGGTAAAACTGTGTGAAGAATGATTTAGATTCCCTAATACCTGTATCATTTCTTTGAAAGAAACTTCTTTAGGTAAGGATGATATTAATCAGAATAAAGAAGATATATATAATGCATTTGATGAAAAAAAAAGACAACTATCTCTTTTTTTTCCTAAAATTTAGGTGTAAAACTCCACAATCTTATCATAAAAATATATATTTTTTTTCATTACTTATTTGTGTTTATTTTTATAGGAAGCACTGGATGCTAATTTCACTCAATCTAGATATACAATTTTTTTTTTCAGATCCAATTCATGGATATCCAACAAACCGACCACACATGTTACATAATCTGAATTTGAAATACACTACAATCAATATTTTATAGATAAAAGTTGAATTATATGTTTTAGTCTGTGTTTTAAAAAGATTTTTTTGTGATAGGATGATCTCTAAATATAAGATTAATAATGGAATAAAGTTAGTGATTGAACATAAAAAAATCATGGATTACTTAAAATAGAATCAAAATAAGGTATATTTAGAAGTTTTTAACTATTAAATCATATTTCAAAACAATTTACTTATTTTTTTCATTTTTTCTGGAGCATCTAAAGAAATATAATGTTAATTATTAGTGGATATTATGTTTAAAAATTTATGATTGATATCATAAACCATGAAAATTCCATCATTCCCAAACACATAATTACTAAAGATAATAAAAATTTCATTAAAAATTTTACTTCGTATTTTGTTTGCCTATATTTTCTTAATACTATCATTATTTATGAAAACCTTCATACTAAAAAGAAAAAATAAATTTGTTTAGAGATGAGTGGAATGAATCCATGGAGTCAAAATAATTTTTGATAACAAATTTAGGTGATTACCTACTGTGTTTGTGATCTAGTACATGATATAGCCTCAAAAACTTCTTTTTTTGTGTGAATAATTATTATTAGAATGCTTATATATTGTTTTTTAATCTATTTCTATAAGATAAGTATAATGGAGGAAATAATTTTTTATGGAAATGAGGAGAAAACATGGTGTGAAAATGTATATAGGCACCATGAAGAGTTGACTTCTTTCTACTTATTTAGTTAATTATCTTATCATTTATCTACATTTTTAGTTATATTCTGTATCAATTTTAGTATAAAATTCGACTATTTCCACATCTAGGGTTCCTTCATGGGTGGTGGTAAATGATTGAAGAAAATAAAAAATTGTGTTTTCCTTTTGGTGGGTGGTGGAATTATTTTTCATATTTGATCATCACTTAGATGAATGATATAAAATCAAAAAATACTTATGACATATAGACAAGTAACACATCAATTTTACATTTGTGATATGGATTGAGTAAAATAGATTCTTTTGAATGTACATGATGTGAAATTAATTCATCCCCTCATTACATCACCTAGAATCTCACCATCATTAGATGAGTAGAGATGTCTAATGAAAATTATTATGTATATAGATACGTGTTTTCCAGCTCACCATCAAAAATTGTGTCCACCGGTTCATCACTATTATGCATGTGAACATTCATGATGTAAATGGTCCTTGTTCACAATCCCATTAATAAAAAACACATGATCATTCTCAAAAAAAATTATTTGAGAATAGGGATATTTCCATATTGATAAAAACATAATTATGATGTTGTGTTATAGTTTATCATCACCTAGAATATTAAAAAAGATATAACTATATATAGTTAATTCCATGATGAATTTATTGATGTGCTAGATTTTAGTGTCTTTTGGATGCTATACATGGATATATTGATATTTAATACTATAAAAAAGGTGTAAACAATTTATAATGGAGTTTACTATCTTTTGGAAACACATAATGGGTCACAATAACGTTTTTTCCGTGAATGAAGGTAAATTTTTGATCATGGAGTTTTTACTCTCTATGACAGTGAAAGGGAAAGATATATTTTTTTATGTTCTATTAAAACTCAAATGTAAATATTTGTTTTAGTTCAATAAATGAGTGCTAAATGGTTTACACTAATAGTTAATGTTTTATAGGAGTAAATAAAGGTATACACTAATGTTTAATATAATCTGGGAATATATAATGTGTTATGGTAGTTTTTTGTAGAAAAAAGTAGGTAAATGTTTAATTGTGATTTTTACAAAAACCCAAATAGATAAATGTTTTCATGGGAGTTTATTTTAATATGTGAATGTTATGTTTTTATAAAGTGGTTAAAAATATCATGTTTTTGGGATTGATCTTTTAAAATATATCATATATATCCATAGTGGGTGAATAGAAAATTTTTTAGTTTAGAATCATAGTTTAAAACAATGGAACAGGGAATGCTAATTATCTTTGAAAAATGAATGTTATAATTTTAAACTGTGATGAAGAAAGCCAAATATTTTAATGGAAAAAATACATTATAAAAAATAAATCCTTTATGACAATATTTATAGTTTAGATACTTTAATATAGAATATCATATAGGTAATTGTTTATATGTAGTTCGACATTTCATACAGTTTAAGGTCATGTGGTAAAGACCTTAAAGGAATTTTAATTTCATATTATATGGTCCAATTTTTTTTCTTTTAGTGTCATGTAAGATTGAATAATTACTTGTATTTTAGTTTCATATGATCATGAATAATTATATTATAATTTAATGATGTATAACTAGAACAAATTTCTTTTTAGTTTACTTTCTCATCCTTTTATCTAATTTTTTGTGTTAATTTCCACATAATTTTTATCCAATACTAATTTGGTTTATTTTCACTGTGATCATGAAGAAATTATTTCGTCAACATGGATGATTCACTCATGTACTTTGATCATGCACTGAATAAGGATCATGCACACATGATGATACAATTTTCTTTTTATTAATATATTGTTTCATTTTTATGTTTAATTTTTCTATTTATAGTATTACTAATATAAAAATTCTTTTCTTATATGGGTGGATTCCTTTCCTAGAGATGGGGTGGTTTTTTCTAAGCTACTCATGTTTGTGAGAGATTAGACTGCGAGGCTACAACTGAGATAATGATAACAATGAAATGGTTCAAGAATCTATACAAGCATCATGAAAAGGTGAATTAATAATACTTATTTAATTAACTTTTTCATCATTTTATTTACTATTTTTAACTTTATTTCCTTATAAATTTTATCTTATACTTATTTTGGTTTTTTCAGTGATCTTTTGAGAAGCCATATTTTTCAATCAACTATATACAACAAGCTAGAAAGGAATGACCATGTTCTTCTTTTATTGAATAGGAAACCTTATATTGCTTGAAACATGAAGAGTTTGAGGCAGCATGAGGTTTCCTCTTCCATCAAAATGGAACATGTTATTTCTTTGTTGTATTTTTGCAGATATTTGAAAGTAATACACATATCACATACTCAATAAACTACAGCTTATTCTGATACATAGTGTGTTTGATATGACTTGAACTTTATGATTTTATTTTATAATTAAATTTCAGTTAAAAACACACATCACATAGTCATAACTATGAAAAAACATTGATATTTTTTTATTCTTTAGGAAAATACTACATAATACATTTTTGACATGTAAGAATCAACTGATAAAATGAATTTGGGTCATTTTGATACTTTAGGACAACAATCCATATGACAACTTCTCTGTGTAGAAATTAGCCGCACCTCAATTTGATACACAATGTTCCCGGTATGACTATAAGTGTCCATTATCAGTTTAAATTTGAAAATTTAGTTCAAAACATATATCAAACATTGAAAATAAACAAAACACACTTGGATTGTCATGATAATTTAGAAAATATATTTATAATTTAGTTGTGCTGTGTAAGAATTATTGTCCCATAAAATTCACCAATGATGTGACCCGTATGACTCAATGTTCTTGTTTCTAATTTAAAATTTAATTTTAGTAAAAAAACACAAGTTCAATACAAAAAAACAAGAAAACACATTTAGAATATTTTTATACTTTTGTACAGTGATCCATAAATCATTCTTGACATGTATGAATTGGTTTCACCTCAATACGAAACACGATGAGACCAGTATGACTCCAAGTGTGTCATTTTATTTGAAACTTACATTAATTTTAGTAAAAAGGACTACTAACATACTCAAAACCAAGAAAAAACATTCAAATGGTTTTTATATTTTAGGAAAATTATCAATAAGTCATTTCTGACATATAGGAATCATCATCACCTCAATTTGATGCACAATGTTCTCATTAGGACTCAAAGAGTTCGTTATTAGTTTAAAATTGACATTTTTGTTCTAAAAGATCCACTCACTAAAAAATGAGAAAACATTGGCTTGATAATTTAGGAAAATTATTTATAATTCATTAGAAAAATGTAAGAATTTATCTCATATAAATTATACACATAATTTGGTTGCTATGACCCATATTGCGTGTTTCCAGTTTAAAATGGGTTATTATTATAAAAACAAGTAACATAATCAAAAACCAAGAAAATGAGTTCATATTGCTTTGATACTTTAAGAAGATATTCCCTAAGTCATTTTTGACATTTAGGAATAAAATTCACCTTAATCATATGCATGGTGTGACTATTATTACTCAAAGTTTGTATTTTTATTTTAAAAAGAAATTAATTTTAGTAAAAAAGACACGTTTCAAACTCAAAACTAATGTAAACAAATTTAGATTTATTAATACTTCAGTAAAAAAATCCATGAGTCATTTTTTCATGTTGGAATCAAAAAAACCTCAATCTAATACACGATGTTCTCAACATGAATCAAAGTGTTTGTTATCAGTTTAAAATCATCATTTTAGTTCAAAATGTCCCAATCACTAAAAACCAAGAAAAAGTACATAGATTTACTTGATAATTTAGGAAAATATTTCATAATCCATTTTTACATGTATGTGTTAGCCTCACATCAAACAGACACTCGATGTGAAATGTATGTCTCAATGTCCATGTTTCCATTTAAAAATGATATTTTTCTAAGAATGAAAAGTGGCATACTCAAAACCAATAAATCACAGTTGGATTGTTTCTACACTTTAGAAAATTGATACATAAGACATTTATGATGTGTAGAATCATGTACACCTCAATTTTATATATGGTGTGATTGGTATGACTCCAATTGGGTCTTTCTGTTTATAATTTTTATTAATTTTAGTAAAAAAGATGAATGACATACTCAAAACCCTAGAAAATGCATTCAGACTGTGTTCAAACTACAGTAAAATTATCTCTAAGTCATTTGTGACATATATGAATCAACGTCACCTCAATACAATACATGATGTGCCCTGTATGAATCAAAGATTCTGTTATCAGTTTAAAATTGACATTTTAGTTCAAAAACATTCACTCATTGAAAACCCGTCAAACATTCTTGGATTGTCTTGGTAATTTAATAAAACTATTCAAAATTTATTTTTGATGTGTATAAATTAGTCTAACATTAAACCGATACATGATATGATCATTATGACAAAAAATTCATATATCTAGTTTAAAATGAAATTTTAGTAAAAAAGTTACATACTCAAAACCTTTGAAACATATTTGGATTGTTTTGAGATTTTAAGAAAAAAAATCTTCGACTTTAGACAAAAATACACCTCAATATGATTCACGGTGTGATCAGTATGACTACAGGTGTGTCTTTTTAATTAAAATTGACAGCAATTTTAGTTTTAATGAAAATTTACATACTCAAAACTAAGAAAACAAATTCGGATTATTTTGATACTTTAGTAAAATGATCCATAAGTTATTTTTGAGGTGTTGGAATTCTCCGCACCCTAATCTGACACACAGTGGAGATTGTATTACTCATATTGTGTCTTTTTTTAAAAATCAACAATAATTTTAGTAAAAAAGAAAACTGACATACTCAAAATTGAGAAAACACATTCATACTATTCTGATTCTTTAAGAAAACAATCCATAACTAATTTCTGACGTACGAGGATCAAATGCACCTCAATATGATACATGTTTTGTCCGTTATGAAACAAATTGTCTGTTATCATTTTAAATTTGACATTTTAGTTCAAAAATTACCACTCACGGATAACCAGGAAAACATGCTCAGATTATCTTGATAATTTTGAACAATGATTTATGAGTCATCTATGCCATGTCAGAATCATTCTCATGTCAAACTGACATATGATGAGACCAGCATGACTAAAAGTACATGTTTCATGTTTTAAATGACATTTTAGTAAAAATGACAAGTGATATACTCAAAATTGAGAATACAGATTCGGGTTGTTTTGATACTTTAATAAAATGATCCATAAGTAATTTATGATGTGTAGGAATCTGTCACACCTCAATATGATGCATTTTGTGACTATTATAACTTCATGTGTGTCTTTTTATTTAAAATTTACTTTAATTTAAGTAAAACATGCAACTAACATACTCAAAAATGAGTGAACACATTCAAATTGTTTTGATATTTTTTGATGATGATCCATTAATCTTTTGTGACATGTAGGAATCAGTCTCACCTCAATCTAATAGAAAATTTTCCTGAAATGTCTCAAAGAATCTATTATTAGTTTAAAATTGATATTTTTGTTCAAAAGGCGAAACTCACTGAAAATCAAGAAAACATACTCAGATTGTCTTAATAATTTAGGAAAAATATTCTTAATTCATTTGTGATGTGTAGAAATTTTTATCACATCCAACCGACACATGATGTGACAGGTATGCCTCCATGTGTGTGTTTCAATTTTTAAATGAAATTTTATTAAAAAATACAAGTGACATACTCAAAATAGAGAAAACATATTCAGATTGTTTTGATATTTTATGACAAGGATCCATAAGTCATTTGGGTCATGTAGGAATCGATTTTACCTCAATCCAACACATGGTGTGATCAATATAACTCCAAATGTGTATTTTTAATATATAAGTGTAATTTAATTTTAAAATGCGCATCATATTGGAAAAACAAAGAAAATAAGCCTTGAATTTTTTATCATCATTATATCTATTATTACTCAATTAATTTCCTTATCATTTTAATATTATACTTATATACTTAATTTTCACATAGATAATAATTGAAGACAAACCAGAAATGGTGTGATGTGTAAGAATCAACCATAACCCAATCTGAGACACAATTTTCCCAGAATGACTCAACATTTAATTTAAAATAATCACCTTTTGTTTAATTTATTTATTTATATTATCAATAACATATGATTTGTTTTCTTATATTGATGCATTCGTTTTCTTAAGTTGGGGTGGTTTGTTCAACAATTGAATGAGTGGGGGTCACAGGTCAAAGACATGGTAACATTAATGCTTTTGAATGTCTATGATAATTTGTACTTACCCATGTAATTATATAAACCAATGTTTTAAATATCTATAATATAATGTTTTTTTATTTGTGTTATAAAATTTATTTCATTTAAAATACTCATTTCCACCTCTATTGGATGTTGTTTCTAGTTCTTTTTCATGTGGTGGAGTGTGCAATAAATTTAATATGACACTATAGTATGCCCCATTATTAGTTCTTCTAAAAGGAATGATAAAGGGTGTCTTGATCAGAGTTACTAAATGTAATAATAAAAGTATCTTTTATTATAAATTTTATAACTCCTAATAAAGGGTTCCTTTATCAGCACTAAATAAAATCACTGATAAATGAGGTCTTTTATCGGTGATTCTAAAAGGTTGACAAACACATCATTTATTAGCACTGTTGAATGCATAGAAATTTTCATTGTGTTGTGATAGGCAGCGTTTTCCCCACTAAAAAAGATAATTTTGACGCTATTAAAGGACTGTTTTGTTGTAGTGTAGTGTGAAGATGTTGTGAAGATTGCTGACATGAGGATCAGATCTTGAGGAATTGTTCTCGTTAATTAGGGTCCAATGATTGGAAGTTTAAGAACATAACAAATATAATTTTTGAAAAAATAGTTATATTTACAAAAATAGAAACATCACAGTTATAATTATAAAAAAACAAATAGAAAAATATGGAAACAAAATGGGATGAAGAAAGGAGTGTTCCCATCTCCCTGAATCCAAGTTGACTTCCATCTATGTGAAAATAAAAAAAAGAGGAGTGACCTTATTATTCCAATAAAGAAAAAATTGAAAACTTCCACATCACACCTGGTTCAGTCGATCCTCAATAGAGAAGTGTGACACAAATTCATTCTTCTTGGTCTGAAGATGATTATTATCCACATGTCTAGGGCATTGGCGCTACCAGTAGTGGTTTCGATTTTTCATAGCAGCAGAAGACCTCAGCTTTTGATGAACTTTCCTTTGTCAACGGAATGCGAGCTTCGACTTCCTCAAGATATGGTAACAGGATTTTCACAGTAGAAGATCATCATAAAAAAACACACCAAAAAATCATAATCCAAATTAAAATGTATTAAAAGAAATTTGATAATAATATTCGTATACAAAAAATGATCACATGAAAATTTATTCACTAAAAAAATCCTAATTAAATATAAAACAGAATTCCAAAAAATGCTTATATATGAAAAACATGGAAATTTTGAAATATGTAATTCTCAAATTTAAACATTTTTTATAAAAACCAACTAAAATTGGTTATAAATAAACAAATAAATTCAAAATTTGAATTTGATTTTTGTAAAATGCTGTTCTCAATAAAACAATAAAATATTAACTCAAAAACATTTGAGAAATGAAAACACCAAAACAACCCATTTTAATGAGATAATCAATGAATGTAGAATTAATGATTAATTAATACTCAATAAATTAATATCTATAAAAATAGTATCATCATTAAAAATACTATTAATTCCATAAAAACTGATGTGGAAATTTTTGTTAAAAACAACCAAATCATTATGCCTTAGTTAAGGATGGCATATCCAAGTCCAACATTTTCCATTTTTCTTGATTTATCCGGGCCTCATAAAAATCTATTATACTCTTGGACCCATTGAAATAAATCTACGACAATACCCAAATAACCCTAAAAACACCTTTCTACAAATTATATCATTTCAAAAATAGTGTTCCTAAAAAATCATTAGAACCCTTAAAATATAGAATTGTCCCTTTTCCAAATAATTCTCAAAACATACATAAATATGGATTTATTTTAATTTAATTCAAGAACACAAAATTGGGGGGGAGGGGGGGGGGTTAATTTCATGAAATACATATGAAATGTAATTAATGGTTTATCTCTTTCAATTCACCAACACTTAAGACTTGGACTTCGGGACATATAAGTATACAATATGATACCAAATCGATTTCAAAACACAATCCCATTGTAATACCTTAGGTTTGAGGTATGTGACTATTTTTTCGTTCAGTTGTTGTTTTTTGAAGTGGTTGGTTGATGTTTGGAAAATTCCGGGAAAAACTTTTAAAGCAGTGGAGGTTATGCAGGGGCGCACGGTTGGCGCACGGTTTGAACAAGCCGTGCGGCCAGCCTATGAAACCATCCACCCTTGATAGTGGGCTCCACACGAGTGGCGCATGATTTGTCAGACCATGCGGGAAAGCCATGAAAATTCCATGGGTGAGACAGTGGCAACCGTACGGTTGGTGGAGAGATTTCTAAACTGTTCTGGCTAACCATGCGGCCACTTAATGTTTCGGTTTTTAATTCTTGGGCCACTCAGGATTTCCCATTTTCCCCTAATTCTACCTCCCACTTGTGTCTCACATGGGAGTTCTAGTTTTTAGAGTATAAGGGAGCTCTTTAGATGGTTTTGGAGGCAAATCAAAGGGTTTTCTTGGTGGATCTATGACAGTTCTCCTTGGGTAAGGCCCTCTATTGTTCTTTGAGGTTTTGGTTATGGTTAGCCTTCCCCCTCTCTTGGTTTCCAAGATCTACAAGGGTTGCATGTAGTTCTTGGGTTGTGTTTCCTTTTTCTGTTAACGATTGATCTTGTTCATGTTTGGGAAGGGTTTTTGATGTGTTTTAGAGGAGGCGTTCACCTGGCTTAGAGTGTGTTTGGGAAAAGGGTCGATTTTTCAAAACCGTAAGAGGTAGGTGGATTCTATCTCAACTACAATAGGTTGAAATGTGAAGTTCATTTACAATTATATTGGTTGCTTTAATTTAATTGTAATCATGTCATTTGATTTTTTTTGTAATATCAAATGGGTGATTATTTGGGGGTTTTGGAATGAGATTGGGGTTTTTTTGAAATGGGATCAATTTGTTAATATTAAAATTAGTGATTTTAAAATGGAAACGATTGTAAGAATGATAATTGATATTAATAAACGAGTGATATTGAAATGTGTTTGGCATGGAAATGGTATTTGTTGGTTTTGACAACAATGCATGATTATTTTTTTGTCTTGTGTGGAAATGGGTGATATATTTGGGTGGATGATTTTGGGATGCGGTTGAGTGGACGAGGAAGTTCCACTATAAAAAGGGGATGGATAGTGGACATAAGGGCCACCATCAACAGCAAGTGGGCAGGAAGTACCACATGAGTGGATTGGTAATGAACAGGTTGGATGAGAAGTGACATCATGGTTTGTTGTGTGCTTTGTTGGAGACATTTTTTGACGGGGCTTGTGAAAATGGTAATCGGCTCATGGCATGGTTGATCTGCCTTCCTTGTGTGGCATGTTTGGATTATGGCATGTTTGTCTTATAAAAAATTTGTAGCTTGGTTTTGCTTTATATAAAATGTTTTATATAAATGTGCTAATGGTTTTATCCTAGTGGCATGTGTGGGGAAGTCAGTTGGGGAAATCCTACTGAGTAGTTGTAATCACCCCTGGTTTTCCACATTGGTGTCTTTTCAGATGTTGTGTATTGTGACAGGGGAAAAGGTACGATATCACCCTCCTTTAGTGGTTCACTATGATGGTTTTGTGGAGCTTAGAGCATGGATCTTGGAGTGGAGCTATGGTGGTGTCATGGCTCATGGTGTTTTTTTGTTTAGTTTCCGCTTTATACTCTGATGTTTTGTGGACATGTCTAGTTGATTGGTTTTGGGGTTTTTGATTGAATTGTTAGTATCACGTGGTTGGGTTTGAAATAGCTTGCATATTTAGTTGTGGGTTGGGTTATTTGGGTTATCTTCTTAAGGGAAAATCATTTCCCATTGTTCCTTGAGGCCCTCAGCATTTATTTCCAGACATTGGCACCTTGGGAACGTTTCTTAAGGATGAGTAACCCTCACCACCTCCCTAATCCAATGAGGTAAGGGTGGGGTGTTACAAGTGTTATCAGTTTTTTTGGTCCTTTGGAGTTGATTCTCAGATTTGGTGCTGACATTCATTGTGGTATATTCCTTGAGTTGGGATGGTAGTAAGGCGTACGAATGTCAGCACTTGGAATGTATATCATAACAGGATGCATCTATACCTTTTATGTTGAAATTCAAGTTACCAGGGAGTTAGGTACATAAGTGTTTTGGAGACAGTTATAGGCTTTGGAAATCTCATTGTCGTGGGTGTATCCAATGAGATGTGCATGGAATATATGGTAGAAATGTCTTCCCTCTAGGATGCATATTTCATTGGGAAAAATGATTTATGGGATAAATTGGGAAATGGTTTTTCAAATGTGTGAAATTGTAATGTGAGTAAATTTGTTATTTTGAAAATGGTTTGGTTTTCAAAAATGGTGAAACATGGAAAATGTGAAAAGGTGGAAAGACTTGTTGTGATAGTGTAATGTAATGATATTTGAAATGGTAATTCTTGATGTCCATGGAAGTGAGACTCAGGGTTTTTTGTTTTCTATTTATAGAAATGGCACCGGGTAGGCGTCCTAGAGACCAACTAGAAGTGGCCGATGAGAACGTTGTTGCACCTGAGCCCCAAGTGAACCAGCAGTTAGTCCAAATCATAGTTCAAGATTTCCATGCTGTGGGATGTGTGAATATAGTGGAAGAGAAAAAATAATGTTTATTATTCTGCTCAGTTTCAAAAGCAGGATCCACCCATCTTTAGGGGTGATTCGGACCTGAAAAGGGAAGAGGCGTGGCTTTCCAGAATGAACAGAATTTATGAATTATTGGGGACACCGATAGAGCTGAATGTAAATCTAGGAACATATAAGATATAGGATCTTGCTCTTTAATGGTGGGAGTTGTTAGTCCAAGCAGGGACATACTAGGGTATGATTTGGGATGGCTTTTAGGAATTTTTTAATAAACAATTCTTCCCACATATATTCAGAATTCAGTGCACAACTGATTTTTTCAATCTGAAGAAAGAGCATATGTCTGTGACGGAGTATGCATCTGAGTTTATGAGATTTGTGCGGTTTTCACCCGAGGTGGCGGGTATCATGTCATTGAAGTCAAGGATCAACGATTTGGGGTCAAGGCACGAGATCTGTTAAAAAATAACAGTGCTCTGTATCGGTGATTACACGGAGATGGTGAATTGAGCATTGGTGACTGAGCAGGATCTGTTGGGAGCTCTGGATGGAGGAAGCATGGTGGTACCCTTAGGGAATAGTGGGAACTCTGATGCTGGGTTCATGCAGAGGAGTGACACTTTTTCCCAAGGTGGGAGTATGGCACACAATCTAATGGTAGGATTGGTAAATCATCCTCAGAAGCCCTAGAGAAAACTAGGATGTCTTCAGTGTGGCTCTACAGGCCACATCAAGCAGGATTGTATGGAACAACCTCGAGCATGTCACAATTTCAATAACATGGGTCATATTCCGTGCTATTGTTGGAATTCCTTGAGGCCGGGTGCGCGTGACACTCCTCAGGGATCACAAACGTCGTATTCTTCGACGGGACAGGGACAATAGAATACCCATCATCAGTAGAGAAAAGTCAGTCATGGTGATTCTCAAAACCCCACAAATCCATATTAGGGCAACAAAGAGCAGAGTGTGGCAACCAAGGAATTGTTCGAAGCAGATCAGGTTGTGGTGGATGATCAGCCAAGACCATACACGGTGTGAGGTACTATTCTTTTAAATTTTACCTTGATGTAAGTGTTGTTTGATACGGGTGCTTCACAATCATTTATTGTTGCATGTTTGGTTGAGTTTATGGGTTTAATTGTAGAAATGATGCCTTCGGTTTTGAAACTTCCAACTACTCTATGTCGAAGAGAGTGTCAAGCCTTTCTGTGTAGATCATTTTGTATCATTGTGGGTGAGGTTGATCTAATGTGGAATTTCTCAGTGCTTGAGATGTATTGGTATGCTATAATCCTGGGATTAGATTTTCTGGTGGCGTTTAAGGCCCACATCCACTGTAATGCAAGAACGATGGATTTTACGACACACGATAGTGTTAGACATTACTTTAGAGGAGAGAGGCATGAAATGTAGGGTTCAATGGGTTTGTTAGCACCAGTAGTGGGCACATTATCATAAAAGTTGGCAGTGTTGTCATTGGAATTAGTAGAGGGTGTAGAGAAGTGTGTTCTTCTAGTAGTGGAGGATCAGTTCATGGATGTTTTTACTGAATAATTCTCTGGGTTACCTACCATAAGAGATTTAGAGTTTATGATTGATCTCATTTTGGGGACCAGTTCTATCACACTTTCGTCTTACCGAATGGCACCTACTTAATTTCAGTAATTGGAAGTCTAGTTGGAATATTTAGGAAATAAAGGGTTTAACTGACATAGCATGTATCTGTGGCCAACGTCGGTGTTGTTTGTGAAAAAGACAGATGGAAATTTGAGGCTCTGTGTTGATTATCATATACTTAACCAAGTTACGATAAATAAATGATATCCAATTCCACAAATTTATTATTTTTTTGACCAGTTGAGGGGAACCCAATGTTTCTCCAAGATCGAATTGAGGTCGGGATATCATCAATTGCTGGTGATGAAGGAATATATTCATAAAACAACATTCAAAAATAGATATGGACATTATGAATAAGTGTTTACGCCCTTTGGTCTGATGAATGCACCAGCGGTGTTCATGGAATTGATGAATCATATATTTCAGAGATATTAGGATTCATTTGTGGTGGGGTTTCTATATGTTATTCTTGTGTATTCAAAGACATGGGTGGAGCTTGAGCTGCACTTGGTGATAGTGCTGGGGATCTTTAGGGATCATCAGTTGTATGGAAAATTGTCAAAGTGTGACTTTTGGATACATGAAGTTCGTTTTCTTGGATGTGTGATTTCTGAAATGGGTGTTTCTATGGATTCGAAAAAGATAGAGGCTGTTATATCATGGAAACCGCCAAAGAATCTGTTTGAGGTACAAAGTTTCCTCAGTATAGCTAGGTATTATCAACGTTTTATTCGTGATTTTTTAACTTTGGATTCACCGATTACAGCTTTTACAAGAAGGAATGTTCCATTCAAGTGGAATAAACAGTGTCAAAAGTTTTACAAAGAGCTAAAGGGTCGCCTTACATCATTACCAATCTTGGTTTTTCCAGAACCAAGAAAAGGGTATTTGGTGTATTGTGATGCATTGGGATCCGGTTGGGGTGCGTTATCATGAAACAGAATCATGTGGTTGTGTATGGATCACAACTATTGAGGGTGAATGAGAATAACTACCGAACTCATGATTTAGAATTGGCAATATTGGTCCATGATTTGAATGTGTAGTATCATTATGTCATCGAGTAAAAATTCATGGTTTATACACATCATAAGATCTTGAAGAACATTTTCTCACAAAGGGATTTGAACTTGAGGCAAAATAGATGGATGGAATATCTCCAGATGTTTGATTTTGACTTTATGTACAGAATAGGTATGGGAAATTTAGTGGCGGATGCATTAAGTACAAAATCATATGCTCAGGTGGTGAAATATGCATAAGACTAGTGGCATTTGATGTCAGTTATAGCTGACATGCAGTTGGAATGTGAGGAACATGGCGATTGAGTGGTCTTCTATCCGGTTTTGTTGATTCCTGACTTGGTTGGCCTGGTTAGAGAGGCACATATATATAATTCTGAGTGTGTGACCATGAAGTTGAAACTCAATGGTGGGGAGACCATTGAGGTCTGGCAACTGAATGGAGATTCAGTTTTGTGTTTTCAGAATCAGATGCTTCTACAAGTTTCTTGTCAGGGGGAACTTCTCTGGGCGTATCATCAATCTAGGTGGGATTTTAATCATGGAATTTAGAATATTTATAAATCATTGATAACACAGTTCTGGTGGGCAGGTATGAAAAGAAGAGTGGTTCAGTTTGTTTTGAGATGCTTGACTAGCCAATAGGTCAAGAAATAGCATCAGAGGCCTGCAGGAATGTAGTAGTCTTTACCAATCCCTATTTTGTAGTGGGAGAAAATTACGATGGATTTTGCCATAGGTCTCCCAAGAAAGGTCAGAAAGCATGATTCCATTTGGGTGATAGTGGATTGGCTACGACGTCGGCCTATTTCATTCCAATTCGTGAATCTCATACGGTGGAGGATATATCCAAAATCTAAATCTAGGAGGTGGTAAAGAGGCATGGTGTTCCAGTTTCGATCGTAACCGATAAAGATTTGAGGTTTACATCTGGTTTCTGGAAATCCTTACAAAAATGCCTTGGAACTATGTTGACCAAGAGTACAACATATCTCCCTCAGACAGATGTTCAATATGAGAGGACGATACAAACTTTGGAGGATATGTTGTGGGCCTGTGTCATGGATTTTTTTAGCTCATGGGAGGAGCACTTGTCATTGGTTGAGTTCTATAATAGTAATAGTTATCAGGCATCCATACATATGGCACCGTTTGAATCCTTTTATGGGTGGTCGTGTGATTCTTCACTATGCTGGGTGAAACGGGTGAGTCCTCGATGGTTGGACAGAGCCTTGTCCAGGAGACTATGGAGAAGATCAAGTTAATCCAGAAGAGAATGGAGACTTTTCAGAGTTGTCAGAAATCATATGCGGATCATCATTGATGACCATTTTCATTCGAGGATAGTGATCATGTTTTCTTGAGGATCTCTCATAGGTTGAGACATGATCATTCTGGGATGCGAGGAACGTTATCTCAGAGGTATATTGGACCTTTTGAGATTCTTTAGAGGGTTGGTGAGGTGGATTATCATTTGGATTTGCAACCTAGGTTTAGTGCGGTGCAAAATGTGTTTAATGTGTCGCAGTTGAAAAAGTATTAGATGGATCCGGGCCATGTTATTCGATGGGATCATGTTGTGATAGATCCGGATGATTCATTGGTGCACGTACCTGCACGGGTTGTGGATAGTCAAGATAAATCCTTTTAGAGTAAAAGCATTGGTTTGGTTCAGGTTTTTTGGCAGCATGGCCAGATCCAAGAGGATAATTTGGAGTGGGAGAAAGATATGGCTGAGCAATGGCCCAAGCTCTTTTGGGAAAGGGTGGGTTCACTACTTTCCGAGGACGGAAAGTACAATGGTAGGGAGAATGTATTAACCCCGGTTTTAGGTATGTGACCCTTGTTTTGGTTCTTTTGTGCTTTTTGAAGTGGTTGGTTGATGTTTGGACAATTCTGGGAAAAACCTTTAAAGTTTTTGAGGTTGTTCAGGGGTGCATGGTTGGCGCATGTTTTGAACAAACCGTGTGGACCGCCCAGGAAACTGTGCACCCTTGACAGTGGGATCTGCACAGGCGGTGCACGGTTTGTCAGACCGTGCGGGCAAGCTGTGCGAAGTCCCTGTGTGAGATAGTGGCAGCCACATGGTTGGCGCACTGTTTTCCAAACCGTGCGAGGTAACCATGAATACACTTAAATATTGGGTTTCTAAGTCCTAGGACACTCGGGATTTCCCATTTTCCATCATTCTTCCTCCCACTCTTGGCTCACATAGGAGTTCCGATTTTTAGAGGTTGGAGGAGCTCCTTAGATCATTTTGGAGGCAAATTGAAGGGGTTTATTGGTTGATAGAAGGAAATTCTTCTCAAGATAGTCCCTATTTAGTTTATTTGAGGTTTTTATTAGGGATAGACCTCTCCCTCTCTTAGTTTACTAGATATACGAGGGTTTCTGGTAGATCTAGGGTTGTGTTTCCTTTGTGTGTTAAAGTTTGAGCTTGTTGATGTTAGGGAAGGGTTTTTGAGGTGGTTTCAAGGATTCGTTCACCCAGTTTGGAGTGCGTTTGGGCGAAGGGTCAATTTTTCCAAACCCTAAGAGTTAGGTGGATTCTATCTGAACTCCACTTGGTTAAAATGAGAATTTCATTTAAAATTAAATTGGTTTATTTAATTTAATTTTAATCATGTTATGTGAATTTTGTTGGAAAATCAAATGGGTAATTATTTGGGGGTTTTGGACTGAAATTGGGGTTTTTTTTGAAATGGGATCAATTGGTTGATTTTAAATTGGTGATTTTAAAATGGTAATGATTGTGATCATGAGTGTTGATTTCAAAAAATGGGTCATATTGAAATGTGTTTGGCATAGAAATGGCATTTTTGGTGTTGACAACAATGCATGATTATAGTTGTGGCTTGTGTGGAAATGGGGGATATCATTGGGTGGATGATGTTGGGACGTGGTGGAGTAGACGAGGAAGTGCTACTATAGAAAGGGGATGGATAGTGGATGGAAGGGCCACCATCAATATAAAGTGGGTTGGAAGTACCACTTTAGTGGATTGGTAATGAATGGGTTGGACGAGATGTGCCACCATAGTTTGTTGTGTGCTTTGTTTGTGATGTTTGTAAATTGGGCTTCTGAGTGAAATATGAAAATGGTAATCAGGACGTGGAATGGTTGATTTGGCTTCCTTGTGTGTCATGTTTTTCTTATGGTATGTTTGGATTATAAACAATCAGTATCTTGGTTTTTTTTTATATAAAATGTTTTATATAAATGTGCTAATAGTTTTATCCTAGTGGTGTGTGTAGGGAAGTTAGTTTGGGAAATCCTAATGAGTAGTTGTACTCACCCCCAACTTTGGAACTTTGTTGTCTTTGCAGATTTCGTGTACCGTGATGTGGGAAAAGATAAGGCATCACCCTACTTTAGTGGTGCACTGTGATGTTTTGGCGGAGTTTGGAGCTTAGAGATTGGTGTGGAGTTGCGGTGGTGTCATGGCTTGTGGTGTTTTGTTATTTAGTTTTTTCTTTGTACTCTAATGTTTTGTGGACATGTATAGTTGAATGGTTTTGGGGTTTCTGATAGAATTGTTTGTATCACATGGTTGGTTTTGAAAGTGCATGCATCTTTAGTTGTTGGTTGGTTGAGTTGGGATATCTTTTTAAAGGAAAATCGTTCCCCACTAGTCCTTGAATCCCTTGGCATTTATTTCCAGCCTTTGGCACCTTGGGAACATCGCTCAAGGTCAACTAACCTTCACTGCCTCCTCAAGCCAATGAGGTAGGGGTGGGGTGTTACACCCATGACGTCTACAAATTCAAAACCATGAAATTAAACAATTATAATGTTTCCTAAATGACAATTTTTTAAAATACTCTATTTATTTCATTCCATCTTTTCCCAATTCACTAATCCACCCATGTACAAAAAACACTTACCATAATAATATTTTATCTCTTCACAAAAATATAGATTTTCAACCATTGTTTTTTTCTCATCAAATCAAATGAAAGGGTCACCGTATGGTTTATAAGTTCAATAATCCCCACCCAAATGAGTTGAGAATTATATTAATAATTAGTTCTTGTCAAAGGTGTTCAGGGTAAATGTGATGGTGGGTTTTAGATAACCAAAAAATTCTAGAAAAAATACATAGATCTTTCTTTTTAAAATAGAAATTTATGATTAATTTCACATAAAAGTATGGTATTCCCATGGCTCAAATTATCAATATATAATCTCCACAAAACATTAAAATATACATAGATATTATTAATATCCAAAAATATTAGAATAAGAAAATGATTCACTCAACTGCTTTAAAAAATATCTTTTTTTTTGAATTTTCAAATCGTCCATGAATTAATTTTCGAAGGAAGAGATAAGTTATTTCAGTTTCAAATAGTGGTATTACCTCCCATCCATTATTTATAATGATTATATTTCATTTCTAGCTTCCTAAAATTGAATTTATTTCTTTTAATTTTTTAGAAGAACCTTTAGCGTGGTATCTTTAAATTCAAGATATAGTTTCCATAATTTTCCTCTTAAATAGATTTTATTGGACCACATGGGAATTGTCATTAAAAAACTGATTTCACTCCAAATGGTTCAACAAATGTTTCCTCATAGAAAAACAATCACCCACACTCAGGTAAAACTAGACAATGAAATCTCTCTTCCAAAGTATGTTATAAAGGAAAAACTTGTTTGAAATGTATCTTAGTAGATAGGTTCTTAGCTACGAATGGATCACAATGATAAAATTTAAATATATGCATGAATAAGGAATTATTTATTAAATGGACTATTAAAAAATAAAATAATTTCCACAATCATTTCTATAAAAGTTACATATCCACTATGAAGTTTATAGAAACGAATCAAATTATAGTTAAAACTAGCATTGTTTATATATCTAATGAAATGAGGGGAATATAAATAAGATTTAAAGATGGTTCATTATAATATTAGGAATCTAATTTCAATATTTTTATATTCAGTTAAGTAATAGGATTCAATATTCATTATCCAATTCATGAAATTTCTAATATTTTAATATTTAAAAAATGTTTTTATTAATTTAATGAAATTTATTTACATGGGATAAATCAGAAAATTCAATGATATGGGTTTCAAAAATTTAAATCATAAGAATTTTTTGATCATATATTTTCAACAAAAAGGAATTTTTTTTTAAAACCAATGGAATGAAAATCAATTAAAAAAATGTCTTCCACAATATATAATTATTGCGTGAAATGTCTTTATTTTACATTAGATAACATAAGAAGTTAAAATAAAAAATCATGGGCATAATAAAAAAAAAGTGGAGAGGAAAGAGAAAACCTATTTCATTAGCTAAAAATATCCTTGGGTTAACATTTTGAAATCTAAAACCTGAAAGCCTTAAAAAAACAGTAATGAAAACATCAAAATTTTGTTGAAAGAAAAAGAAAAATATGGAAAGATTGAAGGAAACTGGATTTTTTTAACCCTGAGGTGGGAGATTTTAATATAAATGTCTAAAGGTGAAAAAGAATAACATTTCATCCCCGACCTAATGGAGGGTGTGGTTTCGAGATAATGACCAAAAAATGTTCTTAGATCCATATATTTTTATCTTTCACAATTTTTTGAAGCTCCCATGGATAGATATATATTGGTTCCCTTCAAGGAAATTTTACTTCTTGTAAAGTTGTTGAAGAGTGAAAAATATATAAGGGCATGTTTTCATCACATGATCATCAAATGTGTCCTGAACTGGTAGTTGGAAATTTATTCTAGGATGTATTTTATCACTGTTTCTTCATAAAATACATTTTATTGTTTCAAAAATATATTTTTAAAATCATCATTTTATAAACAAATGCTTAAATCAATACAATACTATATTTTTTCTATATATTTCATTTCATCATCATCATCCACAAGGGACTTCATTAATGGTACTACACCCAAAATCCTAGTACAAGGGATTTATGTTTGTAAATCATCATTCTCATGACAAAATCATTCATTTGGGTGGGTAATGGACATTAAATCTATTCATAAAATAGCTTCTACACAAAATGAATTCAATTTTTAATCATCAAAATTTTCAAAGGAATGTTTTTTTAAAATGTGTGGAAGGTTATATAGAATTTTAGTTTCTATAAAATGCTCCCAAAAATAATATTAATTATTTTTATCCTAAATACTAAAAGAGACAAATGAGTCCTTATTAATGTCCTCTATTAACTGAAAAATGAAAAAAATGATCATTTAATACTTAAGCTCAACTTCACATAATTCTAAAAAGAAAAAATTTTGTTGGATAATATTTTTCTTTTCATGAACTTGTTTTCAATTAGCCAATTCTAACAAGGATATAAAAAGAAGTTCAATTTGTTAATTAATATGTTAAAAATACATAATTATAATTAAGTAGTTTATTAATATACTTATCATTGTTAGACTCATTGATTTTTTTTAGGAAAATCCAATCATATGAGTAATCATAGTAAAATTCCATTTTTCCAAAATTCCTAAAATATTAGTTTTGATCATAATTATTCCAAAACAAATTAAAATAACAATGGAAAATCCCCTGAAATAGTTTCAATTGGTGGAAGGGGGTTTATCCATATTACCCACTACTTACTATTTACCCCTATAATAAAAATTATGATGGTACTCAGGGTTGTCTCCTGAGGCGGTTTCACACTAAGAGAAAGAAACCACCACTTTTAAATTTTTTAAAGGTTAATTTTTTTTGGATTTTTAAATGGCCTGAAAAATTGTAGGAGAAAAATATGGTTATAAAATATTATGAAACCGGAAGAATAAATTATTAGAAAAGGAAATGAAATATTATTTTAGTTAGAAACAATATACATTTTTTGATCCTCACACACTCCAATTTATCCTTTTTAAAAAATATCATCAAATTGAATTACAAAATGTTAACACAGGGATAAACAAATATAAAAAAATGTAAGTACCTCAAATATAGTAGCCCAAATTTGTTGGTTACTTTATTACATTGAAAAATATCAATGAATCACATCATGAAGGAATGTATAGTTTAATATTCTTAGAAGACTAGATTCATTCTTTAAATATCACATTTCAATTGAAAACATAAAAATTAACAAATTATTTTCCTGGATTTCATAATTATTTAGTCAAAAATAACATTATATATCAATCATATTACACATCTTGGAATCATAGGGAATGAAACATAAAAAATAGACGAGATTAGATTTTATCGTCTCAGATTTTTTATGTATTATTTATGGATAATGTAGGGATAATTTTTGAGACTAGCCATTGAGTGGGTCTGTGATTCTATGGCCTGGTGTATCTGTAAAAAAGTTCTAAAATATATCAAATATATTAAATTAAATAGAATGTAGTTTTCCTAAAAAAGTGGATTAACATATAAATAGAGGCTTGGATCCGAAAGATGAGATCACCATTGAGTTTAGAGCTTGAGTTTTACCGCAGTCGTGATATAACATTGAGAGGTGTTAGGAATTAAGGCTGAGGTATGGTTGTAGGAGAATACTTAAATGAATAAATATAATAAGATAAATTTGTTTAATTTTGATATATACCTAATGATATCTTTATAAAAATACTTATAAAATATTTCAATGTAAGCCGCATAACCCTAAAAAATAAAGGAGAGATGTTGGAGAGTGTGTAGGAACTTCTATTGGTGGATGAAAACTATATCGAGGATTATCGATCGATGTGGTATGAAAATCTTGGTAGCTTTATGAAAAAAATGATTGAGTTTTTTTCTTCATCAGTGATTTATCCTCATCAATGTAGGATGTTTTTTAGATTTTGCCCCCATTATAAATTTCTATGATGAACATGAATCGATCAACCGATAGATAGACCAGTTGTATTAAATGATGGGTTTATCTATGATGTTTTTTGAGAGATTTATTTATTTATTTATTATTGGTTCCTCATTCTCTATTCTAACAAAAATGTATTGTGGATAACCAAACATGAATGAGGTTTGATCCTATTTTCACAATTCTTGGTTTTCTCCCATTGTTTTATGTGTGTTTATCACTGAGGATAAATCACTGATGAATTGAAAGTTGGGAACCTATTTAATGGAGTAACAATACAATATTGTATATCTGAACTTAGTATGGTGTCAGGATCATGCAATAAAAGTAGAAACGAGCAAATTAGATCGGATTTGAGAACTCTAGGTTTGAGCAGTGCATGTAACGGTGAGCATGATAGAGGATGATAGATTTCTGAATGAATTGGATGACTGTATTCTGGTGAGCTGTGATGGAGATTCTTAGCCAGATTCAATCCAAGATTCGTAGCACAATTCAAAGTGGATCCGGGGGATAGATGAGTGGATGACGATGCGGTAGAGAAACCCACATGATCTATAAAATCTAGTGGTAAATGACATCTGTTCCTAAAGAACATGATATGTGGGACCCCAGTTGAGGTGACTAGGGTTTCCACGATGAATATCACATGGTGTGTGACCCTATCACAAGGCATGTTACTTGACCTAGAAACTAAGAAGATACATTGTAGGGTATGAAGGCACAATAAAGAGTACACATGTACAGACACACCATGTACACTTACACGGACACGACCAATCCAGGTGTATATGGGAAGAGCTAAATACTTTCACAAAGTTGAAAGTACGTGAGATCATACATTCCATGCACCTTTACATGGACACGGTCATGAAACGTGATACACATGTAGGACCTTTTTCCAAAAGTACACTCCACGTACTGATAGTATATGTGTGTACTTTTTCAAAGAATGTTTAGAACCCTTGTCCTCTTTATTTTGAACAAGTTTTTCTTGGGTGAGTTCCCTATATTAATTTCTTTAGGGTTAATATATAATCATTTCCTATACATAAAATAGTGATCCATTTGGTAAGTCTTATTAGATAGAGTTTTTTTGAATCCTTCGACAAGGCCTGGAGTGAGATCCTCTATCATATTCTGGCCTAGGTGGAGCTCTTAGTGTTGTAGTGAATAATAATTCATGGATACCAATCCTCTAATTAGTGGGTTACTTTATATTGAATAATTTTTATACCCCATGAAATTTTTGGTGATCCTCCTCTGTGTATTTTTCTCTTCATACTTCAAGCATATCCTTCTTATGGTAGGACTAAATGAGCAGTACATATTAGATGGAATCGCTTCCAACACATAGGATAGTGAACCATTTAGTAGGAATTATTGGATAGAGTGGTTGGAATCATTTTATGATTCCCCTAGTGATAAACTCAATCATTTGTTTTCCCTATGTGATTTTATTATCATCGTTGTGAGTAACACTACACGGGTGTCGATCCTACCCTTAGAGGGTCAATCCTAATAGAGTTATTGGTATACCCCTTGGCCTTGGGTTTGATACAAATAATTTTATCATTTTCTTCAAACATCAATATCATCCTTCATATGGTAGGACCATATGAACAATACCTCTTGGGTAGATGCCATCAATGTTATCGGACATGTGGATTGTGTTCTCCCAGATGAGTGTTGTGTGGAACCTTCGAGTAGGAATCCTAGGCTAGAATTAAAATTATGACTTTACTTTGAGACTATGATTATTTTTTGAGTATATATGGATATTCATTTTATATGTGTTATAGAAATATACCATTAATGAGATGACTATTATTCATGTTGTTACATGCCTATTAATTTCAGGGTATTCTACGGGGTATTGTTATACTCACCCTTACATGGGCTTTGCCTGTATGTGTCGTTTCTTATGCAGATGATCAACCTTTTGATTGAGTCATATAGGGGCCAAGATTAGGTGGATCTTAATTAGATGGATAGACAAAGGTGTTTTCCTGTGGTTATCATGACATAAATCCCCATATTTACTTTCAGGTTGTACTTGTTTTAAGACTATTTGTGGTGGGATTGTATTTGGGTATTTATACTTTCCATTAATTATTTTCATATTCTAGTTGTGGTATTTAGATGCATGCATGCATGGTTTAGAAGTATTTTTATATTTCATAATTGTATGGTCTTGTAGATGTGTGAATCTATACTGGTAAATTAGGCCAAGACCTCCCATGTTATTGACATGACTACTCGATTTTAGTAACCTGCCCATGACCTATTTGAATTTTTATTGGAACGTTGTGGAATGGGACCCATTGGGATGGGTTGTGATATTGTGGTATCCGAGGATTCATATCTACCTTATGAACTAAGTATGTGATATTGGTTTGTGGAAACAATGTTAAGTGTTTCAAGCTCTTCTTTCGAATGAGGGACTCCATTGTTGGTGTGGTGGCTGATGTATCCACACACTGGGACTACGATCACCCTCCTTTCGACTTGGTACCTAAGTAAATTGTTTATAGTGAAAAAAATTATACATGGATCATAAAATAATGGTTTTTTTTCCATGATTTTTGAGTTAGATCTCCATAAATAATCATTGACCATGGTACATCTTTTCTCTTTTAGGATACCTTTGCAATATATTCCATCTAGGATTCAACATCAGGATCATAAGGATGATCTCTTAAGTGATTATTGATTGATTCAAGGGCCTATTCTAGAGGCATTACCTTTATGTGGTGCACCACTTATACCACCACCTATTGGGAATAAGATGGTACCCACAATACCAACACATCAGAAACATAATATAAGCTCACTTCAAGAGTTTCAGTGATATTGACCCCTTAGGTTCTAAGGTTAGCCTTACTCATAATCATCTAATAAATGGATTAAGGGTGTTATGTGAATTTTTTATCTTGTTGGGAAAATGGTAGTTCAGATGGTGGTTCTGGCATAAATCCTTCCATATGGATCTACCGGATGATAGTGGTGTTTAGTGACCTAGTCGTATGACGAGGTGAATCTAGCCTGGCCAAATATTAATTGACATTTAAGGAGGAGTTATCTCCAGCTATGGTAAGGGATGTAAACATCTATGAGATTCTTTAGCTCTATCTTGGTGGCATGATAGTAGATGAGTATTTATCGAGGTTCACAAAACTCTCCAAGTACTTGATGAATATTGTTTTTGATTCAATCATTTGTTTTCAGACCTTTGAGAGAGGAATTCATAGAGACAACTGAACCAACATTTTACCTATGTGAATACCTACATGTTGTAGGGTGAAAGGGTGAGATTTTTTGGTTGAGAGTTTCCTGCCAGAGCAGATGTATATAGTTGTTTCCGGTAGTGGGAACATAAGAAAAAGAATTCTAAAATAGGGATCTTATATTAGTCTTAGGGATCTCGATGTGTGAGGCAGTTTAAGAGGAGGTCTGAGGATAGAGGTTCCTTGGTTTAAAGCTCACGAGATGTGTCTATTCAACATAAGGGAAGGTGATGATATCCATGTGACGGTAGAGGACATCTTTCATGATATTATTTGACACGTTGTAGGGATGATAGAGAAACAATGGATGGGCTGCCGAGGTAGAGGTAAATATAGGATCAGATATGTTCTTAGGGTGGAGGGAGTGTCAGAGGAGTTGAGAGAGAAGTTTGAGGTGGTAGGAACCTCAACCTATTTCCACCACCATGCACAGGTGGTCCATGCTAGGCTCCCAGAGTAGGAGGACAAGAGAGGCAGTAGTTGTACGAGGTCAAGGAATATATCCCAAATTCTCTAGGTATGATAATAGGTACAATATGTATATTTTCTACCTTAGATACAGTATTGATAGACATGGTTTCTAGTCATTCCATTATTTATACTTATCTAGTACGAGACTTAGAGATTCTGGTTGATCTCTTGGCTCAACCTTGATTCTTGGAGACTCCTAATGGATATGAACAAACAATCACAAACTTGTGAAGATAGTGTAAACTAACTCTTGGAGGTGATATTTATATTAGGATCTCATTTTAGCATCAATTAGGCCTTATTAAATCATCTTAGGTATGGACTGGTTATCTTTAGTTCATTCATTGATTCACTATTGTAGGAGGTGGATATAGTGTGTCCATAATAATGAGAGTAGTTATTCTTTTGTGGGTGAAAATGAAACCCATGTTGCATAGTATGGACTCATGCATAAGAGGGTGCATGTCACGACTCGTCCTCGGGGCCCGTGCCGTGACTACCCCAAGCCCGCCTCCCATAGGCCAGGGCCTGGAAACTAGAACCAAGGCGTAAATCCCGACAAAAAAGGGGATGACATTGCCTTTATAAGTAAACAAACACCACAGAGAAAGCCAGCAGAAGTAAACACTAAGTAAAAATGGGTACAAGTAAGTGCGGAAAAGTAAGTGGGCCAAAATACAAACCCAAACTGAAAGTAAAGTACAACTGGAAAGGAAGTACAACAACTGAAAAGTAAAGCAGCAACATCGAGCTGTCCACTGGATATCCCACTTGAAGGGTGGGTACAGATAGCCTCCTCAGCTCCTCAGGTCCTGCCGTCAGCCCTGTATGCATCCCGTCCAATGGTCCACCTACAGGTACCAACTCGTCGTGATATCCACCTCCGGGCACCGACTCATCATGGGTTCCTCCTCCGGGAACCGTCCAGCCCTAAAAGGCTCAACCTCGATCAGTGATGTCCATCATCTGCAACCAACACAACATAGTGCAGGCAAAGCCCATGTAGGGGTGAGTATACGATACTCAATAGGGACCCTGAGACCCCCGAAGGTCTCCCTGAATCCAAAAAGGATAAACCACAATGAAAAGATACAATCACGAAGTAACATCCAACACTACTTTGGTATATGCCCATACATATACCCAAGTCATCAGTCCCAGTTCAGCTCCAACATCCGAGCCCAAGTTCTATCACGTCCACATAGGATAGAACAACCAAACCACACATGAAAACAATTCAATCATATCGAAGATAATGATTGAATGCCAAGACTCAGCTCAAACCAGGATTTAATCATGATGTCAAAACCATAGCTGCTGGGGAAACTCCTCCTCTATCGAGTACAGTGGGCCTACCGCTACAACCAAGCGCTTCCCATTAACCTTGGACTACTGTAGTAATCCACCTATCGAGTACTGTGGGACTGCTACTACAAACATGTGCTTCACCCCATGGGTCTACCGCTACAACCAAGCGCTCCCCCTCATAGCCGCCATATGTACTGCTTCTGTTGAGTACCGCGGGTCTGCCGCTACAACCCAGCGCTCCTCTGCCGTGGGTCTACCGCTACAACCAAGCGCTCCCCCTCATAGCCTCTAGAGGTACTACTTCTATTGAGTACCACGGGTTTGCCGCTACAACCAAGCGCTCCACCATCGTGGGTCTTCCGCTACAACTAAGTGCTCCCCCTCATAGCCTCCAGAGGTACTCCTTCTGTTGAGTACCGCAGGTCTGCCACTACAACCAAGCGCTCCTCTGCCATGGGTCCACCACTATAACCAAGTTCTCCCTCTCATATCCTCTAGAGGTACTCCTTCTGTTGAGTACCCCGGGTCTGCCGATACAACCAAGCGCTCCTCCGCCGTGGGTCTGCCGCTACAACCAAGCGCTCCCCACTGGGATATCCGAAACACACCGAGTCGATCGATCATCAGTCATCAAGTCTCAGCCAGCTCTAGGGTTTCATAATGATTGAAAGTATTGTAGTCTTCACTATCAGACCCACGGAGGATTCTCGTATGGTTGTCACCTTCATCGAACCCATAGAGGATTCTAGTACGGAAGTCATCATTGTCACAGACGCAGCCAGCACTACGGTTCCCGCACACAGCATTCTCGTTCCGGGAGGGTCCACTCCACGAGCCAAGGGAGGGTCGATACATCTACTGACACGTAGTCTGTAGATGATGTATCCCAATGTTCTGTCTCGTCAAAAGGAACACAACATGACAGACGTCGCATCAATCGGACGCCCGGTCTGAGAGTTATTGGCCTTTTCGTTCCAAGGGTCTGGTTGGTTATTAAGTCAAAACCAACCCTACCACAGTCAAACTACATTCAAACCTTGAGCTTAGTAATCCAAAATGTCTGTCTTACTAAGAGGAATCCAACAAAGTCAGAGATACGTCAATCGGACATCCAGAGCTCAAGTTATAAGTGTTTCCGCTCCAAGGGCCCCGGTTGGTTTCGTGTTCGAACCAACCCGTCCATACCCAAAGTTTTCAAAAACCTTGACTATAATATACCGAAACGACCATCTTGATCCAAGGATAACTATGAAACCGACGGTGCATTGATCATAGGTCCGTAGCCCATGATATGGGCAAAATAACGGAAGTGGTCTGAAAATGATGGGTCTGGTCCCGATCCGACCCGGCCCAACCCCCTCGGTCGGCCCGAACCAGGTTTACCCAACCCGAGTCTGGGTCCGAACCAGCTGGGCGTGGCCCGGCCCAGCCCGGTGCAGCCGATCCGGGTCGGGAAGGCTCAGCGCTGGCCGAGTGGCCGCGCAAAGGGGGCGGCTGCCCCCTTGATTGACGTCGCGACCCCACATGGGGGCCCGCTCCTTTCCAGCAGACGTGGCCTAGCACCGCATCCCCCCTCAGTCCCACGCGGCCGTGGGACCAACCGCCTGCCACCGCGGCTTCATCTGCGGCTGTCCTTCCTAGCAGTGCACCGGGCGCCGCCGACTCCTGGCGACCGGCCGGTGCCGACCACCGCCTCCGGCCGTCGGCGCCACCATGTCGGCGTGGCGCGCTGGTAGGGCCTTCCACGGACCACCGGACGCGCTCTGGTGGTCCGTTTTTCCTTTCGTTTTCGCCGACGGTCCTCCAGGGACCTTCCCTTCACTGCGAACCCTTCAAAACACATATGAGGCCCGTTCCGTCAAAGCCAAATGATCCTCCGTCAATTAAACGATCTTCAGAGCCTTCGAATCGCCGCAATGGCGCGACACGATGGCACCACACTTCTTCTCCCATTCTTCATTGTTTCTACGCGGTGCCGCTGCACCACACCGGCTTTGCTCCTGCCGGAACAAGAACAATCATATAAAGGGGGAGGAGGGTCGGCCGTGTTCGTGCGGTCTGACCTCCTCCCATTATTACGATAACAGGCGGCTCAATGACTATCAACAATTTAATCAAAGACTGAGGATATAATCTCCATAAATTAAAATTAAACCAAACCCCCTACCTCAAGGTGTTGTCAAATGAATGTTCATCACGAGAGAAAGAACGTCGCAGAAGAAGCGTCGTAGAAGGAGGATTGTCGGCGTCGTGGTACACGACATCGCATTGTCGATATCCAAGGAAACGATGTCCTTTATTGTCCTTCATCGGAGGCCGGCGTTCTTCATCGATGATAGTGCGTTCTTCGTGTTCTTCAATAAGGAATAATAAGTTCCAAGGCCTTGAGTAATTCCTCTCCCAATTCTTCCCACACAATGAAACAACCTTTAATAAAATAAGGCTTTGCCTTATTTTATTTCCCATGCCAACAGTTTTTGAAATTCAAAAATAGATCACGAATTAATTATCGAGCGTTGGAAAATTAATGAGGCGTTTAATAATTCAATTAAACGCGAGGGATGACTTGGCCTTTAAGAGGGGGTGCAGGTGAGTTACCATAATTAATGAACGCGAAAGGTAAAAGGAAATAAAAGGGTGGGGCTCGTGCGGGCACCAACTCACTAATATCCTTTCTAGATGTTAGGGTATTAGTGGGTCCCACTCCAACCATCATGCATGGGGTTAAGCTACCTTAAATAAAAATAAAATTGGTTGCACAAAATTTATTTTATTCATCACTTAACCAACCATTTTTAATAACCACACCAGAGCAAACACAACTCTAGAAAAAGGGTTCCTAAGAAAATACTGGCGCTGCAGTTTCATCGGTGCCCCCAGATTTTGATTCCGAGCACCGGTTTAAAAGTTAGGAAAACCTTCTCATTCATTCACTGAATGTACCCGAGCTAAACTTCGAAACTTGATTTCGGGCACACCGGGCCTCGGAATCAGGTGCCGTCAGAAACTGCGTACTCGTAAAATTCCAAAGAAAATTAAGAAAAAAAAATTTCCTTGAAATTTACGGGTCTATACAGTGCAGCTGATTACACATCAGTTTTCTAGACTAACCCTTAGTGCAGTGGATTTTATGAGCTTCGAGTTCTGTAAAGTGGTGGCAGAGCTTGGGGATGTCTTTCCTTATGATGTTCCAGCTTACCCACCCATCAATAGATAGAATAACACATTGATCTACACCTCGGGACAACCCTGTTATCTATGCCTTCAAATTGAATGGCTCCCATAGAGCTTTAAAATATAAGGGTACAGTTGAAGGACTTATAGAGGAATAAATTTTTGAAACCTAGTGTTTCACTTTTGGCATTCTCGGTGTTGTTCTCTAAGAAGGAAGATGATATATTGAGGTTATGTTTGGATTAATGTCGTGTAAAATAGGCGATCATAGATAAAAAGTGTCAACTATTGAGT
Organism: Viscum album; assembly: GCA_963277665.1. Classification (NCBI taxonomy): domain Eukaryota; kingdom Viridiplantae; phylum Streptophyta; class Magnoliopsida; order Santalales; family Viscaceae; genus Viscum; species Viscum album. The sequence continues at coordinate 647,398,405 of OY728133.1, read as the reverse complement.
ATTGATGAATTTTTGATCTATTGAGAGAGGTATGATGGTTCTCGAATATTGACCTCCAATCAAGTTGGCACTAGTTTCTTGTACAAGATGGGGATATATTTTAGATGAAATTCAGATGTCACTATAATTACTATGAGTACATGGTGGTTCCATTTGGAATAAATAATTCCCCAACAAAGTTCATGAGACTCATGAATAAGATCTTTTAGCTCTTTATTTAACGCTTCATGGTATTCTTCATTGATGATATCCTAGTGTACTCAAAATTCGAGGATGAGTATGTGAGAAAGTTGGGGATGGTTCTACATGTACTCTTAGAGCACCATTTTTATGGGAAACTCTCAATGATTCAGTTATGAATTATGGTGGTGCACTTTCTAAGACATGTTTTTTCCTTAGATGGTGTCGTTGTGGACCCATTGAAGGTCGAGGTTGTGTTATATTTGGATCCACCCATGAGTGTGTGGGAGTTGAAGAGATTCCTTGACATAATAGGGTATTACCATATATTCATACCTAACTTCAATAGAATATTATCCCCTATGATAGATTTGACATGAAAGGGGTATACATTCTTGTGGTTGGAGAGGTTCCATCAATCTTTTAAAAAGTTGAGATAGATATTAACAAGCATTCCCATATTGATATTTTTAGTGGGGGGTGTTGAGTACATAGTGTCTAATGATGTGTTAAGAACCCAAATTTATTGTGCTCTGATGTAGATGCAGGTGGTGATTAACTATGGTTCATGTTAGTTAAAACCACATGAGTAGAACTACGTGACTCATGATCTTGAGTTATCAATTATCATATTTTCACTAAATATATGGCAACACTACCAGAAAGGTGAGTGATTTATCATCTATTCTGAGCACAAGAGTCTCAAGTATATCTTCTCTTAGTAGGATCCTAACATGAGATAGTGGATATAGCTGGAGTTACTTCATCATTATGACTTACAGATTTCAATACTCTTGGGAAGGGGAATGAGGTATCAGATGATATCAATAGTATATCTTGATTGTAGTTATTGAGTGAGGCATCAGAGCAGTTGGTTTTGTTATAGTTAGTGTTTTCGGATGGGGATGGAGCAGCTTACCCCCATTTGATGATTGATACCCCTCTACTTTTGTAGTGAGTCAGGGAGAAATAGCTTAGGGATACTGAATGTGAGACCCTACATTCTCAGATATCCATTTGACATGATCCTAGTGTATTTTATTATGGTGAGGAACATTTCATTATTTCTAGAGGATGAACTATAGAACCAATGATGTTACTGGAGGAGGATTTGAGAGAATTTAAAAAAAATAGTGGTACATCCTGGTGTGAAAAAGATGTACCAAGACCTCTAACACCATTTTTTTCCAAAGACAAATAATGTAGTTGCAGAGCTTATCTCTCGATGTCATACTTCTCAGCAAGTGATGGCTGAGCACCAAGTTACAATGGGTTTATATCAACCCATTTAGGTTCCATAGTGAAAGTGGGATGTGATATTAATGGATTTAATGATGATATTACCATGCATGTATAGGAAACATGATTCTATAATGGTTACTGTAGATTGACTTACCAAGTTTGTCCACTTCCAAGCTATCCAAGAGGCGAGTTCTGTAGAGAGCATAGGATGCCCCTATTTGAAATAAATAGTTTGAATCTATGGACTTCCATCAAATACAATTTATTACCATGATGAAAAAATCATATCTTTGTTATGGACGTGGTTGTAGGAGGCTTTGGGGCTCTGCTACATTTGAACAAGAATTTTCACCCCCATACTAATGACCAGACTCGGCGGGTCATTCAGGTTTTAGAGGATAAGCTACAAGAATACATGTTGGACTTTGTCCATAGTTGGGTGGATCATCTAACCTTGGTAGAGTTTGTGTATAATGACAACTAACATTCCACCATTGGTATGAAACTATTAGAGGCCTTGTACGGGTGACCCTATAGGTCACCACATTACTTGATGAACTAAGGAGAGTTATCCCTTATGGGTCTAGTGTTGGAGTGAACCACAAATAGTAAGGTGCAGATCATCCAGGAGAAGGTGAGTACCAAAAAAAATCTATCATTGGTCTTATGAAGATCTATGATAAAGGCCCTCGAAGTTATAGAAGGGTGACCAAATGTTCTTACAGGTTTCATCTCGACTGGGATTACAATATTTTTAGAGGACAAAAAACTATCTCTGTGATTTACCATCCCTTTCTAGATACTATATAGATTTGGTGATGTGGTTTACCACTTAGCTTTACTATCATAATTAGACAGGGTAAACAATATCTTCGACATTTCAAAGCTAAATAGGTACATATATGATTAATCACACATTATCAACTAGGGAAAGATTGTAATCAAGGATGGAGATACTTTTAATAAGTACCCAGTGGACTTCAAAGATTTATAGGAGATGATCCATTGTGGGTGAGTGATTCCTTTATTCAGTATCCTATGAAAAAATAGGAATCCTCTCTGGGAGTGAGAAACCCATATGCACGATTAGTACCCACATCTCTCTATGTAGCCTCTTATTTTTTATTTTCAAGACGTAATGTTCCAAGGTGTGGAGAATGTAGTGCCTCATATTCTCCAGCCATTATTTTTGGATTTTATAGAAATTATTTTTTAGAACAGGTGCTGAGACGACTTGTCATTATGAGGCTCGATGCGCCCAAAATAAATGATTAAAATATATTAAATATATTAAATTCATGCATACATAGATTTCATAAAAAACTGGATTAAATTCTAAATAGAACCTTAGATTATAAATATAAGACTTATTTTGAGTTTATAGAATGGTTTTTACCCTAATCGTGATATAAACTTGGTATGCGTCGAGTGTTCGGGTTGAGGTGCGATCATGGGCGACCACTTAAATAAATTTATTTGTTTAATTTTCCACCCAACCTAAAAAAATATTTATAAAAACTCCTATGGATGATTTTTAGGGTCATCAACATAACCCTACAAATTAATAAGATCCATTGGAGAGTGAGGAGGAACTTTCATTAGAAGACGACATTCAGATCATGGATCATCGATCAATGTGAAATGGAAATTAAGGGATCTCGCCAACAACAATGACACAACTTCATTATTTTTTATACATTAATACATATTCATATATGATGTTTTTTTTGTATTTCTTTGCTATTATTAATTCTTACAATGAACACAAATCAATTGACCAACAGATTGATTCACAGATCAGTTGTATTATGGGATGCATTTATCTGTGGGGTTTTATTTTGAGATTTATTTATTTATTTATTATTGGTTCTTACTTCATTGTTCTAATGGAAATGAATCAAGGGAAACTAAAAATTTAGGAGGTTTATTCCTCTGTGCATGTTTCTTGGTATTCTCCCATTGTTCTACGTGCATTCATAATCTGGGATTCATCTGATTGGTGGTTCAACCCAAATACTATGAAATCGAATGATGTGAACCCATTACATGGTGACACAATTTGATATCATAGATATAGACTTAGTATGGAATTGGTATCATCAGATGATGGAAATTAATATCGAATTAGAAAATATTGTAGATCCTTGGGTTTGAGTGGTGCATGCGATGATGAGTAAGACAGAGGATGACCAATTTTTGTGTGAATTGGATGACCAAATTCATACGAGCGATGACGGTGAGGCTCAGCCATATTAGATCTATTCTTCCTAGTTCAATTAACCTTATATGTTTGGGCTATAGAGTGGATGCATATATGGATAACAAACCGAAAGGATTTTTGAAATCCATCAATACACGATGTTGGTTTTGGTGGAACACACCATGTGGGAACCCTAGTGTGGTGTCTATAGTTTTCATGAAGAATTAAATGTCACAATGTGGGTGACCCCATCAAAAAAATTGTGACTCGACCTGGATGATGAGCGTGTACCTTAGAAGGTACAATGACATGACCCAAAGTACACTAGTACAAAAACACCATGTACTCCGAAACAGACATGGAATTTCTAGCTATACATTAGTAGAGTCATGTACATAAACATGATCATAAGTACATAGGATCATAAAATCCATGTAGTATTACATCAACACAGGAATAGGCTATCACACATGGGTAAGAATTATTTCTGAATGGACATACCCTATACTGATAATACATGTTGTGTACTCTTTTATAAAAGGCTTCGAGACCATTTTCTCTGTATTATAGAAAATTTTCATTAGGGTAAATTCCCTATTTCCATTCCCCAATGGTTATTATGGAATCATGTGATACACATAGGATAGTGATCACTTCAATAAAACGTATTGGATATAGTTTTTTGGAATCCATTTGTGAGGCCCAGAGTGAGATACTACATTATCTTCTTTCCCTAGATGGAGTTCTTGGTATCGTTATGACAAACACTACCTGGGAACTGATCCTATACTTAGAGGGTTACTCCTGATTGATTTGTTGGTATACCTCATTGCCTTGGGTGTTATCTTCATCTTTTTATCATTTTATTCAAAATTCTAGCATATCCATCTCATATAGGGACCTGATGAATAGTACAACTCAGGATGACACCATCTATACAATCTGACTCATGGACTGTGTTCTTGTGGATGAGTGTTGTGTGGAACCTTTGAGCATGAATCCTAGTCTGGAATTATAGTTGATAATTTAATTTTAAATCATGTGTATTTGATGAGTATATCTCAATATTATTGTTATATGTGATGTAGATGTATACCTATGTAGAGATGACTGTTATTCTTATTGTTACATGTTTAATTATTTCAGGGTGTCCTACTAGGTATTTTTATACTCACCCATGCTTTGGATTTTCCAACACATTTTGTGTCTTATAAAGATGATCGACCTTTTGATGGTGTCCAATATGGACTAGGAACAAGTGATTCTTAGTGAGATGGATAGACTGGGGTGTGTTCATATGGTTATCTTTACAGTATCCCTTATATTTACTTTCATGTTGGACTTTTCATCAGGAACTTTGTGGTGGATTTATATTTGTTCATGTTTACTTTCCATTACTTGTTTTCATACTCTTATTGTGGAACATAGATGTATGCATGAATGGTTTATCAGTGGTTTTAGATTTCATCATTATATGGTCTTGGATATGTGTGCATTTGTATAGGTACATTAGGATAACACCTACCATGTTAGCGGGATTCTTACTCGGTGCTAGCCACCAGACCCTGGATTATTGGAGGCAGGCTTGGGGAGTTGTGAAACAAGAACCATTGGGAATGTTTGTGAGATTTATGCTCAGTAAGGGTATCTGTACAATGGATGCTATCATGAATAAATAAGAATAATTATTATGATAAAAGAGATAACTAGAATACATTCCATTTAAAATATAGCTTGAGAATTATATGGTAGGAATAAATTATGATTAAATAAATCCACATTAATAATCACATGAGATTGAAACTTATCCATGGATGTTATAACTAATATAATAATAATGTGGAAAAGAATATCTAATCTCATAATGAAAGTATGAATAATGTCGAACATCTGCAACATATTTTCAGGACCTTTCATATGCTAGTTTAAGACTATATGTAAATCCCCATCTAATTTGGCCAACTAATTTGTCTCATAAGTACTATCAATGACTCAATGGGATATTTATTACCAAGACCAACCCACTAGTTAATAAGTCTAATAAATTCCAAAAATTTAAGGGGTGAATCAAAATCAACCTAAAAATTCATATTATAAAACTAACATACTAAATGAAAATACTTACCTCAATCAAATGAACATAATCCTAAATCATCCATAGTAAAATGGTGACTGGTTATAAAATTGTACATCCCAAGTCAAAATAATCATAGTCTATCAAGAGAAATAATAATGATGGTATTAATACATCATATTTCTAGTGTAAAATATGTATAAAAGGGTAGTTTTCTTTATATAATATAAATTCCATAATAAGATCATTTAAAACATTCTTGAGGAATATAACCTTTGCACTTTGAAAATGACCTTTTAAACAAGAATTAAAAAAATTAATATAATTTTATTTGAAAATAACCTTTTAAACATATAAAATTATCTTTAAAACATTGTGTGGTCATTATGGCAGGGACTTTCATTGAAAGCTTATTTGTTAAAATAATGATTTCTTTCACATTTTTTGATAAAATCCGAATAGGACTTATTTTTAAAATTACATGAAGACTCATTTAAAAACATTTTAAAAAAAGTTATGAATGGTAAAATATACTACAATAAATTATTTTGAAAATTTTAAAAACATTTGTGCAAATATTTTTAGAAAAGATTGATTTTGATGAGAAATTTTTTTCTTCTGAAGAGAGAAATAAAGTTTGATTTTCATAAAAACATTTTCTCAATAATTTTAAATAAAAAGGAGTTAAAAATTGAACTATTACTTGAAATACTTCATGAAGAACCAGAGGAGAAAAAATATATTTATTATAAGATAGAAATATTAAATAATTCCCCAAAGGTATACTTAAACAAAAATAGTCCCGAATAATGATAAGATGGTAAAATAAACCCTTAGCAATTTGGTAACATTTTAATCATTAGAACTATAAAATAAATACATTAAAATAAAACATTGATTAACATGAATAAAAATATATTAAACATATAACATATAATAAGGGACATTATATACACCATACAGAGGAATAAGTAGTTAATATGGAGTATGTCTCGCAGATGTAAATGTGAGATGAGAAACCCTTAGTTCAGGTATGACTCCCTTCATATGTGTCCGAAACTCAATTATAATAAATATATGTTTAGTATAAATATATTAATGAACCAAAATAATATATATCTTACATCATATTATTTAATTATATTCTTTTATCACCCTTTTATAATCAATTTTCTTTTAAAATCACTTTTCCGGGTGATAATTGCTTCATTTTTCTTGTACGTTTTTTACTTCGGTGATTTTGTTCATTATAATTTGATCATGGTTAGATCATATCCATAATTTAAAAAGTTATATAAATTTAATATTTATTCATTATATATGTATCTATAGAAATATATTAAATTCAGAGATACATAATGGATTACACTATTCATAGAGATGGTAGGCCATATGTACGCATGAACGTAGTTTACATTTTTTTCAAGAGATCAAAAAGAGAAAAATGAATAATAATTAAAAATAATATAATCATTATTATTCCATATATATAATTTATATTAATAAAATACATCCTTACTAACATTCATGTAAAAATGGAAAACAATTCACATCGCTATGTATCGGTGGTAGTCCACATGTACACACAAATAACGATACTATTTTCTAATTGATTGGAAGGTAAGAAGTTAGATGTGATATTATATTTTCAAAAATATGTGTAGATTATAAATATCACATATATTCATTAAACTTCACCTTACTATTGTTTATGTAAAGCGTAAGCGATAAATGAATCACATCGCTTCACAAGCCAGTTCTCTATGGTATACACGAGAAACAATTTAGTTTCCCCAATAGAATAGATAGAAAGAAGGTATATTTTATATCATAGTTATATAAGTATAAAAATTAAATAAATAACATATACATATGATAAATCCATAATTATATCCAACCATGAAAGGCGGTGAAGGAAAAATAATTACAACCGTTTGTGAGGCGGTAGTCTGTAGTACACACACTTTAATATTTCATTTCCCATTCGATGGATGTGGTTATATATTTGGGTTCTTAAATTAAAATAATTAAATATAAACATAAATTAAATTTTTTATTATATCTTTTTTTAATATGATTTGTTGGAGGTGGAATAATAATTAAAAAAAATACATACCTTTAAGAATTTTACCTCTTCTTCGAAGAGGCTCTTTAGGCATATACCAAAATCCATCATAGAAGGGATTAATAATAAATATAGTATCTATAGGATGTGTATTGTTAATTATGTAATATATTTGGTCATTCTTTATCTAAAATAAATATTTATGGTATTGAGATGAGGGGTGAAGAGCATATAGCCTTTTATAAGTGGGGGAGATGACACACATATAAATTTTTAAATGATAAAGTGATAAACACAATATTATCTTTAATAAAGCATAAAAAATGCTCTAATATAGAACCTTAGAGATTATAAGTTATAAATATGGACATAAAATGGGTGTTTTAAATGTTTTAGTTTCCTTTTAACCCTTATGTTCTTAGTTTGACCCTCAGTAATGCAATTTTTACATAAACTATGGTAATTAATTTTTATAATTTTAAAAAATTAAATAAGATAAAAAAATTAAGTGGAAATTATTAGATAAAATATATTATCAGGATTAAAAATCTGTAATATAATTTTACAAATTCACTTCACTGAAGTGGAAAAGTTCAACTTATAATTTAACCCATAGAAGTGTCGAAAAAACGCATTTTCAAAAGAAATAATTTCAATAGTTTAAAAATCTTATACATATATATATTCAAGATTAAATTGATTATATGGAACTAAATTAATCAAATTGAGATCTAATTTACGTAATTTTACTGAAAAAACAATATAAAATAAAATTTAACATTGTAAATAATATAAACAAAAAATATTTTTTCATTAAAAATTACTACATTTCACTATTCATCAAAAATATTATTACTTTCAGAAATTTCCATAAAGCTCTTGAAAATATAATTTTTTATGAAAATTTAAAAACTTAGTTTGATATTTTCAAATAAAATTTCTAAAAGTGGTAAAAATTAATTTTAAATTATGTTTGAAAAGCGAGACAAATCTGCATTTCAGAAAAATAATGTTTTTTAGAATGAATTTTGTTCTCTTTTAAATGGTTATTATTTAATTTATACTTAGTAGATTACCATTTAATTTGTTTTATACATGTTTAAAATATATAATTTTCATAATTTATTAAGTATTATTCATACCTGCCAACATAACGGCTTGGTTATAGTGGTCATGTTTAAATAATAATATTTTAAAAGATTATCACATTTTGTTTAAACCTGTTGTTGTGTGTACAAGAAGATATCAAAGATATTTATTGTAACGACCCAAAATTTTGAATGATATTTGTTTCATAATTTTGCTTGTTATTTTATTTTATACTCAACAGAACTATATCCTTTACTTATTGTAGTGACTATAATTAAAATAATACCACTGTGTTTTGACTATTATATGACTGTTGGTCAACATGACCATTAGAAAATAAATTCTGAATGTTATGATTATTGTTTATAAAAACAAGTGATCATTGTTAATTAATATAGAAGGAAGAGTCGATGGACTCATCCTGTAGACTCGGGCTATACGAAACCCATCTGTTAGAGCTTACGAAGGAGGTTGCATCACTAGGCTTTGCTCTAGACTAAGCCCAAGCTGAACTCCAACATTTGATGCTTGAATGAAATCGCCTATGGGAGAAGTTCAAGATTATTGAAATCACCACTTAGGAAATGTTTTCCAAACCACCCCAAGATTCTATCACCATAGAATTTCATACACTTAGGTCTTATGCAGGTGTTATAAGGGTCTACATAACAAGACTTTAGTTAAATTGTGTAATCCTTTTGTATAAAATTTTTTATTTCTTATTATATTGAATTTGTGAATTTCAAATGTCCAGAAAAATGTAGGATGAATTTCCATATTATTGATGAATTTTGGAAAAAAAATTTAAAAATATTTTTTGTATACTTTAAATAATTAAAAATATAAAATTATTTTCAAAAAAAATACTCTTCTATAATTGTGACCTGTATGAAATTTAGAGTCTAATAATATCAACTTAATTTTTAGTAAATAGTAAAGTTTGAATATTAATATTACCCTTATGAATATTAATGTGACCAATGTAATAGTAACCTCACCTAATAATGTATAAATATAATTTATACATCTTGAATGGTGAAGTGATATAATAGCATAAGTAAATAACTGTTTCAGATATTATTATCTATGTATTAGTATTTTTTCGGTAAATAGTGTTTTTACTTAAAAATTAAATATCTCATATTTAAAAAATTATTTTCATAAAATGGTGTCAATTTTGGAATTCAGATCATCAATATTTGTTTAGGGTGAATTTCTGATATTTTCTAAAAATGTTTTGTTTTCGGTGAATAGTAAAAATACACTTTTGAGTTTCGGTGTGATTAATGACATCATTAATGATGTAATAATGATATAATCATTCAGGTTGTATTTTGAATATTAATATATATTACTAGGTTTCTCAAGTGGCCAATAACATGGGAAAATACCATGGGAAAGCCCATGGTTATGAAAATACCACTGATGCGGTGCCCCTTGGAAATTAACTAAAATTTATCTCACTTTTGAGATAATTTTCAAGCTATTACCTCCTTCATTTCATTCCAAAATCCTCCTCAAAGATTATCTGGTCTTTTTACCTCCCATTTAGTCCTCCCAAGGATCCCTCAAGCCCCCCATGGTCCCAATATTCGAGCTTTCAAAGTCACTCTTCCTGGTAGGGGGACCTTTCACCCTATTCTTTAACGTCATGAATTATTTTATGTTATTTATTCTAGTTTCCACTTCATTTTGTGGGGGTATGTTATTATATATCTTTATTACTTTCCATTTCATTTCCAATTGATTATAGTCCCTTTATTCTCTCATAAACTGATTTTTTAAAATTTAAAGTGGCGCTGTTTGGCTGCAGAATTTTCGTAAAAGAAATCACATCATCTATTTTCATTAACGTTTCCTTTTCATAAGTTATGTCATTAAAATATCCATAACATGAAGTTTTTTATATTATATGTTGTCCCTATTCTGTGTTATGAGTTATTTTTTAGTGGGTGACCCTTGTCCCCTATCTTTTTAATGTTTTCTATTACCGTGTTATATAGCTGTTATGCTGCAGAATTTTCATTTCAATATCTCTCTCTTTTTTATAAAGAAATTATCTCGTTTTATGTGAATACCCAATCTATATTCATTTACATAGGTATTAATAAATACATAAAATTTATCTATTTGATTCTTTAATTGACATACATATAACCCTCACTTCTTTTCCATGGGTTATAAATTACATAAAGATCATATTTTAAAACACTTTATAAACGTCATGATTTTGAAACGAAACCCACTTATTTTATTCTATTTTTGTTATTTATGAAATTTTTGATTATGATACATGTGGATAACATGAAAATTAATACATATATAGGGTGCGACCTGATAGCGCTCCAACACATTAGGTAAATAATTTAATCTCTAGAGATGAAAAGTTTCACGATACCTTGGTGAATAACCATGGTAATTTTTATGACACCTTGGGGATGAACCTTAGTGATATATTCATGAATTTTTAAATTAAATGTTGTAGCCACATATTTAATTTATGGATTAATTTATTTTCATTATGATATGCCTCTAGTTCCATTTCTCATGTCGGTATGTTTTTCATCAAGTTCTTATTGATATCACAAGTAAACTGATTCCCTTGATTTCCATACTAGGCCTTCTGCTCACCCTTTCCTTTGATGTATGTATCCAGGTTATGAGATGCAGTAGTTGTAAAAAGGATAACCATTTAATGAGTATTTTCAAGGGGATTTTAATTTTTTTAATGTTTTCATGTATTTTGTTCAATATTTCCATGACACTAGACTTTAAAGGTCCACTATTTGTAAAAATCAATGAAATGTTATGAAATAAAAAAGGGATTCCATAGCTAGTATCAGAGGATAGATTAGTTATTTATGGAAATTAGGCTATGAAAACTATAGTAAAAACCCTAAATAAAAGTTTAAATAGAGGAAAACATCATGGTATAATATTTAAATATTAATTAAGTGGTTTCTGAACAAATAAATCCATGTCTTGATATGAATAATTGGATGTGGCTCTGGCACAGATTTACGTAAGAGGGGAAACTCTAACAGGGGGTTTTGGGTATACCTGGGGTATCCTGGTACATGAAAACAAGCCTTGCTTCACTCTTGTTTTGACACTCCCGGGGATATGTTTGGTCAATTACAAGCATTTTATGAATCATTATGAAGGATTTATAAAGAAATGTAATTTTTTAGCGGGAAGTTTAAGACATAAAATCCTTTATAGTTAAAAGATTTGTAAATGAAATAATCATCGTACGATGGTTTTATTCTTTTCGAAAATGGCATAAAATTGGAGGAACCATTTAAATGGTGACCTAAATAGATTATGTGCTAACGAACCTCTGATGGATGATGGAATTGAAAATTTTATGAGAATGATGAACCAACTGACTCAATTTATGGGAAATAACTTAAATCAAACTAAGAGACCGATGTCACTTTGAAGGGAACAATATTTTGTTGAGTCCTTTATACTTCAATGACCACCAACCTTCAGTTGATCTTCCAAACCATTGATTACAGAATAGTGGATCAGCACTATCGAGAAGATATTTTCTATGCTCCGCTATTCAGAACAAGAAAAGGAAAGCTTGGATATTTACCACTTAATGGGAGAAGCTGATCAGTGTTAGGAGATGATAAAAATAGAAGGTCAATTGTGGAGGTTGAAGCTATGGAGTGGGATGAGTTTACAGGGGTCTTCTTCAGTAATTATTTCCCTCCTTCCATGAGAAAAATAATGGATAAGGAGTTGCTTAAGCTAAAGAAGAAGGATGATGAATCTATGGGAAGCTATGTTATAAACAACACAAGGCTTTCACGTCACACCTCTATATTTTTCATTGTTCCAAATGGTAAGGTTGATAGATTCTTCGGTGGACTGAGACCTCATATGTGGATGAATATAGCTGAACGACACAATGATAGCTATGAGGAGAATGTGCGGAGTACGATGAAGGTTGAACTGTATTTTGGTGAGGCACAATGGTCTCATAAATCCAGTGACAATAAATGATCTATGGATCCACGATTCGGGAAGAATTTTGATTAGGGAAGAAGAGGAATGCTAGTGCAACGTCCCACGTGTCATAAATGTGGGAAGAATCATTTAGGGAACTGCCTGCTAAAGATCAAGAAGTGCTAAAATTGTGGAAAAGATGGCCATATTGCACGAAACAGTTGCAGTGTGGTGAATCCTCAACTCCCAAACACTAATAACAAATGGAAGTTGGTGCATGCCCTACCTAATGTCCAATTATATAAGTGTGGAAAACTTGGGTAATTTTCTAATCACTATCCAAATCTGAGGGAATTGGAGTAGAATCACTATCATCTTCAGCATTGACCAAGGGAACAAGGTCATACTTTTGAAATCACTATGGCTGGAGTTGAAGTGCGAAATGATGTGGTGGCAGGTATTTTTGTTGTTCTCCCAAAGACAAAAGGTAATTTGTTTCATTATTCTTCTATGCATTCCTTTATTTACCCAAATTTTTCAATGAATTTAGAATTAACCCTTGAATTTCTAAATGTAGAGATATCCGTCAAGACTCCTGGTGGGATTATCCAATAATCATCTGTGTTTAGAAACTATAGTATTTACTTTAGTGATCACAATTTTATCACAAATATAGTTGTCATTCCAATGCCAGAATTAAACATTATACTAGTGATGGATAGGATCTCAAAGTATAATTATAAGATCAAATTCAAAAGCAAGGAAATATTAGCAGTCTTGAATGGAAAACCTACAGTTATCTTCCAATGAGAGATATCTCTACTAGATCTTGGTTTAGAATAACCTCCTATATCCTTTTTATGGATTTGATCGGCGAATAAGTAGATGGAAATGAGAGTATAAGGGTATAAAATGTCCCCATCATCTAGGAATACATTGAAGTATTTCCTAAGGTGTTCCCCAGACCTCCCCCCAAGAGAGAGGTAGAGTTCTCCATTGAACTCATACATGAATCTCATCCGATATCAAAGACCCCAAATAGAATGGAAAATGTGGAGCTAGAGGAACTAAATAAGAAACCCCAATATATTTTGGAGATAGGGTTTATCCATCCATGTGTGTCTCCATCAGGGCACTTGTTCTCTTTGTGAATAAAAATGATGGATCAAATTTGATATGAATTGATTATAGATAACTAAACGAGATCCCAGTGAAGAAAAAATACCATATCCCATGAATTGAGGACTTATTTGACCAACTACGTGGGGCTCAATTATTTTCTAAATTTTATCTTTGATCTAGTTATTATCAATTGAGTGTAAAGAAATAAGGTATTATAGAAAATTACTTCCAATCAAGATATGAGCATTATGAGTTTTTTGTTATGCCCTTTAGACTCACTATTACACCTGGTATTTTTTAGGATTTGAAAAATAGAGTCTCTAAGGACATCCTTGATAACATTGTGGTAGTTTTTATTGATGATATTTTGATATATTCCAAAATTCACAAGTAGCATGAGGATCATCTAAGGGTTAATTTGAAAACACCATGGAAGATGAGGATTTTTGAAAGTTCAGAAAATGTTAATTTTGGATACAACAAGTTGCATTCTTAGGGAACATTGTTTTCAATGACAGAATCATAGTTGACCCTACAGAGAAAACATTTGTAGAGGAGTGGCCTCATCCTACATCAATAACTAAGATTCATAGTTTCCATGGATTAGCAGGTTATTACAGGAGGTTTCTGAAAAACTTATCATGACTTTCTAATCCATTAACCAAGTAAAGTCGAAAAGGGGTCAAGTTCATCTGGACAAAGTTGTGCAAGGAATGTTTTCAAGAGCTAAAGAAGAGATTAGTTTCGGCACCCTTGTTAACTCTGCCCTGAAGTAGAGAAGGATTCTTTATTTTTAGGAATGAATCTTTAAAAGGGCTTGGGTGCATCCTCTTGCAAAAATGAAAAATTTATTTCTTATGCATCTCAACAATTGAATACTCATGAGAAGAACAATCATATGCATGATCTAGAGATGGTTGTGGTCATTTTTGAAATGATGATATGGAGACACCATCTTTATGGGGAGAAATGTGATATATACACAGAACATAAAATTTGGCAGTATATTTTCACACAAAAGTAATTGAACATGTGACAAAAGAGATGGTTGGAACATCTTAATGACTATGATTGTTCAATTCATTACCATCCCAGAAGAGCAAAAAAAGTTGTTGATGCATTAAGTAGGAAAGACCTAGTTGTTCTTTCCATGATGAGGATTCAAAGTGATTCTTTTATTAATAAACTAGTAAATCTAGACAAGGGAATTATAAGGGAAGGGACATCACTAACCCTAACCCAAATGATTTATCAACCATCCTTACTAGAGAAGATCATTAATAATCCAAAATAAGATCCTTTTTTAATAAAGAAATTTGAGGCTGTGAAGGATGGAAACTTTTCTAAGTTCAATATTGATGAAGATGGTGTACTGAAATTTCATATATGACTATGTGTTCCATCTCTTTAGGAAATAAAGAAGGACCTAATGGATGAAGCTCATAGCTATAATTTTAATATACATCCAGGAAGCAAGAAAATGTTTATAGTCTTTCATGATAATTATTAGTGGGATAATATGAATAGGGAGATTGTTGAATACACTTAATGGTGCCTGGTATGACATCATGTGAAGGAAGAGAAACAAATTTCTAAAGGGGTATTGAAACCACTACACATACCAGCATGAAAGTGGGACAATATCACTATGTACTTTTTCATTGGTCTCCTGAGAACATACACAGGAAATAATGTAATATGGGTTATTGTGGACCGTCTCACCATGACATCCCATTTTATCTCCATTTGGAAAGATTTATCTCTTGATAAACATTTCAGGGTTTACGTTAAGGAAATGGTAAGGCTACATGGAGTTCCTCTTTTTATCTTATCTGATCATGATCTAAGGTTCACATCAAAATTCTGGAGAAGTCTTCTACATGGTATGATCCCTGAATTGATTTTTAGTACTGCCTATCACCCCCAAACAGATGGAAACTATTAAATTACTATTTAAACACTCGAGAATATTCTGAGAACATTAACAATGAAATTTAAAGGTGGATGGGATCAACATCTCCCTATAGTTGAGTTCCCTTACAATAATAGCTTCCACTCGAGCATTCAAATGGAAACTTGTGAAGCTCTATATGGTAAGAGATGATCAAATACTACATGTTGTCATGAAGCTGGTGAGAGAATGCTTCTTGGGCCTCATCTTGTGCAAGATAAGACAGAAGAAGTCCATGCCATCCCACAACACATTAAGGATGCCCAGAATCGGAAAAAGACATATGCCCAAAACCATCGAAGGGACTTATAGTTTGATGTTGGTAACAAAGTTATTTATTGAATTTTACCTTGGAAGAGAGTGATGAGGTTTAGGATAAAGGGGAAGTTCATCCGTAGATACATTGGCCTCTATGAAATCCTTGTTCGTGTAGGAGCAGTGGATTATCAGCTGGAACTTCCTCCAAATCATGACCATGTTCAAGATGTCTTCCACGTATCCCTCTTTAGGAAGTACATAAATGACCCTTAAAATATACTAAATCAAGAGGCACTACAGCTGAAACATGACCTCTCTTATGAGAAGTAGCCGGTGGAGAACTTGGATCGTAGAGACATGGTTCTACACAACAAGACTACCCGCCTTGTTAATGTGTTATGGAGGAACCACAATTTTGAAGAAGCCTTGTGGGAACCAGAGGACTTTATGAGGCACACGCACCCACAACATTTTTCTTTTGAGGGTATGAGTTAAAAATTCGATGATGAAATTTCTTATGGAGGGTGGGGAGAATGTAATGACCCGAAATTTTGAATAATATTTGTTCTATAATTTTGTGTATTATTTTATTTTATAACCAACAAAACAATATTCTTAAATTAATGAGGGGAGTATAATTAAAATAATACCACTGGGTTTTGACTATTATATGACTGTGGTCAATATGACCATTGGAAACTAAATTGTTAATGTTATGATTATTGTTTATAAAAAAAGTTATCAAGGTTAATTAAAACCAAAAGAAGAGTCGATGGCCTCATCCAATAGACTTGAGCCATAAAAGTCCATTTTTTAGAGCTTGGGAAGGAGTTTACATCAATGGGATTTCCTCTAGAGATTTCCCAATATGAACTCCAAGATGTTAAGATTGAAAGGAATCACGTACGGGAGAAGTACAAGTTGATAGAAATCACAACTCGGGCAATGTTACCCTAGCTGCCCCAAGATTTTATCAATATATCACATCTTACACTTAGGTCCTATACATGGGTTATTAGGGGATATATAATTAGACCTTAGATACATTGTTCAATACTTTTGTATAAAAAAATTATTATTTCTTATTATGTTAAATTAGTGAATTTCAAATGTACAGATAAATGAAGGATGAAGTTTCATATTATTGATGAGTTGTGAAAAAATGGTATTTTAAATTATTTTTTGTATACATTAAATAATTAATAATTTAAAATTATTTTCAAAAAATGGTCTTCTACAGTTGTGAGAAGTAAGAAATTTTGAGTATAATAAGATCAACATAATTTTTAGTGAATAGTAAAGTATAAATAGTAATATTACCCTTATGAATAGTAATGTGAAAAATGGAATATTAACCTCACTTATGAAAGTATAAATATAATTTAGGAATCTTGAATGGTGAAGTGATATAATAGCATAAGTAACTAACTATTTCAGAAATTATTAGTTTTGTATTAGTATTTTTTTGGTAAATATTGTTTTTACTTAAAAATTAAATATCTCATAATTAAAAAATTATTTTTATAAAATGAAGATAATTTTTGAATTCAATGAATTTATATTATGTTAGGGTGAATTTATAATATTTTTATAAAATGTTTTGCCTTTCTTTGAATAGTAAATATACACTTGAGTTTCATTTTGATTAATGACATAATTAATGATATAATAATGATTTAATAATTCTAGTAAACTTTTGAATAGTATGATATGTTATGAGGTGCCATATATGGCCAATACCATGGAAAAAACCATGGGAAATCCCATGGTTTGGCAAATACCACCGATTAGGTGTCCCTTGAAAATTAATCAAATATTCCCTCACTTTTGCAATAAATACCAAGAAATTCCCTCATTTTTTTTCATTTCAAAATCCTTATAAACTAAACACCAGTATTTTTACCACCCAATTATTCCACCCAAGGTTATTTCAAGCCCCAAAGGTCCCAACTTTCAATCTTTTGAAGTCACTCTTCAATGTAAGGGAAGCTTTCACCCTTCTCTTTTAAGTCATGACATCCTTTATGTTATGTATTGTAGTTTCCATTTAATTATGTGGGGGTTTGTTCTTATATATCTTTATTATTCTTCATTTATTGTCTAAATTATGATATTCCCTTTCATCTCTCATAAATTAATTTTTAGAAATTTTTAGTAACATCGTTAGGCTGCTGAATGTTAATAAAAGAAATCGCATCTTCTACTTTATTTCATGTATCCTTTTCATATGGTATGTTGTTAAAATATCTATAAAATGAACTTATTTCTATTCTATTTTGTTCATATACTATGTTGTGAGTTATTTCTATGTTGATGACCCCTGTACCTTCTCTTTTTAAGGTTGTCTAAAACCATGTTATGTAGCCGTTATGCTGTAGAATTTTCATCTCAAAATTTATGTCTTTTTATCAATAAATTACATTGTTTTATGTGAATACCCAATATATTTTAATTTCCATAGGTATTCACAAAGTTATTAAATTGATCTATTTGATTCAGGAATTGACATGCATATAACCCTCACTTAAATTCCATGGGTTATAAATGATATAATGATTTTATTTTTAATCACTTTTTAAACATCACAATTCTGACATGAAACCCATTTCTTTTATTCCATTTAGGTTATTTATGAAATGTTTGATTATGATAAATGTGACTCACATGAAAATAAAGACATATTATGGGTTTTCCATGATAGATCTCTAATGAATTGGGTATGTTTCATGATACATAGGTGAATAACCTTGGTAATTTTTATAACACCTTGGGGATGATCCTTGGTGATATATTCATGAAGGTATAAATTAAATGTTTTAGCCACGTATTCATGTTATGGATCATGTTATTTTTATTATTATATGCCTCTAATTCTATTTCTCATGTATTTATGATTTTAATATATTTATTATTGATAGCACAAGTAAACTGATTACCTTGCTTTCTTCACTTGTACTTCTACTCACCATTTCCATTGATGTATGTCCTCAAGTTATGAGATGTAGTAGTTATATGTAAGTTGAACTTTTCAAGATGCTTTTCAAGGGGATTTAAAAGTTTGTTTTATGTTTTTATGTATTTTGTTCTTGATTTTCCATACACTAGGCTTTAAAGGTCCTTTATTTGTAAAATGTAATGAAATGTTATGAAATAAAAATGAAATAATCCCTATTTATTTTATTTGAAAATAATTATGTCACAAATTCTGTATGTGTTATATTATCTTATAATATTTGTATTGTGTGCTATATATTCTATAAAAAATAATTTTTTTCTATTAAAATTTTGGGTGTTACATAAGATACCTGGAAACAATATTAAAAAACCTCAAATATGGGTTTTTTTCTTTATTAAGGTAACTATACTTCTCAATGAACTTATAGTAGTAATACCTAATTGAACTCACTATAATCAATTGAAATAAAATTTCAATGATGTTTAAATAGTAAAAAATATTTTTTCTCTCATATTTTGATAAAAAATCAAGGAATTTTCTAATTAAATTAATTCAAGAGAGGAAAATATATTCTATAATCAAGAATATAATATCTGGAAAATTCAAGAAGATTTACAATGAAAAGAAAGAAGTAAAAATAAAATGGTATCAACAGATCTCAAATTTCCACAACTACATGGATTTTAGCTTAGAATGTGTAGATAACTAAAATTATAAACATATTTCCTAGAAAAATTCCTCTATCATATACCACTCCCTATCCTTATCTAACAATTAATAAAGGTGAAGTTATATTTTTATAAGGATAAGGTGAGACCAATTTTCCCATGATTTATGTCCTTCACATTTAAATGAAAAATTTCCCTATTTAGTGGGAGATTCTCAGTATGTTTTCTTCTAGAATGTATTTTTAAAATATAATTATTGTATATTAATCAAAATTTATATCTATTATATGGTTTCATAAATTTTTTCTTTAATATTACTCTTGTAAACACTTCATGCCGAAGAGACAGATTAGTTACCTCCACCTTCATTCATACATTACCTACCTTAATGATCATATTTCTCTGTGTTATTTAAATGAAATATATATATATGCGGGATATTTTAGTTTCAACTGATGTAAAATCAATTTGATATGTTTATCAAAATTAACCCTCACTTAATATATATTTCTCAGTTTTATCCCCCCATTTTTTCTCAATTTCATGATTTATTTGGGCCCCATATTATTGGAATCAGCTCTAGTTGTGTTTGATAAAAATGAATCCCAATAAAAATAGATTCTAAATTTAAAAAATTAATTTTTTTTATTTCATAAAATCATTTAGAATAAATTTAAAAAAGAAAAAATAGGTAGTAATCAGCTTTTTTATATTTTCAAAAATATTTTCCAAAGCACATTTAAATAAAAAATGATGAAATTTCATTAAAAAATGAGTAACAGTAGGAGTATTACAGTTATTTTGTAGCCTCATATCACTTTTATGTTACCATATTGGGATACTAAATGAAATCAAGTGTGCCTCCATGAATGTGAAAGGCTGTCGACTAGTGACAAGGGCCCTAGGGGATAACAAGGGGAAACTATAACCCCTGGTCAGAGTACCAATAAGTGTAAAAAAGCATAACAATATAATCCATTATGTAACATCAGAACAAATTTCATAAAATTTCACAAAAATAACTCAAAATTTATAATAATTTTGTAACATGTTTAATGTCATACAACATATTTTACATAACCCAAAATAATCCAAAAGGGAAATAAACCCAACATTTGTTATGAGGCCAAACCCAGTCCCACTATCCATATGAAAATCCATAAATTCCAGACCAAAAATATATCCTTGGTATGTTTCCCTTATCAAGACCTACATCCATGATTTTTTCTTGGATACAAATGACAACCAAAGTATGTTGTGAGTACAACTCTTTCAGACACTGTAAATAGTGTATAAAGTTTATCCAAGATGAGTGAAATGTTTATGATAATCTGATAAACATTATTTAAAAAATGAAGATAAATAAATTAAATAAATTAAATTAACTCCCAACTAAAATATTACAAGATGACACCAAGGGTCTACCAAAACCTACATTGTCTAATTCAATAATGTCTTTTAACACATCATGTGACCCTGTTAACCCAGATGACACTTGAGTTCTTAATGAATGATTGTCCAAAAATAAATACTTACCACTCCATGGATCTAGTGCAATGTTATATAAAATTATATAATATAATATACAAATAAATATTAACCCTATACTATGTCTTCGTGACTCTAGATATAAATCTTATTGTATTCTAAACTCTGTAAGGGGTCACATCTCTACAATCCCAAATGGAATTTACCAGGTGATAAATATAGGTATAAAAATTAAAATATATGTGAGCCTGAATGGGTAATGAAAAACCAAATGATAGGGTCCAAGGAATCCCCGAACCATGTATTTCATTATTAATAACCATTACATAAAATTCATTCATTTGGAGTTCATAATTGTGTCAATTGAGGGCCATTAGTTCCATTAAAAAGTTTTCCATGAACAATTCATTTATCTAAAGATTTATAATGAATAATTTAAACCATATATCTTTAATAAATAATATTATAATAATATCATCAATAATTTATTTCATAAAGTAATTATCAATAATAATTTTACCCAATTTATGAATTCTTATTACACTTTTTAAGAATTGGTGGGAACTATTAATCATTAATCAAGGCAAATCATCTCCAAATGTCACCCCATAAATTTAATTTCTATTTCTATTAGTTAGTAAACCTTATGTAGTGGACCAATTATTATTGTATACCCACCCCGAACTACTTGAATGATAGGGAAGCATCCATCAAATTTAATTTATCGATATGATTCAATTATAAAAATAAATAAAGCCATGAAAACACTATATTAGTGCTTCCACACATCATATAAACTTGGAAAAGATTAAAAATTTAAAATCATAGATTTAGAACATCTACCTCAAACATAAAAAATCAAAAAATGCCAAAAAAAAGAAACATTAAAATGAGCTCAAAGAACCAAATCCTTAAAAATAACACACCAACAACACCATGCTTAGTTTTATAAGAATTTAAAAAATAAATAGAGATGTATTGAACTATACTTGTAATTATAGATCTTATACTCACTAATAGGAATCAATTATGACAAATTTCATGTGAAACGTAAATGAAATGAGAGGGAGATTTCCAAAATTTCTACAGAAGAGATCCTCCCATCACCTGGTTCATGTGAGGATGATGGAGAATATATGAGGGGAAATAAGGGGGATTCAGGGTAAATATAGGTTTCTATCTACAATAAATTCGTGCTCAATAACCCATGTATTAGTGGTGGAATTTCATTGGCTAGTGGGTGGACCTTTCTATTGTATTCCAATGAATTATCAACTCTCTTTTCCTATAAATCCAATTTACACCACCCCGACATTGGAAGCATTCCAAAATAGAAAAAACATGAATTATAACATTAATTAAAAGGAAAATGAACCTATATGAAGGGTTAGGTTCCTAAAATAACTGAAAAAATATAATATTTGTTCCTAGAGATAAACCTGCATGCATCATCGAGAATTACCAGTGAATAACAATGTCTAAACGGCCCACATATCAGACTACCACTCCCATGTTTTCGCCTAGAAATGAACTTGTGACCACTACAATTCTAAAAAATGAATCATATCCCCAGATAGTGTTTTACACTATGGTTCACTATATGAAGCATATGTTTCTCAAATGATGAAATATCCTCATGCTAAATATCCATTTTTATCAAATTAGAAGGATTGGGGTTATTCCATTAAAGAACAAATACAGGGAAAATGTCGTCCATTTAAAAAAAATTCATGGAAGAGCTATCCTGTATGAACCAATATAGATAATCTCCACAATTTCATATGGAATGATATACTTTGGAACTAACTATCAAAACATTTAAATAAAGAGGTTTTCAAACCTTGGATACACCGACATGAAAACTCAATCCCTCACCTAAAACTATAAAGGTATTATTTAATGATAATTATACATCATTCACCTATTCTCATATGATTCTAAACTCTTCCTAATCAAGTGAACAATATATAGAATCTCCTTCCCAAAAATCTTCTGGATAAGCCTTGAAATAACAAATTCAAATATATATAAGTTTGAATTAAAAGTGATACCATGAAAATCCACAAATAGCCCCATATAAATTGATTCATGGTAGCTATTATTGCAATTTTAAGTCTTATAAATCCATGGGGTCATCTTAAGAACCAACAATGTACACGAAATACTATCTTTATATTTAATTTGTGATTTTAATAATATTATAAATTTATCTATTATTTTATAGGTGATAAGAATTATTTATGTGTAATTAAGTATGAATCACGTTCTATAATCCATTTTAGAGGCATGAGTTAAAACAATCATCCAGATATGATATTTTTTTTACTGCATGAAGATGAACTATTTTATCGATATATTCATTTCGTATAACATTCAAAATTAATGACTCATGAATCAATAAGAAGTATGATACATTAATAAACTGATCAACGATAACCCCTAAAAAATCGTTACTTATGGGTATCCTTGGTAAATCCATCCCATCATCCCCTGTGACATCATCCTAATTCCACTTAATAATGGGAAATGGATGTAAATGACACAAAAACAATAGGTTCCCAACTTTTACCTAATTATAGGTGGAGAATAGTGTCAATTAACCCATTATATGCTTATTTGTCCCTAAAAATTAGTAATTTTAGAGAATTTCATGATATTTCATGTTCAATCTTGGATTCAATACCCACTACGCATCATGAAATTACCACATATATTCCTCATTCATGCTATGTGAACTAATAAATAATATTTAATTGAATAATATTATCATAATTTATGGTCTAATCTGAAAGTGGTTCCCCAACACATATGTTTTCCCACAATGATCTGCACTCTTTGACTAAAAATTTATATATATTTATCATGTTGAGTAGAAAAAGATCAATGTAAAAGTAAATATGATCCTATAAATCCAAATATTCATCAAAATATAAATGAGTCTGTTAAAAAATACCAAATACTTTCTACTCACTACAAGACTCCTACACAACTCGAATCTATGTGATCCATCTCAAATCATTAGCCACAACGTTGAATTTTTTTGGGGTATATGACAACTAAAAGATAAATTACAAAATATATTCAACCCACATATACTAATAAATATTTAAATCATGTTTTAATAAAATGTGTTTTTTCATCTTGTGGTCATTGTATACCATGAACCATTCACCCAATGGGTAATTCCTCGAACATTTCATGGCATGTACCACAAATACCAACTTAATGTCAAGTGTTAGATAGAAACTAATGTTTCCTCAACTACCAAAAAAAAAAATAACAACATGACTATCCATAATAAATACTACTCCTAGACCAACCCTAGAGATATCTAAATACAGTGTATACTCCTTACATTGTTTTAGTAAGATAAATATCATTATTGAGGTAAAACTTACTCTCAACTATTGAAACATATCCTTATAATCACTAAACCACATGAAATTCACCCCATTTTGGTTATATTCATCATTTATGCTTCCAAGAAAGAGATGTCCTAAATGAACCTCCAATTATACCAAGCCAAACTTATAAATCTATATATCTAAAATAATTCATGGAAAAATACAATGAAAAAAAAGATCCAACCATCTCAGGGTCTACTAATTCTATATCATCATATATAATATTCCATATGAAGTGTTCTCTAGTTATCACACATTGATATATTTGAATACAATTAGTTCTCCCCTAGGATTTCCAAAATAATATCTAGGTGTAACACATTTACCTATAATGACATTGAATAAAAAGTATACCATGAATGGAAATGAAAACAAAATTATCCCAAAATGGCTGAAAAAATTTATTCATCAAGTCTATAAAAACCACATGTGCATTCATCATGATGAACAACAACACTAAGTACTCATACATACCATAGTTTGTACTAAAATAATTAACAT
Source organism: Viscum album (assembly GCA_963277665.1). Classification (NCBI taxonomy): domain Eukaryota; kingdom Viridiplantae; phylum Streptophyta; class Magnoliopsida; order Santalales; family Viscaceae; genus Viscum; species Viscum album. The sequence goes on along the minus strand of OY728133.1, from coordinate 647,373,250 downwards.
GTATGTTTGATGAACTCAACCATAACTAGTGATAAGAAAATATCAGATAGATCTTTAAAAAATTAATGATCCTATAATATTAATAAATAAATCATATATAAATGGGAGTGGATATGGGTTCTTAAACGTAACATGGTTCAACAAATAGTAATATCCACAAAACCTCATGAACTATCAACAATCATGGAATATAGGACAATATAATCCTAGGGGAATGGACTTTGTCATATAAACCCATTTGATTCCAAGTCCTCCAAATAATCCTTAAGCTATCAAAGTTCTACTAGATCTATCCATTAAGGAAGAATAAAAATCAACTATACACCCAGTATGAGCTCCATGGTGAACTCCACTACTCGATCAGGTGTAAATCCATATAATTCATCTTGTAAAATGTATCGAAATTGATAAAAAAATCATAGGATATACATCTTATTGTTCTACACTATCATATAACACATGGTTATGCCCATGATCTAAAATTCTACCAAATTTCCAATGGGTAGGTCATGAATGACTTAGCTATAGATTCCACTCTCCCACATTAACATTGTTATTACAAATAGAATATATAAAGGATACTCAAATATGACAATAGTAAATTTTATTTCAATATCTTAATAACTAATCCACCCCATGTATCAAGTAAAACTATTCCATCTCGGTCATAAATTAATACAATAGAAACTGATAACCACCAACCATGGGAGTTATCCCATATAATAGTGAATTCCCTCATAACTATTACCCATCATCATATATATAATCATCACTCCAGATAAGGAATCTATTGATAACTCTAAAATTTAAACAAATTTAACATATATAGTGTAATGTGAATCTCTAGGATCAAATAAAATATAATTTAATAATGAAGATACAAGAATCATACCTCAAATTTTAAAAGGTCTGATATTTTGATCTATAGAAGTATGATGAACTAAATGTAGTCATATTGTACCACAACCATGAGTTCATAGATGACTCCCCTGAATTGCACTACTCTTATAGCATATATTATCTAGCATTGGGGTATCACATCTATGAAACTAATTATAATGTATAATAAATGTGAAACTTCCAAACTATCATTTTTTACTCATTTCATTCTAGAATTGTTTATATTTCTTTATGACTTATCACTACTCATCCACCGGGGATCCCTGTATATATCTAGAGGTTCTCTATACCACCACATACTAGACACTCTAGTAGTGGTTATCCACACTAAGGTCTCTTATGACCAATATTGTAACACCAAAAGAATCATATTAGGTTAGTATCCTATAATTATGAACCACCACCCTGGGTAATAATCCCATAGAAACACTAAGTGAATCCTTCATACCAACTCTTTGAAATTTCTAAAGGACCACTAGAAATATTCATAGTGGAATCTTATATCATTATACTAGGGGAATACCTCAATCTCTCATCATTTGTGAAGGCATAATTCCCAACCTCAAAGATAGTATTCAGGAAGATCACATTAACCTAATAATTAATTTCATATCTGAGACCATATTAAAAGAACTTAACTCCATCCTCCTCATCCCCTAATACGATCATGTAATAATGTTCAAATTCTATAAAAAGAGTAATTTAATCTATCATGGATATCCCCCCTTTCTCAAGGTTCATTAATTCCATAACATTTTCTATCCACGAGGTTTCAGGGAATAAATAGTCAAAAAATGGTATGGATTTCTTTCCCTTCCATCCCCACTGGTTGGTCATCATATTCCATGATAACCCACCAATTATTTACCAATCCCTAAAATATATAATATTTAATCATTACTCTACTCTCTAGGGGAGTATCAAGGTGATAAAAATGGTATATATTGATCCACCCAAAACCCTGCTTCTTAGGGAACACCATCCTGTAAAAAGATTAGTTGGTGTTGAAACTAAAAGTTTCTAGTATGGTTAAACATTGATTACATTGAAAATAAAGGATCTCCCTCCATCGACTACATATCTTACAATAAGATAACATATATTTGGTCAAATATTTTATCACTCGGATCCATTAGAGGCTTATGACCAACAAAAGGAGAATTGTTATCCTTCCCACCCTTCTAGTTCCCCAATGGAATTCATTATGGAGGAATCAATCTATAGTGACAAACAAACTCCTTAAACTATATAATATGACAAATATAAAGGGACACATTTAAGGATGTACCTTCTAGGTATAACCTCACATTATTCCACATTTCACATCATAAAGGGTCATATCATGGGTTCCCACACTAACCCCATTAATCCTAAAAAATAGTATCACCATATAACTCATAGAATCCATAAATATCCATTCTATTATATGTTTTTATATTAAAATATAATGTTTATAATTGAGGGCTATTTAAATAAAATTTCAATTTATATTTTATAGAGGAAAAAAAATTATGTTTTCATTATAATTTTATTTATCTAACACCACCATATAATTATATTTAATGAATCATATTTTAATCCCTAAACATATCAATTACCAGTTAAGTAAGATGCCACCCACAATTTTTTTTAGAAAACCATATAATGTATTATTGACACATTAAGTATCCACAACTTATTTCATGTCCAATTAATAATAAAAATAAATAAACCAAAAATATATAGTCCCCATGTGCCTATCGTAATGCATATCTAGATACACTCCAACCATACCAACACCTATGTAAAATCCCATAATCAATAAATCTCAAATATCAAGTGAATCACTAAATATGAAAATAAGTTAATCTAAATTCAAAATGCATACCAATTGTCCTTTCAATGTAAGGATGACTATTCCTCTTACAGGGGTTCAATAATCTAAGTAAAAAAGATTTGTAACATATTCTGACTACATCTCATCACCTATCCAAATTTACCAAACAATAATGAGATGAAAATAACTCTCTAATAATAAATTGTAAATATTTAACATCCTCGATATTTGAACTTTTTCATATGACCCCTTGGGAGTCCTATAATACTATAGTTTCCTTCCTAGAATACTATAAGATATTACCCACTCGGGTCACTTATCATACTTATGATTATCCCCAAAATCCAAAGTCGTATTTTTCCTCACTCACACACACCCTAGGAAACTATCAATGATGTGAATCATTTGGAAACAACTCTTGGTAAAGCATGCGTAACTATCAAGTTTTAATTTGGTAGGTTCTTGAAAAGACACATTTACATTTATATCATGGGTAGTAACAATGATTCTTCTTTTTATATCTTTCCCAGAGGTGATAAAATTATTACATGAAATGAAAATAAAATTTTATGAAATATTTTACTCTATATATTCCACTGCACATATGTCTTGGACTTCCCGATAGGTAATCCTTCAAAATTGTACCCATGAAAATTCAAAACGGAAGCCTATGATTTCTGTAAATTCAATACAAAGGCACTCAAAATTATTGTGCTTTATAAAATACCATTGTTTAAAATTATACATTATTTTCATTTAATATATTCTCACATCATTTATCACTCCATGTATAAAAAAAACATAACATTGTTAAATTTTCTCTCATGAAACAAATGTATATATTCAATAAATATTTTCTCATACAAAAAATTGTAATGGGAAGCATAGGCTTGATATCCTCATAAATATCCAACCAATTGATTTAATGAATTATTTAAATCGTGAGTTTTCAAGAATGTTCAGGGGATATGGTATGGGATATTTTAGATACTAAAAATATTTGTGAAAAAATATGGAGTTCTGTTTCTTTTGGGAAAAAATGTAATGATTTTGATTACAATCATGTATGGTCTTATCATCAATCCCCATGTAAATTTATAAAATCCACAAATTTTTAAATTATTTAATAAATGTACTCACCTTAAACATTTCAGTATAATAAAATATTCACACATATATATATATTTATAGATTTTCTTTTGTTTTCTCTATTTTCAAATGAAAACAAAATTTATTTTTTAAGGAAAGGAGAATTTCCTTCAGTTTTAAACCACTGTGTGGCTTCTTATTCTTTATATGAAATGATAATATTTCCTTTTTATATTATCATTTTTTATTAGAACATTTATATTTACATCATTCCTTTTTACATTTAATCCAAAAATACTGTCTTAAAAAACTCTTTTAGTATTAATTTTAAACAAACTTTTAGAAATTTATTTCCCTCCCAAAATATCTATAAATTATATATCACATCATAAGACAACACTCCCCTATACATAAGTCTCTATAGATCATGAAATTTCACATAACTAATAGGCTGGATAGGGAATCCCAGCTTGTAATGTGGCTTAACAAATGGTTTTTTCATTGCAAATAAGGGTTCACCAACATAATATTGTAAAGGTATGATAGTGATATAATTTCTCTTAATTATTAGTCTATAAAATCAATGAATTTATGAAATCATTTCAACCCAATTTCCTTGTGATCTATGTTTTTATAGAATAAAATCTCATTATTGTTAAAAAAACCATATAGATCATTTAAAAAATTGTGGTGAAATTCATGAATATGTTATGAAGGATAAAAATTCTATAAAGAAGGTCATTTTAAATATTGGTTAGTGATTTGAGTAATGGGGTTTAAAATTTATTATCCTCATCATGAAATTTCTAAAGGTTTAAAATTGAAAAAAGGGCAATCTAGTATTGATTCATATTTATTTTCATAGGTTAAATAAGTTTAATCATTGATATTTTTTTTCAAAAATTACAAGGGAAATAATTTTTAGTTCCCATGATTTAAAAAAGAAAAACCAAATATTATAAAAAATAACACATAATTCCAAATTGAAAAAAAAAATAAAAAAAATAAAATCCTAAAATATGAACCCCTCATATTTTAATGAATTCCCTCATTGTAAATTTGTCCATATGGGATGTGATAATTATGAATTATCAAAATAAAAAACAAGTAGAGTGGAAAGATATAACATGATTTATTGAGTAGCATTTACATTTAGTCATCCTTTTTAAATATTTAATGTGAATACCTACATAAAAAGTATAAAAAGTACATAAAAAATATTTAAACGAAAACAAATAAATATTAGAAGATAATGGAAAATATGCATCATTTTATCCCCATTGTTTATGATTTTTTATAGAGTTGTTCATGGATGTACAATAATAATAGGGAATCTGTAGTCTGATGGTTAATACCGCTTTATAATTGTAGATAACTAAATGTTATTAGATCCATTTTTTATCTATATAAATTTTTAGATTCTCCCATGAATATATTTATAAAGGTCCCCTTAAATGATTTTTTTGTTCTTATGAAGTAGTATAGGATGGTACAAAATATAAGGGCACATTTTCATCACTTGGTCATAAAAAATAAATTACACTATTCATTGAAAATTTAACCAAGATGTGGAATATCTATAGATTTATCTTGTAAAATTATTTCTTCTTTGAAAAATAACACGGTACCATCATCCTCTTGTAGGCCAATTCTCATCTCAATAGATCATTACCTTTACATTTTGAAATTTTCTATTATTTCTTCTAGTTCAACTATATCCTCTACCAATGATACTAAATCTACAATATTCATAAAATGGATTTTATTTTGAAAATCAGATTTAAAAAAATTAAAAATATTATATTGTTTTAAAAATTTACCTCCCTCATATGTTTTATCTTTATGATCATTCTATTAAAGAGAAACTCTAAATAAATAATTATTTATTTGATTGGGTAGAAGAAATTCCAAGATTTCATTAAATAACATCGACTAAAAAACAATATCATTTTTAGTCCAAAAATAGTTCAATGACATATATTTATTATAATGAAATTTTCATGGATCATATGAAAATTATATTTCTAGAAAACACTACTAATAATTTATAAATTTATCTGATCGACAATGCTCAAATAAATATAAATGTAAGTGCAAATATTCCCCATTGATTGAGAAATGGAAAAATAATTATCGTGTTCATCTTCTAATAAAACCTCAAAAGGATATTTAATATAAAAGTTAACGGTATTATATTTTTATTTTTAATTCTTTTTTGAGTATCAAATTCTCTAAAAAATGTAAAAAAATGTTTCATTTTCTTACAAACATGCTGAAAAATATAATTTTTTCTTTCATTATCATATCTAAAGGATTTTCATTGATAAACACATGTAATTATTTATGAATAGGCCAATCATAATAGAAAATATTTTTAAAAACCATTTTTTTGAAATAAAAAATTTGTCATTAAATTCCTCATGATAAAAAAACACATTTAAATATAAAAATAAAAACTAAATGGAAATGATTCTAATCTATGTTAGGGGTTTAGTTTCATTAGCCTTTATTAATAATAGTACCCTAAAAAATATTTATCAACACTACGCAATTTTTCCTCAAGAAGAGTTTGGAGGAAATGTTAGTAATACAATAAAATCTGATAATTTTTTATTTCTGGTTAGTAAGTTTTGGGATTTTAAAATGGATGAAAAGAAGTTCAATCAGAAGTTAAATAGGGTATAAAATAGATATTAATATTATGTAAAAAATGATTGGATATAGAATAGAAATATGATTTGATTTAGCAGCTATTGAAGAATTTCAATCCGGAAGCACTCTCCCTTATACTAGACAACAAATATCATAAAATAGAATTACATGGCTAACATTCAATTAATTACAAACTAAAACTAAATCTTACAATAATCTATATTGATAAACCTCAAATATGGGTGTTTATACTCTTAAAAAAGTGACTCAAATGATTGAAGATCTTTATGTAATCAAATTAGATTGAAATCACCATGCACATAGGAAATAACATTCCAAAGAATCATAAATAATTAAAAATACAAAAGTTCACTAATAATTTCATAAATTATCTTTAATAGTTTGAATAAGTTTAAATCAGTGTATAAAAATAACATATTTAAACCATAAAACAAATTTTAGAATAATAAAAAATGTTTTAAAATAAAAACTATAAAACTCAAAAGATAATAACATCCTCAGATCTCCACTATCCTCATCCAATCAAGAGTTTATACTAACTAGGATTGATTACATAATGTGTAATCATATTCTTAATCTAGTACCCTCATACATAAGACACTCTCTCTTCCTCTCAAACCTTTTTAATAGCGGTGGGGATACATTATTATAATGAAAACTTCTGATAGTTCTGTCCATTTATATATGTTAAGTTTGAACTAATTCTCAAACCCCAAGTTTGATGAATATGGAGAGGTTTCATTCTTTAATGATTTTTAATAATTTCTTATTAATCCCCAAAATAAATTTTTTATCCATATAGAATGTGTATAAGATGATATATTTTAAATACAATTATAAAATTCTACGACTGAAGAGAAAATTATATTTCCTCTACATTCACAAGACCATAAACAACATTAATGACCAATTTTTTCAATTAAATTTATCTTAATTGTTATCCACTAAGTCCACATTCATTTGAAACATGAATCAATAAACAAGTGGTTGTGTATCCAAAGTTATTCCTTATTCAATAAAGGGTTTTCAATTCTATATACAAAAAATTTGGGCAATTTTCATGATTTATAAGGGTCTATATAGTATGATTCCAGTCTTGGTCTGGTCGAGAGAAATGATTCACAATATCCATATCAACATAAAATAATAATAATAAGAAAATATGTATGGTATTTTAAAATTTTGTGGTAGAAATATAAAAGTTATAAAAACATAGAAAACACTAAAATTTTGTTATTTTCAAAATAATTTTGACAAAATCTATAAAATCCAAAACTGAGTTAATTTCATTAATTTTTTTTGTGGTTTATTACTTGAAATACAAAGAAAATATATTGATATTTTATATAAATTATTAAACACATATGTTATGGTCTCCTGGACATGTAAGACCATTATTTTCACTAATTAAACTGTATGGTACTCAATATTATCATTACCAATCAATAAACATTATTTAAAATTTTATAGTTGGTTTATTAAATTTATTGAGACAAAATTATTAGATAAGGACATAAAATAATTACCTCACAAAAGTTCCCTATCATCATTGAAATATACGTTATAAATAAAGTGTTTTTCGTATAAACAATTTAAATTTCAAGGGTAACCACAAGCATTATCAGTTCCTAAATATCCCAAAAATAATTTCAAAGACTTATGTTAATCAAAATAGCATGTTAGGTATGTTTAGAGGCTATGGTATTGTTTGTGTTTTAGGTCAAATATATTTGAGGTAGAATAAGTAGGTTTTTCTCTTTTTGAATATTTTTTTGATTTTTTTGACACTCAACTATGGTCTTATTCTCAATCCATTTGGTAATATATTAGCTCTAAACACCTTGAAAATATTAAAGGATACTACAAACTTAAAAAATTTTAGTAGTAAAAAATGGTTCACCCACCATTTTTCCTTAATTTTATTTGGTTTATGATATTTTATACCTGTATATAAAATATTGTTGAAGATTGTGAGGACATATTTCAATTTCCAAAAATTATGTGACTTACCGTCCCTTATTTAAAAAGATAATGTTTATTTTTTAGCCTCTAATTTTTTTTAACCTTTTAGTATAACATTGTTCTCAATGGAATTAATTTTAAATTTTTATTTTTAGAATTATATTATTAAATAACTCTCATAGTATCTCATTTAAGAAGAAATAAGCAATTCCCCCACCAATTATTTTAATATGATGAATCACACCACAAAAAAATAATCCCCCAAACATGTAAATATTTGTCTTTGAACAATACATAATCATGAGTTTTATGTCAAGAATCCACCTTATTGAATCTCATGGTTTACATTTGCTTATCGTTTTAGAGAATTAGGCCATACCAATATATAGAAAACCAATATATTTCAATGTGGACACTTCTATTTAGTATCCATTTTTCCTATAATATATAATTTTTAAATAAAACATGATATATTTTCATGTCAAATACTCAAATATTTCAACTTGACTTATTAATTTCCCTTACTCATTCTTAAACATTATGAAAAAATTTAAAACATGGTATGTGTATAAAATATTTGTAAGGGACATAAAAATCAAGAATGAAAGGAAATCATTTTTCCATGACTACTTTTAAAAAATATAATTTTCAAAACTAAAATTAGGTCTCATAATAAAAAATTGTTTACCAAAGAAATCAAATTATCTGTCTAACTATATTGAAAAGAACATTCATATGAAATCTAAATGGAAAAATAGGACTTATAGAGGTTTATTAGTAGTCATGAAAGACTCAAAAAAACCCTTTTCACAACTTTATAATCATCACACTTAAATAGTACCATATACATTATTTAACATAATATATTTTTCATAACATTATAAATCATAGTTTTTTCCTAAAACCCAAAGAATTAAAATATAATAAATGTATAAAACATATGGATTCATTTTAATATCACTACTTGATATGGATTAGTCTTCAAATTTACACTTGGTATAACCATCACAATTACACATGGAGTAACCATCATAATTACACTTGAAATAACCCTCACAATTATACTTGGTGTAATAATAATATTTACACTTGAAATAAAAGTCATGGATATACATTGAATAACCTACTATTATCTTCCAAACATAAATCTTACCCAATTCATTGGAGATCTATACTGGGGATCACCCTTTGTATAATCTATATTGAGCTCAATTATTTTTCATGATCTATAATGGGGTTGAACCCATCATATAAACTACATCAGGCTTACCCATTTATCATTTATAATTCTTAAGTACCATATCATGAATTAAAAAATTTAGGTTTACACAGTTTTAGCATAAAACGATTGAAAAAATATTTTAATCCTATACGCAAAATAATTTTTGATATCAAAATACGTTATTTTTTTAAAACCCATCTTCAATACCATAATACCCAAAAAATTAAGGAGTTTTTTCTTTGAAGAAATCATGATAGCTCGTAATAGAATAAAAAAAATCAAATATTGGTTATTATAGTAGGAAAATTCATTTCCATTATATTCATTAAAATTGAACATTCCTTTTGTATTTTTTTTCAAAGCATTATGTAATATTTCTTATATATTTTTTAAAAACATTTTTTATAAGACACATAAAAAGACTCCAGTTAATAACATTTGGAAGGAATTTAAAAAACATAAAACACCATTCATAAATTTTATATTTCCATCTAAATACATTAATAAAATAATTTTATGAAATATGGTCATAGAAGAAAAATGGCTGAAAGGGAAACATAAAAAGAGGATTTTTGAATGATAATACCTTATATTGTGCCCAAATCATCATGTTCATTCCTTATATTATAGAATATGAAACATATGATAATTATTTAATTTATTGGGATCATTTTTTAAATTTATTATCACTTTTATTTCACTTATTTCCATGTTACATTCAATTTCATGATTATTTAAGTTCCTATCAGAAGTTTTGATGATATTCAGATCATATGTCCAAAATGATTTTGGTAGGTAGAATATAGTCAAATATGTCATTACTCTATAATATACACAATAATAATCATGAAATAATTTTTATTTTTATATCAATTATACTTTCAAAACCTACTATGAATAATGTTTATGTGAAATGAGCTACGTTACAATCAGGGAGACGATAGGCCATATGTACTCATGAGCAACATTTCTATTTTTCAAAAATCATTATGGAAAGAAGGTAAGTATTATTTTATCTTTTAAAAACTATATTTATATAATTAATAATAAATTATTTAATTTATTATACTTATATATATTATCAATGATATTTGGGTTTGAAAAATGAATTACATCGCTTTGTAGGGGTGGTGGTCCACACGTATTCTTGAACAATGATATAATTTTTGGTGATTGAAAAGGTTGAAGAATCAGTGTTATATTATCATTGAAGACTGATAAATATGTTATGAATAATATATATAGATATATACACATTATATTAATAATTATAACCATCCATAAGGGGTGGTGATTGAAAAAAATTATATCGGTCTACGAGGTGATAGTCCTCTAGGAAAATTAATGATAGATTCCTTTCCTATATAATGGAGGCTGAAGATTGATATAGGTTAACCCATAAAAATAATGACAAATAAGTATATTGAGAATATTTATGATATTAATAAATAATTTTGGAATAATATTAAATGGAGTTTTAAGAAGAAACCAAATGAGTTTTTTTGGTTAAAGACAATACCTATTCTTCGGACAATCTTATTTTCTATACACATCAAGACTTATATGGTTGGTATTTTATCCAAAATATGTATTTAAAGAAATATATAGGGATGAGAGTAATATTTTTATATATATATTTTCTGAACCAAATTGTTCTAGATTTATGAGGAAATAAGAAGAAGAGGTTCCCTTTTATAAGGGAGGGGAGGGAAACTCTTGTAATTTCTTAACATATTAAAATAATATAAATAAATTTTCATGTTAAAATGTCTCAAAATTGATAATATTTGAATATATGATTATTATCAGTACAAATAATCTAATCCAATAAAATTTTTATAAGTTTAGATTTTTTTTTACACTTACCTTTTTATTTTAACCCACTTTCATCCTTTTTGACATTTACCACGATAATGATATTTCTATTATTTAGGGGCCAATATAGTAACTATAAAATGAAAATTGGACCTTAAATAGATCATGGTTTATATTTTAAACCTCAACCCAGAAACTAATATCAAGATATTGTTATAATTAATTTTAAATAATATATTGAAATATTATTTTTTATAAAATATCATTAATGTCAATTTTGGAACCATTTCTTTAACTTGAAAATTAAAACTACAAGACAATAATCGAACATGAATATAATGAATTAAAAACTCCCTAATATTTCATTTTTATCAAAACAATTATTTAGCACGAATATTAATTAAAACTATATTACATTTCTCTTTTTATAATTTATTAATTTTATTTTTCTATTAATTGAATAATTACTATGTCATCATTAAATTAAGTTAATTTATTCTTCAAAAAAAATTATTAATAAAATAAAATGATAAAATAACTCATTTATCTTTCAAATGAATATTTATAATATAACATATCCTCTATTTATCCCTATGTCAAAAATAATATTATTATTAAAAACAAAACTATGACATTTTTGGATTTTAGATTATTATGGATGATTTCTAACAATTAAATAAAATATGGAAAATGTTAGGGTCATTTTTTAGTCCGAATCATATCATTGTTTTACATTAATTAGTCAATTTACCCATGACTGTGGTAATGAAGATTACTGAGGTTACTACTCATAATTTCCAATAATAAAATTGACATATTTACTAAAGTTTGAACCCCTTTTCAAATTATATAATTAATTTTTAATAATTACATTCATATAAGTTATATAATTTAATATAAAATTTAACCAATAAAATTTTAGGAAAAATAGTATTTAAACAAAAAGGCCTTTTTTAGTACAAAAATGTTTTAATACTAAATTCATGTATAAAATTTACTCTAATGACTATAATATGATAATATTTAATAAAAAAAACTATTTAAAATTTAAAAAAAATAAAAAATAGATTTTTACTTTGAAAATTACTTCAATGAATATACAATTTTCAATAAAAATCTTATTCATTGAAAAATATAATTTTTCATATTTGTTTTGTAATTTAACAGTTGGCTCATTTTGATAATTTTAATTTAAAAATTTTATATTTTTTATATAATAAAATTTAGAAATTTTCTATAAATTAATCATATTATTTTCCCATAAAAATATATAAAATCCATTTTTTAAGAAAATATATTATTCATGAATAAAATGGAATTATAAAAATACTATGATTATTTACTAACAATTAATCTATATTATGACAAACCACATTTTAGTCGACATTATTTCATGATTTATTTCCAAAAGGAACCCATAAAACAATACCAAAATTTCACGAATCCTAGTTCCTTTGAGAGATTTAGTATGTAACATATCAACATCACACATGAATATAAAAACATTATTGAAAACATCCTTCACATGCTATAATATTTCATTGAACTTTTAAAATAATATGTGATAACCTGGGAAAATACACAAGAAATGGGTGAGTTATAAGTCTTAGTAAGGGAGTAAACAAATCATGACATGAAGAAAGTATTTTATATAAGTCAATAGTCATTTAAATGGAACATACAAGGGGTGATTATAATTAACATGAATATGAAAGCATGCTATATGATGATAACATAATGGCTACATAGGAATGTGGAAATAACTTAAAATATGACATCATAAACATAATTCAAGGATAAAATACAAGAAAAAAAAACACATAACTCTTAGGAAAACCTCCATTTCACCACACACGTAATATCATTAGATTAAAACACTACATATTGCGTTAGAGGGATATATAATTTCAGACCCACCCTTCACATTGATATCAGGTACATGCATTAGTGTGTCGCATTGATCATAAAACATATGATCATATTTCATACAATTTAATATGATAATTAAGAAGTTTGCGATTCATAATTGTATGTCCCCAATAATTTATTGATAGGTACATATTTATTAATACCCATGAGTGGAAATGGGGATGAGTATTTATAAAACCAAACTCTGGCATAGAAAATTGCAGGATATGTATAGCAGCACATTGAGGGTACTCAATGATTCATGGTTGAGAATAATTGGGGTAAAATGGTTCTCTCATAATTTTTTCATCATGAGGGTATTAATATGGATATGTAAGAACATAATAATACATTAATAATTGGAAATTAGAACATAAAATAAACATAATGTGCTTAAATAAAGAGAAGAAGGATATGATCTTTTACGATGATAGAGTGATTCCAATATCTTGGGATTATCTTCTTGAAATATTGGGACACCTTGGGAGAGATTTATAGAGGTATGGTAAGATTAGTTTCAGGATACAAGGTTTTTGATAGAATAGAAATGGGATCTTGGGTGGGTTAATATAGGAAAAGAGAGGGGAGTTATTTATTAATTTCCAAATGTATGGTTTTGAGTCTATATAATAAATAATTCCAAATCATAGAACCTGCCTTAGTTTTTTTAATGTATTATGGAAACATTAAGTGGTTTAATTATTTTAAATTTTAAGGCCCTATATCATTATAATATTATCCTTGGTTTTGTGGAAGTGATTTATCTTCATAAAGAATTGATTTTAAAACCTTCATATATTATATATGTAGTGGTGGATTCATAAAGTGTTTATAAAATTAATTAAATACCATCAAAAGAAAAAATATTTTAAAGGTTAAATATATAGTAGGTCATGTATAAACTTCACGACATATATTACAACACTTTTGGTTATTATGATGTCATAATACACACTGTATATTTATACCATATTTAATTTTGACCCAAAAAATATATTATCTCGGAAAATTATGAAATAATAATGGTTAGAAAATTTCAACACTAGAATTTCAAAAATAATATTTCTCCCACAATTTTATCTACTTATAAAATTTACACTTTTTAATCAAAAATACACATTTATTAAAAAATACAGATTTTTTTGTCAAAAATATATTTATCAACAATATAAATATTTTTTTGACTTCATAAAATTATATTTTCATTAATATTAAATTAATTTTTTAATTTTAATATTTTATTCAAATATAAATTATTTCAAAAAACCTTGAATTCATTTAAATAGAGCATCTTGATCAAAACTATACATTTCCAAAAAAAATCAATTTGATACTCATCATATTAATATAATATTTTTATCAAAATATTTATCTAGTAATTAAATAATAATATTAAAATATAAATATAAATATTATTTTATAAAAATATATACAAATTGACATTTAGGGTCATGATATAGAAACCTTTTTTACATTAGAAAAATCATTAAGGGTAAGGTGTGCGATCGTGATATTTTCAAGGTATGGTTCGATGAATATGGATTGGGTAATGATCGTGATGAGTTTGAAATTATCCCATAAATATTTTTTCTCGAGATTCATTTATTGAATCTTTCATGGGATTGATCAAGGGTGAAACCCTATGTCTTTATCTCCCTCAAAATATTTAATAAAGGGATTTATTTTGTACAATCATACTGGTCAAGACCATCGCTTCTTTTATCTGTATCAATTGAACTTTATCATAACCCTTTATATATACTAGTTATATAATAAATTTTCAATGGCTATATTATCAATGGTTATGACTCTTAATATAATTTCAAATCTTAAAGTATATAATTTTCAAAAATAAATAAACTAGTTCATGTGTTTTCTATTACAATATTACTTAATAACTAATTTATTTATTCAAAAATAAAATTTCACTTATAAATGTTTGGAATATTACATTATTACTCCCTTCATAAATTTCACTTTTGAAATTTTCATTTCTTATTCTAAAATATATAATGGTACTTCTATTTCATTGTCTATTTCGGTTCCCTAGATACATCCTCAAACTGGTGGTTCCACCACAACATTTTGACCATGTTAGTTTTCTTATTTCATAAAACATTGTATCTATTTTATAAGATATTCATCTACTACTACTCATATGAGAGATCATTCTATAATGGTACCACCATTGGATCTTGTACATGTCATTTATATGGTATATTATTCCATAAGAAGGTTACATGGAACACATCATGTTCTTGAGATAGGTTTGGTGGGAGTACTAGTCGATATGAAACTTATTTTATGTGATCAAGGATCATAAATGGGTCAATGTTTCTTGGACTAAGTTTTATATTAATCCAAAACCTCATAACTTTCTTATGTGTTGATATACAAAGAGGAATATTATCATCAAACTCAAACTCTAGGTGTCATTTCTGATTGTCTTCATAGATTTTTTTTCATCTTTATACAAATTTCGAATGACTCATAATGTGGTAAACCTTGTATATTTTTTTTGTATAAGAATATGTCCCATAAGAATTTACTTCCAAACATCATCATAACATGTTGGAGTCTGAAACATCTTCCCATATAGAGCATTATGAGTAGTTATTTTAATGATAGTATGATTTTTTTTGTTATATGAGAAATACAAGAAAAAAGGTGTGGTTCAATAAATACTTGGAAATATTTTGAATTTGATATCTGCATATCCTCTAGAGTTTGAATGCATCTTTTTGACTAACCACACTTTTGTGGGTGATAAGTGGTTATGAACTCAGTTATGTATCCAACACTTACTGAAGGCTTCTCCAAAATCTCTAGGTAAACCCTAGATCTTAATCAGATACAATAGAGAGTGTAACTAGATGTAGTATTACAAATTACATTATGTATATCATAATGATTTGGTCAATGGATACATATTCCTTGATATATATAAAATCTAATGGATCTGTAAGGTGATCAACTACCACCAAATGAAATTTTTTCCCTTTGATATCCTAGGTATTCTTATGAAGAAATCTATTGTTATGTTTTTTCATTTCTATATTGGTATAGTAAATTTATGCATCATACACTTAGACTTATAACTTTTAACATTGACATTTAGGAATACCATGCATCAATAAATAAAATTTTCAATCTCCCTCTTCATGTTATCCCACCTGATTTTTTTTCTTTATATATCTATACATTTTGGTGATTAGAGGATGAGTAGAGACAAATGAGCTATTAATATCATCCAAATGTTACCTCTTCAATTAGATTTTTGATGGAAAAATATCTATGTTCCAAACCATATAACTCCATCTTTATTAATGCTGAACTTCAGAATATTCCCTGGCCTTATCCATAGCACCTCCTCATCCTTATGGTCCTCCATAATCCTCTCAAAAATAGAAGGATGAGAATTTGTTTGAGAAATTTAGGATGGATATCATTTTATTATTCCCATATCCATTCTTTACATATAAAAAATATTGGATCCCTTTTAATATTCATCATGGATAGAGTTTTGGTATCCTTTCCACTCAAAGCATTTTCTTTCCCTGAATGGAAATGGACTGAAGAATCATAATATTTGATGATCTCTAACCACTAATATTGGAACATACTAATACACAAATTTTTGAATATGTATACGTTGAGTTTTTATGATTCATATATATGAAAGACTTCTCCCCATAAAGATAATGCCAAAAAAATCATTAATTCAATGATCACAACATCCAATTCTAGATATTGAGTTTCGTAGTTCTACTCATGGATACTAATATGGTTGGAGACATTTTAATTTACATATTCAGTTTTGAATAGTAAAAAACCTAAGAAGTTTTTGGATGTATCTCTATAGATCACAAATCCATCCCCACTTGATGGAAATTTTAACACATGTATAGTGATAAGACTCTTATTCCGCTCATCAAAACATTACTAAAAATCATAACTCAAGATAATCATTACTCAATTCTGAGTTAGCTTGGTTAGGGGTCTTGAAAATGATAACAGGTTTATGAATTATCAGTTATTGTACCCAACTAATCCATGGAAACTACGGATTTACGTCTCATAGGTTAGTAATTTCAATCCTTTAATTTCCAATGTTTTTTGAACGGTCCACAAATTCCCCTTTTTTGGTGATAAAATGTCTCAACAATGATACTTTCTCTAACCATAATTATTATTTACTATAATTTTTATAAATCTTTTCTTTCCACAAGGTCGTAAGTACAATATTCAAATTCTCCTCATGTTCCTCCTTTATTTTGTATTAACTAAGAATATCATCTTTAAATACTAATTTTTTTCAAGGTAATCACTAATGATTCTATTCATAATATCAACATTACAAGTGAATTAATGGGTATAAATGGAATCACCATGAAATCATTGTTCTCATAACTTGTAATAAATGAACCATTAAGAATATATTCATAATTTACCTTTACATGATAATATCTCAAAAAATGTTATAGCTTATAGAAATACTAGGATCTGCGTAATTTATCTAACAAGTCATCAATCCATGGAAGATGATACTTGTTAATTATCATGATCTTATTGAGCTCATAATATTCAATGTCGATGAACATTAACATATCCTTGTTCTTACAAAAAAAGGCTTGTTCTGTCTATAGTGATTCACTTTGGTGTATAATCCCTTTATACAGAATCTTTTATAGTTCTTCATCGCTTCTGGTTCAAACAAATCTATTATATATGGTGACTTGAATATTGGTAAAGCTCTCAATATAATACCATTTTAGAATTAAACCTATAGGCTAATAGGAAGTCGATTTCATTCAATGAGGAATATATTATCTCACAATGGTCATGGCATCAAGGTTGGTATTTTCTTACTTCTCAATCATTGTATCAAGACACACATTCTCATAATGAAATAATATATATGCTTGGGATGATAATAACAATATAGATCTATCCAACTTCTTACCACTATATAGAATCATTGTGTTATTCGTGGTATAGAGGGTTAATTCCTTCTCTTGGAAATTTGTACTGGATCTATAAAAGGAAATCCAACCCATGCCTATAATATCATCATATTATACTAAGGGGGTGTCACAAGGTTCGTTGAGAATCTTAAAAAAAATTATAACATGGGGAGTTATACACAAGGGACACAATAATTTATCCTTTTGTTTTTTATCATCAATATCTCAACTTCTATGCTTCTTTGGGGTGCTTGAATAGTTATAATAAACTTGTGATATATGAATCATTGAACCATAGTCACATAAGAAATTTTCTATCCATGAACGAACAATAAGCCTATCTTCACTATTTGATTCTGGTTTTAATCATTTCCATCATCATAAGTCAACTTAGGGATGATTTTTATTATATTAAAGACATAAAATAAAAAACATGACATTAACTTTTATGAAAAAATAAAATAAAATTATAGTGAAAACTAGAAATATATTGTTCTCTCAAGAAATTAGGTGAATGTAACAAATATTTCAAGAAGGTTCAAAATTCCCTCAGGAAGATGATATAAAATATTAGACAATGAGTTGAGGCATGAGAAACAAAATTCTACAACCTTTTCATAAAATTACCATAGTTTTAAAAATAAAAAAATAACTTCAATGTTTAATTAAATTTAATTGCATGGTTTAAATCATTTCATGCATTGTAAGTGGTTATAAAAATTGAATATTAATTTTTTGTTTCAAAGTGGTTTTAGAAAACACAATTTTTTTAAAAAATATAATCTTTAGAATAAAAAATGACATTATAACAAGAAAAGTATATTCATCCCCCTCAAGATTATTTATTTCAATGTCCTCATCATACATTTGTACATATAAGAAGTGAAAAACAAGAATTATAGAATAACATTAAAATTAGAAACGAATGAAACAACTTGTTTTATTGAATAAAAAACCCTTAAAATAGACATAAAATAGCTACAACATAGAATCCTAAAAAATTATTTTGATAAAAATGTTGAAGAATTAAAAATAAATCAAATAATAGTGAATGGTAAAGAGTCTTGGGTTAAACTCATAAGGGGGTTCTATTTTTAGAATGATCTAAAGTGGGAAAGTGATTATAGGTCATCCCCAATCTGACAGTGCATCTATATTCTTGATCATGATCATCCAAATGTTCTTAGTTATATTATATTTTATATTTTTCATTTTTAGGATATATTAAAGATAGATTTATTTTTGTTCCCTTTCATAATATTTTAGGTCATTTTATGTAGTAAAAAATGGAATAAAATAAAAGGGAACCTTGAAATCACATGGACATAAAAATTAGAATGCACTTAGTTTTATATGTTTATCTTAATATGTGGTTTATCTTTAGTTTAATCTTGTAAAATTATATCTACTTTAAAATAATGTCTAGAGGCTTCATCCTCTTATTAGAAAAATCTCAACCCTATTTGGCACTCCATTTTCTCTTGAAAATTTTCAATTTTATCTTCTTCTTACACTATGGTAATCATAAATGGTACTGAATCATATAATGGATTTTTGTACATTAATCAGATTGAAATTAATAATAATGAATACATTATTCCAAATATCAATCAGCCTTATAAGTTTTGGCATCATACATTTTCTACTCAAGAAATGATCTACAAAAGTCATATTTCAATTTTATGTTCATTGGACATTTTCTCTTTTTATGAAAACAACTTAAAAAATAAATTAATATAATATTTTAATCATAAATGTGGCCAAAAAATATATTAACTATTGAAAAACTGTAGGAGATTAGATATAATTTCCATTTCAACAAAAATAAACCTAATAATTTTTCAAATATTTTTGATCACCAAAAATTATATCATGAGGAAAAGCATGGGTAATGTGCTCCTTATATTGGAAAATGGACAATGAAAATTATATTTTATCTTCCAACTCATTGACACAATATTATTTTGTTTAAAAATGTGGTTGGGAATAATTTTCATTTTTTTTGTTTATTTTTTAGCATCTAATTCTCTCAACGATATATGAAAAATATCCATATATTTACTAACATGTAGATATAATATAGAATTTTAATTCAACAATTTATATAAAGAAAAATCATTATTAGGATCTTGTATTTTTTTATGAACAATACTAGAATATGAGTAATCACTATAAAAATACATTTAAAAATAATTATATTATTTGAAAAAGTCATTTTGATTTAAAAAAACTAAATATCTTAGGCACCCTACATGAAAATTTTAGAAATTCCTTGAAGGGGTCTAGTAATTGAATCACTTTTTAAAAATTTATTCATTTGGTAATTTGTTTTTTTGGGTTTTAAGGGGTGGAATGGGTTTCAATCATCAGGATACCATTAACAATTTTCCTAATACCTTTAAATGGTTCCCCAATCTATTTTGGCTATATACCATCTTTCCAATGGCTGAAGATCATCTGGTTTTTTAGGCCCAATGTATATTGGGGACTCTCATTGTTTGAGAAGATCAGATGTCATGCTCATCATACCATTTCAGGAGGATTTTTTGCCTACCATGGGATGCTATTATAGATATAAGATGTGTTTAGGAATCTCTTCCTAACCCTGATAAGGGACTAGTTACCCTGACAAAATGATTCATTGGTTAATCATCTCATTAATCATAGAAATGGAGTCTCATTGATGAATTGAGGTAAGTGATGTATCATTAGTGAATCCATCTATATATATCCGAGGATCATCATCCATTTTCTTAATAGTGAATAAACACTTTATGTGATGAATATGTATGATAAAATGGTTTGTAATTCACTTCCAAAAATGCATGCAGTTATGATTCCAAGTAGGGGTTGAGCCATTATGAGGTGTCCAACATATATTGGTTATTTTAGGAATCAAAACCTAAACTATTTATTAATCCCTTTCAGTTTAACATCATGCAGACAGAACAAATGTGCATGCACTGAGACATGAAATGTTTTAGGTTGGGTCTTACGGAGACGTCCGATGTAACCTGCTTTTGGAAGAAATTAAACTCATCATAGTTCAATCATGACCTTGGTATGGGACCCAAGGTATATTCCCTTATATGAGGGATTTCCATACCATTCCACTCATTGGCGCTTTCATACTGGGATAGACATGGTTAGTTGAAGTTCATGATGCCTAATGAGGTGTCCATTTTGTGTCTCTAATCCCACGTGAGTTATGCTTGGTGTGAGAGACCTGGGGGAATAGAAGACCAATTTCATGGAATATAGATATGGGACTTATGTATTCTGATAGTCCTTGGGGAGTATGGTATATATCCAGGCCTTAAGAAGGCATCCTACATATCTTGATTATGGTAGGAATCAGATTCATTGTAGTTTAGTAATCCCTTAACCTACTGATAGGATAGCATGGATGATCACACTCGGGGACATTATGACCATCTTTGAGGTTTCAGGAATGCTAAGGGATTACACCAAGATGGATCTCCCATTGATAAGGTAAATACTATATGATGCCAGTAGTTGGGGATTAGGAACTAAGGCTACCCTTGTAACCCTAGGATGTATAGTGAAATTGAGTCAATGAGTGTAACACCCTAAGCCCAAGTGATCCATGCTCATTGTGAGAAACACGGGTTAGAAATTGGTCAAATTCATTGATCTAGGTAAGGGGTTAGATACTAGTATCACCTCAGATGATCAATATTAATCTCAAACCTTGAAGTGTTGGCCTATGTATCCTACAAATGGAAGGAATAAGAGTCACTGTAGTAATATTGATTGGGAATTAAACTACGATGTTTCCATTTTATTTGGGTCTTACACACTAGAGATGGATTGGGAATTAAATCCTGGGATGCCCTTTTGACTTGGCCTTCTAATCTTGAGGGTGTCGTATGAACCAGATGACCTTTTGGACGAACATCACATTACCAGGTTGGATTGTCCTGGAATAAATCTCATTACCTATCTTGACATATATGGGGGGTGCCACAAGAGTTTGTGTGACATGGTTCGAAGGATTTTAAGTGACTTGGATAAAATCTCTATAATCCTTCATGATACTAGACTATCATGTTCATAGGTTATCACAAGAGCTTGGCCGATATGCCTAGAGGATGTCGTGATAGCCCATTAATATGCCATGATTCTCTCATGAGACTTGAGTGACATGTACATAGGATTCCACATGTCTTGAATGACACCCCTTGGGGGAAATTGCGAGTCCTAACCAATTTGTTTGGAGAATGTAACAAGATCCCATTTTATGTTATTTTCATTCGCGATACTTGTCTAAGATGACAAAATACTATTATATGAGTCACTAAATGCATTTGAAGGGCGATGCAAGGCATGGGAGACATGTCTACGGGGACTTCCATGAGACTATGGTGATATGTCCAAGGGGGTCTTATGAATTTTTCCTAACATGTACAGAAGGATTTTTATGACTATTGTTGTATGTTGAATGAGCATTATGGGATCTGGGTGATGTGTCCCAGTGCTATTGCATGTCTTTTGGAGGCTCACACGAAGCGCACATTGGTCAAAAAACATGTTTTGATTTTAGTTTTACACCTTTAGTGTTTCTTATTGCCTTTCCCATGAGTATTACTTAGTTTTATTCAACTTCGAATTATCTCAAGTCTCATGTGATCTAGTGGGCGTGTGGGATGTTATTCACATATCCCACCAGGGACCTTTCACATGATCTATGAATGATCATGAGAAGTGTCTAATTCTTGGAGAATGACTACTCTGACTTGCCACTGGTATATTACCTAATAGAAGGTTGGTCGGTCGATTTTTTATTTCCTCTATGAAATCCTCTCTAGAACTAGTGTGAGACCCCAATAATTCTTCCATACGTAGTCATGGTGAGCTCTAAGATAAAATATCCAAACCCTTTTTGAGGTTGGTGTGAGTAATTTATAGGCCTGTCCATGTTGTTTCTTCCCTGATTAATGCAGCATATCTAGCACGGATCCAAGATGGAGTTGAAAAAGGGGGATGGAAGCACACAGCTTCACGAGTATTTTCCATGGGTCATTCTGAGTGTATCACCTTATTTTCAGTGATCACGAGTCTCATCCATCAATGCCTCTTTTATCAGATTATTTCTAATTTATTAAGACTTTCTTGATCACACAACTATGTCAAAATACTTTTTATATTGTCCTATGGACATGTCTGAGGTCATTCACAAGATTTTGATGCCTTTACTAGAATAATTCCCGGGGGAAAAGTTGTATTTTCCATAAATCTTTGTGAGATCTTGTTGACTTGTAAGGAGGTCTCACAGGGCAATGTTGTGGATGTCCTAGCACGCACATGTCTTCTAGTGACCCTGAGAGATCCTGCCTCGTCCCGTTTTATCCCCTTCGTTTTATTTTACAAAGGTTAGGGATTATATGAGTTTTCATGAGTAATGTCAAGGATATTTACCCTATTTTTTATGATGTCTCACATGACCAATATGGGTTATATGGGGATGTAGGACCTTGTTGTGGAAAAATCAATCCATTTTTCATTTGTGTTAAAGGGAAAGCATAGATTTTCCATGACATTATTAAAGACTGTCGTGTTGTGATACTGAGAAGCCAAATGACTTTCATGAGATAAGGTATACATGTCTTTAAGGTATTGTGGTGTTTTTCTAGTCCTCATGGGTAAATCACATGTTTTTCATTGACCTTGCATACCTCTCGCCTCCTCCTCTATTATCCCATTTGTTTTATTTTATAATGTTTATGGATTATGTGATTTTTCATGAGGAATGTTGAGGATATCTACTTGATTTTTTGATGATACCTCATGTGACCAATATGGGTCATATGGAAGTGCATGAACATGTTGCAAAAATATCTATACATTTGTCTATAGAGCACCAAATAGAAAGTGTCGAGTCACCCAGACATAGATGACGACTTCCACGTGGTGAGACTATCAAGCCAAAGGGATTTCACAAGATGGGATGGACGTGTCACTGAGGTCCCGCTATGTCTTTCTAGTCACCATGGGTGCTTCACATGTCTTTCAGCGATCGTGAGTACCTCTGGAATCCTCCCCTTTATCTCCATTCTTTTATATATTCGTGAGGGTCTTTAAAGATTTATTGGATATCATAAAATAATTTTATTCTTACCAACAATGATATGGAGAATTATATTTATAACCAATGGGTTTTTATGCCTTTATATATTATTCGTTCTTATTCATGGAAGAAATTTGGATCATATTTCTGGAACATGCCAATGAAAAACTATGTGTTTAGGGGGCACTCATTCATTTGTCGGGAGAGCCTTTGCTAGAGCAGGAAGGTTCGTTGAAGGGGAGGTCCATGGGATTTTCCATAGGTTATATACAACAAATGGAGTACTTCCATGACCTTGAAATGGTCACATGATCACAAGTCCCTTGGAGGCTAATGAAATATGCATGTCTCATCTCCTTAACTTTTGTGGGGAAGGTAATACCCCTATTCAAGTATTGCATCCTTTGAGATTTTTTATGCTTATTTTGTGGGTTTCATCAAATTTCACCCTCTTAAATGATTTCTATTGGGACAACGACATGGTTCTGAGGAAAACTAAGGCACACCCATGATTTTTGTGGTGTCAAGAAGTAGTTATCTAAGGTGTCTCTTGTACTACCAAGCAGAATTTGTAATTATATAAAATTTCAAATATATAGGTGGTGAAAGAAAACTCATTCCATTGGCCCCCCCTTCTCCATGACACTTTTTTTTCCTATTTTTAGTACCTACATCGCAAGAATATACTGCAAACCCTAATCTCAAGCCTCATTCATGAGTCTGCGCCATAGGTCAATCCGGTCAAATATTTTCCACAGGCCTATTTCCCACTCATATGTTCATTCATTATAACTATGAATCATTATTTGGTAACTTCAAAAACATATTTTATGAGGGTTGTGGCTATCTTGAAGACATTGAGACGACCATTGGACCGATCATTTGATCATTTGCAATCAAACTGACCATGTTTTGGTCACATGGTCACGTGTCTCAAAGGTGGTCATGTAGATAACATGATTCCCTATGAGGGTTATGTGACCCACAAATCCTCTGGTGGTTAGGTGATCTGCAAACTTCTTATGTGGTTCAAAAACCCATTGTCGAGTCATGCGATTCACCTGATGCCACAGGTCTCTATCAAATTTTGATAATACATGTTTTATTCATCTAACATGTTCCACTTACTTATTTTACGATGTATTCAGGTCATCAGCAGGGTCCCTCAAAGGGCCTAATTTTTATAAATTGTAATGTTGATCCTCACTAATGTGTGTATAATTCTAATGAAAGGTATAAAGGGATTCCTCTAACCCAGGCTTTGGGACTAACCCATGTGTCATGGAATCCCTCTTTTTGAGTTTGTATTTCTAGATGGCTCCACCAAAACTCCCTTAGACTTTAATTTTTCATATTTTTGGGTTTCTGGTTCTCTCAACTATTCTCATATAATAATTATTAAGGACTTTCACATGGTTACAACTCAATAATAGGGTTTATCTTATCAGTTGTAAAACAATCCTATAAGTTGGTCATGAATTTTCCCAACAACCTATTGCTCAAATATATTCGATTATAATCAAATATTCTCAGGAAACATCCAATAGTACATATTATTAAAAATGGGATATTCATTCTGGTAGAAAATTTTGGAAAATGGGCATGGCCATTTTTTGAGGAAAAGATGTATGGAGTTTATTGAAGATCTATATAGGGTTCATATTTGCAAATCCATGTGGATATATAACTTAGTTATTTACCACCATCCTTACATTCTCTGAGAAATGATTAGTCATTTCTATCTTGGGACTAACTCATTCCATCTTCCTCATAGTGAGGTGGGTATCAACTTATGGGATATTCATCAACTAGGTGATATTCGTTATTTGTTAAAGTTTTATGATGAATTTAATCTTGATACGAATGTCTAGGATGATCCTTTAAATCCATCAGTTTAACGAGACAAATGGTCATTATCGTGAAGGTGGAATTTATGAGAGAGCTGATGGTGTGATCGAATATTTCTTTAATGGACTGGATCAATATTTTTTAGTATAGGGGATAAACCAATTCTTATTCATCCCCACTGATTCCATTCAAAACATTTCTATGATAGTTTTGGATTGAATTGGCCCATTCTAGAAAGTAGGGACTATACCTCTTGGGGATATCAGGTGAACCCATATGTCTCTCTGAACCTCTGGTTGGAAAGATTTATTTCTTTGTTTCTGAACAGGTGGTTGTTCCCAACTGAGGACACACACTCAATAATCCAATTTATCACTTTGGTTATGGTGTCATGACTTTTGGATGTTCAGTTCCTTAATCTCATAGTACTAGTCCTTGCATGACTCTACAAAATTCTAGGCCATATCTATAAAGGAAACACTCTTTATAAGATCAGGGGACCACTACAGTTTCTATTTGGAAGGATAAGGGAGAACTTATGTTGTTTTGAGTACTAAAATTCATATAGGATCCTGTATGACCCATACAATTCTAGACATCTTAACATTTATTGGATTGGGACTATGTATCTAATCACTAATGAGGTTGAAAGTGAACTATGTCAATCTGATAGCTTTTACATTTCTACATTCAGTGCATAGAGTGGTCTGATTATTAATGATGGATGCATTTTTCTTGATGAAAGATCTTATATGTTCTCTCATAGGGTTGGGGTTCTTATTGTTAAGGTGGAAGAGATAGGCATCTGTGAATTGTACACACCGTATCAATTCACAGAGTAGTTTGGCTATGTTCATAGAGTTTCTCCCATCCCATTAGTCAGTGTCTGAGGAGAACGATATCTCAGAGTCATTCATCAATTCTTGAAGATACCGTCACATGATGATCCTGGAGTGGAGATCATAATTCTACCTACTAATGATTCTACTTTCCTCAACATTGAATATGTCCAAGATTGGGTAAAAGCTTATCCCAATGGTGTGTTAGTCCAGTTAGTCATTCATTTGGGCATGCCATTGGCATCACCAAACCCTTATCTATAGCATTGGTGTAATTGATTGAATAACCATGAGAGGTGTCAAGGAAGAAACCCATTTCGATGACAATTATTTAGATAGAGGATCATATTCTGTTGAAGAGATCAATCCTCTAGCACAATCTTCGGATGATACACCTATTGAGAGAAGAGTTTATGGGTATTCCTATTTTACTTTTTCATTGGTTCAGATAATTATCACTCCATCCATCCAGCATACTCTTTTAGTTTTATCTTAGGTCAAATTTAGGCTAATATGGAAATATATTCATTTCTTGATCACTGAAACCCCATAGGAGGTATTTCATGACCAAAGGGGAATGCCTTCACCAATTATTTCATGACATGGGGTGGATGGTTTTGACTATCAGCCTCAATATGAAATTATGAAGAAAATTGTATTGATTTGGTGATATATGGCCACAAGTGAATGGTATCTACATAAATTTTTGGATTATTCTCCCCTTTCCATGACGATGATGGAGAAATCAGAGGCATTGGAGTATGGTCATCAGTATATATCTGAATTGCATTCTCATATTGATGTGTGGGTTATAAGAGAATTTAGGTATGGGGAAATTATTTCTCTTTTAATGTCTAATCTTTCTACATCATCATCATCATTGGATGAAACCCAAAAGATGATTGAAGAGTTTACTACTTTGGTTGAGTCTCTTCTTCCTTTGGCAGAAGTGGAAGAAGTAGGGAGAGTAACACTCCATCATTATATCAGTGATTCTCTTCAGAGTCTTACCAACCTTACTGGCACGACCAATCATATCTTTTCATATTTAGACCCTTATAATGCATCATGATTTGGTTGAAACATTAGAGAGACTCCAAAATTTGGTGATTCCTCCCCCATTTTTTAAAATTACAAACAAACCTTCTGGAATGAACATTTTGTTGTCTAACTCATCTTTGTCTACGATATGCCAATCTTCCCGTTATTATGATATTATATGAATATCATGAAATACCCTTCCTTTTCTTAAAATCAACTGAATTTGAATCTTTTGATTTGACCATTTATTTTAGGAAACACTCATGAATGCCCACAAACACAATTTTTTTTTGTGGTGAATCTATTCCAGTTATCTTCTAAAATATATGTCCCAAAGGGAGAGTACTCTATTATTTTATGAAGAATATAGTTTTGGTGAGAATAGATTGATTTTTATTGCCATATGGTAGGACTTCAATTATTTTTCATATTGGGTTTTTGTTTTCCATTAGTGTTAGGTCTTTTAGCTCAGACCTAATATTGATTTAGTTTAAGGCCTTTTAGCTATAAACTAATATTGATTTTTTAAGGTATTTTAGCACGTACCTTATATTTCATTTGTTTAATCACATTCAGCTTAGGCCTAATATTGCTTTAGTTTTAGGAATTTTATCTTAGACCAAATATTGATGTTTTTTATGGTCTTTTACGTCAGACATAATGTTGCTTTTTGTTTAAGGTATTTTTAGCTCTTGCCTAACATTTCTTTTAGTTTAAGGTATTCTATCGTGGACCTAATGTTTCTTTAGTTTAAGGTTGTTTATCTCAGAAATAATATTGATTATATTTTATGATATTTTTAGCTCAAACCTGATAATTATTTTTAGGTTAAGGTCTTTTCAACTCGAACATAATATTTATTTAATTTAAGGTCTTTTAGATTATCCCTAATGTTGATTTTAGTTTATGTTATTTTAAATCATACAATATTTATGATTATGAAATATAGTGAATACATGCTAGGAATGACCAAAAACACTTTGAGGTGTTGGGTTCTACCATGGTGTTGTCGAGGGCCTTGAGGTTCAGAATTCCCTTTTGTAGTGTGACACATTTGGTTGATGGCCATACGTTCATATGCAGGATCCATAGGCATGAATGCATAGTTAAATGAAGGGTCCTTGAAGCTAGGTATCTATTCTAGTTAATATGGGCTATTCAGGGAGTAAATATGGTGGATGGAAAAATATTAGGCAAACTAGGTCCTCCGAGATAGTTGGAGTGTGGGTGATGTAAATAATAACTTGATAGTTTGATTTCATGAATATGGAATGGTTTAGACATGTCAGATATGTCCCATGACATTCATAAATTATGGGTTATAACACCATGTTTAAATGGTTCATAAGGATTGAAGCTTCTTTCTAGAAAAGATAATATGCATTTCTTTAGCGGTTCAAGGAAGTTATGTGTTGGTAGCATGCCATGAAAAAAGTAATCTCCACTCTGTTCTGAGGGACATGGAAGATTTGTGGAGACTCAAGAATCCAAATGATGAAGTTGTATATGGATGGAAGGCTATCCTAGAAGGGTTCTAGAAACCTAGGTTAATTATATTTTAACTCACAAATCCCAATCACTATGCCCGGTGGTTTCGAATCATGAGGTGTGGGCCATAAAATGATAGGGAATGAAGTGTCACAGTCTGTCATTGTTAATGGATACGAAAAAAGTGATGTAACATAAAGGATATTGAATCCACTTGGATAGTTTCATTTGATGAATTTAAATCATGAACTCGAGCTCTTGAGTCAGGATAATGATGTGGGAAATTAATACAAGGAGTAGTTAAAACTTATTGATGTATTGAGTGATGTCGTAATGATTTCTGGGCTCACAAGGATTGGAATGTCCCTTTTCAAATTGACACATTTGGTTGATGTCCATTAGTTCATATAAAGGATCCATAAGAATTAAATAATAGTCCTTGAAAGGTCCCATGAAGCTGGATGTCCTTTCCATGGACAATGGAAGGTTAGGATGACTCGAGACACCCCAACTCATGAAGTGAGATTTGAAAAAAAGTGTAAAATCCTAAGAGGTTTTGAGTAACCAAAAAAGTTGTTCAACCTACTAACGAACGTATTCTCATGGACAGGATATGTGAAAAACCATTAATCTATTTTTTTCCTATAATAGGGGGTCCAAAAAGAATATATTGATTTTTAGTTGGGTTACATGGTAGACCCTATGTGCTTTATGCCTTGTTTATTTGGACCCTAATTTTTCCCTAAACTATGAGAATGAGTAGTTTAGCTGGAGGGGACTAAAATTTTGTTTAGGTCACCATTTTCAGGTTTTTGACCTATCATGTTTTATGTCTCTTTAATTACCAGTTTAAGGTCTTACAATTTAGACCATTATAGGATAAATATTGAAGGATGTATATCTTTGACCAAAGTACATGCATTTTTTGGTCATGATGCACATGGAATTGATATAGAGGATGATACACTAGATTCTAGTTAGGATTCATAGGGTCAAAATTACCCCACCATCATTCTAAGTGGGAGATGAGAATGTTATAGATCATGTATTGAGTTCGTCAGACCATGAGTAAAGACATGGTATAGTTACACATAGAGAGGTTCAGATCAAACTAAGATGTTGAGTTATTCTATGATGGTATCAAGGTTCACAAAGATTTGAATTTCCTTTTTGTAGAGTGTCTCATTTGGTTGAAGACCATAGGCGCATATGCATGGGCCATAAGAATGAATGAATAATCAAGAAAATGGTCCTTTGAAGCCAGGTATCTTTTCTAAAGGACCTGAATGGTTTTTGGAACCTGAGGTGATCAAGGCATGAGGTGTGGTAAATTGATTGATGTGATTTAAAAGTTAGTGAAAGCACCCTATACTCTAGTTGACCAGGGTAAGTCTCTTGTGGTCTATTGATAGGGAATGAAAAACTTGTGATGGTTTTTACTAGTTTTATATCATGTATTGGGGACGTACTTGCCTCTGTGTAGTTTTAACATCATGTGGTACGGGTGTTCTTCCATGTAGTTTAACACCATACAGTAAGGATGTAATTCCATTCCATTTTAGCATCTTACGATATGGACATAATTCCATTTAGTTTAACGTCATATGGTAATGATGTACTTCCATGTAGTTTAACATCATGAGTCAAGGACGTAATTCCATTCAGTTTAATGTCTTCCATTAAGGACATACTTCCATGTAGTTTCACATCTTGCCGTAAGGACATACTTCCATGATGTTTTACATCATGTGGTAAGGACATAATTCCATGTAGTTTAACGTTATGCCTGTAAGGATGTGGGTACAAATGTGAAAGTTTGGAAATTTTATGATTGGGCCCAAATATGGAGATTTGGGCATCACTAAATATCTCATGATGATTATAATCAATCTACACATAGTTCTAAATGAAGTCTCCTGCGTAGGTATGGCCCATACAGGAGGAGGGGGTTATTTTTATATTAGTTTATTGTAACTAGGAATAGTGGTGGAAATTCTAGTGACACTACATATCCCATGATAGCAAGAATAACGTCACGCATAGTTATTGAATTAGAAATAATCTACATAGCTCTTACCCATACATAGAGGTGGAGATTATTTTCGTGGACTATTGAAGATGGGCTCATGATTGGAGATCCAAGCGTCACTATGTATCCTGTGTTGATAGGAATCAAACCACACGAAGTTCTTGATTTTCCATTCATTTTAATTTCACGCAGTGAGGATGTGGGTTAACTAAAATTTATAAATGGTAATGTCACGGTTGGGTATAAAGATGGATGTTTGGGAGTTAAAAAACCCAAACTGTTATGAAAAATGATTTCTTTTTTGATTTAATCTAATTTATAATAGATGTAGAAAACGCATGCACTCCTTTTCTTTTATTATACTAAATTGGATTTAAATTACTATAATGTATCTTTACCATTGATAATATATCCTTTAAACAATGATCACATTACTAGTATAAATACAGGGTTTTAACAAATCCTTTTGACATAGACAAAGGAAGTGATGGCCTCATCCAATAAGATTGTTACCTAGGAAGCCCATTTATCAGATATTCTAATGGATATATCATTTCAAGTATTTTCCATTGACCAATCCCAAGAAGCGATCCTACAAATTAAGTATGGGAATAATTGTTTACGAAGGAAGATCAAGCTCATCAACATCATGGCCCAAACCATGTTCACTGAATGGCATAATGAATATATTTTCTTCCTATTATTGTTACTTTTAAAATGATTTTTAAAGCAGAAGTAGTATATTTGGTAAATATTAAAATTCAACTAAGAAATATATTTTGATGAATTAATGTATTTTTTAAATAAATAATATTTTATTTAAATATTATTAGTAAATTATTTTTTAAAACATAAATGATATTATAATTATTATAAAGTCATACATAATTTTTAAAATGGTTTGAAAATAGTTTTTGTCAAAACCCGTCAATTTTAAATAAAAATTTATTTTTATTTTATAAGTTAAAGTTTACATACATATAAATTTATTTAGATAAAATGAATATTATTTAATGAATCTAAATGTCAAAATTATCCAACAGTGAAATTTTTGTTATATTTTTAGAAAATCAATTTTTTGGGTAAAATTTAAATATTGTATAAATATACGTTATGTTTTATGAAATTATAATGTCCCAATAATGATGTCAAAAATAATATAAAAGGTATATTATTTCAAATATATGTTTTAAATTTAAAATAATGATATTTTTTATTTATTTTACAAATCCTTAGTGAATCATCCAAGGCTTATAATATATTTTAATATTTTAAAATCATTTCTTCGAAAGTTTTACTCACATCCATATAATAATGAGAAATATTTTATTATATTTAGTAATTGGTTGTATTAAATAATTTCTACCAATCCCCTTTTCCAGAAACCATTGGAAAAACCATGGTTTGGTTTTTTGGTTTTGAATATTTTATTGTGTAGTGTCTAAAACCAAAATAATAGGGAAATCCCTCTCGTTTTCTATATAAACCCACCCAAGCCCCCATATTTCTTTACTCAAACTCCTTGAAGCTTGACCAAACTCTACCCTATATTACCTTGAATCCTACCAAGGTGACCCAATCTCCCATGAAGCCTCTCCAAAGCCATTGAGGTCACAAATCAAAATAAGGGATCCTCACCTTCCTCTCCAACTTTTAATTCAAGAACCTAGTCTCAAATTAGTATTATTAATTAAAATTCGTTATATTTTCATATTTTTATAATAAATTTATTACTATAAATTTTATTTTATTTCAATGAGTGATCACTTATCCTTCCCCATTTCGCCCCTTACCTAGTCCATTACAATGCCAAAATTCTGTAAGGTATTTCTATCTCACCTATTTTTATAAATAAACTCAGTTACGATATGCCGATTAATTTAAAGTTGATTAATTTTGGATACATTTTTACCTATCCGAATTACTATAAATTTCATTTTTAAATGAAGAGTGACCCCTTTGACTCTCATCAACCCATTTTACGAATTTCTATACGACACCATTATGCGGCCAAAATTGCACCACGATTTTCCATACTAATATCATTGTGTATTGAATACCATACCCATTTTTATATTAAGGGTATTTACCTTTAAGAACATATACTTAATTATTGTAAATATATATGTATATATTCTATATTTCCTTGATCATGGGAAAACTATGACGATTAATGAACGTGCGGTGTGTGATCTATGTGGCATACATAAGTATGAAAACAAAATGATTATGAAGGGTGCACCCAGACAACATTCTAATGCATTTGGTAATGTTCAGTATCATGACATGTCCTATGTAATGGGTGTTGATTCATGATACATTTTGTGAAATTGGTGTTTAATCAGGATAATTCATGTGAAATGGTTGTTGACTCAAACAGATTTATATGTAATGGGTGTTGACTCATGCCCCTTAATGTTGAATGGGATTTTACTCATGCTACTCCATGTGAAATGATCCTTGGATCTTGCTAATATCTGGTTTTATATTGTTTCCAAAGTTCCATATTATGATTATCATGTTTTATCAGACCTTTATATTCATGTTCTTTTTTTCTCCACTGATATGCCTATTGTCTTACATGTATTGTCCTCTTCATGTTATGCCTTGTTTACTTCCATACTGGGATTTATATCTTACCCCTTTTATATGTATGTCTTTAGGTTATCCCATTTAGTTTTAAGTACGATGGAATGTTGTTTTCATGTAAAAGAAGTTTTCAATAAAGATGTTTTATTTCACGTTTTATGTTTTTATATAATGTTCCTAATTACCAAAGACACTATACCTATTGATCTTATAATTTACATTAAGTGAAAACAAATGTAATAAATAATGATTAAATATTAAATAAAGAGTGGGGTTGTTATAGGATGTCACTACATATATCATGAGTTATGAATCAAACCACATGAAGTACTTCAAATCACATACAATTTAACTTCATGCGGTAAGGATGGAGGTTAACTGACATGAATTGATAGGAATATTATTGATGGGACCAAGGGTAGAAGTGTGGGAATCATTACATATCTCACAAGAATGAAAATCAAACCACACATTGTTCTGAATAACTATGTAGTTTAAATTCATGTTAGAAGAACATTGATCTTGCAGTAAAACCTCTTACGGTGAGGACTCATGGAATTCCTTTTAAGGTATTTCATTAATGACTTTAATATACCTATTATGTATTGTAATTTTTTTCTTGTGAGGGTATGTCCATTTCACAATTCCTTATCTCACATGATTTATTCTAGATCAAAGAAATTAGGAATAAAAAACGTTTACCTATAATTAAAAGATAGTTAACAGTATAATAAGGGAATTTTGTATCATGTAGAGGGTGGTTCAAGATAGAGGATAAAGGATTACCAACATATCCCATTGGAAATGAGAATCAATCCATATGTTTTTCTATAAGAACAATGCAGTTTACATCATGAAACAAGGATGTAGGTGACTCTAAGTAATAGGGATGAATATCATGAATCCTTGTAGTTTTATGTCATGCGGCAAGAACATTAGCTGTGCAGTTTAATGACAAGCTATAAAGATAAAAGGTTTCATTTAGTTTAAAATTTTTCTTACAAGATGAATTTGAATAATATAATGTTATGTGATTATGATGATCTATGGGACTTACATTGATGCAGATGAACTTTTTATGATAGCCACCAAATGGATTTCTTGAGAAATCATTCATTGGTGGGTGGTGTGACATGCTCCACATTCATTATGGGAAATGAGTATGCCTCGTTGTGGTTGACCTTATATATGATGTAAGGTCCCTCTAGTTTTGGCTCTAAATTTGGGGTATTCTATACTGGTATCATTGGGGTTCTGATAAAAAATACAAGTTCCACATGGAGGAATGAGTGAAGACGAATACTTTTATTGAAGGCTCATGAAATTTGATTCTGGTGGACCTCATGATTGTGTAGTGTGCACAACCTGTTTTATTCTATCCATTCCAATTCATATAGTATCTTTTGTAACTTCTCATCATATAAGAGTTACCATTAGATGGTTGCTCATAGTGGGGGTAGTTGGGAATCCATGGGAAACACTACCTTAGTCTTCTAAACAAGTGAGTACGACATTTCTTGTTGATTAGTACCCATGGTAGTATGGTAAAACCGTATAGCATGGAGGAGTTTGTCTGGAAAATAATTCTAATCCTTCTTCACCATGTTTTTGAGTATATTTGATACCATTTTATTGAAAGTCTCTATATATCCATTACATAGAATAGAAGTTGGTTCCAGTGTCTGTCAATATTGTTTGAGGGACCCCAAACCTAGTGATGATATGAGACTTTAAAGAGTTAAATATTTTATTAATCTCAACTTCCTTGAGGGGTATCACCTCATCCTATTTGTAAATGAAGTTGGAAGCATTAAGGATGTACTTGAACTACATAGCTGTGGATACGGGTATTCCCCAAAGACATCCATACCCTAAATCAAAAATGGCCAAGAATATTAAGCTATGTGTAGCAATTTTGGAGTTTGATGGATGATGTTTTCTTAGATTGGGAAGGCATGATATTTTTTAGTGAATTCCACAAAGTCGTTTATCATGGTTTTCCAGTAATATAATAACCTGCTAATCTAATGGTAGTACCTAGTCACAAATTTATGGGAACCTCAAGATCTTGCATGGAATACCTCTCAGATGGATGAAATATATCCTTATTCTATGCATATGAGGAGGATCCCATCTAAGACAAACTTATAGAGGGGTTTATTCTCAATTTGGATACCCTAACGGTTAAAGTTCACTACACGACACTGAATATGTTCCCTTTCATCTCTATCTGTTGGGGGAGTCCTATTGTGTAGATAAATAATTTTGGGCTCCATCCATCCAGTAGTGATTATTGTTGAATCACACTCTGGGAAATTGTTGACCAAATTTATATCTTCTATATCACAGATGATGATTTCTAAGACAATTATTTAATTTTTAATATGAAGGATGGTTTCTTCTTGACCAAGGTCAACCAAGACAGTGACCTTATTGGCCAATGGGTAAGCATGATCATTTTGTGATTGGGGAACATGATGCAATGTGGTATCAAAAGGGAATTATACCATTAGTCTCTAGATGTAGCCCATGACATAGTCTAATTCCTTATTTTGTATGGCATATTCTCTAATGAATTGATTTATCACTAACTCAGAACCCCCCTTTGATGTTACGGTAGGCCATTTGTAGCTATAGTGCTAATTCAAGCCAACGACGAGGGATTGGTATTTTTCCTCATTAATTTTTTTAGCCTTTTGGTAGTGAGAATGATTTGGGAAAACCCAATTTTAGGAGAGTCAAATACAATCCCCAGTCCAACCCAATTTGGCTTCAAGTTTTCCATACATGTTCCTATTGGCCAACATGAGGATCTATAAAACTAAATCGCAACATCTAGGGAGTGTCTTGGGTAGAGAATACCTCTTCATCTAGATTCTTGGTGTCTTCCATTATATTCACTAGGACAGGATGTGATATAAGGAAATCAGCTAGGATTTGTCCTTTCACTTACTTATGTGACAAAAACTGAATGTCATATTGCAAAGGAATGACCTCCCATAAGGACAAGATCCCATTCATAATTTGACATCCAATGATATACATGAGTGGATTTATACTAGATGCCAATTGGACATCATTGTGCAGTATGTAATGCCTTAGATTTTTTACTTTAAAGATGACTGTGAGGTAGTTCCTCTTGACATCAGAGTATCGGTTATCAGTACCCAACATAGTCTGGCTGAGGTAATAGGGAATATTCTCACTCCCAAAATCATTATTTTTTGTGAGGGAACTTAATGACTGTTCCATGGTGGAATCATATAATATGATTGGCCTCCCTTCTAAAGAAGGCATTAGGACCAGTGGGTCCAGAAGGAATTGCCTAAGACATTTGAAGTCTTTTTGGATATAATTGTACCATTGGTAGGGGATTCTCTTCTTCATTATCCTAGTGAAGGTGACCGATTTACCAGCTATATTGGAAATGAACCATTGAATATAAGAGAGTATCCCTTGGATCAACCTCAATTATTTGAGACTTTAGGGAGGTTCCATTTCTATGATTTCACAAGTATTCTCCGGGTTGACCTTAACACGGTGTTAGAATACCACATTGCCCAAGAATTTCTCTAAAGTTACCCTGAATGTGCATTTTAGTGGATTCATCTCTAGACTATATGGTAAAAGCCTGTCAATGTTTTTTGAAGATCCTTTAAGTGATCACAACACTTCCGGGATTTAACTACCTAGTCATAGACATAAAATTAATTTATATTTCATAGGATTGGATTAGAGATATGGTGTATGGAACATTGATATATGGTTCCAACATTCTTCAAACCAAAGGATATAACTAGATATAAAAAGATCCTCTGAAGTGATCTTAAGTTAGCTATTTCTTCATATTTGGGGTCCATATTTATCTTATTTTACCCCGAGTACCAATCCTTGAAATAAATAGCTTGTAAACCAATAGTTGAATTGATCAAGAGTTCTTTGATCCACAATGGGAAATAAACCTTTTCAAAATGCTTATTATGGTCCCTGATATCAATAAAAACACTAATCATCGCTTTAATTTTATTGATAGTGGTGGTATTTTAAAGCCATCTCGGGTATCACACTTCTTTAATGACGTTTGCTTCGATAAACTATTCAAACTATTATATTATAATGGTGTCATGAGAAGGGTGTGTCCTTAAAACTACCTACATGAATCCTCTATTTTCATATGATTACCTGAGGTGGCATGTGTCCACATCTGGGTATAGTTTTGGGAATTTCTGTGTAGTTACATGTGAACACATATTGATGTTGCTTTAGAAATGAAATGTACATCTCTTTATTTTTGAGGGTAGTGGTGAATATAATCAATGTAATCCATAGGTCTTCCTATATTCATAAATTTATCTACTTGATTTCATCTATGGTGGTGGAGACACCTTCCTTGAATTCTAGAGGGGTGTTCTAGAGTTCAGCCTCATTTTCTTCCATCTTAGAATCTATGGAGATTTTTTCAAATGAAGATAGAAATATGGGGACTCCACTGTCATCATCATGGGGGTAGAGGCCATTAGAAGAGACATCATCACCCCCAATTGACTGATTAGTTTCCGAGAGATGTTATAGATGACAGTATTTGGTGGTGTGTCTTGGGATAATAAGGTATTCGACCTATGATATTATATTTGTGACCTCAACAACATTTATAGGGAGTACATAGTCTCCATTGAGCATACTGCAAGGATTCTCAGGGGTGGTCCCCAATCCATTTGGAGTGGTAACCTATGCATCATCATCTTCCATTGGTCATCTAACTCACATTTTTTTAGAAATTTACTTTAGTAAATGTGGCCCTAGAATTATCTAAGGGAAAAATGTCACTATGTAGTATGCTCACTTTTTATATGGCATCTTACGAGATTACCATAAACTCAACATTTGATGTAAGATCCCTATACCGAGATTCGATCTTGATCTTCTGATGAGGTATTTTCTAATAATCACCACAACCATGGATGGTAAGCTCAGTGGGAGAAAAATCTACTTTTCCATATCCCAAATGATGTAGGTTTCATATTCAGATATGATTTATCCCATAACCATTATCAATTAGAGACCATTTGGCATTGAAATTATTGATTCTTCTCTAAACATATAGGGGTATGATATATCCATGAAGGGACTCTTCTTAATCTTTATTAGTAAATGAGATGGTGAAATGAAATTTTGATGCCTTGGTATTCACTTGATAGGCCTCAGCTATAATGAATTCTATCTAGAACTTTTTTGGCTCTATAGGGCTTCAACAAGCTCCTCCCTGAGTTATTTTGAAATATGGAGCACATCAGAGACCGATATATTGGATTAGACTACCCAAAAATATTTCAAAACATCGTAATTTTATTCTATAGTTCGATTCTTCCAAATATGGGGTTTATCGAGGATGTATGAATGAGGATTTAAGAAATATGGGGTGGATGAACCCAGTGCTTGTGTAAGTGTTGTGGGAGCATCTGATATCATTGTTGGGGGTCATCTAGGTCTTCTCCTTTCTCTAAGAGGGTATGGCACCGGCCATCAGGACAAGCCTGTGCATGCACGGGAATGCCAAGCCGAACATCCATGCGGAGGTGAAGAGCTGATTTCAAAGATGAAGATGCTCGGGAGGAGTAGTTCCAAGTTTTTAGTCTGGGTTGTATGGTATGTTTGTGCCTACGGGCATTGGTTCCTATATGGCCTACAGGCATGTAATAGGGTTCCACCTCATCCCTTGAAAGGTGGATTATCAATCAATAAAAAAAGAAGGCCTTTGAGCCATTGGAGGATTGGTTGATTGAACCCCCACTAGGTGGTAATGGAAGACAATACGGTGCAGAAATCTACTAGATGGTTCAAATATTCCTCCTATCCCTTTTGGTTATCATCGGAGTGCTTTCTTATGAGTCTCAAAAACATATGTATTTTACATAGGGACATGACCAAAATATTGGGTCTGACCATGCCTGTGCTATCTTTTATATGCTCAATTCTTATGCATGCATCCTCTTGTTACCTAGTTTTGTGTTGTAAAATTATGCTCGGGGGAAACACATCCTCATTGAAGTGGTCTAAATATGTAATTGTGTAAACAAAACTAAATTCATGTTCTTCCAATGAGGGTTTCATTTGATGGGGTCGTTCTTATATTTATAATTTTGTAGGGAAGAAATAGACGAGAGTTATGGCTCACTTTAGAGGATAATATGACTCTTTATACCCTATTTCCACCTATGTCTGCTGGTCATGAACACCTTCAAGAGGCACATTTTGTGTCTCTTTTATGGGTGGTGGAGCTATTGTGGGTTTTCACAACTATGTTCTCAAAGTGGAATGGTCTTGATCAACTGTATTCTGAGTCATCCAGTTGTCAAATTTTTTTGCATGTCAGGATGATACTTTTTTCCAATCCCACTCTCCTTATAGTCAGATCAAATTTATGAAAGCCACATAATATATGGATTTATCTAACACAACTTTTCTATTATTTATCATGACCTGAAGGATGCCTTTAGAGATGAGGAATTTCTAAATATTTTGACCAATCCTTCAATGGAAAGGGTAGTAATCATGATGGTTTGTGAGGTTGACCTCATCAGATTTTCTAGGATATGGGAGCTTGAGAAATTTATTTTCTATGGATACTATGGAATAATTGGGGACTTCTTCATTCTTTAAGGAGAATTCCTTATTCATTTTTTCTTAAAAATTGGGATGAACTGGATTTCTGTGTGCTTCTGGATGACAGAGATTCTACAGTTTTTACCACTCGATAGGTGTTGCTGGTTGGTTTGGGGTCTAAATCAGTATTTATATGGGCATCATTATCGACTTGAGAGTGAAAATTTTATATTCTTCTCTAGCTAGCCTTTTTCCCTGTGTTGTGGGCATGAGTCTTTTATTGGATTAGGTCTGTTGGAAGATTTCTTTTAGACATTGGGACATTTTAGAAAACTCTTGGAATCCGCCTTGATATTTCATTGGAATCAGATGCATCTACAACTCATACCTTATATTTTTATCATAGAGTTCCAATAGTTCCTATTACAGTAGAGGGATGTGGAGTGAGTAGGTTAAACCATTCCACCTTGTTATGAAGTCAGACACCCTCTCATTCTCACATTGTTTTTTGTCTGTTAGGTCAAAGATCATCATCTTACTAAGCGTAGTACTACATTGATAAAGGAATTGATGATGATGTTCTTCTTATCCCGACATAGATCTTTCTGGTAGACAACTATACCAAACAAAGGATGGCCTTGTTAGAGTCTGCACAAAACACATCAGCATTGTTGTCTCCTATTGATCTCGAGGGCCCATCAATGACTGACATCAGGGCATAAAGTGTGTGACATGTTTTTTCTGGTCTCCCACACCATTAAATGTATTGAAGGTAGGATTTCCTAAATTGGGTGGGGGAAATTTTCATCTACCCAGTCCGGATATGTCTTCCTCTGAGGCTGCATAGGTGCACGTCGCCCTTCAATGTATTCCATTTGAGTTTCCAAGTAATTTATGACATTTAAGAGATCTAGGGGAACTATTCATTAATCCATA
The DNA here is from genome assembly GCA_963277665.1 of Viscum album. Classification (NCBI taxonomy): domain Eukaryota; kingdom Viridiplantae; phylum Streptophyta; class Magnoliopsida; order Santalales; family Viscaceae; genus Viscum; species Viscum album. The sequence goes on along the minus strand of OY728133.1, from coordinate 647,331,440 downwards.
TCCCATCCACAGGTAATCAACGGGGGTTTACAAGGTTCCCCACATTTTATCTCTTGTCGATTTTCAATTCATCCCAAAATTAAATGGTTATCTCGGTGAGGGAAATGCTGCTTCCAAAATGGGGGGAAGGCATGATCGTTTTTTAAATACCTATTTATGTGGACTGGCTATCAAGATCCCAAGCCAATTTCATGCTCAAATTTCTCTTTTTCTGGTGGATTGTCCAGGGGAGGGAGAAAATTTATCTCTGCCTGAGGATTATACCCATCCAGAATATTGCACGTGAGTAGCTCCTCATTAAGTTTCCGGATATTTTTTTATTTCACTATTATATCATGACAATTGTTTCTCTAGGAAATAAACCTATTTATTTCTGGTGGTGACCAGGATGTGGTTCTACCCTTCCCCATAGTAATATTCCATTATGGATGTGGAAACTCAATATTTAGAGGCACTATATTTTGGAGCCATCTTTGGTTCTGGGTGCGTGTAGGATGATTTGGTCCATCCAAGTCACCCTCCTAAAGTGTTTGTTTTCCATGTCGTGACCTTATGAATATGTATCATGGTCAATATCATCTATGTTGATAGTAATTAAATTCAAAAATAATATTAGTTAATGGTGGTTGTTCCATTACTTTCGACACAACAAGATGATTCTGCACTATCAACTTTAGAGTCATCAATCAAGACCTTTTCCATTTTGGGATATTTAGGAATGAAACTCTGAAGGGGACTGATTATCTTCATTGTATGTTACTCCCATTTTGGTCTATGAATAGAGACTATGAGGGAGTTTCTAATCATGGTTTCTCAATGTGACCCAACAAATAGGGGTAGTCTTTTAATGGGAGGAGTTGGTGGATTGCTGACTATTGATTGATTTCTCCCAACCTAGAGAAGACTAATCCTCACTATGGTGGTAATTATGATAAATATTCCCACATCCATATGGGGTGGGGGTCATTTAGGGCTACAATATTCATGGATTGGTCACTTTGATGAGGATACAATGACTTCAGTCGATGACCTGATGATTCCAATGATGAACACCAAGGAATAAATTCCCAGAGCGCAGTTGGGTGGGGGTGACCTAGAATCACCACTGATGTCTCCACAGTCCTCTAAGGGGATAATGAATCTAGTGATGATGATGGTTATTTAAATTTCCCCAGCCCAACGGGCTGGGGTTAATTTGCGGTTGCTGAGGGTATGTCTTGAATACTCTTAGGAATTGACAATTTGAGTGGTGGAGAAGGTGATAGAAATTCTACTCGACTAGGGGAATGATTATGATTCTATATATCTACTAGTGTTGCCACAAATATGGTAAATGTGATGTGGCATAGTTGTGATGACATGGAAGAATGGTGTGATGATGACCCCAAATGAGAACCATTTCTTACAGGAAGTTGTCCGAGTGATCGTAACTACAGTCTCCCTGTTTGAAATGCATTTCTAATACTTAGAGGGAACCATTTTGAATTAATTTCATCTATCCTCTCTCTCTATCCATAATTTCTAGGTACTGTTAGAGTGGAGAAATTCTATTATAGTGACCAATTGGACCAAGCATTACCCGGTCCCCCGATCTTGTTTTGGGATATAACATTACAGGACGCCGCATCTAAGGGGATTTTCTATTCCAATGGAGCAGAAAAGTGTAACACTCTATACTATACCCATCCTTGAATATGGATATAGGACGTGGTGTTAGATACCAACTACTGAAGAGTTATGATGCAATGGAGACAATCATATTGCATATTTTCATATGCATTTCCAATTTTGGATCCCGAGCGATGGTGATAACAACTAGGTCTAACTAACAATAGAGTATTTGGATTGTTTGAAGGTGACACTCATATCCTGGATAAGGGAGATGCTTAGCCTTCGTTCATTGATAATTATCCCACATATTCTATCATAGATAATTAATGAACTCCTTTTATGTTTAATATGGGATATCATGGTTAATTATTGTGAGGGTTCGGAACATGATACATAGGTTGTTTTTAGATAACTCTATCTACATTCCAATGTCATCCTCTTATTAATTTGGCATACATGTCTCCATATAGTCAGACCACAAAAGATGGTTTTGATGGTTTCTTACTGACAGGAGTGGGGTGCTACTGGATGTTGATGGGGAACCATATATAGTTAACCGTAATGATTCGAGCACCTCTCTACATGAAAGTGTCAATGTTTTGAATACCTCTCCATACAGAGGTGTCTAGATAGTGGGAGGATTTCCTTTTCCATAGGAAATATCCTTTTGGGTAGGTTAACCATGGTGGATGTCAGAAGAAAAGTTCCAGTGATCTATATCCACACTACCCCAAGGAGGACTATCATGGTAATGAATATCTTTTGCTTCTGCTTTTATAGAATTTTTGAAATACCCTTGTGTTGTTGATAATGTGACTCGAACAACCTAATGGGAATTAGCATTAAAAAAATTAGGAACACATACTATGTTCTACATCTTTGTTAGAATATACTGACCTATATATTGGGGTTTTGAAGTGGTATGAGTCTACTGTATGACGACTTTCCGAAATTATATAAACATCTTGTGCTGTGAGAGTATGATCCTACTACTGAGATGTTGTTATAATATGCCGATGAGCTATCTCATTATTTATAGGAATGTGATACTATCCAAAGGAATGTTAAATTCTCACTTGGTGAGCCTTGTTAAGGATGGGAATATGAGAACGATGTAGAGCCTTTGGAATATTTCGCTAGTTTTTTGTGGTAGGAATATGATCCGGACTTGGGGTGTGTGGTGCTCTCACTTGGTGGGCCCTAGTTGGATCAGGAATATGAAAATTGTCTAAATATTAATTCCCCATCATGATTTGATGGAAGACATCTTGAATGGGAGATGGAATTTGTGTCTCCGCCTATGTTTCCTTGGAATTATTCTAGTATAGTTGATCGTCTGCGGATGTAGGAATATATGCCTCGGTTCTAGGATCTTCCCAAATATGGTAGGTTGATTCACTGATAGGAATATCAGCCCATCTTAAGGCTTATTCCATTCTCACTTGGTTATCCATGAATGGAATGGGAATGTGATCCCCCTCCTTTACCATTGGAGTATGCTTCTAGACTTCTTTATCAAGAATATGAGCCTATCCCAAGGCTTGTGCCTCTCCCACGTGGTGAGCACCAACTCGAATGGGGATATGAGCCTAATAATGGGCCTTTGGAATATACCGCCAGACTTCTTTTAATGGAATGTTCCCCTATCTCGAGGCATGTTCTTCTCTGATCTGGTGAGCCTCGGTTGGAACCGGGACACAATCCCGATTTGATGCCCCTCCCTTCATCGAAATATACTGATAATCCTCCAGAGTGGGGGCAAGAGTGTGATCTTTCTTTGGTCCAGCCACTATTTCACATTTATCATAGTGTTAAGATGTACAATCTATAGGTAATGGATTATTCACCTTTCCATTAATCTCCAACAATTCTAGAATATACTAGAATTTTTTTTAAATTGATGGTAAAATATATTGGCATTTTTGCAAAGTGTGTGTCGGGATTTGTGCCTGCACCTTTTTTGTCTCTGTGATAAACTAGAAGATTTCTTCGATTAGAATGGGGATATATTCCCACTTATGTACTTCTTTTTCCACTATAATATTTTTATGGTCTTCATGCATGTGGTTAGGAGTATGAGAATCCCCCATTATTGTTCTGGGAATATTCCCACAGACTTCTTTCGAACGATCATGGATATGAGCCTGCTTACTAGTACCTATCTAATTATTCAAGCATGAATTTTCAAAAAGAGAGAGAATATGATCCCTCTCCAAGATATAAAACACCTTCCTCCTCTAATGAGTTTTCCTTATAGCTTGTTCATGGGAATTAGAGGAGGTTTTGTGTCAGATGGTACCCTCTGTTGGTGACTGGTGGGTTTCAGTGGGACGGTGTTGGCGATGGCAACTAACAGGTTCCTTCCTCATTGGTTCCTGATCTTAGAGGGAGATATATTTAGCCTCATCAACCTTCATCAGATGTGGAATGTGGTATTTTTTAGAATCAAAGGATAAGCTCCTAAATTTGTTGGTCATTGCATCAAGTGATATAATCGTAGCAACAACCTTTCCGAGGTGATGCAGACTCGCCAATCAATGTGCATAGAGAACATCACGGGAAGATTTCGAGGCTGGGATTGTACCATGTTAGTGTTACTCCCAGACTATCATACATGCCACCTATTATAGGAGTTGTTGAGTAGGAGAAGACGATTTTTAACCTTTGGGGGTTGTATTCATGTATGATTTAATAGAGGGAATGTTAGATGATGAAGACAATGTCTCAAAATTGGATTTTTTTCAATATCTATAGTAATGTTGAAATAAAGGAACAAGGTTACCAATTACGGCGATATTGCAGGCATAATGTACTCAATCAGATATGCATGGTTAACACAATTGTCATGATATTCCCTGATTTTACATTTTTCTCGTTCGGACATTTCAAAACCAGGATGGACTTATTTCATGAGAACCTTAGTTACAAAAATATTGTCTATAATATATCGTCAGTCTTACTACTTTATTTGTATATTATTGGGAAAACAAAGTGTCCTGACACATTATAACACAATCATTATATTGTTACAGAGATTAACATCCGTTTTACAATTTTTTCCATATAGGGGAAAATTAAATGGCCTGATGGACAATAACCAATCATTTAATCTTTAGAGAGATTCACATTAGGTTCACCATTTTTTTCATTGGGGTTTAAGCATGGAATGGGTTTTGATCATCAGGCTACCATTTCCACTTTTAGGGGAATCAAAAAATGGTTCCCCCATATATAATTGGTGAAAAACATACTATACAATGACCAATTGCCTTCTAGGTTTTCAGGCCCATCAAATCTTGGGGACTCACATTGGTTTAGAGGATGGGGGTCCGGCTCATCGCAGCCTTGGGGGGGGGAAATAGTTTACTACTCAATGACTCGATTATAGATTGAATATATGTTTTTGAATCTCTTCTTAACCCTGATATGAGACCAATTACACAGAAAAAATGATTCATTGGTTAATTCCCTCACTAAAAAAAAGAAATGGAGTCTCTTTGATAGACTAAGGGAAGTGAGTTTTCATTAGTGAATCCATATATATGTATCTGAGGTTCTTCATCCATTTTCTAAACATGAATAACCACATTATGTGGTGAAGCTGTATGACCAAATGCTTCAGAATGGACTTACAAGTGATGAGGTAGTTAATATTCTAAGGAGGGTATTATGCCATTATGGGGCATCCATCATATCATGATTATTGAAGGAATAAAAACCCACATAGTTTGTTAATCGTTGACATTTTTTCATCATGAATATATGATGTAGGTATTGAGGCAGGAAATTTTTATCTCGGGTGTTAGGGATACGTCCTACATATCATGGTTATGGTAGGAATAAGCGTTATCATGGTTCAATCATTCCCTTGGTAATGTCCCCAAAGTATATTCTCTTATATGAGGGGTGTTTGTACCATGCCACTCATTAGGGCTTACATACTAGAATCACAATGGTTAGTGTAATTTCATGATTCCTAATAAGGTTTCCATTGCATCTCTGAAATCCCACATGATCTGTGCTTGGTATGATAAACAAGGGAGAATAAATGATCAGTCTCATGGCATGTTGATATGTGACATATGTAATGAGATAGTCCTTGAGTGTTTGGTATAGAGATCGATCCTTGAGAAGGCATCCTAGGTATCCTGTGTATGGTAGGAATTAGAGCCAGCATAGTTTGGTTATCCCTTAACCTACTGATAGGATATGGTGGATGATCACACTGAGAGACATTATGATTGTCTTCTACGTTTTATGAAATCTAGGGGATTATATTGAGATGGATTCCCTATTGATCAGTGACATATTATATGTTGTCGGTATATGGGGCTTATGTAGTGAGACTTCCCTTATAACTATGTGATGTATAGTGCAGATGAAATGAAGAGCGCAACCTAAATGATCCATTCCAATTGTGAGAAATAAGGGTTATAATGTGATCAATTTCATTTATCTAGATAAGGGCATGAATACTGGGATCACATTGGGTGATTAATATAGAGCTCGAACCATGAAGTGGGGCATACTAATCATGAATATGGAAGGAATCAGATTATTCATAGTTCCTTTTATCAGATCTTACACTCTTAGGTTTCACTTTTATTTAGGACTTACACACCGATGATGGATGAGGCTATCAAATCCCATGATTACCTTATGACCTTTCATGCTTGTCTACAATGTGTCATATGACCTAGTTGATCTATCTGGAGGACATTGCATGACCCGGTTAGCTATTCCTGGAAGCCATCGCATGAACATCCTTGAAACATATGGGGGTGTCACAAAAGTTAATGTGACATGGTTTGAAGTACACCGCATGTCTTGGATAACATCCCTAGAATCCATTGCAAGACCAAACCTTCATGTCTGGAGGACATCATGGGAGCTTGGCTGATATGCCCGTAGGATGTCTTGAGTGTCTGTTGATAGACATTAATCCTCTTGTGAGACTTGAATGACATTTCCAGAGGACATTTCATATCTTTAATGAAACCCTTAGGGGGCCATCGTGAGTTAAGACTATTATGTCAGCATGATTTCTTGAGAGACCATTATTATAAATAGGTTCATTCGTGATACTTGGTTGAAATGAGCATGCACCATTATATGAATTTGGTGATGTATATGAAGGAGGTTGCGAGGATTGGGTGGAAATTTCATGGGGAAATCCCTGATATTTTGGTGATACATCAAAGTGGGGTCCAATGACTTTTCCATATCATGTACGGAGGGTTACATATGACCTAGGTAGTATGATGAAGGTGTGTCGTGAGATCTTGGTGACGTGTACCAGTGTAATCATGTGTCTTTGGGAGGCTCACGTGAAGCGCACATGGGTCAGTGAACTTTTTTTGATTCAATTATTCCACCTTTAGTCTATATTCCAACATTTTCCTAGCAGATGCCTTGGTTTTATTAAATGTAGGATTATCTTGAGTCTTGCATGATCTAGTTGGCATGTGAGATGTTCTTCACATATCCCTCAGAGACCCTTCATGTGATCTCTAAATGATCACGATAAGCGTCTCATTACCAAATCATGAATACACTAGATACCCCCTATATATTACCTGATAAAAGGTTGGTCGGTCAAGTGATTAATTCCTACGTGGAATCCACTATAGTAATGGCATGAGACCCCAAGAGTTCATACATGTGTAGTTGCGATATGATCAGTGATAATAAATCTAATTACTCATTGTGTTTGGGGTGGGGAATTTATAGTCCTCTCCACCTAGATTGTTTTCCGAATCGAAGGACGTATCTGATGTGAATCTAGGATAGAATCAGTGATGGAGTATGACACCATGTAGATTTGAAAATCATTTCCAAAGGTTGTTCTGAGTGAGGCACCTAATTTTTTGTGATTCTGAGTCTCTTCCGTTAATGCCTCTTTTATCAAATTATTACCGATTTATGAAGAATTTCTTGGTCACACAGGTATGTCAAAGTAGTTTTCATCTTGTCTTATGGACATTTCTGAGGTCCTTCACAAGAGCTCAATTCCTAGCTTGGAAGACTTCATGGAGAACATATGGCTTATCTAGGCATCTTCATGAGATCTGGTTGATTTTTCAGGAGGTCTCATGGGGCCACACTGTGGATGTCCTATCATGTCACATGGGTTGCATTCATCATGAGAGCTCTCACCCATCCATTTTACCCACTTTGTTTTATTTTATAATGATTAGGGATTATGTGATTTTTTCATGAGTAATTTCAAGTATACTTACTCAATTTTTTGATGATGCCTCACATAACCAATATAGGTCAAATCGGGGTGTGTGAGCGTGTTGTTGACAAATATATCCGTTTTTTATTAGAGCCCTATAGGAAAAGCACAATGTTTCTTGGACATACTAGAGGGCTTCCATGAAGAAATACTGACAAGATAAATGGTTTTCACAAGATGAGGAAGACATATCCCATGGTCTCATGGTAACTTATAGGTCACTAGGGGTGCATCACATATCTTTTAGTGACAATGAGTACCTATGGCCTCCTCCATTTTCACCTCCTTTATCTTATTTTACAAAGGTCATGGATTATGGGAGTTTTCATGAGCAATGTTAATTAAATTTACTAGTTTTTTTTGATGATTCCTCACATGAACAATATAGGTCATATTGGGTTGCACAAGAATGTTTTTGAAAAATATATCTATTTTTATTTAGAGAACTAAAGGGAATGCCTAGAGTCATTTGGACATACTAGAGGAATTTCATATGGTGAGGCTGATAAGACAAAGCACTTTCACGAGATGAGGCATACATATTTTCGTGGTCTCGCGATGTATTACAGGAAACTAGGGGCACATCACTTGTATTTTAGTGATCATGAGTACCTCTCGCCTCTTACCCTATATTTATTTTGTTTTATTCTATAAATCTTAATGGGGTTTTTCAGGTTTAATTTGATATTATAAAGTAATTTTATTCTTACAAATAATGATATAAAGTATGATCTTTACAGCCACTAGCATTCTCTCTATTTAGATATTATTCTCTTTATTCTCAGAAGAGTTTCAGATTATTTTTTAGGAAATTTCCAATGAAAAATCATGTGACCTAGGGGTGTTTATTATGTTTTATTTAGAGACATCTCACGAGAAGGAAACTAAATTGAAGGGGAGATCCATGGGATTCACTGCATGTTATGTGTTGTGTGTGGAGTCTTCATGTGAATTTAAAATAGTTACATGATCGTAAGTACCTTGGAGCCTCATATTTACACAAGTATCAGGTTCTTTTCTTTTTTGGGAAAGCTAGTACCCCAATTCAAGTATTTATTCCTTTTTGATTTTTGTGGATTCTTATTTGGAGGGAGTCAAAAATATTAAATATGGTAATAAATAGGGGTTTATTATGTGGAGGATGCTTATTAAGTTAAAAAACTATCTTGTTTGTTAATTAAATTTGGTTATGGTTAGTAGATTTTTGGATTTTAAAATTATTTGAAAAATATATAAGAAAGAAACAATAGTAATAAAATAGTAATAAATTATATGTATGAAATATTATAAATTGAAATGAAATTAGATTTATGTTTGTATATATACATACATTTTGATCTACAAACAGTTATTGTTTTTTTATTAAAAAATAATATCAATTTCAATTACTCAGTTCTCATTAAAAGGCTTCCAAATGAATACCTATGATTCGGGTACACCATATTAAGAAGCCACACATATGGGTGTTTATCCTATTATATATTTGACTAATCTTCTATAAGAACATATAATAATCAAAGATGAATAAACTAACTATTTTTTAAGAGAAATATAATGTCAAAGATATTTAAAAAGTAAAAAAAACCAATTTACTATCATTAGTTGAGAAACCATTTAGAATAGTTTTTAGAAAACGAAATAAATAGAGAAAAATAAAATATTCAATCATGAAAAAATTTCCAGAATAGTTCGAAGGGATTTACTCTGGAAAGTATAAAACTCAAAAGAGAATAACATCCTTGGATATCTATTGTAAAATGTTACAAGGTTGTTTATCCTAATATCACTAGGATACTCTATGTTTGATACTCTTCTCTAGACAATCCTACAAAGGATAACCCACTCTTAATATTTATTCAACCATTTAACGGATATAGAGACACATTTTTATAAGGAAAAGTCAAGTCATCTTTTCTTTCATTTCCACCCATCTATTTTGAGTAATTTTCATCCAATTAGGAATATAAATATTAATATTTTGTCTCCCGAAATGACATTAATTTTTTTTCTACACAAAAAAAACATCGTATTTATTTGACATGTGTAAGAAATGAATTATTAAATTACTATGGTAAAAAACTTTTATTGAAGAGGCTATTCAGTTTCCTCAAATCATATATATCTATTTACTAACATATGTTCCAAAATTTCCACGATATTTAATATAAATATAGAATACATAGTTCTATATAATTTCTATATAGAATCCACATATTTATTTATTTTTAGATCAAGTTATTCACCATTTAATAATGGTTGTTTGACTTTTTCCATGCAAATATTTTCAAATTTCCATGATTTATTTGGGCCCTCTATGGCTAAATTAATCTCTTGGTCAAATTGTGTGAAATAAATCCCAATAATGAAAGCATACAATAGAAAATAAATTTTAAAATTTGAATCCTTTTTGAAATGACATCACAGAAATATAACAATGATAAAAACATTTAAAAATCCTAGATTCTTCATTTTTTTTATAATTATAAAAATATTCAAATAAAATAAAAATTATATAATTTCATTCAAAAAAATGGTGGGGTTTTATTCCTTGAAATACAAATAAAAAGTGTTGATATTTTCATCACTTTCAATTATACAATTCATATGACTAGAAATTCCTGACATGTAATCATCAAAAATGATACCGAAGTAATTTATAATTAAATCCCAAAAGTAACCCTAATAGAACATGAATGAACTTAAAATTACTATATGAACATAATATCTTTTATTTAAAATTATACATTTATTATATTCAATCTATTCCCACCTCATTTATCCCCATGTTAAAAAAACACTAATATCACAAAATGTATCACTCATCAAAGAAAGGTATGTTTTCAATAGGGCTTTTATTAGCCAATCAAATTAAAGGGTCATTATAACCCTGATAAGATATTAAATCTCTATCCACATGAGTCAAGTAATTATATTAACATTGAATAATTTCTAATGATATTTATAGGTATAGGAATTATATTTTTCGTATGAAAAAATAACTAAGGAGGAATAATGATATTTGGTTTAATTGATGAAACAAATGAATGATTCAGTTTACACTTATGTAAGGTATTTTACTCAATCTCTTTGGTATAGGATTATCACCTAACATATTTAAAATTTTAATGGAAAATTCTCTTATTCAGTATTTAAGTATAAAAAAATGATTCAATAAACTTACATTATATATTTTTTCTTTTATTGATATTTTCAAATCTACCATTACTTTTTTTTAAATGTTGGGATGACATTTTTTAGTATCAAAATATTGTATGAATTATCATCCTTTTATTATACTTGTAATATTTCTTTTAATGTTCTCAATGTTTATTTTATCTTCATATTTTCATAGAATTTTCTTATCCCTGATGTTTTATTAAATAATTTAGTTCCATAATTATTATATTAAATAGATAAGGTAATATAATATTAAAATATCCATTAAACAGTTGATTTATATTCCCAAGAAGCTATAAATTATACAATATAAAAAAATATTGAAGTTTCATACCCAATAGTTTGACAAGATTATTAAATTTGAAATCCTAATCGTCTTGGATTTGAAAAAACATATTTTAATGTAGAAAAATATTTTTCTCATTTCTAATGAGGAATCAAAAGGATAAAATATAAACTTGGGATTGAATATGAAGATTTCTTTAAATGGTGGATTTTAAAATAAAATAATTACTTAAATCATTACAAAAAAAGTTAATTAATATCTAATATTTTTATATAAAAAAATCATATTATTCTTAGAAATTTTTTTTTGGTTCTCTAAAAAAATCAGGTGAATTTAAACCAAATTCCATGAAGGATCAAAATACTCTCGAAGAAGATGATTTAAAAATAATAACATTTTTTGTGGTATGTGATTCAAAATTTGAACATTCTTTTCATTAAATTTACAATGTTATTAGTATGAAAAAGAATCAATTCAAAATTAAATTAAATTTAGTTTATTGGACTACTTAATCACACTTATGGTAATGGGTTATAAAAACTTAACAAATATGAATTTTTAGCTCATATGTTTAAATGTTTTTCTGAAAAATTTGAAAAAATAGAAAAAAAACAAAAAAAAATATAAAAAAACATAAAAATCTTAATAGAGTATATTACCTTCGCCATAGATATTTTATACACTATACTCATTATTTATCAATTCATATAAGAAGTGAAAATAAATAGTCATGAATATATAAAACTAGTAGAGATAAATGAGACAACATAGTTTTTTAAGTAATAAAATCCTTGAGTTATCCTTTCCGAATATATAACATGGAATCCTATAATAAAATAACAAGGAAAACAACAAAATGTTATTGAATAAAAAGTAAATAAACTTAATATGTGAATAGAAAAGGGTATTGGTTTGAACCACCTAGTGGGTCTTTCTTTTATATTTTTCCATAGCTAAATAGTTAAAATAGATCATCCAAAATCTAAATGTGGTTGTGATTTGATAATCATAATCTACTAAATGTTATTAGATTTAATAATTTTCATATTTTACTATTTATAGAATATCCAATGGATAAAATATTTGAGTTTATATTCTATTATGTTTTATTTATCATGAAGTAGTGGAAGAGGGGAAAAATAATTATATCTTTCCATTATTAATTATTAAAAAGTGTTAAGAAATGGTTATTTGAAATTTATTCCAATATGTATATTATCATTAGTTTTATATTAAAAAATTATTTCTTCTTTTGAAATCAAATTTATACAAACATCCTATTGTATTAAAATAATCATCTCAATTAGACAGTCCATTTTATTTTTAAAATGTGCAATTTAGTCTTCTTCAAAAAATATTTACCAAATAAAATGTAATGAATTAGTAATCATAGTACATGAGATTTTTGATTTTAAATTATATTTATAATATAAAAAAGAAAATATTAATCTAAACATTTTTCTCCCTTATATGTTTCAGTTTAAATATTTTTCTCCTCGTGTAACACTTTAAAGAGTCTGTCTTTGGTTTTGGGGGATATTGGAAATTCAATATTTTCTCAAAACCATTTAAACTATAATGAAATATCATATATAATCATAAAATTTGTTAGAGACCCATATTATATATTAGAAAATCATGAGAGATTATAAAAAATTTACATTTATAATATAATAGCTAAATAATAATCAAAATATTTTTTTACCCCACAACTTAAATCAATTGGAATGTCCTGGGTAATTTCTTCCTTTAACTAAAAATGGAAAAAGAAGAAAACATTTAATCATTCTACTCATACTCACAAGGTATTTTAAAGAATAATGTTTTTGGTGTAAGATTTTAATTTTATCGAGTCTCTTTTTCAGCGGCCAATAGTATTATAGATGTAAAAAAATCAATTTGCTTGATAATATGTTCAATTAATATAGAGTTTTATATCACTAGTTTCTTTAAATTATTTTCATCTTTATACTCGATAAATAGTTCTTAAACATTCCAACCATATACGTAATCACTATAATAATCCATTTTATTCATAATCCCAAATTAGTTATTCAAGTAAAAGTGATTGAAAAAATTTAAATAACATAGATAAACTTCTTAGAAATATGAAAAATTAATATAAGAACATTTATTAATGTTATCCCTTATTATTAATTTCTCACATATGTGTGTTTTATGGTGGCACGTAGGGTTATTTTAGGAATATATTGGAGACTATGTTTTAAAAAAAATCACTTTTGTTATTTTTTTCAAGGTTCAGTTGGTTTCATTATTTTAATATGATTTGATCCTAGATACATTAAAACTAAAATAGATTAAAAAATAATTAGAAATTAGAATTATAAATTCCTATAAAATAAAAATAAACCACATTTGAGTTAGCTTCTATGGGTATTTTTTATCCTCAAAAACACCAATTTATCTTTGTCTAAAAATTTAATGAAATAGAATTAATCAATTCCCACTCAATTACATATAATATATCACCAATTATTTCATGAAATCATATTTAGGGACTTACAATATTATCATTACCCCTTTATGAATATTAATTATATACTTTATAAACTTCTATCTATCAAACCAAATTGAACTTGATATTCCCATATAAAACACATTTCTTAAAAATATTTAAAATGAAAAACAACCAAATTTCTATCACAATTTTAGAAATAATCTTGTATTTTTTTTATGAGGGTGAATTTGAGAGGGAAAAAATACTTTTGGTAATCGTGAAAACAATGTCAAGAATAATTCAAATGTATTTGTAGTGAAAATCACAAAACTCAAAATAGAATCACATCCGTATATCAATAATATCAATAATAACATGGGGTTTCCCATTATGGGATGATTTATTCATGTAATCTATTGTTATCTAGAGGCTCGTCTCTATAAAATTACACTCTCTCTCCTTATTTATTCTTTTAATGGATTTGGAGGCACATTTTTATAAATAAAAAGTGACAAATATTTTCTATCTATTTCTACCCATCAATATTGAATGGATTTTAGTCCCCCTATTAGGTTTTATATAGGTATATTTTCTTCTATAATTGTTTTTAAAAAATACTTATCTATCCATATTAAAAAATTTAGTTCTACTTATCAAGTGTATAAGATGTAATCATTGAATTACTATGGTCCACATTTCAGGTTAAAGTGATGCTTCCATGGAATATAATTGCACGTAACCATAGAATATATTAATGACTAAATGATTTATTTAATTTTAATGTAAATAATTTTCAAAAAATCTTAATTGATCTAAAACAAGAATATTATCATATTAAGTATGGTAGCATGAGTTAGAAATCATTTTTAATGGTTTCCCAATTCTATATGCACAAATATTTTCTTATTTATTTGATTTATTAGGGAATCATATGGTTTTATTCAGATCTACAAACAATTTAAATAAATTAATACATGAACAAAAAATAATCATTAAGAAATAATTTTTTAAATTTTTATTAGTTCAGGGAAAGGTACTAAAAATGATAAAATGAATGAAAAAAACATAAAATTAGAAAAACAAATTCATTTTTACAATAAATCTTGAAAACATCTATAAAAATGAAATATATGTAATTTTATTTAAAAAGATAAAATTTAGGATTGTTATTCCTTAAAAAACATATAAAATATAATGAAAATATCAAAAATATCATTTCCATAGAATTTAATACTTGGACTTATAGATATGTATGCCTTGAAAATGATATTGAAGACATTTCCAAACATATTCCCAAGTGAAAAAATTATTATCTACCACGAAACTCAAAATTATCTCCCCCATAAATTTTTTTGAATTATTTATTTTTTTAATTCAATTCAATCCATTCCAATTTCATTTTTCTTTTTATGTACACAAAACACATACCTAACTAATGTTTTATTTCAATACACTAATTTAGATTATAAATAAATATTTTCTCACCCACACAAATTTAATGTTCACCATAGGATTGGTATATTACAAAATCAACACATAATTTATTCAAGGACTTGTTTTAATCAATAAGAATTTTCAAATATGTTTAGAGGCTATAGGTTGGATGGTTTTAGATATCTTAAATACATATTGTAGAAGAAGGAGGCATGTATATTGTAAATGAATAAATGTATGATTATTTTTAAACTCATGTACAGTTTTATCATTAATTCATATGGAAATAGAATAGACAAAACCATTATTAAAATATTAAAGGATAGTGCACACCTTCAACATTTGATCTGATGAATATTCACTAAACCGCCTTCATAAATGTTATCTGGTTTATGATATTTTAAAATTTTTCCATTATTTATTTTAAAGGCAGTGAAGAATTATTTTAGTGTTAAACAATGGTTTCGATTATATGACATACTTTGTAATGATATCTTATATTTTTTAGCTTCTCAAAACAAATATTTTGATCAATTTTTATAGATCAGTTTCTTCTCAAATGTTTTCTATTTAATATTTTGATTCCCAAATTCATCTCTAAAATTGATCAAGAAGTACAACTTTTAAATATACATTTCTGTAATTTTTTTATCACCCAAATATGGTATTAATGATTTGTCACACTACAAGACAACATTTCTCTATACATAAGTTCAACTAGATCATGATATTTTCCATCCCGAGCTGGTGGAATATGGAACATAGACTTGTAATTTGGATTACTAAATATGGTTTTCATTGTGATTAAGGGATGAAAAAGATAAAATTTAATAGTTTTCCTAAATAACAAGGAATCTCAAAAAATAGGCTTTTAGAATAACTTAATTTCCTTAAATATTTCATCTAAATATCCTTATTCTCATTTTGTTTCACAAAAAAAGTAAAATTTTAGATAAAATATGAATTTTGTATTCTCTTAAGAATTTTTGTGAATATATATAATTTTTATTGAAGGTTAAAAATCTCCTCAAAAGGGTGATTTAAATATTTTAATTTTTTGTTGAGTCATGGGATTAAAAAGTATGTAGTATATTAATGTATTTTCAGCCCACATTGTTTCAAAAAAATAACCAATAAATGTAAAAAATGGAAACATGTAATAAAAAATTACATGAAAATAAAAGAAAAACCATAAAAAATGAGTTTTCAAAATAACCCCACTTTTTTTTCAATGTTCTCATTATACATTATTTCATATGTGATGTGAAAATAAAAATAATATTTATAACAAAAAAAATAGGAAAATGAAAATTTTTTATAGGAGTAGAAACACCCTTGAGTTATACTTTTAAAATCCAAAAAATTTAAACCTATAAGAAAAAAAGGGATGAAATTCTAAAAATATTATAAAATGAAAAATAAATATAATGAAAGAGTAAATGGAAATGAGGTTTGTTTTGAGATTTAATGTTTTTTTAGTTTTTATAACTTTTCATTATTGGATAACGATATTATTCCATCCCCATTCTGAAGGTAAGTGTGGTTTTTATTATCAAAAAACACAAATTATTGTTAAATATAATCATTTTTATATTTCCAAAAACTTAAAAGATTTTATGTATATATTTATTCATTTCTCCTTATTTGAATTTGTAGTTATTATGATGTAATGAAAGAGGGAATAAAATATAAGGGCACATTTGTAATACTTGGTCCTAAAATTATAGATAAAATTGAAATTGAAAATTTGTTCAAGAACATGAATTATTTTTTTATTATCAACATGATAAATGATTTTAATTTAAAAAAAATTACTTTGTACCACCTTCCTATTTTTGATAAATGTTCTGTTGAATCGGGCACTCAATTTTAAATTAAAAAATTTCCATTTGTTCTTTTTGTACAAGGTTATGAATAAATTGTAGTAAATATAAAACCATGATTAAATGGATCTAATTTTTTAAATAAAATTAAAAATTATCAAATTTTTTTTATTATTATGGAAATACATATCCCTCATAAGTTTTGACATCAGTATCTTTATCCTGAAGAAATGCTCTAGGGAAATCATCTTTCTTGGGGGGGGGGGGGGGTTGAGGACATTACATCTTCTCTTAAAACCTATTAAACTAAAATGTAAAATAAAATTCAATAAATCATGTTGTAAATTGTACATATTGTTTTTTATTAATTATGGGAGACTATACTATTTTTCATTTTATAGAAAATCTTTCGATCAATTATTAAAATTCTTCTGATCTCCAACACTCAAATTAGTAGGAAATTCATGGGAAATGAATTACTATGATAGAAAAATGGTAAAAGAATGTTTTATTTCTTCTTTAAACTCACCCTAAAATGTATCATTAATAGAAAAAGTGGGTGGAGTTAGAATTTAATCTTATTAATCTTCTTTTTGAGTGGCTAATTCTACCATATTTGTAGAAAGAAGTTATATTTATTTACTAACATACTAGAAAATATATAATTTTTGTTAAATAGTTTCTATAAACAATTTTCATTGATTGTTTCATGGAAGCGTTAATGGAAATTACAATAATATGAGTAATTAGCTTAAAAATCCATTTTATTTCAAAATCCTATTTTATTGGTAAATTATTAGTGTTCAAAATAATATTAAAAAACTATAGGAAAACTCCAAAAAATATCACTAACTAATTGGACAGGGTTTATTCATGTTACAACTTACTAATAATTTTATCCTTAAATTTTCAGTATAATGACACTCAAGGGTGCCACATATGTAGAATTCAGACATTGTTTTCAAAACAATCAATTTTCATAATTCATCTTGATAAAGGTATGTAGGTGTGGTGATTTTAAAAATGGTTTTAACACATTCATATGAAACCCAAAATAGATTATAAAATAGGTATAAATCAAAATAAAACAAAATTGGAAATGAAATGAATTTTTTATTTGAGTTATGAAATATAAGCATGTTTTGATCGTAGAACACTCCATCTTTTCCATGAAAATAAATTTCATGAGATTTAATTACTCAATTACCACTTACTAATTTAAAAATAAAAATCTATGTTTCTTATAAACCATATCAAGAAACTACATATATGGGTGTTTATCCACATATGAAAGAGACTCAATTTCCTGATGAGATTATATAAACAAAACCTGATTACACTCATTATGCAAAAAGCTAAGATCACTCCAAAAAAGTTTAAATACTAAAATAAATAATATTATTATCATAAGATGAGAAAACAACTAAGAAAATAAAAAAAATAATGTAATCATGAAAATAAACTTTTCCAGTTATGAAAATAATTTAAATTATAATTCAAAATTATTTATAATGAAAATGGAAAAATAAAATTGAAAATAAATTCCTCAAATCTCTATATTCAACCACTATAATATATTTTAGCAAAACATGGAATGATTAATTTTTGAGTACTAATTTTCTCATTTTTATCTTATACAGCCGAATACACACTCTCCCCCTCTCATTCCATTTATTAGAGATGCGGGAAATTTTTAAAAAATAAAATGATTGTCGTATTTTTCATCCTTTAAGAACAATCATATTTTAATTAATTTTCTATTTATTAGTATAATTAAAATTAAAATGTTTTATTCTAAAAATATGTTTCAAAATTTAGGCCTATCCACCCACAAAATTTGATATTTGATGAGACATTTTGAATATTTTTTCATTGAATTATTATGGTATATTTTAAGCGAAAATAAGATTATTCAAATGCATCAAATTCAATATATTCATAGAAAACCTTAATAATTGAATATTTCCATGATATTCTAAACAATTGTGTATACCCAAGTCCTCTTTCATTTTATACTCTAATTATATTAGTTGGAATTTTGTGTCTTGTTTCATGCAATAATTAATAATGGTTATTCAATTTTTTCAATTTAAAATTTTTTAATGATCATTATTTATTTGGGATTCGTATGGATCGATTCAACGCTATGTCTGATTGAATGAATTATATCCCAACATACAAAGAATCCAATAAAAACGAAATTTAAAATTTTAATAAAATTAGAAAACATTATGGAATAATTTTATAAATGATAAAAATAGTTTAAAATAATTTTATTGTCCATTTTGACAATAATTTCAAAAAGGTACCTAAAATTAATTTTATTGAATTTTCATTAAAATAAATTTTTTTGGGTGTTTTATCACATGAAATAAATTTTAAATGTAATGAAGTTTTTTTACCACCACTTCCCTTATGTAATGAGCATAGGTGGATCTATTCCCACTGGATGATAACATGTGTTTTCCCTCACATGGTGAACATAAGTCAATTCTTCCCCACTAGTCATTAGCTAAGGGTCATTGGCTGAGGGTTTGAGCACAAGAGTTCACCCGTGATGCAACCCATCCTCCTTTAAGAAAGGTGGGTTTCTACCGTCCTACTCCTCATATGATGCGAGGTTCATTAGTTTCGTCCTTCCATGGATTCATCATGAGAGTGGCCCCAACTCTCAACCAGTGGTGTCAAGACTAACGCGCACCATCCTCCACATTATTGGGGTGACTCCCATCTCTTTTATAGAGACATACAAGATGACCCGTAGCTTTGATATTCATGATACTGTGGGAAAATTCCCCCAAGATTGGGTTGTGAAATTCTCCCACCTCTACTCCATGAACACTCTAAAGCATGTAGGATCATGTCATTCTATGTGTATATGAAATGGTCTTCTTCTAACTATCCGGCAACAAAGCATGGCCAATGGCACAATTTTTCCTTGTCGTTGGCATCAATGATCAACCCACTCTCAAGGTATCAAGCATCTACTGTCTACCCTCTCTCTTAGGGTTGGAAAACACCTCAATGAAATCCAACCTTCATAGTGGCATCTCTTCCTATGAAAACGCTCGAGCGCAAAATTCTATACCGTGTCACCTCCACATGAATACCTAGGACTCTACTACCACCACCAAGGACCAACCACCTGCATTTCGTAACACCACAAGGTTTATTCATTCTGATACCACATTTCATGGGATCATCGTCTCAACATAGTGGTTCACTGGTTTCATCCTGCCATAGACTCATCAAATGAGTGGTCCCAAATCTCAACTAGTGGTGTCAAGATTTACACGTACCATCCTCTAAATTGCCAAGGTGACTCCCATATCTTCCATAGGGACAAACCAGAAGAACCACAACTTTTATTTTCTTGCTAGTGTGGGACAAGATCCCCATCGTTGGGTCATGACATTAGGCTCACCAAAACATGAAAAATATAATTATTCTAATGTGGAATTATATATTATAGATTATAGTGACATTAAACTAGAATTTACATTATTTAATTCCAAAATATATCTTAGGTTTAGTGTTTATAGAGTTTTTCACAACTCTTACTTAACGAACCCATATATTATAAATTGGAAACTTCTATTCATTATCAATTCTTCCCATAAAACAAATAAATTTAATAAGAAACATGTATTCAATTCATGAATCATCCTCACAATATTCATCATGGCCTTATCCTTATGGTGGGTGAATTAGTCTATTCTGATGTCTGAACAACCACTGTATGTCATCCGATTAACCCACAGGTCTGCGTTGAGGTGGATGTTGTAAGGAATTTAGTTGATTGGATCTAGATTACCGTTGGTGAAGAGTTCAGATGGAATTTGGCCTTCTTATTTGAATCTTGGGTGGATTATTGAAATAACTGCTATTAATTGGGGATTCTGGACTCTAAATGTCATTATGAGGAAATGAACAGAGGGACCTTTGATCCAAGGTAGAGGCTTAATTAGTCCCCTATTCCGAGACTAATATATGATGTCAGCACTTATTTTGGAAATATAGAGGGTGTGGGGAATTGGGTTGAAACAAACTCAGGGGATTATTCCCGAAAAACCCTTAATCCAATAGTTTCTATAGTGTACAGTCAGCTTCGATATGATATGATGTCATGAGATTTACTGAAACTGGTCTCTGCAAAGGATATTTCTAGTGTTGGAGACATGGGAGAACCACCACGTGTCAATGTAGTCCCAAAGAACATACATGAATCATTTTTTGTTCTGCTACACTACTACAAATATGGAATTTATCAGTTCTAGAAAATTCGATTAACAATGCTAAAAAAAGCGTTATTAATCTAGGCAAGGATAAAAAGGGGTTACATTTATCAGCGCTCTAAAAAGAGCTAATAAAGGCCACTTTTATCAGCGCTAAAAAAAGCCATGATAAAATACCTCTTTATCAGCACTTTTTAGGTCTGAAAAACGGGACTTTAGAAGCGCTGAGAAATTAAAAAAAATAAATAAAATTAAAATGAAATTATATAATATGGGGAGGAGATTTTAACAGCACAAGGCGGACACCCCCCCCCCCTCACACTCTCCCCCACACACTACCCTTCCCTCTCATTCCCACACGTGTGCTCCCCTTGGATTCCACCTGAACTCGATCCCACGACCTCCCCCCTTTCACAACTGCACCTTTACCACTACACCATTTCGTTTTTTTCTCTATTTAATGATATATCTAGTTATATATATATAGTTATATTTATTCATATATTAATATAGATTCATATTAATATAAATATATTTATTCATATATTATTATATATATATATTCATTCATAGATTAATATATATTTATATTTATTTATATATATATTTTTAGTTATAATTTTTTATCCGTATATTTATTTATATATTAATATATATTTATAATATTAGTTTTAAATACATTTAAGAAATATGTTTTTATGTGTGTTTATAAATAAATAAATAAATACATACATACATATATACAACATAGACATATACACACAGACACACACACACAAAGACACATATATATTTATAAATAAATAAATAAATATATATGTGTAATTGAAACGACATAGAATGTTAAAACGACCATAACTTCTAATCCAGAAACCCATTTAAACTACACAACTAGACAAATCAGAGAATATGAAACAATATTCGATATGATATATGGTACAGGGCTAATATACATCCATATTAGAAGTTATACATGTCTGAATGTTATCAAATTGGGGTATTCGGACTAAAAACGACATTTTGGAAGACTTCTGGACGTTTTTCGGCCTCAAAAAATGTTAAAAAATCTTTTCTTGTGTCACTAGCATGCAGAGCTCACCCAAGCTTTGATTTTATATGCTGTAGAGCTCAAACAGACATCCGGATCAATATTTATGGCGTGTGAAGTTTGAGTTACATTTTCAACTTATTTTAGATGTTTTATTATTATTTTTTTTATTTTTTGTGTCTTTAAATTATTATTAAATTATTTCTAATCAATAATAATTAGAAAATTATTATTTAATAATATATTTACTAAATTTATTATATATTAAATTTAATAGTATTTTAATACTTATCTAAATCATATTTAAAAAACATATATTATATTTATATATATATAAATATACTTATATAAATATATTAATTTTTTATGATTTTTTTGAAACATAAAATTTATGAAATGTAGGAAAAAGTGCTGATAAATCCCCCATTATCAGCGCTAATAAAATAAGTGCTGATAAATGGGTCCCCTTTATCAGCGCTAAAAAAAGCACTGATAAAGGGGGGTAGCGCTTCCGTTGCCTGTTTTTGTTGTAGTGTTAGTTACTAACAGGAAGGCTGAGGGTGAATACAAGGGGTCACCAACCGTGCTTAAGGATACATTGGATGATGTTGGTTGTGATAGTGGCCCCATTGAGGGCTACAATAGCTTCTAATGGGATAACAGGGTGGGCTATTAGTGATGGAGGTGTGGTGGTCACAATTGATACTCAAAATCATTTCTAAGGGATGAATTTGGAGAATGAGGAGGAGGGAATTCCAATTAATGAAAGCCTCAGTATGTAGCTTGGGATTCTTTCCCAGGAGGAAGGAACCGGAATAAAATTTATGTAGCCTGGGAAAATGGTTGGTTATGAGTCTGTGGAGAAGCCAAAGTGTCTAGCAGTGATTTCCACAAATAGTCAGCTTCAGAAGAGAAGAGGAGGGAATGATGGATATCCCGAGGTGGATATCCCTGATAAATGGGGGGTTTCTCTAAGAGTGACAAGGGGAATGATGGTGGTATTAGGCCTTCATTTAGTGATGTGGTTTAAGGCGAGAGGACGAATATGACCAGGAATCGAGAAGTCATGACTACTCCACTACGATGAAGGATAAGGAAGGACCACTCCTATCTGCCAAATATGATGTCTACTAGGTATTCTATTGGAAACACTAATCTTTTATCCTTGGAGTGGATGAATCCATGAAGGAAGTTTGCTAAGGTTCTGAAGCACTATGAAAGCTCGGAATGGGAATCATCTACTACGGAGGAAGCTTTCTACTAGGGATGCGGCAACGTCTATGGATTTTATGATATATAATTTTATCTTTTGTTTTGTGGTACATTTTCACTGTCCTTTTCCTTTATTTTAAAAAATGGTTAGTGGATTATCCCTAGAATGAGCATTTATGGTATTTAAAAAGAATCCTTTTCAAAACATCTGAAAGAAAGTAAAAAGAGAAATAATTTTTTTTATAATTCATTTATTTCCACATAAATAAAACCATAAATTAATTTTAAAAATATGGAAAGAAATAAAAATATTTGGAAAGGAAAAACTAAATGATATTTTTTAAAATGAAAGTCCATTACCTTGAGGTTGACTAGTCAAATATGTTATTTATCTTCTTCTTCATCAAACAATCTTTTGTTCTTTAAACCTTATGACTGCTAAGATTTTTATGATTCCCAAAATAAGGCTTATATAACCTATAGAGAGATGAAATTATGGTATTTATGTAGGTATTTTATGAAAAAAGTTGCTTTTGATGTGTGAATAATTGAGAAGAAGAGGTTTCTTTTTATAAGAGACGGGAGGGGCACTCAAAGTATTTTAAAAAAAAATTAAATTAATATAAATTATTTATGATTTATAAATATCTCCAAACTAATAAGATCCATAGATAATATAATTATTTGTCTAAAAAATCTCATCTAGAAAATATACATTTTGGGGTCACATTTTAACCCTTATTTGTTGTTTGAACCCATCATTAATCCTTTTAACAATTACTTGATTTAAATGTAATTTACTCTTATAGGGTCAATATAGTTAATATACAATGAAAAAAGGCCCATAAATGGACCATGGATGACATATTAACCTATATCATAATCATTAGATAGTATGTAGTATTTTTAGGAAGTTTAAACCATTTAATAAAATATTTTTTTTATAAAATATCATTATTGTCAATTTTGGTACATTTCATTACATTGAATTTTATAACTTCAATTAAACAAATAAAATTAAAATAAAATATTTTAACGCATCCCTATAAGGATATATTTATCTATAAAACTAGTGTATCACATTAATTATTTCAAATTACATTTCTTTAAATATTTTAAAGTTGTTTTTTTTATTTTTTCATTAATTGATTAATTAATACATCAACATTGTGTAAGAATTGAAGTTAATATTTATAGACCGTAAATTGAAAATAAATTTCCACGATGAATATAAAATATTTATAATTAAAAATAATATTTCTAACCAAATATATTCTCCATTTATCTCTATTTTAAAAATATTATTGTTATTAAAACAACGGTGTGATATTTTTTATTTTCATTAGCAAATATATTATAAAGGTAATAATCTTATCCAATTAAAAACATGAATATAACTATAAAATTATTTATTATTAATGAAATGGAAATATCCAATAGAATGAAGACATGTGTTAGGATCATTTTTAATCCTTATCATATTATTATTAACATTAATTACCCAACTCAACCTTTTACATTGTAAAAAAAATTACTCAGATTACCATTCAAATTGTCCAAAAATAAAAGGGGCCAATTTAAAAGATTTGGAAATCTTGATTCAAAATACAGAGTCCATTTTTCAAAATTAAAAATACCACAGTGGTAGAAATTAATATAAAATTAAACCGAAAAAATGCAATAATAAATGTTTATTGAGTAAAATGCCCCTTAAAAATATAAATTGTTTTTAAATTAATTTAAAGTATAAAAACCATTTTAAAAATAGTAATTTTATTATTTTAATTAAACTTAAATATTTAAATTTTGAAACTAATTAAAAATATAATTTAAATTTTTGAATAATTTATAAGAAATGATAATATTTTAAAAAATATGTAATTTTTACTATTCATTGAAAAATCGATCTCCCATAAAAATTATAAAAAATTTACTCCAGTATAATTTTTATTTAATGATTTAAAAAAAGATAACCATTTTACTAAATACAAATATAAAATTTCTAATAATTAATTTAACTATTCACTTCATAAAAATAAAGTAAACCCATTTTAAAAGTAAATTTGTTTTGTAGAATAAAATTAATTTACTAAAAATTGAGTGTTTATTTCCTAAAAATTAAATTAGTAATGAGTAATAACATTAAATTATCCGTAACATTGTTGATACTATTCATTTCCACCAATTTAAATTACATATTATAATGGTCACATTTAAATTATTATATTTTGTTATACATTCAATGTCTGTTTTGTGTATAATGTTTGTTATTGAACATTGAAATTATTTTAAAAATTTTAGGATATTACATTCTACCCCCAACCCCCTCCCCCAAACAAAGAAATTACATCATGACAATTAGGAACTCATATTAGTAATCAAATGTTGATATTTTAATATACCATTTCTAAAACCCCGCATCATAGAAAAGGTTAATAAAATTTTCTCTCAGAAAGTAATAATGGGAAGTATAAAGGTCATCTAGACCATCATATACTAGGTTTAGAAACAGGCTAACTTTAGTGGAATTTGAAAATGTGGACCTAAAATAAAAATTAAATGTCCATATTATGATGGGTAGTGATAGAGAGCATTGATAAAAAAAATTGTGAATAATCTTGAGAAAGTAAATGACCACAAAACATCAACCCATTAAGGTGTGAAAAAGACCATCCATTCACCAGAAAAGAAGAAAATATGATTATATTTTTGTTTCAATGTCATTTTCCTAATTTTTTAGAATTAATTTACCACCTATACTAAGAAATTTTGGAAATATAATTACATCAAATGTAAATTTTCATCCTTTATTCAACTTCAACCACAAGATCATATTTTTCACCAATTGAGAAGTATTCAAGATTAATTTTTCTTACCCAATGATCTAAAATCAAATACTAATTGATGAAATAATACAAAAAATAGATAATAATCCATTGTTACTTATATAATACACAAAACAAAACAATTAATTGTATAATATAATATAACTCCCAAAAATTAAAGAACCCTCAAACAAAAAAAAACATTAATATTCCAAATTCAATAGTAATAAAAAAAGTTAAATGTAGATCATTCAAAAAATAACTATCCTTAAAATTATAGAAATCATCCTAAACTATGATTGAAACTCAAAAATAAAATGGATTTCATCACATTATTTTCCACCATTAAGTATATATCTATCTCCAAATAACTTAAATCACTTTTAATGTCTCATACCATAATCTCATACACTCCAAAATATATTAATAATTTCCATAAATAACCTAAACTATAACCCCAAAAATAAACTCATATATGCTTCAAAATTATAATTCATCCATAATTACTCAAAAAATACAACATAATGTTTTATTTATATTAATCCTATATTTTTATCCAAAATTATAGTGCTCTTCCTCTAAAAAACATTAATCATTTAATCAAAAAATAATTTTCCAACTTCATGGATATCTAGATGACAAACCATATGTTCCCAAATTTTAATAACATGTAATTATCCCAACACCTGATATCCTATAAACCCTAATGATTTCCAATAAATTTAATGATATGTAAATGAAAATTAAATGAATTATTTCTTATATATCCTTTTTTATATATTAAACATAAGGGTAAGATATACATCAAACTCAATAAATGTCTCCGAAAAATTATCACCTTTTCACTATGACATATTTAAAAAATTTTATTTCCATCTATCATATATTTTCATATTTTGAGAAAAATCAACAATAGAATAATATATAGGTGTTTCATGATTCACATAATTGGTACAATACCACTACATCAGTACTATGAAAAAATATATATATATAAACCAACTGAAACCATTTACCATGATTCATTTCCTAATTAATTTATATTTTATAAGTACAATAAAAGATATGAATTATATCCTTGTAATTTATATATATATAAATAATCATATACTATACATTAAATATACGGAAATAATACATACCTTAAATTTAGACATCCGGATACTCTTGACATTCCCCTTAACTTTTGGATTGATGCCCATCTTCTAGAAAGAAAATGTTCAAGTCATTAATGGTATTTACCCTTTTGATAAATTTGGTAGAGATGATATTATTAAATCAAATAAATATGATACTATGGCCCATAAATTTATTTTATGAAAGTAGATGTGTTGGATAAGTAAAACTATTTCTTAGAGGTGATTTGAATACTTAAGAAGCTATAAAAATAATTTTAATAATATTTTTCAATAACAGTGGTAATAAAATACTATAAATTGTATAAGAAGTTTGCGAATGATCACTCTACTTCCATACAGAAAAACTATCATCAATCTATTAAAGAGACCTACATTAAAACAACAAATTAATTATTTCATGTAAAAATGAAATTGGTCCTTATGAAGATAATACCCTGAGAGGTTTTGTATGACATTAAACCTGAAATCCCTTAGTCCAAAGTCGATAACACTTATAAATAAAAATTTTAAAAATATCAGTAATCACCTTAAAATACATCACTTAAACATTTAAAAGGTGTGTCTAAGACTTCACACTTATGATCAAACTTAAATTTATAAAGTAATAATGGTATCTATAACTCTTAAGACCACCTCACATGAAAACATTCTAATCTCAAAATTTTTCTAAACATTAATATGAAACAAATTGTAAGGACTTTTAATTATACATTAAATATTACAATGAAATTATACTATAATTCCCTTTTGTATATTACCAATGGGTTTATAGGCTTATATTTTTAGAGAGTCACCTCACAACTCATACAAAAAAAACCAATATATTAAAAAATGGAAACAAATATTAGTTATCCATTTTTCTTAAAAAATAAAAATTTAAAAATGAAACATGTTTTACTTTCTTAGAACATATTTAAATTTTCATTTTTACCATATACTTATCATAACCCATTCTGTGAATTTTTTTAAAAAAAATTTAGATGAGAACAAAATTTTCAATAAGGGACATAAACTGTAACACCCTAAGGTTTTTAAAATTGGAACATCATGTCTGATTGTAGTTATGAAGAAAAAACAAATAATATAAGAGAATATAAACACTAATACATTATAATAATTTTTTTTGACTAAATTGAATCCATTTGATATCTTGCGATGCGCGCAACACAAGGTTTAAATAAAAAATGATACTCTATTAAAATATTATTATTTAAACATGGCCATAATAACTTAGCCAGTAAATTTTTGATAATGAATAATACTAAATAAATTATGAAACAATTATTTATTATACATGTATAAAATTAATTAAATTGTAATAAATTGATTATAAATAAATTAAGAATCATTTGAAAGTAAAAGATATGTTTTTTAAAAAATTGTATTTTTATAAAAGGTTGTTTAGTCCTGGTTTGTGAAATTATTTTACAATTAATATTCAACAAATTTATAAAATTTACATGAAAAAACAAACTTATTTTTTCAATAATCATTTTAAAATTATCTTTGGGTGAATTTTTATAATTTTTTTGAAATGTTTCTTTTTTCGATGAATACTGAAAGTACTAATTTTTACTTAAAACTCCATTTTCCATTAAATTATTAAAAAAATTAATTATATTTTAAATAATTTTTTAAATAATACTAGTATAATAATATTTCCATTAAAACACTTTAGGTGATTTTAATCATTTTGATATTGAATTTATTTTTTAAAACATTGGGATCGTTTGAACATTTTTTCTTTGAAAACCTGCATTCTTGTTTTATCTTCAAGATCAATTTTAAATTAAATTATTCCACTTTCATGATTTAAATTTAGAGAAATGGATTCCATATTCTGAATAATAATAATTTATATTATTTAATACGGTAACATTAATTTTCTTCTAAAAGTAATAATAAATATAGTATAATTTGTTTAATTCTGTTATGGTGAATACTGATTTATTAATGGGTTAAACAAAAAATATAATGGATAATATGTATCAAAACATGTGAAAAAACAATTTAATGGAAATATTTACAATTTATAATTTATATGTATCTTTAATAATAAAAGTATACCCCTTTTTTATGTGTAAATTGTGGGTACCCAATTTCATTTTCAAAAATAACAAGTGTCCCACTCACCTCACTTATAAAAGAACACCTCATATCCTATCTTATTCACACCATAAAAACATTATGGTTAATAAATTACCTTCCCAATTCACTTCCTAACTTCTATAAACTCATCTTATAACTCTTTTCTAGGTCATTAATCTATTCAAGGAAAATTTTAGTTATAATCCTAAAGTGGTGGTCTTAAAAGAGGTAACATTCCTAATTATGTGTTTTCATTTTAATTATTCTTAAAATTCCTTAAATTTATAATAATTTATTATTATATAATAAAACTAATTTCTCCCATATACTTATATATTATTATTTCTTGGTAATTACCTAAATAAATATCTTATTCCCTCCAATGGTAAATGGAAACACCGCTCGTGTGTATGACAAACTACAACATCGCAAACCCATGTGACACGTTTTCCATCAAAACACATCACTATTGGGTATTATGATGTATATAAATTATATATATGATATTTACAACATTTTTATACTTATGGAGTAATTATATCAAATATGAAATTTTGATTTCCATTATTTAGGGGATATAACAATGTCGCTCGTGTGTTCGGCAGAATACCACCTTGTGAAGCGATGCAAATCATTTTTGACTTATAATTTACATGGAATTTAATAAGAACAAAATTAAAGAATATATTTGATATATATTAGATGATAGTTATTTTGGAAAATTAATGTATAACCCACTTCATTTTTCTTTCTCTCGTTACGAGAATGATGTCACCCCTCCTGTATATGTTTGTCTTACTGTCTTCATAAAGAGATGCAATTCATTTTCCATGTACAACATTCATAAATGGATATAAAAAGGTTTCTGAAAATGAAATTTTATATTTATAAAATTTTTATAATTTCATATATGATATATATATTCTATGAAGAATAACATGACTTCCAAAAAACCACGCATGAGAAAATAAGGAAATTAACACCTGAAATGGTAAAAAGTATAAAAATATTATTACCAAATTGGTGATAAAATATTTTAATAAGATAATATATGATATTATAAATTTCAATATTGTTTTTTAATTTATATATTATAAACCTATATATATTATACAAGAGTTTCAGATGCATAAGAATGATATCTAACTTGAGGTAAGGGTTTCTCGTCTCAATTTTACTTTTGTGGTACATACGACATATTCACCAGATTTTACTTTATGTGGTGTTTATACAATACATTTTCATGTTTTATAAAATAAATATATTTATGTTAAAAGTATTTTTTTGTTACATTTGAAATTATTTATTTTATGGGTCTAATGATTTTAAATTTACCAAATTTACAAGGGTGTATTTCAAAATCACATCATTATTTAGGTTTGTTTTTGTTAGTCTCTAATGGGTTAATTATTTTAAATTTATATATAAAAACCAATATAAATTTTTCTTCTAGGGTTATTAGTGTAATTTTTCATATAATTTTACCATTTTCACTCATTTCTACTTAAAATTATTGAGAAAATATTTTTAAGAAATTTATCATTTATTTATCTCTTCGGCCGAAGATCCTTTTTATCAAAAAACATGTCAAAAAAATAAATTTTTTAATATTTTTAATATTATTTATCAAATATTGTTTTAACCATTTAAACTATTTATAAAAAATTTTTAAAGGAATTTTCATGGGTTTTTTTAAAATAATTCGTGTTTTCTTTTATAGAAAATGTGAAAGGAATATTTTTTTAACATGTACGGTATAGAAAATGTTCTACTATATCATGAAAACTCAATATTTTAAAATTTATATTACATGATTTTATGTTTTTTAATAAAAATAAATTTGAAAATTTCAGTTATTTTTTTGGTTTTAAAAGGTGATTTACAAAATGAAGTGGCTATTTTACTAAAAAATGATTTTTTGGATCTTTTATTGTATTTCTATTAACCAATGACATAAAACCGTTAGTGTACTTATGATACACTAGGTATTTGTTTATTGATACCATCCTTATTCTTGTTTTATGGTTTTGGATCATTTTGACTGGATATGTACCATTTTGATACCATTTATATTACTTTGGATGATTTTTTATTATGTTTATTGAATGGGGACATTATTATCATTTTTTATTCTAGTTGATAAAATAAATGATAATATGGATTATGTTTCACCCCTATCATATGATTAATTAATTGGACTTAGAATGTAATGAGAGGGGTATGCTATAGCCCCTCATTGAATTTGTATGTCTCATGAGATAAACTAGATTGGGTTTTGTCTAAGGCCTTACCCATTTATTTAGATATCTTAGAACAATGCCTCGAAAATATGTTTTAGATTTATGGAATTATACATTCCATCATTATGAATCTAGTTATTGATATTCCATGTAATTATTTTATTACATATAATATCCATGTTTTTTTCATGTTTATGTGATTGTTTATATGGAATTATTTGATTATCATTTATTTATACCATATTATGATAAAGTTATTGAGTAAATGGAATGTGTTTTAATTATTTACCTTGACATAATGATTATGACTTATTTATTAATATATTATACTATACCCTTACCCTTACTTAGCATCTGAGATCACCCCTTTCTTCTGTACAATTTTCCCTAGGATACCAGGATCTATTTTATGATTGATATACAGGGATATAATAAGGGGAATAATAGTCTTCAAGAACAAAACACTTTAGGTATTTTTTGTTTAAAATGTAATGTGAATTTAAAATATATATCTAGTTTACCTATATTACTGGATTATTTGATACTTTGGGATATGATACATTGTATCTAGTGATAATGTAATAAATTAGACATAGCTTCCAGGTTACTCGTTTTGGGGTCGCTATATAAAAATAATGAAAGAAACCATTAGTTCCTGAATACTTATATAAATTTTCATTTTTAAAAATAAACATTGGGTTCAATTTAATCATTTTTTGACCAAATAAATTAAATTATCTTCCTAAAACCTATTATAAAAATTTTATATGAAATATTAATGGTAAAATAAATCCCATAAATGTTTTTTTAAAATCATGATAACACATAATAAATTGGTTAGAATGTTATTCTTTTCATCCATAAAAATTACAATGCACAATACTTGTAAAGATAAGATCAATATATTACCTTGATAAATTATAATATTCTTGTAAAAAACCATAGAATGTATAAATAAAACATATAAGTAACTTGAAGAATAATTTATATATCACTCTTAAAAATGGGATAATATTCAATGTTACACTTAAAATAACCTTCATGGTTCACATAGAATAACCATCATTTTCACACTTTTTATAAAATTCCTGGAAAATTCTTATAGTCACCTAGGAAGAACATATTCAGTTAACTCCACCCATTTACCAAATTCATTGGGAGCAATAATCGGCTCACCCAACCTTGTTTTATAACGGAAAAACATGTTTTCAAAAAATATTCTCATGAAATATAATATAATACCTATAATAATGAATCAAAAAAGCACTATTTGCTACCATAGGAAACAATTTCTATATATTTAAGTATTCATTTCATTTTTAAACCCTTTTTGAAATTAACTAGATTATATGGAAGGAGGTATTTTCATTGAAGAAAACATAAAATATTATAATAATAGTAAAATAATGGTTATAGTTATGAGAAAATTATATTCCAACCTATATGTTAAAAAAGATCATTACTTTTGACTTTTATAAAGAATGAAAATCATTAGGTATAAAAAAATAAAAATATTCCTTTTAAAAAACTTTGAAAAAATTTAAAAAAGAGACAAAAAAAGTAATTTGTAACTTATTTTTGGTTATATAATTATATTAATAAATATTTATAAGAATATGGGAATGATTGAATTTTTTTACTATAGTATTTAAATGATATTTTTTAAACATAAAATCCCCTGCCTTATGTATGACTAATCAGATATGTTCTTTATCTTCCTCTTCATCGAACAATCCCTTTTTATTTACACCATAATACCTATAAGATTAATATTATTTCCGATATAAGGCCTATAGAATGTGGAGATTGATGTAAGGAAGGTATTTGGGTAGGGATTGGAAGATATAAAACGCTGATGAAGTATGATGAAATGAGAAGAAGAGGTTTCCATCCATAAGAGCTTAGGGGGGAACTATATGAATTTATTAAAATATATAATTTATATAATTTAATTTAATTTCCAAATGGATCCATATTCAAAATATATAAAGGTAATATTTGGAAGAGTATAAATTATATCATAAAATAAATGTTAAAAGAGTTTTTATTACATTTTTACTCATACATTTTTTTTTAACTATTCGTTAATCCTTTTAATAGTTTTTGTGATGTAAATTTTTTTAATCTGAAAGGGTTAATATATTTTCTATATTAGGAAAAATGAACCACCACTGGGATGCCGTTGATATCAAAAAACATTTCCCAAAAATTTAGATGAAGATGGGATTCATAAAAATTTAAAATTATTTTATAAATAATTATTTGTTGTAATATATCATAAATATAAATTCTAGAACTATTTATTACCTTGATATTAATAATATTATAAAAAACAAATTAAGTTAGAATACAATACTTTTATAAATACCTCACATGTTATAATTATCTATAAAATTAGTGGACCACATTAATTCATTCAAATTACTACACTTTTAATATTTTAAATATCATTTATTTTATTTTTGTTTAATTTAATAATTATTGTTCCAATATTAAAAAAGAATTTAAGTTAATTATTTCTTTACTAAAAATGAAAAATAAATGAAAATTATAAAGATAAATCATTTATATTACAATATAATATTTATTTTAAAAAATATCATTTTTATCCCCTTGTTAAAAATATTATTGTTATTAAAAAAAGTGTGTGACATTTTTGACATTTCATTACATAAACTATGATAAATTTCATAATCCCATATAAATGGAAACATGTTTATATGACAAAATATCGTATGATTATGGATGAAATTGAATCATCCAATAAAATTAAGGAAATTTTTAATGTCACATCCCAAACCCCAGTAGCCCTGAGCTGGTGCCTTACATTATTATATTGGAATATATAAATTATCGAATGACAAAAGAATGATAATTTTAGTAGTTTTGGTAACCAGATATATTCATTTTACCTATTTTACATTTTGAATAGAAAATAAAACATAATACATAACAAAATCAAATAAATTTCATCCTTGATAACTAATTCAATGATTTCTTCTTCATATCTCGAGGAAATGACAAAAATAAGGGTTGTCCCAAATTATCAGTAAGGATTAGGTACAATTTAATTTATAAATAAATAAATAATAATCATCATTTAAGTCTAAATGACTGATACACATTTATATTGACCAACAACTTGAGTAAAATATTCCATGAATAAAAGATGATCAATTAATTCCATATAAATAGTAACATGACCTTGAAATTTGACCATGAATATTATAACTAATTGATCAAATGGAATAAAAACAAGTATAGAATTCATAATTTTAGATGTTGTATCTATCAAAATCTATCCTCATGATTGTTACTATATAGATCTATCCTCAAGACAGTTTAAGTCTATGGGTAGAAACCCATCTGATTTGGCGAGCTGATTAATCTTATATGACTACCAATGCATAGAGGGGATTTTATTAACTTGTCCAAAACCCATTATTTCATGTCCAGGAATTCATAATATACATAATAATAACTCTAATTCATAAAAAATGTTCCTTCTCAAATATACTAATTGAGTAAAGGATACAGATTGAACAATTTTTCCCAGCTAATCAAATAACATTCAAAGAAAAGAACGTATGTAAAAATTGTATATGGTTTAAGAAATAATCATATCCATCATGTAAATATATGGATATCTAAAATAAATTTAATGACTAATGAAAATTGATCACATCAAAGTGTTTTTTTCATGTTAATTTTAACAATAATAAAACAATGTGATGTTGTTCAATAAATTTTACCAGCTCGTAATTTTCATGTCAAATCCCATTGAATGAAAAAATTAAAATTAAAAAACTAAAATACCATGAAGAATGAATTATTCATGATAATAAATTGGAATGGGATTTATATACACCATTTAAATGCAGATTAGTGCATAATGACAAATAAGACTCAATGGAATGTAAATTGAGATTAAACCACATACCATAGGCATCATTTTGGTTGAATTATATTTAACCTCTTATATAGTGATATTATGCATGTTATTATCTTATTTCATAAGAATATTAATATTTTTTATATCATATATTATTATTTTATAACACCACATCAACTGGTTTTTAATAAGTATTCATTATTTTAATTGTTTTGGGTGTTAATTGCCTTGTTTTTCGAGTATGTTTTGACTTGTTATTATTTGTTCCTCTTATATAGATCATTGTTTAATAATCTTTAGAATTTAAAACAAGATGGAAATACAATATATATTTATTATATATATATTTATCATAATACATAAAATTTTTGGGATAGTAAATGAAATAAACCATTCGTGGAGATGGTAGGCCATAGTTACACATGAAGGTTGTTTACATTTTCTTATCATATTGAAAGAATGAAAATTAAATGCCACATATATATAAATATTATCATTATACTATCATTCATAATGTCATATATATCACATATTTTTATTAACCCTATCCTTAATATATTCCATTGAATTCCTAAATGAATCACATCGCTTCGTCTGGTGGTAGTCCGCTATATACATGAACAACAATATCATCTTCTCACAAAATATAAATCACGAAAATATGAATGATATAATACTTAAATAAGAATAATAAAATAATATATATCATTAATATTATATATAAACTATAAATAAATCCTTATTCCCAACCTGGAATGGTGGTAATGGAAAAATGAACAACATCGGTTCATGAGGTGGTAGTCCACTGTACACAAAAACGATGATTTTGTAACTTGTTCATGGAATGGTGTGGAATTTTTGGTTTTAACCTTAACATAACAAAATATAAATATACTTAATATTTTCTAGGTTATTATATAATCATTATATAATATAAATTTAAGTTGGTGGAGAAGGAAATAAAATAAAACTTCATTTAGAAGAACAATACATCTTCTTCAGGTATCCTCCTTAGAATTAAACTATAAACTAAAAATGTTTTCTTTTTTACAATCATAAGGATTATAGGATGAGTTTAGGGATTTCACCTGGTTTTTTATTATCCAAATGTCTTGAGAGGTGTGAGTAAGTGAGGGGATTTTGTTCCCTTTTATTGTTTAGTAGGAGTGACATTCTTGTAAATACTATAAAGTATTCATTATTGGGAGGTATTCCGTACCACATGTGGCTCCATGATTGATAATTAAAGGGTTTTAAGGATATATGGTCTATAAAAACCTCCAATACACAATATAACACAAGTTTTATACACTTTTTCCCTTAACTCCAATGTATCCTTATTTTACCATTTTGGTTTTTCGTTATATTAATTAGTTTTCTAACCACAATAATTAATCACTAAAGACTAAATTAGTGTGAGAATAATTATAAAATTGGGAATCACTTTTTATAAATATTATAACTAATTTATATGATAAAAATATATTTTATTTGAAATTTAATTTTAACACAAGGGCATGTAACGTGAAAAAAACTACTTTAACTATAAGCGCACTAATCGATTTTTTACCATTTAATGGTCTAAATGGTAATTAAAAAAGATCAATTGGTATATGAATGCATTATATTTTTTACTTATTAAAATTTATAAATAAATTTCTAGAGTATTGTATTTTTAGTAATTTTAAATCATTTAAATATAATTTATCATAAAATAACATTAATGTCAATTTTTACAATATTAATTTAAATTGAATTAATAAAATATCAATAAAATGATGTAATTTTAATATATTAAGTTATAAAATGTGTAACATGATATATATATTTATATTGAATTAATGAAAGATAATAATTCAATCAATTTACATCACTTTCAATAATTTTAGTGTCAATTATTTCTGTTAATTATTAACTAAATAATTATTGCATAGGTGTTTCTTAATAATTTAAAGTAATTATTTAATATATATAATATTATAAAAATTATAATGAAAAAACTCATTTTTATTTAAAAATAAAATTTATAAGTAAACAGTTTGAGTTTTTTCCTTATCCCAAATATTTATTGATATTAAAAGCAAGGAAGGTAATTTTTTTTGTCTTTTTCATTACTTAACTTGTTATATGGGTCAAATTCATGTACATGTGTCTAAAAAC
The DNA here is from genome assembly GCA_963277665.1 of Viscum album. Classification (NCBI taxonomy): domain Eukaryota; kingdom Viridiplantae; phylum Streptophyta; class Magnoliopsida; order Santalales; family Viscaceae; genus Viscum; species Viscum album. Next base: position 647,293,574 of record OY728133.1, on the reverse strand, counting down.
TCATACAATTCAATCCTCAGATCATAAGGTTCTAAATATATCCATATAGTTACTTTTTTACATGTTTTGGGATATTTGAACACCTTATATTCTAGGTTTAACCATTAAGTAAACTCATTTTTACTAGAATCATTATTATTAATTTTAATGACTTTCACTAATAATTTTGATAAAAATTAATTTGACCATATTTTAAATTATATATTATTCCAATTACAAAAATAGAATTAATTTTTATAAATTCAATTCACATTAATGGAAAATATCAATTTAAAATGAATTCAACTGATGGGATGAGAAAGCAGGTTTTTAATGTTTAATTGTTAAAAAGTTTACTTAGTTTTTAAATCTAAATTAAATATCAAAATGATTAGAATGACCTAAATTTTATTAAAATATTTCTAATATTTCTAATTTTAATTTTAAAACAATTTAAAAAATAATTTAAAGTTATAATTTTTTTATATGAAATGCCAATTTTTAATTAAAATTCACTATTTTTTATTATTCATCAGAAAATGTAACAACATTGAAAAATACCACATATTTACCCTAATATAATTTGGAAACTGATATTTTAAAAATAAATTTGAATTTTTGCTATAAAATTTATAAATTAGAATCAATTAGTTTTAATAAATGTGCGATATTGAGGCGGAAAAACTGCCTTTAGAAAAATAAATCCTTTTGTGATTAAAATTGGATTTATTCTTATCATATGGATATAACATATATTATATGAATTTAACAAAATTAATTGAATATATAATATATATATTTAATTAATAATATTCACTAGTATTTATTAATATAATTTATTAGGATAATAATCCTTTTCGTTTAAAATATATATTTTTTATAAAAAATATTTACTTTATAATATATTGGTTTTTATATTCATTTCAAATTAATAGGTAACTAATTAATTCAAATAGATATTTTCATAAGTTAGTGATAACTTTTCATAACCACTAATTTAACGTCTAGTGTATAATTTTCATTTTTAATTATAATATTAATAGTATTCGTTAAAACTTGGTCTTGTGTGTAACACAAGCTATCGAAGAAAGTAGTTGTTTCATGTAATGAAAGATGGATTAATATTTCTGGAATTGAAAACTAAATAATACATTTTTTTATTTAGAAAAAATATTATATTATAAATTATAGGGATATAAAATTCCCTTCTACGCTTGGGGTTGAGTTTCATACATATTTTTTGAAGAAAATGTTATTCTTTTATAATTTCATTGTATTTTATTCTCCCCACCTTAAATATATTGACTCTTTACAACTTATACTTGATCTTTGTAATAAAGGGTTTGACATTTCAAAATATATTTAATTAAACTTATCATTGTGGGAAGGTTTGGAAGAACAACCTCTTAATTATATTGAATTGAAAGTACAATAGTCATCTAGAAAAATCACATAACATGGTTTCTAAATATGAGAAGATATGTGGGTAATGAAAACTTGGACATGGAACAGAAAAATAACATTCAAATACCAAGGGATATAAATTGAGAAATTTTTTAGGGGAATGTTAACAACCACAATCACATAATCTATATGTGTGAAAATGTCATTGATATCATTAAAATGATGATATTAGGGCAACACTATTATTTCCTGAACATTTTCTTAGAGTTAAAGAATTATTTCACTCTATAATAATATAAGGAAATATATTTATAGGATATGTTTCCCTTTCGTAATTACAATCTCATCCTTTTGATGTTCCCTGAAATATTTATACTTCATCACATAGCACATGTTTCATCATATGGTGACATAATAAAATAACATATAAAAGATTATTAAAAGGTCAACTTAAACCATTTCATAAATGATTATCCTTTTGAACCTTCCATATATTTTTTATAGAACTTTAGAATAATGCTCAAGGTAGTTATTAATATCTAATTTACTTTATCCATATCAATAATCTCTTTATCCAAACATCATTATCTCGATATCATGATCAAATTACGAGTTTTTTTACCTCAATAATTTGTTTTACAAAAAGAATAACTTTTTACTGAAGCACATTTATTGTTAATATTTTACATATTCTATAAAATCCATAATTAAATAGTATTTTAGTAAAATCATTATATAGTTCATAATTGTTATGATAACAATATCATTAAGAAAATAATTTTGTAACATATTATATGGATCCAAATGAATAATCATATTAATCATTACACTTTGATTATATTAATAGCATAAACGTGGAATTAACCTCGTAACTTATTATGAGGTACATTTCCTTGATTTTTAGGGAATTTATTTTCATAGTGACCCATTTCACTATAGTTGAAACACTGAATATAAGTCTATTATTAATTTCCTTTTATTTTGTTTTCCAAGTAACCATTTTTCAAAACTTTAAAAACTACCAACCCTTTCAAACATTTCCTAGGGTGATCCTTTCCACATTTATCACATGTGGGAAAATTCTTCTCCCCACTGTTCACTTTATCCATGATTTATTATATCTTCCTATTCTATTCTTGATTCCCATTAAATCCATAAAACTTGGATAATTATTTCTCTATTGTGGTAGCATATAAAACCATTTCATCTTAAGAAGAAAAAGTTTGAGACACCCGTGCCCTTATGAGACATTGATCAAACCCTTTAAGGAAATGGTTAATATTTTTTCCCATGTTTCATTTTAAATATATATAATTTCTTTATTTCATTGTAATGGCAGATTTATACTCCACAATACTTTGTTATTCCTTTTTATTTAAACCAAGGAACTTTCTCTTCATCTCATTTTTTTGCTCATGAGGGAAATATTTTTCAAATAATCTCTCATTATAAGCTTTCCATTCCATGAGTTCTATTTCATATTCCTCCATTGTATCCTGAATCAATGACAACAATTCATCAATAACACCTTTGATACAATACAATGAAAATGTAACCTTTTACTTTTCACCACATCCCAATGACATTAATATCTTTTCCAAAGACTTGATCAATTGAACATCGTCCATTGTATTAGTAGTATGAATAAATAATTTGGGCCTCTATCATATAATTTGATCCAGTAATACTGAATCTCACTATATAATTTGTTTCTCAATCTGGTCAAGTTTATTTTTCACAATGTGATTAAGCTTCAATAATATATCTTTAACTTTCTAAGCACTAATACTAGTTATATCGGCTTTCTAGGCAAATAATACTGTATATCGGTTATGAGTATTGATGCCCTTATTCTTTCTATGTACCATTTATAAAAATTCAATACACTAGATTAGATCAAAAAATTATGTTACATAATATTTAATCTCAAAATCTACTAAAATACTTATCATAATTTGAAAATTTTATCTATAACTAATCTCATAACCATAAACATGGTTTTTCTGGATATACTTATTCTAAAATACTACATAGTGGTTTGTAAAAAATGGTAATTATCCTAAGAATATACCCAAGAATTATTAAGACAAGTTCATAGTAAGACCCATTGTCATGTACCGGGTTACGTATGAGTCAACCTAACATGCCCTTTTTAAAGTTAATTACCCTAGGTACATCTGTACCAAAACCACGTCCACATTCAGTATCTAGATAGGGATGTTTTTCAAGGAAAAACCACAAAATCTTCATCCTACCAAAACTTTTCGATGATGTTTTATACTTCTCTGCAAGGTATAATTTGGGATTATGATCCCTAATTGTTGTTTTCTAAAATCTAGTTTCTGTGGATTCTATGAAACATTCTCTTATACCCACTACAGTATCTATAACATCCCGGGTAAATAAAGAATAATACATTTTTCATAGTTATTAATATTTGTGAAATAAATATTAATTTAACTTTAAAGGGGTTTCTATGTTCGATAGCGTACCTGATACACAACAACATGTTTATTTGAAATCTTACGTTGCACACAGATAATATAATAATATTATTTTAAATGGTAGTTAAATCCTAGCCGTTGTATTGGCATGAATGAAAAAACTAACTACAATATTATTATACAAGTTTTGTTAAATGTATTTAAATTTATCTAATAAATGTTTGAGGCTTAAAATGTGAATGAATCTAATTTTAAGCATAATTTACATTAAAAGGTCGATTTACTGCCTTTTAATGGAGAATCCTCTTTAAATATAGTTTTGGTCATTTTTATATGTTCTATTTGACTGAATAAAATCTTTCTTTAGAATGGGGACATCAAAAATTACTTTGTGTAAATTTTTGGAATTTTTACGATAAAGTTCATTTTTAATAAATGGTGAAAAATATTGAATTTTAATTCAAAAATGTGTTTGAATCTAATTTATTTATATGGTTAGATTATATTTTTAATTGGTATTAAAGTGTAATAATACTATATATTTACCATTTAATCCAATTTTCGTCATTGGAATTAATTTCACTTTGAGAGTGCATATAAACAAGTGTCAATCTTTTGATAGTTATTGTTTCTTAAAAACACGCTATTTGTTTTAACAACTTGACATAATTTTAAATTTATTAATTCCATTTCTATGTTTAGAATTTGGAAAAATAGACATAATTTTTGAATTCGGAATATCAAAAATAGATTAGGCTGAATTTTTGGTATTTTTCTAAAGAACATCAATTTTTGATTAATAGTGAAACCACTTAGTAGTAGTTAAAAAAACAAACTTTTTTCATTTAAATGAAATTTTACCACTTATGTGAATTGAATTTTGAAAATATGTCATACATGGTTTCTATCAAGAAGTAAAATGTGGTTCCATAAGATAAAAGTAATTTTTGGTGAATAGTAACTTTTTGACTTTTATTTACCATGGTTAAAGATAAATAGGGAAATTCAAGGTAAAATGAGTATTATAATAAATCAAAATTACCTTAAAAATTGTCCAAACCATATTGTTTGAGTCATTAATTACCATGGGAATCTTTGAGTCGATTTTGGGACCCCATTGAGCCACTTGGGAGTGATAATGACAATTTAGATTAATTAACTTAAAGTAAAGGGAAAAATGACAAAGGGAAATATCTTTTAGTAAATTAATTTTCACAAGGGGTTATATAAATTATATTTTCGAATATAAATATTCATTATAAATCTGAAAATATTTCCCATATCATGGTTTTTTTATAATTTTTAGACATCAAATAAATAAAATTATTTTTGACACATTAATGATGTAGTATTTACATCATTAGTAAATAATTTAAATAAATAAGATTATAAATATTAAAATATTATCCAAAACCTTTCCAATTTTTATTAGATGATTTTATTTCGACCATGAGTCATCTTATCTTCAACTATAATGATTTTTGGACCATTAGAAATCGAATATCATTATATAATAAAATAATGTTTTCACACTTTCCTAAAGAGCCCCTCCTCCCCGTTATAAAAGGATACCAGTGCTAACTAATACCTCACACCTCTAAAGCCTCTTGTATCATCCAAAATCTACTCAATTAATCTCTCTACATAACTCTCCTCCTTCTAGAAGCCATACCTTAGGCATAAGGCACTTTAAGATGTCCTTTGGTTCAAACCAAAGGTAGTTACCGAAATTAGATATAAGGATTTCTCTTAAATTGTTTTCTTTTATTTTACTTCTGCAACCCCTAAAAACTTCTTATTCCTTTATTTTGTAAATAAAAAAGTATCCTCAATATACTAGGATGTTTTTCTGAGATTTATTCGAACTACACTTACACACACCTCCATATAATAGGTGAAGAACGTAATGTTTCTGTGGATGGAAAACTAATGCCTCACAAAATGATGATTGTTAGATTATCTCCTACCGCCTCTCTTGGTGGCCATTATGATGGCACTATATTTATATATGATATATATTATATTTATTTTTTCTTTATGCTTCTGTATTTTTCATTTATATCATACCTTTATGGTTTCAATTATGGGTAAACACGATACTTTCATTTGAGAAATTGCGGACTACCACCCCCTTAAAGTGATATGACTCCTTAATACCATATGTGGGATGTATAAAGGATCGAGTTAATGATATTATATATGATATTATACTATAATTATAATATAACTTTGTATCATTATGTTTTAATTCCATTAAAATAAGAAATAGAAATGGAAGTAGTGTCCATGCGTACGTACGACTTACCGTCTCCATGAACGGTGCATTTCATTTCTTACCTATAAATGTTATGTACTATTATAAATACCGGAATATACTCGATATATATAATACATATTATATCTACATCATGATTATAATTCTGGAGATAATGTATATTTGACTACATTTACAACATGTAATTATAAGAAGTCCATTTTTGACTCAAGTACTAAATATCGACAAAACGAACATTATTAACATAAATGATTACATAATGTTTATAACATAGTAATAATTTATATAAAAGGAATAATAAACTTGAAAAAGGTTCTTAAGAAAGTAGAAATTATCTTTAGTTTATTATTCAGGAGATTAAAGAATGATTGAGTCAAGTGAGACATGAGGTAAGGGACTTCGTCTCAATCTCATTTCATTGAGGTATATTTTGTTTTAATAAACGAATTTCTTTTATACGCTATATGAAAACACATGAATTTCTAAAGGTAATATTTTTCTATGAATAATTTTACTAAACAAAAAAAAGTAATTATTCTTTTAACATAAGTGGTGACAACGACCTTCTCCGCCGCTGCGAGTATTATTTGATCTCCGGCTTCCTCAACAAGCCGTAATATTTTTAAAAGAAAATAAATACTATATACTATTTTATATACTTTGGTATTGAAAATTGTTTGGATAATGGATTTGTTATGTCAATATATTTAAGTGAAATATTGTTATTGAAATGTGGAAATGTTTTCTTTCTTTTATATTTGTTTTGTGCCTTATGATTTTATAATGGTACTTGGAAATTTGACGAGTGGTTACATGATAAAAAAATTAATGGTTGGTGCCGTGAATAACAGTATGGGTGGTTACGTTATAACCTCCAATTCATTGGGTATGGAAGTCGACCGTATGGATATTCCATTTAATGATATGTGTGGAAGTCAATCGTATGGTTATTCCATTTATGTATGTTTATGTCCCAAGTTACCTTTATATGTTATGTGTTCTTTATATGGGTTTTATGGTAATTTTTGGTTACAAAATTGTAAGTAATGATCTTTTATTTAGTGAATAGTATTTACTACTTGATAAAGGTGAAAAGTATTACTTATGATAAAGTATTCATGGTTTACGTGTTGTCTTGAAAAACTAATAGTTTTCCTTCTTTTTGTATCCCTTACTAAGATTTTTATGCTCATCCAAAGTTTTTGAAAGGTTTTTCACAGGACATAAAGTGGAATAGGGCCAAGTGTGGGATCAAGGAAAAGACATGATCTCTTAAACACGGAATTAGACATGACTCTTTTTTTGAAACGTTTTTATTTAGTGAAAAAATGGAAAATGAGTAGGAGTGTCTACTTTGTATTTATGAGATCTAATATTTTGCAATGTAATAGTTATGATCTAACTCTCTAAAACAGAAAATATCATCAATGTGAATAATTCATTTAATTCAATATTAGGTGATGTTTTAAGGTCGTGTCCTTATAGTTGGTATCAAAGGTCAGTTTAGACAACTTTAGGAGTTAGGTTATTGATAAATTAATATCCATAAAGTAATTTCTGTTAATATTGAAATCATATAGCATATACATATTACCATGTTGCTTCACCTAAGATATTTATGTGTTCAGAATGGTTTTCCATAGAGGAAAAAAGAAAGCTATGTTGGCATGACATCAGGAGGAAGACAACCTTCCAAATCAGTAACCTGATATGGTCAAAATTAAAACTAAATAGTTTGTTGCAGTGATGGCACAGTTGAATCAGGCTATAAATAGTGGTGGAATCCATTCATGAGATCATCCAGATCAACAGCATAATAACATGTTAGTAGTGGAGCATTTTATGAGGCTAAATACCCAATCATTTAGAGGATCATCTAACCATGTGCTAGCAGAAGAGTGGATTAAAGCACTGGAAAGGATTTTCGTTGTTATGGGTTGTTCAGGACATCAAAAGGTTAGTCTCAATGTTTACCATTTTGAAGGTGAAACTTATTAGTGGTTGTCTACGGTGATAAATATAAGAAATAGTGTAGAGATTGATGCTCTTGATTGAGATGAATTCAATGGTTTGTTTCCTGAGAAATATTTTCCTAAGGTAGTTTGTCTTAGGATTGTAAAACAATTCCTAGAATTCAGGTAGGAGGATGACTCAGTGGCTGCTTATAATTCAATGTTCACTCTACTAGCAAGTTATGCACCAAATTTATTCTGAGATATTGATAGTAAGATAAATAGATTTTACTCAAGACTGAAGCCATGATATCAAAGAGAGTTATCCTCTCGTGAGTTCAATGTTATGAAAAACTTGTTCAGTGTGCGGAGAAGGTAGAAATGTAGTTTTCCAATGATCAAGTGTTCTTTGACAAACAAAAAAAACAAGAGGTCCAGTTGGCAGGGAAAGGGGAAGAATTCATCAAAGAAGCTTGTAAATAAGAAAAGTAAATATCCAACCTGTTGTAATTGTGGTAAAAAGCATCCTGGAGAATGCTTATCAATGTCTGTAATGTGCTTCTGGTGTGGTAAGTCTGGTCATATTGCTCGTAACTGTGAGGAGGATGATCAAGTAGGATATGAAAATCAATTGGTAAGATGTTTTAAGTGTACTGAAATGGGTCATTATGAAAATGAGTGTCCAATGAAGAACTCAACTGAGGGAAAGCATCCAGACTACAAGTATAATGGGGTGGTGAAATCCTTTGCAATTACATTAGAAGACGTTGTTCCATTGAATGAAGTATTATCAAGTACACAATTTGTTTGTTCATATTATTCCAATGCGTTGTTTGATTCATGGTCTACACAGTCTTTCATTTCAGAGAATTTTTCTAGAAAATTGTGAATTCCATCTCAAGATATGAATATATAACTTATGGTAAAAACACCTGGTGGAAATATTGAGATAAAAAGAAATTATAAGAACATTCCTGTCCTTGTGTGCAGAAATAATCTACCTGCAAACCTTATTGTTTTTTCTTTAATAGAGTTTGTTGTTATTTTGGGCATGGATTGGATTTCTGTTTATCATGATAAGATTGACTGTAGAGCTAAAGAGGTCTCTTTTTAGAAATATTTTCAATTTGCGTACAAGAATGAACCCTTTGTTTTGATAACATATCAGGAAGTTGAAAAATTGGTAAAATATGGAAATAAATGTTACCTTGCACATATTGTTGAAAATATAGGAGCTGTTCAGATTAATGATGTTCTAGTGGTAAATGAGTATCTTGATGTGTTTCATGATGAGTTACCTGATATTATACTAGACCGGGAAGTTGAATTTACTATTGTCTTAGTTCTTGATGCTAAGTCAATTTCAAAACCCCCTTATCGAATAGCTCAAATTGAACTTTTAATGTTATAGGAGCAATTTCAGGAGTTATTAGATAACGGTTTTATATGACCTAGCACATCACCATGGGGTGATCCTATCTTATTTGTTAAAAAGAAACATTGTTCCATGAGACTTTGCATTGAATATAGAGCATTGAATAACATCACTGTTTAGAGTAAGTATCCTTTGCCTCATATCGATGATTTTTTTTATCATCTCTAGGGAGCTCATTATTTTTCAATGATTTACTTGAGGTCAGGGTACCATTAGTTGAAAGTAAAGGAAGCAGACATTATGAAGACCACGATTCATACTAGATATGGAAATTATGAATTAGTAGTTTTTCTTTTTGGGATAACCAATGCACCTGCTGTATTCAGGGATCTTATGAATAGAATTTTCATTGATTTCTTAGATAAGATTTTGGTTGTGTTCATTGATGATATTTTGGTTTATTCCAAAAGTAAGTAGGAACATGAAAGTAATTTAAGGGTTTTCTTGCAAACCTTAAAAGAAAAGAAACTATTTGAGAAATTCAGAAAGTGTGATTTTTGGTTGCAAAAAAATCATTTCCTTGGTTACATTATTTTAAAAAATGGCATAACTGTTTATTCGGCTAAAACAAATTTTTTTGAATAATGTCAAAGACCCACAAATATAACTGAGATTCATAGTTTTCTTGGTATGGCAAGTTATTACCGTCGGTTTGTTGAAAATTGTGCACGGTTATCTAGTCCAATGACCATGTTAACTCGAAAAGGCGTAAAGTTCATATGGACAAAATAATGTGATGATTGTTTTTAGGAATTGAAAAAGATATTGGTGAATGCTCCAGTTTGGGCACTGACATCCAGAAATTGTGAGTTTGTTATCTACAGTGATGCTTCATTGAAAGGAAATTATTTTGTCCTAATGAATAATGATCAGGTAATTGCTTATGCTTTATGTCAGTTGAAACCACATGAGTAAATTACCCTACTCCTGATTTTGAATTAGCTGATGTTGTTTTTTCTTTAAAAATTTAGACGCATCATTTGTATGGAGTAAAGTGTGAAATATATACTGATCACAAAAGTTTGAAGTATATATTCACTCAAAAATCATTGAACATGAGACAAAGGAGATGGTTGTAATTAATCAAGGATTATGATTGCACGATCCTTTACCATCAGGGAAACACAAATAAAGTGGCTGATGCTTTGAGTCGAAAATGTAATTCTTCATTAACCATGCTACATTTGGAATGAGATCCTTTTTTTTATTTGATGAACTTTGGCATAGAAGTTTTTAGTTCAAGAAATTATGCTATTTTGTTTAAGGTGTCAGTAAAATCATCTCTATCAGACATAATAAAGAAAGCTTAGAATGAAGACAATGAGTTATAGAAAAAGGTAGAGTTGGTTCAGAAGGGTATGTTTCCAGAATTTAACATTAATAATGATTGTTTTTTGAGGTTTGGAAATAGATTATGTGTTCCTTGTGATTCATAGTTTAAGAATGAGTTTTTATGTGAACCTCATAGTTCCCAGTTTTCAGTTCATCCTAGTAGTACTATGATGTACAAAGATCTTCAGGAGTATTACTAGTGAGATGGAATGAAAAGAGATATTGCTGATTTTACTGTATGGTGTTTGACTTGTCAGCAGGTTAAAGTAGAGTGGAAATTACCAAAAGGGATGATTCAGTCAATACCGGTGCCAGAGTATAAATGGTAAAATATATCAATGGACTTTGTTGTGGGATTACCGAAGACACCTCAAGGTATTAATGCAATCTAGGTTATTTTTGATCAATTGACTAAATCTAATCATTTCTTTCCTATTCAAGATACTTTGTCTCTAGATCAACTTTCTCGATTGTATGTGAAAGAGATAGTCAGGTAGCGTGGACTTCCACTCTCCATTGTATCTGATCCTGATCACAGGTTTACTTTTAACTTTTGGAAAGGCCTATAGAAGTCATTGGGTACTGAATTAAATTTTAGTACAACTTTTCATCCTCAATAAGATGGGAAATCAGAAATAACAATTCATACATTGGAGGATATGTTACATGCTAGATCAATGGATTATTAGGGAATATGGGACCAACATCTTTCTTTGGTTGAATTTTTATATAATAATAGTTTCAATCTAGTATACAAATGGCTCCATTTGAGGCATTATATAGAAAACTTTGTCGAACTCCAGGTTCTTGGGATGAAGTAGGTGAAAGGAAGCAGATGAGACCAGAATCAGTAGAAGAGATGGTAGAGAAAGTTCAGTTGGTTTAAAAGAACATGAGAATAGCTCAGAGTAGACAAAAAAGTTATGCAGATAACCGGAGGAAGGATCTTTCCTTTGAGGTATGTGATCATGTTTTTCTCAAAGTTTTAACCATGGTAAAGTGTGATACATATTGGTAAGGAGGGAAAGTTGAGTCCAAGGTTCATTGGACCTTATGAAATTATGGAGAAAGATGGATCGGTTTCATACAATGTGGCTTTACCTCCAAGTTTATCCCAAGTAGACAATGTTTTTCATGTTTCGATGTTGAGAAAGTATATACCAGATCCATCTCATGTTTTGATCCTAGAGGTAGTTCAGTTGGAAGAGAATATCTCTTACGAGGAACAACCAGTCCATATTCCTGAATGTAGAGAGCAAGTGTTATGGAAAAATTTAATTCACTAGGTAATGGTTTTGTGGAAAAACCATATGGTTTAAGAGGTAACATGTGAATCTGAAAATGCTATGAGGGATAAATAACCCCACTTATTTGATAAGTAAGTAAAATTGCGAGGATGCAATTTCCAAAAGGGGGAAGAATGTAACATCCAAGGTAAATAAAGAATAATAAATTTTTTATAATTTTTTATATTTGGGAATAAATATTTATTATAAATTAAAAGGGTTTCTATGTTCGATAGCGTACCCGATACACAACAACGAGTTTCTTAGAAATCTTACGTTGCACATTAATAATATAATGTAATTATTTTAAATGGTAGTTAAATCCTAGACGTTGTATTGGCGGGAATGAAAAAAACTAACTATAATATGATTATACATGTTTGTTAAATGTATTTAAATTTATCCAATAAAAGTTAGAGGCTTAAAATGTGAATGAATCTAATTTTAAGCACAATTTACATTAAAAGGTCGATTTACTGCCATTTAATGGTGAACCCTCTTTAAATCTAATTTTGGACATTTTTATATGTTCTAATTGACCAAATTAAATATTTCTTGAGAATTGGGATATCAATATTTACTTTGTGTAAATTTTAGGAATTTTTCCGATAAAGATCATTTTTAATGAATAGTGAAAAATATTTTATTTTTATTCAAAACTACATTTGAATCTAACGTATTTATATAATTATATTATCTTTTAAATTGGTTTTAAAGTGTAATTAGAATATATTTTTACCATTTAATCCAATGTTGGTCATTGAAATTTATTTCACTTTGAGAGTGGACATAAACAAGTGTCAATCTTTTGATAGTTATTATTTCTTAAAAACACGCTTTTTGTTTTAATAACAGGAATTAATTTAAATTAATTAATGACATTTCTATGTTTTTAATTTGAAAAAATAGACATCATTTTTGAATTCAGAATATCATATATAGATTATTCTGAATTTTTGGTATTTTTTGGAAAAACTTCTATTTTTGATGAATAGTGAAACGACTTAGTAGTAGTTAAAAAAACTGACATTTATCATTTAAATTAAATTTTACCATTTCTATGAATTGAATTTAGAAAATATGACATACATGGTTGTAATCAAAAAATAAAATGGGGTTCAATACGATAAAAACAATTTTGTGAATAGTAACTTTTGACTTTTATTTACCACGACTAAATTTAAATAGGGTAAATCAAGGTAAAAAGAGTATTATAATATTTCAAAATTACCTTAACACTTGTCCAAACCATATTGGGTGAGTCATTAACCACCATATATATTTTGGGTCGATTTTGGTACCCCATTGAGCCACTTGGGAGTGATAATGACAATTTAGATTAATTAACTTAAAGTAAAGGTAAAAATGACAAAAGCAAATATCGTTTAGTAAATTAATTTTTACAAGGGTTATATAAATTATATTTTCGGCTATAAATATTAATTGGAAAGATAAAAAGACTTCCTATATCAGGGTCTTTTTTTTAATAATTTTAGACATCAAATAAATTTAATTATTTATAACACAATAATGATGCAGTATTTATATCATTAATAAATCATTTAAATATATAAGATTATAAATATAAAAATATTATCCAAAACCTGTCCAGTTCATATTGGATGATTTTATTTCGACCATTAGTCATCATATATTCGACGATAATGATTTTTGGACCATTATATACCGAATATCATTATATAATAAAATAATTTTTCACACAGTCCTAAAGAGCCCCTCCTCCCCCTTATAAAAAGAAACCATTTATAACCAATTCCTCACACCTCTCAAGACTTTTGGATCATCCAAACTCTTCCCAATTAATCACCCTACATCCCTCCTCTCCTCCGAGAAGCCTTAACTTAGGAAGAAGGCACTTCAAGAAGTCATTTTGTTCAAACCAAAGGGAGTTACCCAAATTATAGGTAACCATTTACCTTTGTTTTCTGTTTTTTTACTTCTCCAACCCCTTAACTCTTTTTATTCCTTTGTTTTGTAAAATATTATCCTAAATATACTAGGATGTTGTTATGAAATGGATTCGAACTAAACTTACACACAAGTCCATCTAATTGGTGAAGAACATAATGTTTCTATGGACGGAAAACTAACGCCTCACGAAATGATGATTGTTCGATTATCTCCTAACACCTCTCACGGTAGACATTATGATGACACTGTATTTATATATGATATATATTATGTTTATGTTTTCTTTATGTGTCTGTATTTTCCATTTATATCATACCTTTATGCCTTTCATTATGGGTAAATGCGATAATTTCATTTGAGGAAGTGTGGACTATCACCCTATCAATGTGATGTGACTCGTTAATGACATATATGGGATATATAAAGGATGGAGTTAATGATATTATATAATATATTATACTAGAATTATAATATATCTATTTATCATTATGTTTTAATTTCATTAAAATATGAAATAGAAATTGAAGTAGCATTCATGCGTACGTACGGCTTACCGTTTCCAGGAACGGTAAATTTCATTTCTTACCTAAAAATGTTATGTACTATTATAAATTCATGTAAATACTAGATATATACGATATATATGATATCTACATCATGATTATCATTCTAGAGATAATGTATATTTGACTACATTTACAACATGTAATTATAAGAAGTCCATTTTTTACTCAAATACCAAATATCGACAAAACAAACATTATTAACGTAAATTATTACATAATGTTTATAAGATGGTAATAATTGATATAAAAGGAATAATAAAATTGAAAAAAGTTCTTAAGAAAGTAGAAATTAACTTTAGTTTATTATTCTGTAGATTAATGAACGATCGAGTCAAGTCGGATACGAGGTAAGGGACTTCGTCTCAATCTCCGTTAATTGAGGCATATTTTGTTTTAATACATGACTTTCTTTTTTACACTGTATAAAAACCATTGACTTTTCAAAGGGAATATTTTTCTATGAAGCATTTTACTAAATGACAAAAAATAAATTTTCTTTTATCATAAGTGGTGACAATGAACATTTCCGCTGCCGCGAGTATTATTTGATCTTTAGGTTCCTCAAAAAGCTGTAATGTTTTTAAAAGAAAATAAATAAGATATAATCTTTTATATACATTGGTATTGAAAACGGTTTTGATAATGGATTTCTTAGGTCAATATATATAAGTTATATATTGTGATTGAAATGTGGAAATGTTTCCTTTCCTTTATATTTGTTTTATGTCGTATGATTTTATAATGGTACTTGGACATTTGACGAGTGGTTAAATGATAAACCAAATGATGGGTGGTTCCATTAACACCAGGATGGGTGGTTATTTTATAACCTCCAATTCATTGGGTATGGAAGTCAGCCATATGGCTATTCCATTTAATTATATGTGTGGAAGTCAACCGTATGGTTATTCCATTTATGTATGTTTATGTCCCAAGTTACCTTAATATGTTATGTGTTCATTATATGGGTTTTATGGTAATATTTTGGTTACAAAAGGGTAAGTAATGATCTTTTATTTAGTGAAGAGTATTTACTACTTCATAAAGGTGAAAAGTATTACTTATTATAAAGTATTCATGGTTTACCTATTATCATGAAAAACTAACAGTTTCCTTATTTGTGTATCCCTTACTGAGATTTTTATGATCATCCTAAGTATTTTAAATGTTTTTCACATGACATAAATTGGAACAGGGCCATGAATGGGATCATTGAAAAGTCATACTCTCTTAAACATGGAATTAGACATGACTTTTTTTTCAAGCATTTTTATTTTTTGAAAAAAATGGAAACTGAGTAGGAGTGTCTACTTTGTATTTTTATGATGTAATATTTTGTAATGTAATAGTTATGGTCTAACTCTATAAAAATATAATCCTGAAAAGATCCTCAATATGAATTATTCATTTAATTCAAGATTAAGTAATGTTTTAAGTCCGAGTCCTTATAATGTCCCTAACCCTAGTAGCCGAGAGCCAGTTCCATACTTTATTATTATCACATTGATACAAGATTTGAATCCCAAAGAACCAATCTATTTAGTAGTCTTCGAAACTAGGTACATAAATGATATCCATTTTACATTGGTAATTGAGAATAAAACAAAATTTAAAAAAGAATATAATAAATTTCATACTTGAAAGCTCATTTAAGGATATCTTATTCATAACCTGGGGAAAGGAAAAAAATAAGAGTGAGCTAAAATACTCAGTATGGGTTAATTATAATGAAATATATCATAAATAAATAACTAATAATCATCAAGGTAAGGTAAATGAATAAAACAAAGGGCAATTAACCAATAACATGAGAATAACATTTCATGAATAATATATGATCAAATAATTCCATATAAAAAATTACACGATACTCAAACATGAAAATGAATATTCTAACTAATAGAATAATCACACAAATTAACAATAGTTTAGGAAGGAATAATTTTAGATGTTTAAACTATCATGATATATTCTCAAGATAGTTACTACCAACAACTATCCTCAAGAATTGTTATGTCTCTTTGTAGAGACCTATCACATTTTTCTAATTGATTCATCTCACAAGACTACTAATGCATCGATGAGAATTAATTAACTAGTCCTCAACCTATTATTTCATTTCCAATTAATTCATCATATACTGAATAATCAATCTAATTCATAGAGAATGTTCCTTATCAAATATCCATATTGATTAAAGGATAAAAATTTAATATTTTTTCTTGAGCTAATAAAATTACTTTCAAAGAAAACACCATATGTCGAGATGGTATATGGTTTAGGAAATAATTATATCCATTATTTATATATGTGTACAGTTAAGTGAAATTTAACTTCCAATGTATATTTATCACATG
This sequence comes from Viscum album, assembly GCA_963277665.1. Classification (NCBI taxonomy): domain Eukaryota; kingdom Viridiplantae; phylum Streptophyta; class Magnoliopsida; order Santalales; family Viscaceae; genus Viscum; species Viscum album. The sequence continues at coordinate 647,276,612 of OY728133.1, read as the reverse complement.
AAAGTGATTGTTTTAAGAGAACTTTAACGATCACCAAGGAAAGAGACATTTTCAAATAAATTTTACCACTTGGTAGATTTCAACTCAAATCCCATTGGATGAAATAATTCAAATTGAAACATGAAATACCATAAATAATGAAGTATTCATGATAATACATTTCATGTGATATTATATATGTAAATACCTTGACCCAAATTTCCTGGATCCAGTTCCTTACTTTATTACATAGGTATAATAAACAAAGAATTCACATCTCTAAGGACTGAATAGTTTAGTCGTTTTGGAAAAACATATACAAACATAAGTTTTACATTATAACCAGAAATAAAAAAAACATATCAAATCCATTGGAAGCACCCATACACTCATAGATTTACCTCGAAAGTCATTTATAGTGTATTTATTCGCATCATGAGGAAAAATAAAACATAAAAAAGTGGTGAGGTCAGATTCTTAGTAAGGGTATGTAATATAGTGTAAGATAATATAAACAATAAGGCAGCGTGATTAACTAATAATACATTCCATAAGAACATAAACATGAGCATTACATAGAAGAAATAAAATATGTATAAACAATGCCATAAAATTAATCACATGAGAATGTCACTTAAACATGGATATTCCACTAGTCAAACATTCACATGGTTAAAAAAATAATAATCATAATGAGGGAATTCATATGTTGTACATCATAAAAATACCATCGAGTCCACAATCAATACACCTTCAAATAAATGGTTAAGGCTTTGTAAAAAAATCCAATCCAATTTGTCTCATGAGACCTATTGATGAATCAAGAGTCTATAACAGGCCACAAATATTTCATACTATATCTAATTAATTCCAAATATAAATGGTGTTAAACAAAAAAATATATATATAATATAAATAACATTCCCTAATCTCTAAACACAATCACTAACCATTCTGAGTAGTATGATGAATGGTATCAAGATATTATATCCATAGTAAAATTGACCATAAAAAATTTAATAAAAATGTTAGAAGATAATAAGAAGATTTCATCCTTAATAAATAATAATATTCAAAATTTTATTTGTAAATATATATCAAAATACACAATTTAAATTATCAATGAATTCTTGAGAGAAATAAAACATTTACTTTTCAAAGAAGAGTTCTTTCGGGGAAATAATTTTAATTTTTCAGAAATGTTCATATAAATAGAGTAATAAAAAAATACAGTTTTTAAGAAATAAGTTATTTTATTTATAAAAATATTGGGTTCTTAAAAAATTATATGGATGGTACATGAAAATGGATAAGAAATTAGGAAGTTTCCTTTAACTAGGTTTTCTTATCAGGGTGAATTGTGAAGGGAATCCTATAAAACATGTATTTCCCATTAAAAGAACGATTAACTGATCTGCATATATGAGATTGGAAAATATAAAATATATCAATAAGAATTATATAAAAATTACAAAGAATAAAATTTGGTAAAGAGAGAGAAATCGTGACCTGAATGGAAAATGGAGGTTTGGGAAGAAACTCTTACCTTATGTCTGAATGTGTTCTGAACTTTCTCTTAATGTCAGTGATATTAATATTAGATTCATTAATAAAGTAATTAAAAACCTTTTCTACATGTATTTTATTTATTATAATTTTATTATTTTAATTTATGGTATTTTTAAGGAGTTATAAGATACAATATTATTCAAGAGAATTCATTTCCTTGGTTTTCAAGATTAGTTTACTTGTCTATGAGTATGGAATTTCATATAAAATTGGAATAGATATGTAAAATTGAGGTTATATTTTATTAATGATCCTAAAAAATATTTAATGTTTATGTAATTAATTTTTTTATTTTGGGTGAGGATTAATCATTAGATAAAACATTAGTTATAATCATTTAGACTATTTTGGTGGTTTTTCGATCATCAGAATCAAGTTTTTTTATTAATTAATATCTTGTATATAAAATAGTTATAGAAAATTAAATAGGCTGTAATACATGTATTTAATTTTTTAACCATAAAAATGGTTTTTATGATCATCCTTGAAGGGTTTAATGGAAAATGAAAATGCATAATCCATGATATTGGTAAATTGACACATCACAAAAGATGTTTTCATTTAGAGAATTAGAGAGAGTGAGAGAGACGGAAATGAGTTTGATAATGCATATTCCATTAACATGATATAATTATAGTATATAAATTATACTATATTTATCATGTCTTTATAGACATGGGAGGTGAGGAAAGGATAATAAAAGAAAAGAAATTGAGAAGAAAACAAAAGAAATGAAAGAGGATTTGTACCTCATGAATTATCCTCCTTGAGAACCCCTGTAAAGGGATTTGTTTTGATATATTGTTGAGACCAAAGGATCCTGGAAGTGGGTGAGGGTATTGGGAAGAGTATGGGGATGAATTTTTACATGGTTCAATTCTTTGATAGTGTGAGAATAAGGGGTGGTGATGGATGGTATTTATAGAGGAGGGGAGGGGTGTTTTTTAAATATTTTGTTCATTTTTTTTAATTATTTTGGCTCAAGACTATGGATAGTTTGATAATTATCACCAAATATATTAAAATAATAATTTAAAGTACTAAATTATGGTTCTTACATCATCCATGAATCAAGAAATAGTGTATTTAACTTATAATGTATTTATACAGTAAATTGACGTATTTTACTATTCACCTAAAATCCAACTATTATAGAAAAATCAATAAAATTATATATACAAATTTTTAAATGTGTAGATTTAAAAAATGGTCTCCATTTTATAAAAATTATTTTTTCAATATGATACATTTAATTTTTATATAAAATCATCATTTATTTGGAAAATACTAATTTTAAAACTATAACTGATATTATAATACTTTGAAAAATTAATTAAGGTCTTATAAAAATAACTTATAATCATAAGAGAACAAAATATTACTATATGAATGTATTTTATGAAAATAAATTTAATTTTAAATAATTATATTAATTATATAATATTAATTAAATATTTATTACTTCCAAAAATACTAACACTTAATTTGTCATTTTGGAAATATTTATTTACTTATTAATTTATATAGGTATATCATATATTTATTTATAAAATTTAAAAAAATTATTTATACTATCATAGATGATGTTATTATTCTATTGGTAATATAAATATTCATAATGGCCACATTACCTTTATAAAGGTCAAGTTACTATTCTATCGGTATAGTTTCTTTATCTTCTATAAATACCTCTTATTTCATTAATTCTACATTTATAAAGTGTTGATTGTATTACCTAAGAAATTTTATGTGATTCATACAATATGAAGTAATTATGGGAAGGAAATTTTCATTTACAGAATTCAGGGTCATTACATTATCCCCTCCAACAAAAATTCCATCTTCAAAATTTCCAAAATGTCACCACATAAAAAGATTTAGGCTGTTATTCATCATAAATTCCTCTCGTTCCTACATAGCCTCTTCAGTTTTTTGATTTTTCCAAAGTACCTTTACCAACTAAGTCATCTAATTCCTTATCACCTTCTCTCTAGTGTCCATAATCTGGATAGCCTCTTCACAGCAAGATAAATCAGGTTCCAATTGTATTTCACGGGAATAGAGAATATGCATTGGGTCAGACATGTAATTCTTCAACAATGATATGTGGAACAAATCATGAATGGAAACTACTTTTCACTAAATTAATCCTAACAGGTTGGTGTACAACATCTCTTTCCATACAATGCTTCATATGGGTCCATTTGAATATATGAATGGAAACTACTTTTGTAGAAAAACTATACTGAAGGTAAATATTGATCCCACATACCTTGATAGTCATGTCAGTATGATCTCAGAATGTATTATAATGTTAGAATGGTCCTTTCAGGCTACCCATTAGATTGAGAGTGATAAGTATTACTCAAATTAAGATCAGTATGCAGTGCTTTCTGAATACATTTCTCAAATTTTGATTAAAATATTGGGTCACGATCAAACATAATTGAAAGTGGTGATCCATGAATTCTTAAAACACCATCAATGTAGATTTTTTATGAAATCCAGTGTAAAATAATCATTATAGTGAGAAAATGTGCGCATTTGGTAATTTGATCAACAATTACCCATATTGTATCATAATTTCTTAGAGTTTTTGGCAATTTAGTGACAAAATCCATGGTGATATCATCTCATTTCCATATAGGACTAGGAAGATTATGCATTAATCCCCTACTATGTTTTCATTTATTCTTCACGTGTTTATATATAGTAAATATTGATACATAATCAACAATATCTTTTTTCATATTATCCCACCAAAAATGATCCTTCAAATCTCTATACATATTAGTGATACTAGGGTTATAAAAAAATCATGTTATGGGAATCTTCAAATAAATCCATTTTTAGCCCTGGTATAGACGGAACACATAACCACCTCCTATGTTTAATAATTACATCTTCATATATAAACTTCACCAACTTCCCATCATTCATAGATTTAATTTTCTTTTCAAGATTATCATCATAATAATGATAAATTTTAATCATTTCCAATAAATATGGTTGGTAACACAATTAAGACTTTTATTTGGTTTCACCTTCCTTCATTATTCCCATATCCATATTTTCTAGATCCATGTACACATGATCCATGTTAATTGTTATTTGGTTTAGAACTCCATGATCCTTTCTGATCAATGCATCAGCTACCTTATTCTCTTTCCCTATGTGGTATTGTATCTAACAATAATAATCCTTGATCAATCCAAGCCGTCACCTTTTCCTCATGTTGAGTTATTTCCATGAGAATATATATTTCAAACTCTTGTGATCTGTATATATCTCGAATATTTCACCATAAATATAGTGTCTCTATATTTTCTGAGAAAATATTGAAGACGCTAACTCAATATTGTGAGTTGGATAGTTCTTGTCATTAGTTTTTAACTACCTTTATGCATAAGGAATAAATCTATCATTCTTCATAAGGACACAACCAAGTAATTTCGTTGATGCATCACTATAAACCACAAATCCACCATTTACTGATGGTAGAGTCAAGATCAAAGTATTCACTTATCTCCAATCCAATTATACAAAAACTTCTCCACATTATTTTGTCCATATAAACATAATACCGTTACAAGTAAGATTGGTTAACGATGTAGATGATCAAAAAAATTTCTATATGGAATACCGATTGTAATATGCTAATTCAATGGAGCTACATACCCCCGTTATATTCATTAGAGTAATACATTCCTAGATGACATTTACATTATAGGATCAAATGAGATTCAACTCTTAGAGATAGTATGTCAAAGAAAAGAAACTGTTTGAATCCATAATTCACACTTTATAAACATCCCATATAACTCTTTTTCTTCATAGTCTCCAGAACAACCTGAAAGTGGTTCTCATGGTCCTCAAAAACTTTAGAATATATAAATATATCATTAATAAATACCACAAACTATCGTCAAGATATTCTTTGTATACTATGTTCATTAGATTCATAAAAACATTGAGTTCATTATTAAGTCCTAATGGAATTACTTTAATAATTTAATGTCCATACCTCATTTAAAATTTTGTCCATAGAGTATCTTCCTTACTCAGATGAAATTCATGATATCCAGATCGAAGTTCATTCTTTAAAAAATATTTATCTCCATGAATTTGATTAAATAAATCATCCATTCAAGTATGAGGATAGTTATTTTTCATTATAATAACATTTATTTATCTAGACTTAATGCACATCCTCATGGATCTATCTTTCTTCTTAACAATGTGAACAGGGGATCCCCTAGAGAAACACTACGGAAAATAAATACATTAACACTAAATTCCTATAGTTGTTTCTTCATATCTACTAATTCCATAGATGATGTTTTTTCGTCCTCCCCAATAATTTCATTTAGAAGATCTATGGGAGGTGGTTCTAGATAAGAACTGGATGATGAAGTTTCTACTCTAAAGATAAGGGACTCTACATCCTCATCCCAACATGCATCTTCCTTCATCTCAAAGTAGGTCCCCATATAATATTTTAAAATCCAGTCCATACTAGGGGTTATATAAAAATAAACCATAGGTATGATGATAAGATTTGCATATAAATCACGTTTATGTTTCATAAAGGGGTCTAAATGACACATCTTCTTGTCATAAATGGGAGTTTTTACTAACAACTCCTTTGTTAAATCAAAATGAAGGTGTATAATTTTATTGGATAATTGGGAAGATATAAAATAATGTGATGATCTAGAATCAAATAAATAATTGTACATGTTTTAGGAGATAATTAAATTACCTGCCACCACACCATTAAGAACATCAATGTAACGCCCCGACCCCAGTTACCAAGAGTCCGTGTATTATACATAACATTGGCATGATCACAAGAAAGATAAAATCCCGAAAGACCGATTGGTTTAGTATCCTTGGAAACACTAGATATATTCATAAAGTTTTACGTTACATCATAATGTGAAAAACTACTACAACAACATAGTATCCATATTCCACACTCATATCCCCACATAAAATACCTTCAGGTCATTCATAACTTACTTCTTCACATCCTGGGAAAAATAAAACATAGAAAAGGGGTGAGCTCAAATGCCCAGTAAGGATAACAATATAGAGGAAACATTCAAAAATAAGCATAAACCTTTAAGGAAATGTATAACTAAAACAAAAGCCTTTTAAACTTGAACTTCAACATAGTATGGCAAAAGTAAAATGAAATAATGCCATTTAATTATTCACATGGATATTCTACTAATCTAATAATCACATGAAATATCAATAGCCACTTTCATAATGATGGAATGCATAATGCCAGACTATCATAACCACATAGCCAAGGCCTCGTGCCAAGACTACAAATAAGATTTTTCCAAGGCCTTATGCCAAGACACTTGTTTGTCTCATGAGACCTACCGATGCATCGAGGAGCTATAGCGGGCTCCACCCGTCACATATTAAGTCCAATGCATTCCCATATGAAATGGTTTAAACATAACATAAACATTCATATTAAAACTAGCATACGAAATGTCAATACTTTCACCATAAACAATGAATTGTATAAAAATAGCACATACACAGTCAAACATATCACAAAACCTTCAATACAATATAGAAGTTTTGTATCACAATAAATCAATTTCATATAATCATAAAATCCATCAAAGGATGTTGACATAGATGAAATCAAATCTATTTGAGAGAAATATCTCCTTTTTTTGAAAACATTTAAAAGTCACACATTTATAATGGAAGTAATTAAAAAGAGATTTTTGAATCAAAGTGTCCCATACCACTTTGAAACTTTTGAAAGGGATTAACATTTTAAAAACAGTCATGTCCATATAAATAAATCCTTAAAACCCATTTTGAAGACATGGACGTTAATTAAAAATATTTAGAAAGATAAATCTTTAAAACATTTAAAATTATAATTTTGATAAAGAGTACCTTTCCGAAATTCTTAAAATATTCATTTTGAAATCATTTAAAAGTCACATAATTATAAAATAAAACATTTTGTTTGAAAATATTCTTATAATCTTGTAAGGGAACCTTTGACAATTTTATAACGGCGGTAAATAGCCGCACCCTCCGTATAAGTTTAAAAAATATTCTTACCTTAATTTTGTCGAAAAGGTTAAAAATCACCTTGTTTGGAAAATGACAGAAATATTCATTTATAAACCACTTATAAAAAGTCAAACAAGTGTATAAATGACTTTAAAAAATATTCTAGTAAATATTAAAAATGTTTTGAAATTCATTTTTAAGAAAACATGGATGTGGATGATAAAGAGATGAAAGTAGATTATTACGTATAAACAACCTCGGATAATGAAGAGACTGTGAAATAACCCTCACCTTTCACTTTTCCTTGGTTGGGGTAGGTTAACATCCTGTATAATGGTGAAATAATTGTTATTAAATTATTCAATAATCATATACATTAATATGATATCATATATGATCTTTTAACATTGCTTTGTTAATAATATCTTAGAATTATCGTCGTTTCGGGTGTTTACTTACTCATTTTCTTTTATATGTTTTGTTACCTAAGACATTTTTGTAATGGATAGGTTGTATATTATTCATATCCAGAATGATATCAAGTCCTTAAACATCATTTTTGAATAATTAAATGATAATTATACTTGAATGGATACGATGGAGAATGAATCTCATCGCGTTCGTGGAGACGGTAGTCCGTACGTACGCACGAGCGACAATATCATTCTTTTGATATTAAAATAATATATAAATGGATGGTATATAATATATATAGAATAATTAACATGTTATATTTATTATTTACATGAGTTACACATCATTATTATACCCATCCAAATAAGAATATATTGAATAACAATTACACCACGATGTGGAGACGGTAAGTCGTACGTATGCACGTATGGTGACATGTTTTTCAAAGGGTGGATAGAATTATGAATATGGTTGAACCATATTTATAATAACATCACAGTATATATATGATACTGGAGTTATTATTTTAGAATGGTAATAACAAAGAATGAAGAAGTGGAAGAAGAAAGGAACTTGGAAAAGGGTGGTGAAATCATTACCTCTTCTTCGAGTTCGACCTTTTGATTTGATCAAAAGGGCTCCTTAGGTTGAATTTCCTATCAAACTAAGGCCTATAGGTTGTAGTGAGGGAAGTTGGGAGAGTATTTGGGCAGAGTTTGGCAGAACCAAAAGGCTTTGAAGGTGTGAAGAAATGAGAATGAGGAGTGCCCTTTTATAAGAGGGGTGAGGGGCACCTTTGGAAAAGGTAGAAATATTAGTTTGTAATAAATTCATATTCAGATTATAATGGCTACAGAGTTTATTATTCAAAGTTTAAGGTGGGGATGGGTGGAAAACCACTCAACCAATATAATTTAAATAGGTTTGGGTACTTATATTGACCTTATCTTTAAGTATTAACTCTAAGTTAATTAGTTTCACTTTGACAATGTCTCTTTGAATTATTATATTATATGGTTAATAAACTTACCATATACATCCAAGAGACCCCCAAGTGGTACATAAATGATAAAAATATCATGATATATGTCTCTTGGACGAAACTTAGATTTTTAGAAATTTAATATCAATTAATAATATAATATTTGTTTTAAAAACTATTTTATGTCAATTTTGACACTATTCAATAGTTGATTTTTGTGAAACTCATAAAAGAATTATTACTTAGAAAAAAGTTAATTAAATCAATACTAATATGTCATATTATCCTATAAAATTATTTTAATTCATTAAAAGTCTCAAATTATATTTATTTGGGTATTTAAAATATCAATTATTTTAATTTGTCACTATTATGGTTATTACTACATCATCATTGTGTCATAAATAAATTAAATTATTTAAAGTATAAAAATTATAAATAAAGAATCATTATGTAATAAATCTTTATATATTTCTAATTGATATTTATATTCTAAAATCCAACATATTTAACCCTATGTAAAAATTGGTTTTTTAAAAGATATATGCTTATGTCATTTTTGTAATTATTTTAACTTAATTAAAATAAAGTGTCCCTATCACCTACAAGTGGATCCATGGGGTCCCAAAATCGACCCAAAGATACCTATTGTCGAACATGTATCAACCAATAAGGTTAGGACACGTTTTAGGGTAATTTAGGATTATTATAATATTATTTTTTAACCCTTATTTACCGGATTTAGCCTTAACCATGGTAAATAAAATCTTTACCGAAGTAATTATTCAAAATGTATAAAAATAAAAGTTACCTATTTACACAATTTGAACATGCTGATTCCAAATATGGAATCCATTTTTCCAAATTAGAAACACATAAGTGGCAGAAAATAATTTAAAATTAATTTCCGTTGTTAAAACAAAAAGCGTGTTTTTAAGAGATAATAACTATCAAAAGATTGACACTTGTTTATGTCCGGTTTAATTGTAAAATTATCTCCAATGACCAACATTTTATTAAACGGTAAAAATATATTATAAAAATACTTTAAAACCACTCAAATTCATAATTTATCACTATTAATTATTTTGATTAAAAAAGTTGTTTTTAATCAAAATTTAGTAATTTTCACTAATCATCAAAATATTAAAGTTATACAAAAAGTACCAAAATTTCACCTTAGGGTAAATTCGACACACCGAATCCAAAAATGAAGTTCATTTTGAAATATAAAATATATATAATTTCAAAAAGTAGGTATTACTATTCATAACGGCTAGTTTGATCGGTTGTGGTGTGTGTTAAAACTCGAAGTTGCGTACAACACACGCTACTGTATTATTCAAAGGAAAGCATACTGTTGAAGCTTGGGATGTTTCGTTTTAAATTTTTGATGTCCCCATTTAGTCAAAAAGTTTAAAATATTGTATTTAAAAAGGGTTCACTATTAAAAGTTGATAAAAGTGGAATACTGAAAATGAATTTGTTCTTTCATTATATCTAAGAAACACATAATATGGATTCTAAAATTATAAGGATTATATAAAGTTCAAAATTTAGTTAATACTATTCATAACCTATTTTTAATGGATTTTTTGGTAAGTCATAGTGCGATTGAACTCGGTGTTGCGTGTAGTGCAAGTTATTGAATTATTTTGAAGAAATAACACACTATGAAATCATGGGGTGTTACATTCTCCCCTCCTTTAATAAATTGCGTCCTCTCAATTTGAAATTGTTATTCGAAAATAAAAGGTTGAAAATAAAAAATATATTTGTGGGAAAAACCACATCAGAAATTGGGTTACTAAAATTTAGTCTTAATATGAGGAAAAGAGAAATGAAAGGGTCACCACCAAATTATGATCTCGATTAGGAGAACATTGGTGGAAATTAGAGACATATAATTAGTGGAAAAACGTAAATATTTATAGGTAGTGATTAAGGTCATCAATCACAAACAAGTATAAAATTGAGGTCCTTAAATTCATCAATCTATGATGATTTGAAATACCATCGGTTCAACAAAACATAGGGTATTGGGATAACACATTTTTGACGTTTCAAAATATCTGAGTTGAAATCCCACATTGAAAAATGAATTAATGAGGCCTCTACTTAAAATAAAGAGTGGAAAGTATGAATATTACCGAAAATAACACATACTAGGGTTCCATGTAGGAAAATATGGATATGGAAGAGAAATCTAACCATCACTTATCTGATGGAGAGTGGTAGAGAACATGGCTATGAAAAGGCCAACAATCCCAAAGCCATAAATTAGTGATGATTTAAGGTACCATCTAGGACAAAATTTTTGTTCTAAGTTCCTTTTCTTAATGTTGAGTAATTTATTAATGAGATTGGCTAAGATCATAAGGATATATACTTACTTTATAATTAGAGTTTTATCTATTAATAAATTTATACCAAAAACTCATCTTTCACTCTAAAAGATAATGGAATGTAAAAAAAATTCTATTTATACTATTCGTACAGGGTTCCAAAATAAACGAATTTATAATTCATCTACTATAACTTTTAATAAAAACTACATTATTTAATCCATGACATCTCATGGGCCAGTGGTAGGTGATACACCCTTGTCGCCCTTCGGTTGTGGGTTTAAGTCTCGCGGCCTTTCCAGTCGCGATGGGTTGCCGCCCGACCTCCGGGTTGTCCTTTTATGGAAATCCAAAATTAATCTCAAACTAGAATTTATCCAAAATACTTCTGTCCAAACTCACTGTCCAACATTTATAAGGAAGGTAAACATAATTTAGATCCTTTTTAACCCATAATAGCATATTAATATATTCATCATGTATTCTTTTAATACACTGAAACATCCTGAATTACCATAATCCTTATTGATTACATTCATGCTCCCTTATTCCATATAGAATGCTGGATATACTTCATCAATCCAAAAATGGTTTAAACCCCAACAATGATAGAATATACAAATCATTCATCATCTTCAATATAGTCAAGAACATCCAATATAATTTATCCAAATCAATCATGTATTATTCTAAAATCACTACCTCGGTATCAGAACCATATTATGGTTTATCTTTCTCTCAACCATATATTTTCCAAAAATTTAACCTGCTATTGAGTCACTTTTCTTTGTTCCACACAATCTCAAGTCCTTAATGAAATAGTACTGCAGTACAATCCTTATATACTCCATAATTATTATAAGAAGTACATTGTCGATACAACACTCAAATGACATAATCAACATAAGAACTCTAATCATTCCTCTTCTTCTGTGGTAGTATCATAACTTTATTATTATCCAATAGCATCATTTGAGGCATAGTCTGATGACTAGGACATAGGTTCGCGTAGTGTCAAAACTACTTGCAAATGAAGCATTGTACATTTGAATCTATTTTCTTACCCTTGAAGTCACGTACTTTTTGCCCTTTTCCTCCACACTTATAACAAACTCCCATTACATTCAGGTAAGTTCCAGGGTGTTTCTTCCCACAGTTATCACATATGTGAAAATTCTTCTTTTCCCTCCTCCCTTTATCCATCTTTCCCTCTTCCATCCTTTTCTTCTCTTGCTTCCCTTCAAAGCCATAGGACTCAGTAAATGCTTTACTTATCTTATCAACACATGATATTATTTCTTTATATGATGATAATACATGGGAGACTATTTCTCTTATAAATTATGGCTTAGGACCATGAAAGATAATATCCTTCTTTCTCTTTGGATCGTTTGCATTGCTGGAGTTCTCATTCCTTCAACTGGGCACCATTTCTAAACAATGGCATACACTAGATTAGTTTATGAATAACAATACCTAATCCCAAACTTGTAAAACACATAACATAAATTAAATAGTTTATGGATATAATCCATAATAATAAAAATGTCTCCTTTGAGGAAGTATATACTCATAAAACCTTCATAATGATTTGTAAATAAAATGAGTGTTATCCTAAGCATATCCCCTGGGAGTGTCGTAACCAAGAGTGCAGCAAGTCCCGTTGTTGTGCACCAGTTCCCATTCGAGTCTAGCTCAAAGAAGTGTTTTCGGGTTTTACCCCTAGGTACATCTGTGCCAGAGCCGCCTCTACCTGCTCGTATCCATACATGGATGTATTTCTCGGAAAACTCACAAAATATCTACAACACCAAAATTCTAGGAAGTTCTTCTATACTAATCCTCAAAGTCCATCTTAGTTCTATGTGCTCTAATCAGAGTTTATCTAAATCTAGCTTCCAAGGTTTGTACTAAACTTCCTCTGATACCAACTGTAACCCCTGACCCCAGTTACCAAGAGTCGGTGCATTATACATAACAATTGAATGATCACAAGAAAGATCAAATCTCAAAAGACCGATTGGTTTAGTAGCCTTGGAAACACTAGATATATTCATAAAGTTTTACATTACATCATAAAGTGAAAAACTACTACAACAACATTGTATCCATAGTCCACACTCATATCCACACATAAAATCCCTTAAGGTCATTCATAACTTACTTCTTCACATCATAGGAAAAATAAAACATAGAAAAGGGGTGAGCTCAAATGCCCAGTAAGGATACAAATATAGCAGAAACTTTCCAAAATAAGCATAAACATTTAAGGCAATGTATAACTAAAACAAAAGCCTTTTAAACTTGAACTTCAACATAGTATGGAAAAAGTAAACTGAAATAATTCCATTTACTTATTCACATGGATATTCTACTAATCTAATAATAACATGCAAATCAATAACCACTTTCATAATGATGGAATGCATAATTCCAGACTATCATAACCACATAGCCAAGGCCTCGTGCCAAGACTACAAATAATATTTTGCCAAGGCCTTGTGCCAAGACACTAGTTTGTCTCATGAGACCTACAGATGCATTGATGAGCTATAGCGGGCTCCACCCATTACATATTAAGTCCAATGCATTCCCATATGAAAAGGTTTAAACATAACATAAACATTCGTATTAAAACTAGCATAGAAAATGTCAATACTTTCACCATAAACTATGAATGGTATAAAAATAGCACATCCACAGTCAAACATATCACAAAACCTTCAATACAATATATAAGTTTTGTATCACAATAAATCAACTTCATATAATCATAAAATCCATAAAAGGATGTTGACATAGATGAAATCAAAACTATTTGAGAGAAATATCTCCTTTTTTCGAAATCATTTAAAAGGCACTCATTTATAAAGGAAGTAATTAAAAAGGGATTTTTGAATCAAAGTGTCCCATACCTCTTTGAAACTTTTGAAAGGGATTAACATTTTAAAAACATTCATGTATATATAAATAAATCCTTAAAAACCATTTTGAAGACATGGACATTAATTAATAATATTTTGAAAGATAAATCTTTAAAACATTTAAAATTCTGATTTTGATAAAGAGCACCTTTCGGAAATTCTTAAAATATTCATTTTGAAATCATTTAAAAGTCACATAATTATAAAATAAAACATTTTCTTTGAAAATATTCTTATAATATTGTAAGGGAAGCTTTGACAATTTTATAATGGCGGTAAATAGCCGCACCTGCCGTATAAGTTAAAAAAACATTCTTACCTTAATTTTGTTGAAAAGGTTAAAAAGCACCTTGTTTGGAAAACGACGGAAAGATTCCTTTATAAACCTCTTATAAAAAGTCAAACAAGGGTATAAATGAATTTAACCCATATTATAGTAAATATTAAAAAAAATTGAAATTCATTTTTAAGAAATATGGATGTGGATGATAAAGAGATCCTAGTAGATTATTACGTATAAACAACCTCGGATAATGAAGAGATTGTGAAATAACCATTACCTTGCACTTTTCCTTGGTTGGGGTAGTTTAAACTCCTATATAATGGTGAAATAATTGTTATTAAACTATTCAATAATCATATACATTAATATGATATCATATATGATCTTTTAACATTGCTTTGTTAATAATATCTTAGAATTATCATCGTTTTGGGTGTTTACTTACTCATTTTCTTTTATATGTTTTGTTACATAAGCCATGTTTGTAATAGATAGGTTGTATATTATTCATATCCAGAATGATATCAAGTCCTTAAAAATCATTTTTAAATCATCAAATGATAATTTTACTTGAATGGATACGATGGAGAATGAATCTTATCGCGTTCGTGGAGACGGTAGTCCGTACGTACGCACGAGCGACAATATCATTCTTTTGATATTAAAATAATATATAAATGGATCGTATATAATATATACAGAATAATTAAAATTTTATATTTATTATTTACATGAGTTACACATCATTATTATACCCATCCAAATAATAATATATTGAATAACAATTACACCACGATGTGGAGATGGTAAGCCGTACGTACGCACGTATGGTGACATGTTATTCAAAGGGTGGATAGAATTCTGAATATGGTTGTACCATATTTATAATAACATCACATTATATATATGATACTAGAGTTTTTATTTTATAATGGAAATAACAAAGAATGAAGAAGTGGAAGAAGAAAGGAACTTGGAAAAGGGTGGTGAAATCATTACCTGTTCTTCGGGTTCTTCCTTTTGATTTGATCAAAAGGGCTCCATAGGTTGGCTTTATGATCAAACTAAGGCCTCTAGGTTGTAGTGACGGAAGTTGGGAGAGTATTTGGGCAGAGTTTTGCCGAACCAAAAGGCTTTGAAGGTGTGAAGAAATGAGAATGAGGAGTGCCATTTTATAAGAGGGGTGAGGAGCACCTTTGGAGAAGCTAGAAATATTAGTTTATAATAAATTCATATTCGGATTCAAATGGCTCCAAAGTTTATTATTCAAAGGTTAAGGTGGGGATGGGTCTAAAACCACTCAAAAAATAGAATTTATACAGTTTTGGGTACTTATATTGACCTTATCTTTAAATATTAACTCTAAGTTAATTAGTTTCACTTTTACAATGTCTCTTTGTAATTTTATATTATATGGTTAATAAACTTACCATATACATCCAAGAGACCCCAAGTGGCCCATTAATGATACAAATATCATGATATAAGTCTCTTGGTGGAACCTTAGATTTGTAGGAATTTAATATCAATTAATAATATAATATTTGTTTTAAAAACTCTTTTATGTCAATTTTGACACTATTCAATAGTTGATTTTTGTGAAACTCATAACAGAATTATTATTTCGAAAAAAGCTAATTAAATCAATACTAATATGTCATATTATCCTATAAAATTATTTTAATTCATTAAAAGTATCAAATTATATTTATTTGGGTATTTATAATATCAATTATTTTAATTTTTCACTATTATGGTTATTACTGCATCATCATTGTGTCATAAATAAATTAAATTATTTAAAGTCTAAAAATTAAAAATAAAATATCATTATGTATTAAATTGTTTTATCTTTCTAATGAATATTTATAGTCCAAAATCCAACATATATAACCCTATTTAAATTTGGTTTTCTAAAAGATATATGCTTATGCCATTTTTTTACTTATTTTAACTTAATAAAAATAAAGTGTCCCTATCACCTACAAGTGGATCCAGGGGGTCCCAAAATCGACCCAAAGATGCCTATGGTCGCACATGTATCAACCAATAATGTTAGGACACGTTTTATGGTAATTTAAGATTATTATAATATTATTTTTTAACCCTTATTTACAGGATTTACCCTTAACCATGGTAAATAAAATATTTACCGAAGTAATTATTCAAAATGTCTAAAAATAAAAGTTACCAATTTACACAATTTGAACATCCTGATTCCAAATATGGAATCCATTTTTCCAAATTCAAAACACATAATTGGCAGAAATTAATTTAAAATTAATTCCCGTTGTTAAAACAAAAAGCGTGTTTTTAAGAGATAATAACTATCAAAAGATTGACACTTGTTTATATCCAGTTTAATTGTAAAATTATCTCCAATGACCAAAATTGTATTAAACAGTAAAAATATATTCTAAATATACTTTAAAACCACTCAAATTCATAATTTATCAGTATTAATTATTTTGATTAAAAAATTTGTTTTTAATCAAAATTTAGAAATGTTCACTATTCATCAAAATATTAAAGTTATCCAAAAAGTACCAAAATTTCAGCTTTGGCTAAATTTGACACACCGAATCCAAATATGAAGTCCATTTTGAAATATAAAATATATATAATTTCAAAAAGTATGTATTACTATTCATAACGGCTAGTTTGATCGGTTGTGGTGTGTGTTAAAACTCGAAGTTGCGTACAACACACGCTACTGTATTATTCAAAGGAAAGCGTACCGTGGAAGCTTGGGATGTTTCATTTTAAATTTTTTATGTCGCCATTTATTCAAAAAGTTTTAAATATTGTATTTAAAAGGGTTCTCTATTAAAAGTTGATAAAAGTGCAATACTGAAAATGAATTTGTTCTTGCATTATATCTAAGAAACTCATAATATGGATTCTAAAATTATAAGGATTATATAAAGTTTAAAATTTAGTTAATACTATTCATAATATCTTTTGAATTGCTTTTTTTGGTAAGTCATGGTGCGATTGAACTCGGTGTTGCGTGTAGTGCAAGTTATTGAATTATTTTGAAGAAATAACACACTATGAAATCTTGGGGTGTTACATTCAACCTACACAATTGTGATAAAAAAATCTTGGCCTTTCTCCTTTGTCCATTTCTAGGAACATTTTTGTTATTTCCTAGGACAATCATTTTCATAGTGACCCATCTCCATATAATTGTAGCTTTGAACATTGGTAGTTATTTATTTCTTTATTAATCACGATCATGGTGGCCTTTTTCTCTATACTTGTAATTGACACCTTTATTTTTATGTATACACCAAGATATTTCTGTCAATAAGTATCACATGATGGAAAATTCTATTTTTTATTCTTCCCTTAATCCACTATATTTAATGCAAAATTTTCTTCTCTTATTTTCCATTAAAGTTATTGTACATAGATACTTATTTATATATCTTGATTACACAAGTGAATATATCCTAGTATGATGATAAATTTTGGGAGACAATTCCCTTCATAGGGATGGTTT
The DNA here is from genome assembly GCA_963277665.1 of Viscum album. NCBI lineage: Eukaryota > Viridiplantae > Streptophyta > Magnoliopsida > Santalales > Viscaceae > Viscum > Viscum album. Next base: position 647,258,557 of record OY728133.1, on the reverse strand, counting down.
TAAACTATAAAAGAAATGATCAATAATTCTCCTTGGATTATGTCTGTATTCTACGACATTCATTATTAACCATGTAATATTAACTTCAAACTTCACAATGTTTTCATCCAATTTTTATTTTAGACTCTAAAATTAATTTTCTATAACCTCTACTTGTTCACAATTAAAATATTTTTCTATGAAAATTTACTTAAAATATCGCCATTCCATATTTTCAATTTATTCCTCCTATATATTGTTTTGAGTCATCAACCACTATTTATCAGCATCTCCTAAGATATAAACAAATACCATGATAAACTTCTCCCTTTTATTACTTCCTAATGTGAAAAAAATCTTCTCTATGTAACTTATACATTGATCTGCAACAATTGGGTTTTTAGTCCCATTGAATAATGGAGGTCGTCGTGTCATAAAGTAGTATTGCATTTTTACTCCACATTGTGGATTAGGATACTATATGTAGGTATTGTTTTTATTCATAACATGAGTTACCTATCTTAGTATATTTATATGTTTCTTAGTACTAATTACATCCCTAGTATCAATATAATTATCTTTCATATGATGTAAATCGGTATAAGGGATACTTTTGTTGATACAGTTTCAATTCCTTACACTATGGACCATTTCTAAATAATAGGATACATAAAATTTGTTTATAAATCATAATGCATAACCTTAGGCATAAAAAACACAAAACTTAGTTGAAATATTATGCATAGCTAATCCCACAATCATAAAAATGGTTTCTTTAGGGACATATTTAATTTTAATTCCTTAATAATGGTATGCAAATATAATTTGAAATATTATACGAATATCCCCTAGGATTGTCAAATCAGGTGCACATTAAGGCCCATTTTCTTGTACCAGGTTATCCAGAGTCAGGGTTGAGACACCTTTTCAGAGTTGTTACCCCTAGGTACATATATTCCATAACCACATTCACATGTATTATCTAGATAGAGATGTATTTCTAGTAAGACCCACATAATCTCTACCATTCCAAAATTCTAGATTGTTCTTATATGCTTCTCCTCAAAGTCTATCTTAGGGTTATGTTCCCTACTCTATGTTTTCTAAATCTAGTTTCCAAGGTTTCTATTAAACTTCATATGATACCAACTGTAAAGATCCTGACCCCAGTTTCCTAGATCTAGTACCATACATTATTAAATTATTATCATAAAAAAGGAAGACTCATACCGAAGGATAGAATATTTCAATAGTTTTTGAAAACTAAATTCAAACACAAGTTTTACATTACAACCTGAATTGAAAAAAAAACTTGCCCACTATATTTGATGCACCCATAAACTCCTATATTATCCCCGAAATTCATTCATAATATTCATCTTTTCATCCTAGGGAATAATAAAAAATAATAAAGGATTGATCATAGATGCTCAGTAAGGGTATTTAATATAATGAAAGTTAATATAAATAATGAGTAATAGTAAATGAATAATAACACAATCCATGAGAAATCCAAATTGATTTTTTTAAATTTATTAAAAATCTTCTTTATGGGAAATTGAGAACTATACAGATAAATTCACAATAGTGGACCATCATACATGAACATCCCAAAAAAATTGAAAATTCAAAAAATAAAACATCCCCAATATCACTGTGCCTTGAACTATCTCCACAAAAGTTGATTCAAATTACAAACAACACATCATAATTTCCTTGAGACACGATCCAACCAGCCCACATCACACCAACACCATTAGTTGTGTCACTACCAACCACTATGAACACCAACATCAGAGATGAACACACTGTCAACAATCAATTTGTCCACATAGAAAACCTCTCAAATCTGCCTGCACAAACTCACTTCCCAAAGAATAATAGAGACCACCGCTCAACTCCACCTCATATTAGAAGGTGAGAACATGGATCTATAGCTAAGAAAAATGTTTTCGACTACGAACCGACATCATGAATAAGAGACACTCGAGCTGCTCACCCTGACACTCCAAATGCACCATCCCAAATCAACAGACACTGGTGACATCCGATCGACCACCTTAACCCTCCAAACCACAGAAAAATACCTCCACTAAAAACATAGAAGATACAATACTAGAACCATAGAGTCACCCAAGAAACTGTTCATCATAGCCTGATCGCTGATTACCAAAACAATGTGGAGCAACCAGTATCACCAACCACCATCATTACCAATGCTGAGAACCAAAACATTTAATCAAAAAGCCAAACCAGTTACCATGAAGACATCCCGAATGCAAGGATACCCAAAACCATACACATGAAATATCACTGAATAAAATAAAAACAAGTTAATAGATCTCAAAATAACAAGAAAAACCTAACTAGTGGCAATGAAGAAGAAAACAGATCAGATCCGATAAACGAGAACTTATCCATGACGTTCCAAATTCCAACATTGAACTCTGTCACGGGGCCAACAACATAGCGAATTGAAGAACTATGACTGAAAAACCACAGAAACCAAAACCTCTTATTGTCCTCCTCTTCATATCCCACTTGGATAGGTGAAAAATAATGATGGTTCAGAGTAGGGATCTAGTGGCCAAGGGCATCAACCAAGAACATCATCCATCATCGGGACCCCAAACCACCTTGAATGAAGACATCATCTATTGTTTTTAAGGAGCCATAGAAGGCACCAAACCACACTTAATGAGTAAAATTAATTAGTCATATGAATGGTTTTAAACAAAAAAAGTAAACATATTAAATGTAAATGAATTTTCATAATCTATGAACATAATCACTAACAATTCTAAGTAGTATGGAGAATGATATCAAGATAGTACATCTACAGTCAAATGGATGAAATACCATTTAATAAAATATAGTATATGAAAATAATAAGATATAAAAACAAACAAATAATATTATTAAAAGTAGGTTTCTAAATAGATGAAAATAATCAAATAAAATCATCGAATAATTCTTAAGGGAAATAACAATTTTATTTTTCAAATATGAGTTTTTTTGGAAAACTAATTTTTATTTTTAATAACTGTTTATTTAAAACCATTGATAATATAAAATAGTTTTTTCAGAAACAAATTAGTGATAAAATTAATTATTTTCTAAAAATAATTGTGTATGAAAATATATTATGGTTGTTACTTGAAAATGGGTAAAAAATAAAATGTTATCTTTAATCAGGTTTCCTTATTTGGAAGAATTTTGAATAGAACCTTGAAAAAAATCTATATCCCCTTAAATGAAATACGGAAGGATATGAATATATGATTTTGGGACATATAATCCGATTTTATAAGAAGTATATAAAAATAATGAATAATTAAATTAGGGAAAAGATATAGATTCTGTAAACAGAATGGAAAATTGTGGTTCCGGATGAAACCCTTACCTTATGTCTAAATGTGTAATGAACTTGCACTTAATGTCCTAGATAATGAAATTATATTCATTAATAAATTAGATAATTACCATATTTAGATTTTTTTGATATATTATAATTATATTAAATTAATTTATCATATTTTTGATGATTTATAAAATACAATTTTATCATTTTGGAGCATCCATTTCCTTGGTTTTCTTGATTAGATTACTTGTATATGAGTATGGAAGTTCATGTAAAATGAGAACAGATATCTAGAGTTGAAGTTATACGTTATTAATTAAAATAAATAATATTAATTGGTTATATAAATCATTTTTGTTATTTTTGTGGGATTATGAATCATTAGATAATATGTCAGTGATAATCATTTAGATTATTTTGGCAGATTTTTGATCATCGCAAACTATTTTTGTTTTATTAATTATCAAAATGTATATATAATGTCTCCATAAAATTACATAGGTTTTAATAAATATATAATAATATTTTATAACAATTAAAATGGTTTTATTATCATACATGAAGGTGTTAATGGAAAAAGAAAATGCATCGTCCATGATATATGTAAATTGACACTAATTGGTGATGTTTTCATTTATAGAATAAGAGAGAGAGAGAGAGAAAAGAGTTTAATGATGGGTATTACATTAGAATTATAAAATTAAGTATATAAATTATACATGATTTAAAATTTATCCTTATATAGGGGAGGCGAGGTAAGGATAAGAAAAGAAGAAAATAGAGAATAATATAAATGAAAAGAAAAATTATTTTTACCTCTTTAATTATCCTCCTTGATAACCTCATTAAGGGGATTGGTTTTGAAAATTCCGTGCTAAAAAAGTCTCCTAGACATGAGTTAGGGACTTTAGAAGAGGATTTTGTAGAGATTTGGCAAGGATCAAAGCTGAAAAGTTTTGAGGAGGAGGGTGGTATTTATAGTGGAGGAGAGGGGTGTTATTTTAATATTGTATTCATTTGTTTAATATTTTGGATCAAGAATATGAAATGATTCATAATTATCATGAAATATATTAAAATAATGAAGTTAAGCTCAAGATTATTGGGCTTACATCAACTATGACTTGGGGAATAGTGTATTTATGTTGTAATGTATTTAATCCGTACATTACCGTATTTAACTATTCACCAAAAAATGAACTATTTTAGAAAAATCCAAAAAACTCATCAATACAAAATTTCAATGTATATAAATGAAAAAAGATATACATTTTATGTAAAATATTTTCTCGTTATGATAAATTAAATTTTTAAATAAAATTATCATTTATTTGAAAAATACAAATTTTAAAACTATAACTGATTTAATAACACTTTGAAAAATTCATTAAGGTCTCATAAAATTATTTTATAATAATAAGACAACAAAATATTTTTATTCAATTCTATTTTATGAAAATAGATTTTATTTTATATAATTATATTAACTTTAAAATTTTAATTAAATATTTATGACATAGAAAAATACCAACACTTAATTTATCATTTTAAAGACATTTTTTCACTTATTCTAAGATATAGATATATCATATTTTTATTTATAATATACGAAAATTTAATTTATAGTTTTATAGGAAATGTTACTATTATATTTTTCATATTTCAATTCTTAAGGTTTATTTTACTATTCCAAAGGTCACGTTACTATTCCATTAGTAGAGGTTCCTTAACATATAGAAATACCTCTTATTTCAGTCATTATTATTTTATAATGTATATATTGTATTTTATTTGGATTTAATGTGAATAATAATATATGAAATAATTATAATAAGGAAAATTTCATTTATATTACTCTATGGATTTACAATTTACACCATATACATGTGAATTGGAGTATAATAAAAAATAAGTCTCAACAGAATATAAAAATTGAGACCAAATCCCTTACCTTATGCTTCATTTTCCTTCAATTATCTTAATATTCAGAACCATATTAATATTTATAACATCATATATAATCCTTTTATAACATCTAATCACCCGTTTCATAATAATATTTAATTTTTTTCATTTTTTCGGGTGTTAATTTTAATGTTTTTTATTATGTTTTGACTTGTTATTTTTTTCATATTATTTTGATCATGATTTAATAATTTCAAAAATTATATCCAGGATTTTAATATCATATATATTCATTGTAAATTTATTTAGTGTAATTGAAATTTTTTTGTGATAGTAAATCAAACAAACATTTTATTGAGACAGTAGGTCATACATATGCACGAACACTGTTTATATTTTCTCATCGAATTGAAAAAAGGTAATGTAAATGTCATGAAAACACACACAGACACACAGATATATATATATATATATATATATATATATCATTAATGTATAAATTTAATGTCATATATACCACATATATTTATTAAACCCATCCCTAATCCTTCCCTGTAAAGCATGAACAAATCCCATTGTTTCATGAGGCGGTGGTCTAACGTACACACAAGAGACCATATCATATTTTCAAATAATTGAATGTATGAAGGTATTCATGGTAAAATAATTTCTTAATCATTATAAAATCATTAAAATCATAAATATTATATATAAACTAAAGATGTATCATTATTACCAACCTTGAACGGTTGTAATAGAAAAATGTAACAACATTAGTTCTTAAGGTAGTAGTCATACATAACAACAATTATTTCGTAACCCCTTTGATATAAGTGTGTAAAAGTTTAGGTTTTAAACATAACATAAAGAAATATCATTATATGAAATATAATTAGGTTATTATATAATCATGGTAATATATAAAATGAAGGATGTGGATAACGAAATAAAATAAAAATGCATTTAATTTAATATTACCTCTTCTTTGAGTATCCTCCTTCCATTTTCACTAAAAATCAAATATTTTAATTATTAATATACTAAGGATTCTATTATTAGTGGAGGGATGTTGGGTAGTTATTTTTTTAGGGTTTTTAAGAGTCAAATGTCTTGATAGTTGTGAGTAAGTGAGGGGTGTGGGTTCCCATTTATAGTTGATGAGGAGTAACATTCTGGTAAATACAAAAACATATTTTCTATTTGGAGATCATTATTAACTAAAGTGGATAAATTATTGATAATTAATGGTTTCTATGGATGATATAGTCAATCCAATCCACTACCACAACATATAAATTTTTTTAAACCTTTTATCCTTCAACTCGTATGTTTCTATATTTAACCATTTTGGGTTTTCATTATGTTAACCAGTTTTCAAACCAATTTTTTTTATAATTTAAGACTAAAATAGAGTTATAATTATAATAAAAATCAAAAAAAATGATTATAAATTTTATATATAAATTATAATATAAAAATCCTTTGTGTGTTGATTATTAGTTTTCATATAAGCGCATGTAACGTGCAAAAACACCGCTTTAAGCGTAACAACACTAAACTTGTTTTTATAATTTAATAGTAAATATGGTCATTATAAAAGATAAATTGATCCTTTAAGGGGAAATATTTTATATTTTTTAAAATTTAAATATAAATTTGAATATGATAGGGTTTTTAGTAATTTAAAATCAATTAATAAATTATAATTTTTCATAAAATAACATTAATATCAATTTTGAAATTATTCATTTAAATTGAATTAAAAAATAAAAATACAATGATGAAATTTGAATATATTAAGTTAAAAACTTTGTAACTTGGTATATTAATCTATAAAAAGAATTAAATACAATAATTAAAACAACTTACTTCTATTTTAATATTTTTAGTATCATTTATTTTATTTTATTCTTAACTAAATATTTCATGTGTTATAATTTCTTAAGCATTTAAAGTATTTATTTAATCTACAAAAAAAATTATTTTGATAAAAAATCATTTATATTCCTCAAAAATATTTATAACTAAACCTATGTAGTTTTTCCCTATCCAAAATCATTATTGATATTAAAATCAAGAAAGGTAAATTTGTTGTCTTTTTCTATACCTATCTTATTATATGGGTCACTTTCATGTACTTGTTTCACTTAAAATAATATAATTTGATACTTAGGTAGTAATTTGGAAAATATTTCTAGACAATAGGTGCTGTACAGGTTTCTGGTTTTTTATACACCTTATATTATTTGTTTAACAATTAAGTAAACTTGTTTTTAACTTAATGAGTGTAATTAATTATAATTATTTACACAAATAATTTTTATCAATAATTAATTTGACCATATTATAAATTCTAAATTATTATGATTCCAAATAAGGATTCCATGTTTCCAAATTAAATCCACATAAGTGGTAGACATCAAATTAAAAGTAATCGTTTAGATGAGATGAGAAAACATATTTTTCAAGTAAAAATTCTCAAAAGATTACTATGTTTTTACATCTAAATTCAATATAAATATTATTACACTGAAATAAATTCTATTAATAAATTTATAATAATTATATAAAAATAACTAAGAATTAAATTGGGGTAAATAGTGTGAAATCATAACTCGAATTGAAAATGGTTGTTCCGGAAGAAACCCTTACATTATGTGTGAAAGTGTTCCACAATCTATCTTAATGTCCTGGATAATGAAATTTGATTCAATAATAAATTAATTATATTTATTTTGTATTTTTATTTTATTTATTATAATTTTATTAAAGTCATTTATGGCCTTTTTTATGACTTATATGATACAATTTTATCATTTAGGAGCGTTCGTTTCCTTGGTTTTCATGATCAGAATACTTGTATATGAGTATGAAAGTTCATGTAAAATGAGAATAGATAACCATAATTAAAGATATATTTTATAAGTTATCATAAAAGTATATTATAATTTTATATAATTTATTTGGTTATTTAGGGGGAGGATGAATCATTAGATAAGAATTTAGTGATAATCACTTAGACTATTTAATCATTTTTGAGCAACACAAACTAATTTTTTTAATTAACAAAATTTATATATAATTATTAGAGAAAAATCAATAGGATATAATACAGATATTATAATTATTTTAACCATAGAAGTGGTTTTATGATCTGAATTTACGGAATTAATGGAAAATGAAAATTCATAATCCTTGATGTCGGTAAATTGAAACATCACAGACGATGTTTTCATTTACAGAATAAAAAATATAGAAGAAATGAGTTTGATGATGTAACTTCCATTAACATGATATAATTATATTATATAAATTACAATGGATTTATGATGTATCTTTAGAAATTTTAGGTAATATATAGATAATAAAAGAAAATAAATTGAGAAGAAAAGAAAAGAAAAGAAATAGGATTTAAAACCTTTGAATTTTCCTCATTGATAACCTTTTTAAGGGGATTGGTTTTGGTCTTCTATTGAGACCAAAGTCTTATGGAATAGGAGGAGGGTCTTGGGAATATTATTTGGTAGAAAAATTTCTAGGTTCAATTCTTGGAAGGTGTGAGGATAAGGGGTGGTATTTATATTGGGGGATAAGGGTTCTTTTTTGAATATTTTATTCATTTGTTCACTATTTTGGATCTAGACTATAAATAGATTGATAATTATCACCAAATATATTAAATTTAGGAGTTTAAGTTTGATATTGTGGTTATTACATCATCAATGACTCAAAGAATAGTGTATTTAACTTATAATGTATTCATACCGTAAATTACCATATTTTACTAATCACCAAAAATCAGACTATTTTAGAAAAATCCATAAAATTCTAAATAATTTTTTCTAACTATATAATTAAAAAATGGACTCCAATTTATGAAAAAAATTTCTCAGCATGATAAATTTCTTTTTCAAATAAAATCATCACTAATTTGAAATATACCAATTTTAATGCTATAACTGATTTTATAATACCTTGAAAAATTATTTAAGGTCTCATAAAATTAGCATTTAATCATAAGAGAACAAAATATTAATATATGAATAAATTACACGAAAATAAATTATCTTTTAAATAATTATAATTATTATAAAATTTTAATTAAATATTTATTATTTGGAAAATACCAACAATTAATTTTTAATGTTTAAAATATTTATTTACTTATTCCTTGATATAATTATATAAAATTTTATTAATATGATAAAAATAAATTCATTCTTTTTTAATTGAAGTTAGTATTCTATTGGTCATATAACTATTCCTAATAGTTAAATTACTATTCCAAAGTTCACATTTCTATTCCATTTTTATAGGTTTCTTAACATCTAGAAACACCTCTTATTACATTCATTGTTCATTGATAATGATTTTATTATATTATCTAACTAATTTTATGTAATTCATACTACATGAAGTAACTACAAGAATAGAAACTTCATTTATAGTATTCCGGTTCATTAAATTCTCCCTTCCTATAAAATATTCATCCTTGAAATTTATAGAATTTCACATCAAAAAATGATTTCGGTAGTTATTCATCATAACATCCTATGGTTCCCACATCACCTCTTCTAATTTAAGAATTTGTTCAAAGTACCTTTACCAACCGAGTCATATAATTCCATAACAACTTCTCCCTAGTGTCTAGAATCTGGATAGGCCCTTCATAGTAAGATAAATTATGATCCAATTCTACTTCTTCATAAGTGATAACATATGTTGGGTCTTGAATGTACTTCCTTAATAAAAAGTTACGGAACACATCATGAACATTTTAAAGGTTAGGTGGAAATTACAAATAAAAATCCACAACTCCAATTCTCTTAATGATTTTAAAAGGAAACATTTACATGGGGATCAGTTTTCCTTTCTTCCCAACAATTATAACACTCATACATGGAGATACTTTTCAAAAAACATGAACCCCAATATAAAATTCTAAATCCATCATTCGATATTCTGAATAAATCTTTTTCCAATTATAAGCTTATGTGATATGGTTTTAAATATTCCTTAATTTTTATATTGTTTCCTCCACAAGATCTAGGCCTATAGGTTTTCTTTCGCCAACTTCATCTAAACAACTTGGTGCATGACAATACTTTACACACAATGCTTCATATGGTGCCATTGGAATATATGAATGGAAACTATTATTATAGGAAAACTCTACCAATAGAAAATACTAATCCCACATACCATGAAAGTCAAGTGAGTATGATCTCAAAATGACTTTTATTTTTAGAATAGTCATTTTAGACTACCCATTAGTATAAGGGTGAGAAGTAGAACTCAAATGAATCTCAGTATTCAAATATTTATGAAAAAATTTCTCGAATTTTAAGTAAATCGTGGGTTATGATCAGACACAATTGAAAGTGGTTTTACAAGAAGTCATAAAGCATAATTAATATAGAGTCTTGTAAGATACTCTAATGGAAAATACACCTTTATAGTGATGAAATATGAATATTTGGTAAGTTGATCAATAATTACCCATATTGGATAATTATTTCACTGAGTTTTTGGTAATATGGTGTCAAAATCCATAGTGATATCATCCCATTTATATGTATGAATATATAGAGGTTTCACTATGAATCTAGGATGTTTCCTTTGATTAATCACCCATTTATAGACAAAACATATTGATACAAAATCAACAATTTAGTGCTTCATATTATCAAACCAGAAATGTTCCTTCAAATATCTATACATCATATTGGTACAATGGTGTGTAGAAAAATTAGTGAAATGGGAGTCATCTAATAAATTGTTTTAGATCAGGTATTCAGGGAACACATTACCACCTCCAAAATTTCAAAATTATATCTTTATACATAAATTCCACCAAATTTCCATCATTCTTAACTTTTTTTTATTTCAAGATTCTCATCAACATATATAGAACTTTTAATCTATTCCAATAAGGATGGTTACTCAAGAAATTGAAAAAGTAATGTTGTTTCACCATCCTTTATAACTACCATATATATATTTTCTAGATCTATGTACAAAGGATTCTTATCAAGACTATTTTTTTTCATAACTCCATGATGCTTCCATCTCCACACATCTGATACTCTATTCACATTCCCTGTGTGGGAATGTATCGAACAATCATAATCCTTGGGCACCCCAATACATCTCCTTTTCCTCAGGTTGAGTTATTTATATGAGGAGATATATTTCAAACTATTATGATATGTATATGTCTCACATATTTCACCCTATAGATAGTGTCTTTGTATTTTCATAGAAAATATTACATCATCTAACTCAATATCATGATTTGGATAGTCAAGTTCATGATTTTTAATATCCTTTATACATATGAAATAAATCTATCATTCTTCACAAGGAAACAACCATGTACTCTCTTTGAAGCATCACTATAAAAAAAATCACCATTTCCTAATGGTAGAGTCAAGATCAGAGCATTCACTAGTCTCCTATTCAATTCATCAAAACATTCTTCACATTCGTCATATTATTTTGTGCCTAAAAACATAACCCCTTTTCGATTAAGATTGATTAATGGGTTATATGATCAAAAAAAATCATAAACAAAACACTAATATTAACCTACTAATCCAATGAAACTACATAAATCAATTATGTTTTTTGGTGTAAGACATTCTTGTACTACCATTACATTTCGAGATCAGTTGAGATGCCACCATTATAGACAATATGTCCAAAAAAATAAATAGTTTGGATCGAGAATTCACAGTTTCTAAACTTCCAATATTACTCTTTTTCTTCTAAGAGTATACCAAATAAAATTCTAGTAGCTCTTAGAGACCTCATTGATTTTAGAATATATCCAGATATCATAAATAAATTCCATGAAAAATCGTCAATATATTTATTTAGTACCCTATTCATTATATCCATAAAAATATATGTTTTTTTTCTAAATACAAATGGGATTACAATAAAATTTTAATTTCCACAATTGGTTAAAAATATTATCTATATAATATCTTCCTCCCACCCTTCAAATTGATGTTATCCAGATCAAAGGTTAATCTTGTAAATATATTTATCTCGATGAATTGGATCAAATAAATCATCAATGTCAGGGATATGATAATTATTCATTATTATAATTGCAATGATTTTTCTATAGTGAATGCACATCACCATGGATCCATATTTCTTCTTGAAAAAGAGAGTAGAGGCTCCCTCTAGAGAAAACCTAAGGTGAATTAGTCCATTATCACTCAGTTCTTCTTATCGTTTCTTCATCTATACTAATTCCATAGTGGTCATTATATATAAAGTAATTGATATAGGTATTGCACTGAGAATTAAATCAATTATGAACTCCACTTCCAACTATAAAGGATATATAGGTAAATCCACTTGAAATACATCAATGTATTATTTAATAGTAGGCACATATTTAATTTTAATACCCATAGGTGAAATTTTCTCTTCTTACCCAATAAATTCATTTAGAAGTGTTATTAGAGGTGGATCTTCATGGGAACCAGATGATAAAGTTTATTCTCTAATTATAAGGGTACAACATCTTCCACAATAATTGAAACTTATTTATTCTTGCAGTAGATCATTCCATAATATTTTGAAGGATAGTTCAAGCAATTGATTATATCAAAATCATCCATAGGTATTATGATACAGTTTGAAATCAAAACATGTTTATGTGTCATAAAGGGGATTGACTGACATATCTATGTTGTAATGATACATATCTTAAGAGTATTGACAAACTACTCATTTATTAAATCAAAAGGAAAATGTGTAATTTTCATGTAAAATTTGGATGATATAAAATACTGCGATGATCCAGAATCAAAACAAGTAATGGTTATGTTTGAGGAAACAATTAAAGTACATTCCACCACGTCATTAGGAACATAGAGCTCTATAATTGTGATTTAATAAGATTAGCCTTTCTCATGTGGTACTTTTTGGGAAAATTTCCTTGATTCTTAGGAAAATAATTTTCATAGTATCCCATATCCCTAGAAATTTAGCATTGAACATTAGAAGATTATTTATTTCCCTTGCAATCCCGGTCTTAGTGGCCATTTTCCTTATAATTATAACAGACTACTTTTCCATTTAAGTAGAAATCGGGATGTATGTTTCCACAAGTACCTCACATTGGAAAACTCAATTTTTTATTCATCCCTTTATCCATTCATTCCAATGATAATTTATTTTTTTATTGTTTTACATTAAATTCATTGGACTTATAGACTTTTTTCTCTATCTTGATAGCTCATGTAACTATATCTTCATATGATGATGAATTTTGATAGACCAGTTCCCTTTGGAGGAATGGTTTTAAACCATAAATTAATCAATAGATATATCTCATTGGATTATATATAAATTTTAAAACATTGATTTCTATTTTTTTAATGTTGGATTCATACTTTCCAACATTTTCATCCATATTTTGTTTCAGACTCAATAATTGCCTCTCCATATCTGCTCGTTGTTCAAAAGGGAAATATTATTCTTGGAAAATTTTATTACAATATTTCAATTATATATTTGAAATTTCTTCCTACTACATTGTGTTTCGAATCAGCAAACTCAATTAATCATCATCTCCTAAGAGCTGAAAAACTACATTTATAACTTTATCCCTTTGGTTACATCCCCAAAGAGAGAAATATCTTCTCAGTAGTGATTATCAATTTCTCTAATATAGAAGGGGTTTTAGTCCCATTGAATAATGGAGGCCATTGTATCATAAATCAGTATAACATTTATCGTCCACATTTAGGATTAGGATGCTACATATGGGTAAGGTAATTATTCATAACCTAAGTCAACTATCCTAGTATAGTTATATGTTGCTTAGCAATAGTTTCATCTCTAGTTCAACATCATTATTTTTCATAAGAAAAAAAATCCATATATAGCATACATGCATTGATTTGGTTTCCATTACTTCTACTAAATTACATTTATAAATAATGGAGTACACTAAATAAGGTTCTGAATCATAACTCATAACATCAGACTAGAAAAATACTTAACATAAATTAAAAACATATGAATAACTAATCTAATAATCATAAACATAGTTTCTTTAGAGATATATTTAATTTTAAATACTCCATAATGGTTTTTAATTAAATATGAATTATCTTAAGAATATCAGCAAGTAGTATGAAAATGGGTGCACTTTAAGGCCCATTCTCATGTACCATGTTACCCTGAGTCAGGCCCGAGACACCGTTCTAGAGTTGTTACCCTAAGGTACATATATTCCAAAACCACGTCCATATGTAGTATCGTTATAGGGATGTATTTCAAGGAACACCCACATAACATCCACCTTAACAAAATTCTTGGATAAACTAATATGATTTTCCTTAAATTATATCTTTTGTTAAGTTCCCTAATAAATGTTTTCGAAATATATATTCCATGGTTTTTATTAAACATCCATTGATACCAACTATAAATACCCTGAACCTCGTTTCCTGAAGCTAGTACCTTACTAATTAAATTAGTCTAATAAAATAGGAAGTTTTATTCAAAAGTACTAAAGAGTTTTTTAGTTTTTGAAAACAAGATACACACAAAAGATTTATATTATAATTTGAAGAAAAAACACCATTTCAACTCCATTGAAAACACCCATAAACTCCTAGATTACACCTACAAGTCATTCATAATATACGTATTTGCATCCCTAGAAGAAATAAATCATAATAAAGGACTGATATTAGATTCATAGTAAGGGTATTCTATATATATGAAGTTAATATAAACAATAAGGCACTATGAATGACTAATAACACAAGCCATTAGAATATAAACTTGATAATAATGTGGTAAGAATAAAATATGAATAAATTATTACATAAGAATAATCACATGATAATGAATCTAAAAAATTGATATTATTCAAGTTCAATATTCGGTTGGATAATAAAAATACTAATCATAATGAGAGAATGGATGTGTTGGGCATCATAAACATACCATCGAGACCTCAACCACAACCCCTAAAAATAAATGGTTAAGTCCCAAGTCAAAATCCATTCCTATTTTATCTCATGGGACCTACAAATACATAGAGGGGATATACAAGACCCCAACCATCACATAAAAATCCCAATAAATTCTTCATATGAATAGGTTTAATCATAAATGACATATACATATGAAATTTAAATAACTATACCAATCTAAAAACATAATCACTTACCATTATGATGACTGATATCAAGATTGTACATCCACAGTCAAAATGATCACAAAACATTTAATAAAATATGGAATATGATAGTCCTAAGAGATCAAATTAATTAATTATAATATTAAAAATAGTTAATTAAATAGGTTAAAACAATCTAATAAAATCATTAAGTAATTCTTAAGAGAAATATCCCTTTTACGTTGTCGAGAACAGTTCTTTTGGAAGAATCATTTTTTTTAATAATTGAACATATAAATCTTATAACGAACTAATATATTTTTTATAAAAATGTAGTGATTTTAGAGAAATAATGGCATCGTAATACATATTGTGTATGTTACTTTAAAATGGGTATGAAATCATAAGTTCCCTTTAATCGAGTTTGCTTATCGGTAAGAATTAATTAGGGAACCTCATAAAAAATGTATTTCCAATTAAAATAAAGATGAAATGATATAGATATATGATTTTGAGTCCTAGAAATAGAATTTATATGAAGTATATAAAAATAATTAAGAATTAAATTGGGGTAAAGAGAAAGAAATTGTAACCTGAAAGGAAAATGGAGGTTCGAGAAGAAACCCTTACCTTATCTTTGAAAGTGTTATAAATTTTCTCTTAATGTCTTGGATAATTAAATTATATTCATTAATAAATAAATTAATATTATTTTTAATATGTTTTTTATTTATTTAAATTTTATTAAGACCATTTATGGTCTTTTTGATGAGTTATAAAATACATTTTGATCATTCTGGGTCATTCATTTCTTGGGTTTTTGTGATGAGTAAACTTGTATATGAGAATAGAACTTCATATAAAATGGGCATAGATATACATAGTTGAAGTTATATTTTATTAATGAAAATAAATAATATTAAATGATTATATAAGTCATTTGGTTATTTGGTGTGAGTACGAATCATTTGATAAGAGGTAAATTAAAATAATTTAGATTATTTTGGCGGGTTTTCGATTATCACAAACTAGTTATGTTTTTTTTATTAAAATCATGTATATATAATGGATCCATAACATTAAATAGGTTTTAATAAACAAATTATATTTTGGTTTAACAATAAAAAATGTTTTTTTATTATCATATAAGGAGTTAATGGAAAATAGAAATGCATCTTCCATGATGTCTGTAAATTGACACATCATGGGGATTGTTTTTATTTATAGAATAAAAGAACGAGTGGAAAGAGTTTGATGATGCATATTTAATTATAATTAGAAAATGTATATTAATAAATTATACATGAGTTATCTTGTCTTCTTTTACAGGGGAGGTGAGGTAAGTATAATAAAATAAAAGAAATTGATAGGAAAATCAAAGAAAAGGAAGTGAATTTTTACCTCTTGAATTCATCTCCTTGAGAATCTCATAAAGGGGATTGGTTTTGGACATTTTTTGAGAAAAAAGGATCTGGGATGTGGAGGGTCTTGGTAAGAGGATATTTTTAGAAAAATTACAAAGATCAAAGCATGGTATGTGTGAGGAAAAGGGGTGATGAGGGGTGGTTTTTATAGTGGCAGAGAGGGGTCTTTTATTTAAACTTTTATGCTTTTGTTTGTTATTTTGGAACAATAAATTAAAATATTTGAGTATAATTAACAAATATATTGGAATAATGAAGTTATTTTTGATATTATGGTGCTTAAATAATCAATTATTCAAGAAATTGTGTATTTAATTTATAATGTATTTATACAGTAAGTTATCATATTTTATTGTTCACCAAAAATATTACTATTTCATAAAAATCCCAAAACCCCCAATACCATTTTTTAATGTCTCGAATTCAAAAATTATTTCCATTTTATGAAAATAATATTCACATTATGATAAAGTCAATTTTTAAATAAAATCCTCATTTATTTAAAAAATAAAAAATTTAAAACTATAACTACCTTTATAACAACTTGAAAAATTAATCATTATCTCATAAAATTGTATCATAAAAATAATACAAAAATATAAATATATGAATCTATTTGATGAAAATAAATATTATTTTAAATAATTATATTAATTTTTAAATTGATATTAAAAGGCTATTACTTACAAAAATACCAAAACATAATTTATCAATTTAATATATTTATTCACTTATTCTAAGATATTAATATATCATATTTTTAGTTATAAGATTCCCAAATTTTATTTATACTTTCATATTATATGTTAGTAATCTATTTTTATTATTACTACTCTTAATGGTTACATTAATACTCCAAAGGTAAATTTATTATTCTATTGGTATCAGTTCCTTAACTTCAAGAAATACCTCTTATTTTATTCATTGTTCATTTATAACGTTTGTATTGTATTATATAAGTTATTTTATGTGATTAATACTATATGAAATAATTAAAATAATGGAAATTTTATTGATAGTAATTTGGATTGTTACAAAATACACCATATACAAGTGAATTAGAGGATAATAATAAATAATTCTCAATGTAATGTAAAACTTGAGGAAAAATACCTTGCCTTATGATTCCTTTTGGTTGGACACTCTTACCATCATATATAGGGGTTTCAATAATGTAAATAAATTATTAATCAACCATATTAACATTTATAATATCATATATGATCGTTTTATAATATTTTATCTCCTGTTTCTTAATAATCATTCATTTTTTTTATTTTTTAGTGTGTTAATTTCCATGTTTTTAGTATGTTTTGAATTTTTTTTGTTCATCTTATTTAGATAATGATTTAAATATATCAAAAATTTAAACCAAGATTTAAATATCATATATATTTAGTATAGATTTATTTAATTTAATCCATAAAATATAGTAGTAGTAAATGAAATAAACATTTCATTGAGACGGTAGACCATACGTACACATGAAGGATGTTTCCATTTTCTTATCATATTGAAATAAATAAAAGTAAATGACAGATAACCCCCCCCCACACATATATATAATCATTAATATATCATTTTTACGTCTTATATACCACATATTTTTATTAAAACCATTATTAATACATTCCATGTAAAGCATGAACAAATCACATTGCTTCTTGAGGTAGTGGTCTACCATACACATGAGTAACCATATCATATTCTGACAAAATCGAAAGCATGAAGGTATTCATGATATTCTAATTTCATAAGATTAATATAATCATTAACATCATAAATATTATATATAAACTATAATTACATCATTATTAAAAACCATGAAATGTGGTAATGAAAGAATGAATGACATTACTTTGTGAGGATATAGTCCTCCACACACACGAATGATGATTTTGTAACCCATTTGATCGATGTGTGTGATGTTTTATGCATAAAAAAGAACATAAAAAATCTCTATTTGTGGAATATATTTAATTTATTAAATAATCAATGTATAATAGAAATTTAGGGAGGCAGAGAAGGAAATAAAATAAAATTGATTTTAAAAGAACGTTACCTCTTCTTTAGGTATCCTCCTTAGGATTGTAGTAAAAACGTCAATTATTTTATTTTTTAATAAAATAAAGATTATATTTTTAGAAGATGGTTTTTGGGGAGTTATTTTTGTAGGTTTTGGATGAGCCAAACGGCTTGATAGGTGTGAGGAAGTGAGGGGAGTGGGTTCCCTTTTATAGTTGAGGATGAGTGATATTTTTGAAAATACTCAAAAGTATTCAATATTAGGAGGAATTTATTTAGTAATGTGGATAATGTATTCATAATTAATGGGGTTGAAAGATGATATATTCAATATAAACCTCCACTGCACAATATATCACATGTTTTAAAAAATTTGTCCCCTGGATCACATGTTTCCATATTATACAATTTTTGTTTTTCATTAGGTTAACTAGTTTTCTAACCAAATTAATTTATACATCAAGACTAAATTAGAGTGAAAATTAGTATAAAATTTGGAAAAACTAATTATAAATATTATATAAAATTGTTAATATAAAAATCATACATGTGTTGATAATTAATTTTATCCTAAGCGCATGTAACGTGTAAAAAAACTACTTTAACTATAACCACACTAACCATGTTTTTAGTATTTAACAGTCAATATGGTTATTATAAAAGAGAACTTTGTTCATTAATGGACTATATTTGATTTTTATTAACATTTAAAAATCACATTGAAGATGATTAGGTTTTTAGTAATTTTAAATCATTTAACAAATTATTATTTATCATAACATAACATTAATATCAATTTGGATATTATTCATTTAAATTAAATTGAAAAATATAAATAAATTGATTTAATTAGAATCTATTAAGTCTAAAACTATGTAGCATGATATATTCATCTAAAAATAATAAAATACTATTATTATTTAATGTCCAGAAATTTCTGTATATTTTTTAATTATATGTAATTATTTCTGGACCACGAATTTTGATGGTGCTTAATTCTGAGGCCCAGAGTGCCCAAAATGATCCGTCAAAATATTGTTATGTTTAAATTAGCACACATGTGTAGTTTTCCTAAAAATTTGGAATAACACTTAAATGGGTGCCCTGATCATAAATCCGAGGACACTATTGCGTTAAGGATCGTGGGTTTACCGTAGGCGTGACTTATGTTTAGTCAGTGCAGGCCTCCGATGAGAAAACCCAAAAATGGAATAACCATAAATAAAATAATTAGATAAGGTTATTTTATTTTTTAAATTATTATAACTCATGAATGGTGACTCAGATTAAAAATATGAGACCACCACTGAGCTCGTGAAGGTATGATTTTTAGGTAGATACTAACAATGGCCAGTGCAGGCCAACAATGAAAGTTAGTTTTTGGTTGTAAATAAAATAATTAAGCAACAACTATTTTATTGTTAAAATCCCTAACATCTAAATGGTTACAAGAACTAAAACTTTGAGAGTATAGTTGAGTTCGTTATGACGTGTTTCCCTTAGGCAGAGCCAAACCTCGACAGGCAGAAGTCATGGTTGAATGTTATTAATTTATTGAACTATTTTTAAGGTATAATCAGTAATCGTATAGAATGTGTTTTATATATATTGAACCGGTGATCAGATTAAAAATACAAGGGCACCATTGAATCTAGAGTTCCTGGATTCTCTTAAGGGAGGATTCACTTATTCCGTAGTAAGTATGGAGAAAATTTTAGATTTAGGACTTTTTAAAAGAATACTAAAATAACTTTTTTTATTTTATTTCTCTCTTACTTTTCCTCAAATATGCAAGCAGAATTTGTGAGACCAGCAACATGTCAAGACGTTAAATGGTTTGACTCCTCAAATCCTTTGTAATAGCATCATTGAATTAGGAAGGTTCCTAATAAATGAACCCTAATATATTCCACGGGCATTACACACCCTCACTCTCTCCTATTTATATGGAGCTTGGGGAAAGGTATTGACATGACTTCACCAAACGACAAAGTTATGATAATGTGTCATGACACCAATCCCATGGAAGACAGAGCCGGTTTTAGTGGGAGGTGATGAACAACATTGAATCACGAATCAAAGGATGATTTTTGAGTGGCAACGTTAGTGTCTTGTTGCAGAGACGATGAACACCGACTCTTCCCCAATCACGGGAATTCTATAACGATATTGACATTTGAGGTTTTTTTAAAGTTCCTTTTTGATAATTTCCTTGATTTTGTTCATTATCATATTAACTAGGAGGGTACGGGCCAAATGAACAAGGCCCAGCCCCCCCACCACTCCATTTATATTATGTTCTTTCAAGACATTTTTTTCTGGGTGATGGTAGTGAGAAGAAAACCACAGCCCGAAAGAAACTGATGAAACATGGGTGCGCCCTATCAGAAGTGGTCAGTGGTGGCCACTGGAGACCTGTGGAAACCAAATGTGGGTGGTGGAGGGAGGCCTGCGATGGCGCGTTGTGGTGGTCGGTGCGGTTGTCCCGAGCTGGCAGCACGAGACAAGGGGCAGCTCCCACAGGCATCGCCAGTGGCTACATTTGTGGCCAGTGAGCCGTGACAAGTGGTGAGCAGCGCGGTCCTATGCCGCACGGGGTTGGCGGACCCCGGGTCATTTAATATGTCTGACCATTATCAGGTGATGTAGCACCCCATCGGCTGGCCGAAAACGGCCCCGCACCCACGAGGCAAGCTGGTAAGACCTTTTCAACTTCTGGCGGACCGGGCCAGACCTTCCCAATGGTCCGGACCTACCCCGAAGACTAGAATAGCCTACCATGATGGTCCGGACCTGCGGTCCGGGCTGAAACCGTAGCATAGTGGGTCAATTCCGGTCGAGTAAGCCATACAGGATGGGTTGGGCCAACAGTGACCCGAGCCTGTGAACTAAATTGAGCCAATCCCAAAGGGTTGGACCTAGGAAACCATGCTGAACAATAGCAGTCCAGACCTGAGCAGGGTCAGGTAGACCATGGGACCCGTTTCGTCGGGCCGGCCCAACCGAATCAGACCGAGCCCAAACCCAACCGGTGCCCAAATAATGAAACACCCATAACTGACAAACCGTTAGTCCATTCGACACCCTGTTAGGGGTGTTGGGATACCTTTTGGGAAGCAGTCCATTTGGCATATTCCGGTGGGCCCGAATGAGCTGGGCCGGACCAATATGTGATCACCCATATTTCACTGATAGTGGTGTAACTAACAGACCGTACATCCATTTGATTAACCATCTATTGCACCAGAACCCTTAGGATGAGGTGGTCCATTTGTTATACTCTACTTGTGTTTTAGAGAATTTTGGAGTGTGGCCAGGATGGACTGAACCCAAATCCAACCGGTCCCTCGGAACTAAATTGTTTATATGTCATAGATCGGGTATTCGATTGATGCATGATCTTTTGTGTTGGGACCCTTATGGAATGATAGATTATTCAGTTATTTCTTCATCGGACTTCAAGCTGTTTTAAATATGACCGATGGATTAAGGATCAGTTTTTCTAGAATCAAGTGTGCTATGAGTGGGAATCTAGTGGTTGGAAGTGAGGCGGAGGATGGAGATAGATTATACAGAGGTTAGTACCAAGCGATTCTATGTGGGTCAGTAAAAAATGATCCTATGTGGGTTAGATCTTTTGTGGGTCAGTGCTCAGTGATCCTAGGTGGGTTAGCATATATGGATCCTATATGGGTCAGATCTTTTGTGGGTCAGAGCTCAGCGATCATGTGTGGGTCAGTGCATAGTTCTCTTGTGTGGGTCAGATGCTGGGTGGGTCATTGAAGGGGTTAGTACCTATCAACTCCAAGAAGGTCATGCTCTATGTGGGTTATTGTGAGGGTTAGTATCTATCAATCATTGGTGGGTTAGACTCCATATAGTCAGCAATACTGCCTCTTAATAGAATAAGAATATCTAGCATTGTGACTAATCATCTATACTTCAATACTTCACTAATACCTAGTGTGAGCTAAGTCTTTTACCTTTGTGGAGTTTCCATTGTGTTGTTACCTTTGTGGTACATTTACCTTCGTGGTGATACCTTTGTGGTGATACCTTTTTTGTACTTTATCCTTCATAGTTCTACCATTGTAGTTTTTCCTTTGTGGTACTTTTACCTTCATGGTGTTACCTTCGTGGTTCTACCTTTATGGTGTTACCATTGGGTACATTGACCTTCATGGTATTATGTTTGTGGTATTCTTCCATCATGTATGAGACATGTATATCTTGATAACTTAGGAATATATATGGGAATATAACTAAGTAGAGTTGAATACTGCTTCGTGCTTTGTGATCAAGGTCTTGCTTTGTGGTTTTTCTTTTGTGGAACTATGGGAGACCTATAGGGGTCTCGGGGTCCCTACTGAGTATTTTTATACTCATCCCTGCAAGGGCTTCACTCACACCTTGTTGTGTCTTGGGTAGATGATGTACATCGTTGATTGAGGCTAAGGGATCCAAGACTAGATGGTGCTTAGAGGTGGACCATTTGACATGACGTGACACAAGAGTACTGATCATGAGCTATACCTACCCTTCAGGTAGGATCCTCGATGGATGTTCCAAGAGTTGATTTTTCATTTCTAGTTGTACTTTTTATTTCCAGTTGGTTTTTTATTCCGACTACTTTTTATTTCTGAACACTTTTTTACTACATAATTTAACATCGTGGTTACTTCTTATTGTGTTATTCAATTGTGTGTTTGTACATGTTTAAAGAAAAATCCTTCCAATTAAGGGATACACCTTTCTAGTGCTAGTCACCATCCCCTGGACAATGGATGGCATGCTTGGGGTAGTAACGACACATGCCTCAGGGGACGGGTTGTGATAAAGTTTTATCAGAGGAGTCGATTCTACTGAAGAACTGGGACTCTGATCTTTCTAGTAGAGGAATAGTTTTATGTTTTTAGAGTGTGGTTTTCAGTTTGAGGAGTCATGTGTTGGTGTGACAGCCAACGTATCAATACACCAGGACCCTGAATTTTGATTTCTGACTCAGTACACGAAAACACAGATTGCATGTGTTTTTGAAAAGTTTTTCATTTTATTTATTTGAGTCAGATCACCGGGTATAAATTAATGATTGTGGAACAATTGTTCTTTATTAGGATGCTTCTGGGTAGATAGCCAGTGAGGATTCCCAAGATAATACATGATGACGCCCCACCGAGCAACGAGGCTCTAGTGCAGGGCCCTCTTATTGTGTTGGAACATTCACATGGTCTACCTGCAGCACCACAACCCTTAAGGAAGCAGTTATCAATAGCCACACTAGCGGATGGTGCACGCCGATTGAGAGCGTTGCACAAGTTCTAGTGGTAGTGGCCTCAGAGGTTACGAGGTGAGACAAATCTCTAGGCAGCTGAGGACTGGCTAGAGGATGTGGCTAGAGTTTTTTGCCTTGTTGGAACACAAGCAGATAAGATGGTGATCCTAGCTTCCAGTCTTTTCTAGTGTGTGACCATGAGGATGGTTTGTAGGGTGAAAAAGCTTTGGTACATGGACTATTGCCAAAGATGGTACCTTTATGTAGTGTTCGCTCAATATCACGGCCCATAGGACAATAGTTACAACTAGAGGTATTGGTAGAGGACACATATAGGCTTAGTGCCTTACACGTGTTTCAACATCAGATACCCCTCATGTTTTGAGGCGAGCCCAACTCATATCTGGCTAAGGACTTTCTTGAGTAGGTGGTAAATTTTCAATCTAGCTTGGGAACCCTTCGATCAGATGGAGTTCCTGGTAGAGAGCCTTCTATGTGGCTCATTCGAACAATGACAGGGATTATATTACCCTGATCTTGTGAAGAGGTGACTTTTCTACAGACAAGCTTGAGAACCTTCCTTCGGTAAGGGGTTCACATTCCATAAAAATATAAGGGGTGAGTGTTCTCTAGAGCTTCTACCACTTCGACAGGACAACATGTCAGTAGCTTAGTATTCATCGAGGCGTACCGACCATCCCAGACATTTGATGAATATTGTACGGTCAGTGCTTCAGGGCTCAAAACTCCGAGAGGTGTGTGTTTAGGGACATATGAGCCAACAATATTACTCTATATATTCCTAGTTATGTTAGCGTGCTAGAGATAACCATTTCGGCTTAATGTTCTTTGGCTGAGTTGATTCAACTAGTGAATTTTAACATTGGGAAAGAAGGAAAATGATTCCATTCTCAGAGACATGGGTGTGTAAAATGTTTTGGGAAGTGGAAGTGATAAGGAAAAATTATTCTATCAGGAAAAAGACATAGAAGTGGATCAAGAAGAGTAGAATGAGGTGGTATACAATTCAATACGTTACAACCACCACCCTAATATGGTCCACACCAGGCTTAGGGAACTGGAGGACATGGGAAGGGAATAGCTGGAGTGTGACCTAACAGCTTCAGGAATGATTCGAGGTATGGAAAGCGTTCACTACTAGAAATCGTATTAATAAAACAAGGTTCCAATCAGTCCTTCATGCAACAAATATTGTTCAAGAGATAGAGTTTTTGGTTAAATAGATGACTTGAACCTTACGTCTGGAGATACCTTTGAGAGGAAACTCGATAATCACACTTATGCTGATAGTTTGATCCGACCCTTGAGTTAAGAGTTTTAGTTGGAACCTCTTCGTGGTAGCGTCGAGGCCTTATGATGATAGTTTACGGATGAACTGGACATCCCAAGTGCATACTCATATTGACTATTTTAGGAAAAAAGGATGTAGTATATATACATCATTAGTATGGGTGTTTCATTAGTTGGTGAAAAAGGAAACCCTGGAAGCACAAGATAAATTCGTGCATATGAGGGTACAACCGATCACTCTTGAGTCAGTCATACTTACCCTTGTGGTAACAAGAGTTTTGAGTTTCAGTTTCCAATAGTAGTGGTAGAGAGTGGGGAAATCTTTTCAAATGATGTTTGCATGATTACCTACCAGAAGGGAGAGGGATGTCTGCTTGGGATGGGTTCTACCTATGATTTTCCCCAGAATTCCCCAGGGTAACAACACCTTTGTCAGATTTGATGAAGAAGGGGGAGTCTTTATTATGGATGGGATAGTTGTCAACAGAACTTTTAGGAGATGATACAGAGATTGATGAGTGCCCCCATATTGAGGCCACCATAAGAGGGCGTTGGGTATGTAGTCTACTATAATGACTCAGGGACCAGACTAGGTTGTTTTCTAATGCAGGAGTGGGTAGTGATCGCATATGACTCAGGGTAGTTGAGAAAAATGAAAATAAATACGGTACCCATGACCTGGAGATAGTATTAATGGTCTTTGCGCTGAATATGTGGAAACACTACTTGATGGATGAACAATTTACTATTTACTCAGATCACAAGAGTCTCAGGTAAATCTTACCACAAAAATACCTGATCCTGAGACAACAATGATGGATAAAATTTCTCCCGGACAATAATTTTGAGGGGATAGGGAATGTGGTAGCAGATGCACATAGCAAGACGTCTGGTCTACAGCTACTAAGTGAGGCATCAAAGCATCTAGTCTCACTGTAGATATACTTTGTGGATAAATATAGAGTATCTTACCCCTAGTCTATGATTATCACTCCCAAAATACTTTAGCGAGTTCGAGAGGCACAAAATGGGGATGTTGACTATGAGGCTGGACATGCTTAGATATCCTCGGGATAGTCTCCTAAAGGATTTTCTAAAGGTGGGGAGCATGTCATTATTTTTAGAGGCTGTTCCATGGTACCAGGGATGATTTATGTAGAGGTATTGAGGGGGTTCCGAGCATCCCATTTAACATTTCATCTTGGAGTGGAAAAGATCTACCAAGACCTCCAGCATCAGTACTAGTGGCAAAGGATGAAGGTTGCAGTAATAGAGTTTCTATCATAATTCCTCACTTGTCAGCAATTGAAGACTACACATTTCTAGCAGAAGTCTTATGATGATAGGAGACAGAGACCCTTGGATTCTGAGGAGGGAAACCATGACTTCCTATGAGTCTCATCCCCAAGGAGGATTTTGGAAGTTTGTTAGGGGTGACAAGATATCTCTGAGGTTAATCGAAACTTTCTAGATTTTAACCAGAGTGGGGGAGGTGGCATACCGTCTAGCTCTTCCCCCACAGATGCACCACATGCATTATGTTTCCCATGTGCTGCAGTTGAGGAGAAATGTGGATGATCCATCATATGTTATCGACTTGGGCGAGTTGGACTTTCTCAATGGGGAGACTTTTACGGAGTTCCCAGTGGAGATAGAGGATCAATAAGAGTGAGAACTTCATAGATGGTGTATCCCTCTAGTGCGAGTTTGGTGGCACCATGAGAACCACCAAGAGAGCACAGGGGTGAGGGAGGCTCAGATTCATGCTCAATACCCTCATTTTTTGGTTTACCTTGTTTTGGATTTTAAAGATGTAAATATCTAAAGAGGGGATAATGTAATGTCCTGGAATTTATGTATTTTTTTTTATTTTATGGAATTATTTTTGGACCTAAAATTCTAACATTGCATATTTTCGAGGCCTGGATTGCCCGGAATCATCCATCAAAAAATTGATATGTTTAAATTAGCGTGCATGAGTAGTTTTCCGGAAAAATGGGAATAACTATTAAATAGATGCCTGGATCTGAAATTTGAGGGGGCCATTGTGTTAAGGATAACAATTTTACCTTAGGAACAACATAAGTTTAGTCGGTGCATGTCATCGGTGAGATAAACCCAAAATGGCATAACCATAAATAAAATAATAAGATAATGTTATTTTAGTTTTAAAATTCTTATAACTAATGAATGGTGAGTCAAATTAAAAATACAAGACCACCGTAGAGCTCATGAGATTATGCTCTCTTTAAGAAGATACTAACATTGGCCGGCGCGAGCCAACTATGGATTTTAGTTTTTGGCTGTAAAATAAATAATTAAGTAAAAAATATTTTATTTTTAAAATCCATAACTTATAAACGGTAACTCGGATTTAAAATTAAATAGTACCATTAAGATTGTTGGGATATGTTCCCCTTCAGCAGATCATAACCTTGAACGGTGTAGGTCGATGGTGAATTTTCTTAATTTATTGATATTTTTAAGGTACGTTCTATAAATGTGTGTGCTGCATTTTCTATCATTTAAACCAGGGACCGGATTAAAAATATGAGGGAACGGTTGAATCCATAGCGCCAAGATTTACTTAAAGGAGGCCTCTCTTCGACTGCAGTAAGTCTGGAGAAAAAGTAATATATTAGACTTTTAGAAAGAATAATAAAATAAAAATTATTTTATTTCATTCATTCTTTTCCTCTAATGGACATTCAAAATTGGAGGGACCAAAGATGTGTCAATCAATTAAATGCCTTGACTCTTCAAATCCTTTGTATTAACACTATTGAAATTATAAGGGTTCCTATTAAATGAACCCAAATTAATTCCACGCGCATTACTCACACTCCCCCTCTTCTATTTATATGGATCTTGGGTAGACGTATTGGCCTGACTTCACCAGGAGATGATGTTCTGATAAAGAATAATGATTCCAATCACTTGGAAGATGGAGCTGTTTCTAGTGGGCCTTGACGTTCGTAACCAAATCACGAACCGAAGGACAAAGTTTAAGGGGAAACATTGGTAGCTTGTTGCAGGGGTGAGGAACACAAACTCTTCATTAATTGTGGGAATTATCCTATTATTTTGAGGTAAGGGGTTTTTTTAAATTCATTTTGATATTTTCCTTGATTCAGTTCATTATCACATTGGCATGGAGGGTGCGGGCCAAATGAACAAGGCCCAGACCCCCCACCGCTCTATTTATGTTGCATTCTATGAGGATGTTTTCCTTAGGGTGACGACAACGAGAATACGGTGGAATGTGAAAAAGAACCTATTGAACTACAGGAATTCCAAGTCAGCGGTAGCCAGTGGAGACTTGTGGCAACCGTCTACTTGTGAGGGAGGGTAGCACGCAACGGCGCACCTCAGAGGTCGGAGGAGGCCGACCCGAGCCAGCCATATGGGACAAGGTGCAACTCCCATAGTTGCTGCTAGTGGATACAACCACGACCAGTGGGCCGCGGTAAGTGGGGAGCGGTGTGGCCCTGCAACACTTTAGTTTGGCGGACCCCCGGTTGGTGAAAATAGCCAACCGTTACGCAGTGGGGAAACACCGCAATAGCTAGACGAAACGGACCACACCAGTGGGGCCAGCATGGAAGACCGGTCCACATTCTGGTGAATGCGGGCTAGAAGAGCAGGCCGGACACGCCCAATAGACCGGACCTATGACCCAGTAGGCCGGACCTACCAGTGGGCTGAGCCGAACCTACGGCTCGGTTGGCCAACGTGGCTGGGCCGAGAGCCACCCGACGGGCCGGGCCAACCGCGGACCGGGCCCGCAAGCCAAACTGGGCTGACCATGATGGGCCTAACCTAGAAAATTTGGTCGATGATTAGGGGGGAAGATCCATGTGGGGTCAACTAGACCCCGGGACCTACTGTGTTGGCCAGGCCTGACCGAGTCCGACCAGGCCCAAACCCAATCGGTCCCCGAATAAGGAAACACTCATAACTGACAAAATGGGTTTCTGTTCAATGCACCATTAGTGGTGTTGAGATCACTTTTAAGAAGTGGTCCCATTGGCATATCTGAAGGGCCCAACTGAGCTATGTTGGACCACGGTGTAATCACCCAATTTCACAAAAAGGGGTGTAACTGACAGAACATGCATCCGTTTGACGAACCATCTATGAAACCATAACCCTTAGGACGAGGCTATACTTTTGGTATACTCCACTTGAGTTTTGGAGAATGTTGGAGTATGGCCAGGTTGGATCGAACCAACATCCAACTGGGCCCTCAGAACTGAAACGCTTATAAGTCAGAGACCGGGCGTCTGATTGACATATCGTCTCTTGATTTGGAACCCATATGATGTGACAGATCATCGGGTTACTTCTTCTTAGGACTTCATGCTGGTTGAAATACAATAGATGGATTGATGACTATTTCTCCTTGATTCAAGCGTGTAGTGATCGGGAATCCCGTGGTAGGCATTGAGGCGAAGGATGGAGACAAATCATACGGAGGTTAGTACAGAGAAATCCTACGTGGTTCAACACTTACTGATCATGTGTGGGTTAGCACTCAGTGATCTTATGTGACTAAACACATATTGATCCTGTGTGGGTCAGATCCTATGTGGGTCAGTGCTTAGCAATCCTGTGTGGGTCAGTGCATACCGATTCGGTGTGGGTCATATCATATGTGGGTCATTTTGGGGGTTAGTACATATCAACTACAGGTAGGTCGGACCCTGTGTGGGTCATTGTGGGGGCTAGAACCTATTTATCATGTGTGGGTTAGTCTCTATATGGTCTGCAATTGTGCCTCTTGACAGAATTAGATGATTTAGATTTGCGATTGATCATCTTTACTTTTATTCCTTACTAATACCTGGTGTGAGTTGAGTCTTTTACCTTTGTGGGGTTACCTTAATGGTGTTACCATTATTGTACTTTCACTTTCATAGTGATACCTTTTTGGTGTTACGTTTGTGGAACTTTCACCTTCGTGGTGCTACCTTTGTGGTGTTACCTTTGTGGTACTTTTACCTTCATGGTGTTACCTTCGTAGTGTTACCTTCATGGTGTTACCCTTATGGTACTTTTACCTTCATGGTGTTACCTTTGTGGTATTCTTACCTCATGTATGAGACAAGTATATCTTGATAATATAGGAATATGTATGGAAATATACCTAAGTAGAGTTGATGACTGCTTCGTGCTTTGTGATAGAGGTATTTCTTTGTGGGTTTTACTTTGTGAAATTATGGGATACTTTCGGGAGTGTCGGGGTCCCTACTGAGTATTGATATACTCACCCCTACACGGGATACTACAGCACATTGTTGTCTCTTGTGCAGATGACAGTCAACATTGATTGAGGCTGAGGGAACCTGAACTAGAAGGTGCTCGAAGGTGGACCATTTGGCATGATGTGACGTAGGACTACTGACCGTGAGCTGTACCTACCCTTCTGGTAGGATCCTTGGTGGATGTTCCTAGAGTTTTTTTTCCCTTTTCCAGTTGTAAATGTACTTTCATATAGTGAAAGTATTCCTACCCCTTTTTCATTTAGAACACTATTTACTACAGCAGTTTACTTCGTGGTTCCTTCTTATTGTGTTGTTGGTTTTTATGTTTGTACAAAATTAAAGGAAACACATTCCCATTAAGGAATACACCTTCTTGGTGCTAGTTGATATCCCCTGGCCTATAGGGGGGGGGGGTTGGGGTAGTCATGGCACGGGTCCTGGGGGATGATTTTGTGACAAATTAATTCAATTTACTTCACTTGTAATTTTTTTAGATATCATTTATTTTATTTTATTCTTAACTAAATAATTCCCATAATAGCGTTTCTTAAGAATTTAAATAAATTATTTAATCTATAAAAAATAAAATAAATTATAATGATAAAAAACCCATTTATCTTTCAAAATTATATTTATAATGGAACCTCTGTAGTTTTTCCCTATCTAAAATCTTTATTGGTATTAAAATCATGGAATGTAGTTTATTTTATTTACTTAACTTATTACATGGGCCAATTTCTTGTACTTGTGTCCTGTAAGATCATATAATTTGAGCCTAAGGTCTTATATTTTTAGATATTTATAGATAATGGGTTTTGTAAAAGTGTTTGATTATTTATACACCTTATATTCTAATTAAAAAAAATAAACTTGTTTTTACCTTAATCATATTAATTAAATTTAATTGTTTTCATTAATAAATTTTATCAAAAATTAAGTTGAACTTATTCAAAATTATAAATTGTTATGATTAAAAATAAATATTCCATTATTCTAAATTCAATCCACATAATTGAAAAAAATATAATTAAAATTAAGCTGTAGACGATATGATAAAACAAATTTTTAAATTTAAAAGTTTAAAAATTTTAATATGTTTATACATATAAATTCATTTAAATATGTTTAAAATGAAATAAAATTAAAAAATAGATGTATAATTAATCTTAAAGGTACATTAAAATAAATTTAAAATATAATTTAAGTGTATAAATTATTTTTATTAAAAGTCATTTTTCAATTAAAATTCTATATTTTTCAGTTTTCATCAGAAAATGAAACTTCTTAGAAAAATAAAAAATAACCATAAAATAATTTTGATTTTAAAATTTATAAAATTAATTTTATTTTAACTTATATTTTCTAAAAATTTTATAATATTATTTTCAAAATATGTGCACCCTTAAAATGTGACAAAACTACCTTTAAAAAATACAAATTTTTGTGCATAAAATTGTTTTTTTTCTAATCTTACGACTATAAAATATATTAGATGAATGTCAAAATATTTGACTGAATATATTATTTATAAATTTCATTTATATAATTCAATAGTATTAATTAGTTTAATTTTTTAGGGTAAAAGGCCTTTGGGCTTATAAAGTTGTTTTTTTATAAAATCATTTACTTTATAATCAAATGTTTTTTTCATTTCTAATTAATTGGTAACTGGTGAATTCAAATAATTTTTATATAAGATAGTTAATCCTATTTATAACCTCTAGTAAAACATATTTGATATAATTTTCATTTTAAAAGATAATATTAATAGTATTCAGCAAAATTAGGTCTTGCGTGTACCGCAAGCTATAAATAAAAGTCATCGATACATGTAATGAATGATAACTCAATATTGTGGTCATTGCAAGCTATATCATATATTGTATTTATTTAAAATGGTAAATAAATTTTAAAATATCAGGGTATTATAGTCACTTAATTTCATGGTGTTGTGTACCATACACAATATTAAATAAAATTTTATTCTTTTATAATTTCATGGTGTTATAGTTAAAGTATTTTTTAGTCTTTATTATATTATTTTAAACCTTAATTACCTGACTTACCCTTTACCATGATAAAAAACATCACTATGGATATTATTCATGTTTGCCAAAATTTAAAGGTACACATTTACCGAATATGGGCCTCATGATTAAAAATATGGAATCCATTTTTCAAAATTCAAAACACAGAACCAACTGAATTGAATTTAAAATTAATCATGAAAAATGCGACGAAAGATGAATTTTTAGAAATATTTTCTTTTAAAATTTAAAATGTTTTAATTCTAAATTCAAGTAACAAACTCATTTTAGGAACTAAAATTGGATTATTCTCTATTAAAACAAAGTAATTAAATTTGGAATGTAATATAAAATATAATTTATCTTTGTAAATACATGAAAAAAATAAAGATATCAATAGAAACAGTGTTTTTTACTATTTATTGAAAAATCAATCATTCCATAAAATTATCAAAAAGATTCTCTAAGATAATTTTTATATTCTAATTTAAATAATTATAAAATTTTTATTAAATAAGATTTCAAAAATTTTAAGAAATTAATTTAAATATTCACTTCATAAAAAGAAATGAAAAACATTTTTGAAGAAAACATATTTTCAATGAATAAAGTGAATTTACAGAAAATTGATTGTTTATGTTTTAAAAATTAATTAGTAAATTTATAATCAGTAATATCGTTATTTATTTCATTATATGGTTAATATTATTCATGGCTGCTAATTTAACTGCAATGTTACAATGGTCATATTTAAATAATAAAATTACATTGTTTGTTTAGGATTGAATTGCGTATCTTGTACGCTATTGAACATGGTATTTATTTAAAAATTATAGATATCATAGTAATAGGTTAAAAATACTATTAGGTGATGGAAAAAATGAACCATTCCATTATGCAATGAGAATATGACACCCTCTATTTTGAGAAATGGGTGATTCCCCTTTCTAATGTATCCAACATTATTTTTTATGTAGAGAGCCGAGAATTACTTATGTTAATAATAGAAGCTGTCTTATTTGATGATAAAAAAACACATTTATTAGAATTTTATATCTTATGGGATGAGACTATGTTTACATATGTGATGAGAATAAAAAGACTCTATGATGAGAATAAGTTTTTATCCTTCCTCACATAGAGGATAATTCTTATATTCTTCCTTGAATTATATGACAAGAATCAGATGACCTATTTGGTGAGAATAAGGAATTTTAATATATTGGGATACCATATAGGAAAGCCTCTTTTTTACTTATGTTAAAATAAATTTATTCCTCATGTTATGAACATGGGATACCTTAGGTGATGATCCAAATTTTCCTTGTGTAATGAGAATAGTATGCCTCATGTAATGATCCTAGATTTCCTTCGAAAACAATCCCTATATGTTTTTAAGATACCACTAATAGAGTCCATCATGGACTATCCTAAGGATGACAAAACAAATTTCAAATGATTCCAAAATTATTAACAGGTTCATCCTCTCTAATTGTATGTGTTCCGCTTGCTGAGGGATTATGAACTGTAATTATTTAAAGAGCACATCTAGATAGAATTGGGAATGAGTTTCATGAGAGTGTCTTAAATATTTTATGGACACATGGACTACAAAATGATCTTCATTAACATATGTGATGATATCCTATCATCCTATTATAATCGTGGAGTCAACACCATCACCCAAGTAGTGGTGGGACACTAGCCTTTGAAAGTAATGAATGCAAGACTCAAATCACATTATAAATATATAAATCCCTATTTTTTATTTTTTAAAAAAAATAAGGTTTTAGTTGTGTGAGAAAATTCCGGACTCTGACTACAACCATTCTTATCATAGTCTAACACATTTATCCAGGTAGAAAGCATTAGTGAAAAATGGGTCTGTCTAGATAAATTAAAGGAATAACCCATGGGTATAATAAAGTTTAATTTTTGAAGGTGTGGTGGTTATAAATTCTCATTCAAGAATAAACATTAATATTTTATTTTGAGATAGATATTGAGAAATTATTTATTCATATTAAAAACTTTAATTTGATTAAGCTAGATAATAAATGATTATAAAAAGAAATCATATTTTTTTAATTAGATGCAATGTATTTAATCTCTTCAATTGATGAAAAAAAGTATTAATGTATTATTTTTAAATAATACATGTGTTAATATTTCTCAGTTTTCAATTTAGAATACTTTTTAGTTACTTTAATGAGGTAATTATCATATTAATATTAAAGATAAAATATTATGTTTGATGGATCACAGGGAAGGTTTTCTTACCACTCAATAGTATATTCTAGAATAATGAATGGAAGTGTTCTCTTTAATCTTATATTTTTTATAATTTAAATAATAATATCTTCTTCCTCAATCACTAAATCTTCCTTCATAATTTTTAAAGGGTCTACTAAACTATTGAGAGTCCCCATGGTGAAGAAATAATTCATCGTATATGAAATTGGGAAATCCATTAAAAAGATTAGATTTCCCCTTACTAAAATAGACAGGGTCTCTATACTCAATAGATATATTCCATGATCCTTAACTATTTTCATAGAGGAAACCTATGTTTTGCATACCAATGATGGAATAATAAATGAAATTATGTAAACATACACTTATATATGAAATCTATAGAGTGAACGTAGGATATTACTCACCTTACCCCTGTGAATACATATTTTCACACCCTGTCTCTTGTAACCTAGCGCCACATTTTATTTAATTAAATTAGTTAAAAATACATAGATCACATATATATAATATCAAATATTTGGTGGCCATAAAATACAAGACACATATGTTAACTATACAATGAACTAGTAATATAAAATACATCTTTTAAATTACTTTAAAAAATTATTAATTTACCATTAATTTTCATTCCCTATCTCTAGTTCACATAAAAAAATATTTAATAAATTCTAGTAAATTTAGAAACAACATAAAGGGGTGATATTAGAAACATATTAATATGTATCATAAAATTTAATCTATCATTGAATAAATAACACATACATTATATAGAATAAAAAAATCAAAAAAAATATATATGGAAGATAACATGAGAATAATATGTCCATTTATAACATAAAAATACAAATAAATAATCACATTGATAATAATAAAATAATAATTGTGATATAAATCTTAATTAAATATATTATAATTGTATAGTTAGTTCACCATCTAAAATATAAATAGTTAATCGGAAGGAATACATCAAATACACAAGCTCATATATATAGTGAGACAAATCAATATATTGAGGGGGTATATAATTCTTATCCCTATTATAAAAATAATTAGTACAATTTATCCATTATCAGAAAATAATGGCTAAATTATATATATCCAAATGGTTCCATGAGGATCCTCATAAATAATTAAGGATACATAATCACTTCGTCATCCATATTGATGTAATGTATATATATAATATTGATATTTCTACATTAAATAGATTATTTTTACTATATAGGTAAATATACATTAATATTTTTTGAAACTATAGGAGATTCATAATATAATGGTGTAATACCAGAGAACCTACTGTAGAAGGAAAACACCATAACCTAGATGATCAAACAATGAGCACTCTAAATAGTTTTTATTCAAAAGTTAATTTAAAAGTTTAATTTATTAATTATAGAATTTTATTTTTTAAAAATAAATATAATTTTTTAATTCTTCAAATTATTTTAGCTTTAGATTACTTTTTGGTAGTTTAAAAAAATGTATTTTATGTGAATAGTGAAATATACAAATTTTGATAAAACTATGCATTTTGTTGAATCATTTTTATATATGTATGGAATATAAATTTATAGAACACATATATTGTAAAAAAATGTATTTTATTATCAAATTACCCACTTTAAAATATTTATTATAATCTTCAGACCCATGATTAATATTATAGAACTCAAATAATATTTTTTCAAAAATTATTTTAATATATTATGAATGTTTCTTATTTAAATTAATATTAAACACATATAGAAATTGAATAATAAAAAAAGGATTGAAAATTTATAAACTATATGTCCAAATTATCTAATAACCATCCTTTTTTAGGTATAATGATTTTGTTACCATAGGTAAAATCTAGTTACCATAGTAGAATTCAAAAGCGTAAATGTTAAAATTCAAGGGGTAAAGGGCTTCACAAATGATAAAAATGGATATAAGTGAGTGTATTAGGATTTTATTGACCTTATAGCTTCCACAATCCATTATTTCCGATTTTTTTCATAACATGACACGTTCAACATGTGCAACCTTTATATAATGTTTAAAATTTTGAAGAAAAATGACATTCTCACCATTTAAAAAGGGCCCTCTCACCACGCCTTCAATACCAATATATGAATTAAGTTTGCTATAATATATATAATATAATTACATCCCCAGTAATCATAGTTTACCCTAATATTATTTGTTTATAGTATATTATCCTATTATATTTCTTTGCAAGGAATTATCCTATAGAAACATAAAGTCCTCCAAAAAGTTCAATCTTTTCTCTACCATAGTTTTCTTTACCATTACATTTAAAATTTATTTGTATAAATAATATATGATTATTTCGGTATATATAATATACATAATGTTTTATATTTTGAAAATAATCACGAACCACATTTCTAATTTCCTTTAAGAAAAATGAAATTGTCATTCGTGTGTTGTCTAGACTACAGTCTCTAAGACACAACATGTTTTGTTTTCCTTCATCACCTTAAAATTATGGATATAATTAGTAGATAACAGAATAAATATTATTTTCATGATCTCAATTATTTTATTTTGTGATAATTTGTAGAACCTATTAATGATATGATTAATGAACAATCATTTCAAACTTAAGCATTTAAAATAAGCGTATTAGGAGGAAAATATTTTGTTTAGTTTTTATAATTTTTTCATATCCATTAAATATTATAAAAATTCCATAAAATCCAAATATATCACACCAATATTCTCTAAATAAGATCGTTAATATTCTAGTATAAATATATTACAATAAATCTACCACATTATCAATTAATAAAATATTTTAATTTTTTTTGAAATAATTAATTCACATAATTTTATTAAGTATTAATAAATATAATAATTGTGGAAAAATGGTAGATAAGACTTGAAAATTATTTTCATAATTTGGGGGTAAAAAAACTATAAGTCACTGTAAAATCAATGCCAAATTATTATAGAAATACTTTTAAATTTTTATTCTTGTATGAAAATTTACCAATAACATTATATTGAAAGTGAATAAAGGTAAATAAGAATAATTCTTGAATGAAAGTCAAAATATTTATTCAATTATAGAGTAAAATATTTTAAATAACTTGTAACTATTTGTAATATACCCACATCGATAAAGATTCTATATAAAATTCATTTATAATTTTTAAAATTTAATCTCTAAAATAATCTAATATAATAAATAATTTAATATCGAAATAATAAAATAAAATATTTTTGGAATGATATAAAATAATTTTAGAATAAAAATTTTTGAAAATAAAATGTTTTAGTTTTTCCTTTATAACGACAAATATTTTTTAATGTTGAATCAATAAAACCCTAGATTTTTTAATGAAATTTATTTTTCTAATAATAAAATGGAAAATAAAATGTAAAATATTGAAATATATAGATACTCAAAACATATTAGAATATATTCATTGAATGTAGAATATTGCGTTAGGAATATATACTGAGTGAATAAGAACTATTGAGACTATATTAATAAATTAGGGATTTAAATGTGAAAATGATATATTAAAATTGAACATTAAATACAATGAATAAAAATATTATTTGATAAATTATTTCAAATATGTAGTATATAGAACGTGGAAATGAATGTATATTCATAAGCTTAAATATGTGTCAATGAAATAAAATTGAGAAAAAAACTCTATCATGGTTATATTTAATGATGTGAGAATAATAAAATAATGGTCTTGAGAAATAAATTTAAATACCCAAAAAAGAATGTTGAAATAAAATAATATATATATATATATAGAATAATTAAATAATAGTATCATAACTATTGACCACCTAGTTATAATGATCACTAAATCATTATTATAATGTTATTAAAGATTTTTTATTTTTCTTAGTAAGTAATTAGTATTCTAAGAAGGGTGAATTTTTTTAAAATGATGAGACACCATTTAGATTGACACTGCTATCTCCAGACACCATTGTCCCTGAATTAACCACTATCATAAAAAATTCACTTAGTAAAAGATACCCTCAAGATGTCACACCACCAAAATGTAATAATATTAGACTAGTATATTGACAAAGTATGAGACAACTTCTATTGAGACACCATCAAGATGTCATACCATCAGTACCTGAAATTTTCAAAGTATGAGATACTTCCAGATGACACTCGGTCAATGTCCCATGGATGACTTATAATTTTGGATAAGTATAACACACCATCAGACTACACACTGCCAGACCTGACACTACTAGTTGAGACATCGCCATTGTAGTGGGAATTTAGAAAATTCTAAAAAACTATCTGTATCAAACCTCCATGACAACAAACCACCGGAGCGTGGAATCATCTTACCTAGAGACACAGCTAGTCTAATACACCACCAGTATTTTTATTAACATATATTTTTTAATCACATTATTATAAAAACTATATTTACTGATGTTATCACTATTTATTATTTTAATGATCATCTCTTAAGTGATTGATAAAATTCATTGAAAAGATTGTTTGGCTATACAGTATGAGGAAGTTGGTCTGAATATTTTTTTTTTGATAATAGTGGAGCTCCCTCCCTTTTAAAAAATGGATCAAAAACTATAAGAAATATTGGATGATGTGAACCTATTTTAATAATGAGATCTCGAACTTATTGAACACACATAGAGTTGAACCTAAGTGAAAATAAGAAGAGATCATCTGCTGAAATTTGTTTACTAGAAGATGAACATCACATTCACATTTGCTTCTTTCCTCAAGTCCAATAATAAGAGTCTAAAAACATTGTTTTCCTAAATATTTAAAGAGAATACAATTCAAGCTTCACTGCTGAATCAAATCATGATTCAAGAGCTACATTGCAACAAACCGTGCATTTCTGAACTCTTCACTTTTATATTTCTCTGTTATGTTTTCTTTTATTACTATTTGAGGAGTGTTTTCTATACTCTATTTTATACACAAACACACTATCTCCTACGGTGAACTGTAACATCCTATATATATTCTCAAACACTTTCCATATTTTTTTCACCCATATATAAGAGTGGTATAAGTCTTTATTGGGATTGTTTAGTTTTTTCTCCCATGTATAACTATGGAAGAGGTTGTCTGTGAACTATACGGTTTATGATCTATTGTAAAACATGATCCAGGTTGTGGAAAATCCTGTTTAAATTATATGAACTTCTTTTTTGTGGGTGATCACCAATTAGAGAGGATAATGTCTCGACTTTAGACATAACCTCTTGTATTCATACATTCTGTTGTGTACTTTAATTTTGGTTTACTTTATTTTTACGTTAATACTGAAAACTGTTTGAACTGTAAAACAAATCATATACTTTGATAGTTTATCTTAATTTGTATTAGCGTAGTTTTTGGATCTAATAAACTAATTTTAATGGATCTAATCATATTTAATATTAGTCATTAGAGACCTAATCAATATTTAGAGAAATATTTATAAATATCAAGATCAATATCATAATACGTATTTTAAAAATCTTGGTTATATTTATAATTTTAGTAGATTATGATATAATTAATTTTATATATAAATTTCCTTAGTTATTAAATTCCCGACCCTCTATAGATACTCACATTGACCGACATTTTGTGTCAATGTTTTTAAATTGCATGGAAATAATGTTTTTCCAAACGTTTTAATTGTGATTTTAGTTTTACATTAATGATGTCAAATTTCTAACATTTTTATATTGATTTCTTCATAATGGACATTCTTCAAGAAGGATCTTCCACTAGTTGGACACCTTTATTTAATTCTATAAATTATTACCTCCGAAATATTAAAATAAAAATTCATATAGAGATCATGGATTTTGATATTTGGTCTGCTATATAAATGAATATGTTAAACCTATTACTACTAGCAGTAATTGAGATGATGATAACAAGGTTTCATAAAATAATGATAGTGAGTTTATGAATTTCATTTATTTGGATTTATTAGATGAATAATTTAATAGAATTTCTATATGTAAAACAGTATTCAAAATTTGGGACAGTATATCTACTTCCTATGAGGGAACTTCAAATGTTAAAAATATGAGGCTTAATACTTATACTAGTAAACATAATAATTTTAATATGATGCCTGATGAAACCATTACTAAGATACATCTCAGGTTCAATGATATTTATAACATATTGATTTAACATAGAAAACTAATATCTAATGAGGATCATATTATGATATTGTTGTGATTATTACAAGAATGATGGAGAGGCACATCATTTTCAATTAGAGAATCATGTGATATAATTAAACTTCCAATGAATGATTTGATTGTTAAATTTATGACTTATGAATTGGAATTCAAGGTGAAACTTGAAGAATATGAGCAGCCTAAGATAATGTCAGTATATTTTAAGACTACTTCTCATAGAAATTTATTGTAAAAAAGATAAGGAAAATGTATAATCTACCAGTTACTATGATATTGAATCATATCCTGTTATTGATGTGGAGATGACTTACCTCTCCAAAAATTCAATAAAATTTACTAAAAGGAATTTTTTTTAGAAAATAAATATATAAAAGAATGTATGAAGATTGAAGAAACCAGAAGAAATATTGTAAAAATTATGATTATCTAAAAGATGTTTATTTCTATGATTGTAAAAGAAAAGGTCACATAAAATATGAATATCCAAATCTTAATAACAAAAATAAATATGAGGGAAGAGATAGAAGTTAGAAAAATGACATGAAGGCAACATAAAGTACTTTAGATGATAGCTCAAGTGGCTATGATGCATCACCTAAAGAATTTATAGACAGAGCCAATATGTGTTTAACGACAAAAGTCAGTGAAGTACATGATTTTCCAACAGTTTAATAATATTTTTCCAGTGCATGAGTATGATAATTCTTAAAATGAACAACCTGATGATGATAATATATAAAATGTAGAGTGATTTAAATACTGAATTATGCTAGAGGAAACTGTAAATGAGTAAAATTATACGTATATAAGTCTTAAAAGAAATAATTATATTACTATAAATATAAAATCTAAAATATATATACAAAAGGATAAATATTCTCAACTGCTAATGGAAAAGACTAAAATTTAGCTATCAATGGAGAAATTGTAGAAAGCTCAAAAAAATTAAAAATAGTAGAGACGCATTTAAAAAATCTTGGACAAATAAGTTTCTCCCAATTATGTGACTGGAATATGATATGAACCTAGATAGAGAAGAATATTTAAATGTATATTTGTTGCTAAATACATACCTGAAAGTTCTATTTCTAATCATTTTTATTAAATAACCAACAAATATTTTATTTCAAAAATTATGGATTCTTTTTATAGGAAACCCATTAAGAAAATATGGGTTCTAAAATAACTTATTACTTTAATTTCATGACCCAAACATATTTGGGTACAAAATTTTTTTCCTATTTAAAACATGTTTTATATGTAAAATTATCAAATACCTTTCGTAAAAGTATAATATACTTGGACTATTTCTGTTCAAGACATATGACTTGATATTATTCATGTTTTTAAGAGTCTTATAAAGGATTATGGTGACTATGTCACCTTTGGTGACAATAAAAAAATAAAAATCATCATCCTAGACAATATTGGTAACAATAATTCTGTTTTTAAATCTAATGTTTTATATGTTGACAGTTTAATGCATATTATACTTATCATTTCTTAGTTGTGTGATGATGGTTTTTATGATAATTTTCATAAGGATGCTTAAAATGTTTTTTTTTCTAAAAATAACTCATTTTTAATACTTTTTGAAATGAAAATGTTTATACAGTAGAAATAAATTCATTGATTTACCAAAATGATTATTTCTTATTAGCCATTCACAATGATTTGTGGGTTTATAACATTAGCATACTCCATTGACACATTGACTCACTTAAAAAGCTAACTTAGAAAGGGATAGTGCAGGATATTCCTAAGCATGACTTTCCAAATGATAATGTATGTAACCCCTGTCAGAAAGGGAAACCACACATGGTTTTTTTACTAAAATAAATTAGTGTCAACTTCTCAACTACTCAAGTTTGTTTAATGGATTTGTTCGGACCAACTAGAATTTCCGATCTTAATGGTAAGTACTATATTTACATTCTTGTAGATGATTTTTCTTTATATACATGGGTAAATTATCTAGCTCACAAAAGCAAATACAATTATTACTTTACCTTGTATGCTAAGTATATTGAAAATATTAGTGGATTTAGGACTAAAACCGTAAGTAGTAACCATTTTCAAAAGTTTGAAAATCCAGAATTTAAAGCATTTTTCTTATAAAATTGATACACTCATAACTTATCTATTCAATGGACATCCCAGTATATTGGAGTTATCGAAAGAAGAAATTAAACCATAAAAGGGATTTTATAGACAATGATTAATTAGTATGAA
Organism: Viscum album; assembly: GCA_963277665.1. Lineage (NCBI taxonomy): Eukaryota > Viridiplantae > Streptophyta > Magnoliopsida > Santalales > Viscaceae > Viscum > Viscum album. The sequence continues at coordinate 647,215,168 of OY728133.1, read as the reverse complement.
ATAACTATCTGGGTTTATATGGAAGTTGTCAATACAACCTACTATATCATAAATAGAGTATTGATCAGACCTATCCATAGGAAGAAACCCTGTGAGGTATATAATAATATGTAACCTAATGTTAATTACATTAGAATTTTTTCTTTAAAATCATTTATTCATAAAATTAAGGATAATCTAGACCAAATTTCCTCCATGGGTGTTGAAAGAATTTTCTTTGGTTCTTTATTATCCAAAAAAATTTGTAGTGATCTCTATAATAATACCAAAACAATTGAAGAATAAGTGTATGTCAAATTTGATTAAAATGATTCACATGATCCTAATACCTCTTTAGAAAACATTGAGGATGATTTATATTCTCTGAATTTAAATTATAAACTTTTAGATTATACTGTAAAACAATCATAAAAAAACATCTAGTTCTGAATAATTTTGAAAACATCTAGAACCCAAACCTAAAAATCTAGAAGTGACCAATACCTTTTTCTATAAAGATTTTAGAATAATTATGTACCATCATTTAGATGAATTTATAAGTGATCTAAATAGAGAAATACAAAATAGAAATTATTTTATAATTTAGGTTGGACATCAGGTTTTCTAATCTAATCTTGAATCTAATAACATAAATGATGGTATTAATGATGAATTCTAGTAAATAAATATACAAGAATAATTGAATCAGTTTGAAATAAACAAAGTAGAGGAACTAATAAAAAAATATAAGGACACCATAACTGTCGACCTAAATGTTTTTTAAGAATAATGTTAATGTGTTAAGAACTATAGCTTGAAACAAGGATAGTGTTGTTGCACAAGGTCATAGTTAAGAAAAAGTGATTTACTATTAGAAAACATTTCATCAGTGGCCAAACTTGAATCCATAAGAATCTATATTTCCTACGAAAAACATGTAGATTTAATGATTTTTCAAATGGATTTCAACAGTTCATTCTTAAATGGTTTTATCGATGATGAAGTTTCTTATTAAAAAACCAATGGTTTTTAAAACCCTTATTTTCTAAATCCTGTTTTTAAATTAACCAAAAAATTATATGGTTTAAAACAATATCCCAGAGATTGGTATGACATGCTTAATATATTTTTTAAAAGGATTTTCAAATAGAATATTAAATCATACTCTTTTTAGGAATCAAATTTCAATTTTTTTAGTACAAATATATGTTGATGACATTATATTTGGATCTTCAAGAAATTATTTCTGTAGTAATTTTTCATATGTGATGAAAAAATTAATTTGAAATGAATTTAATGGGTGAACTAAAATTCTTACTTGGATTTCAGATTTTACAAAACCAAGAAATTATTATTTTAAATCAATGTAAATATACAAAATATATTCTAAAACATTTGAACCAAGATAACACTAAGATTAGTGATACTCCTATGAGTACCACCTTTAAATTAGATCTTGATGAAGCTAGAAAACATGTTGATAGAACTATTTATAGAGGTATTATTGATAGTCTTATATACATTACTTCTACCCAACCAAATAATATGTTTAGTGTATGTAGGTGTTCTCATTGTCACGAAAACCCAAAATAGTATCACTTTGTTTCTGTTTAAATAATTTTTAAATTCTTCAAGTATACAACCAACATAGGATTTTTTTACCCTTGATAAGAAGAATTTTTTATGTATGTTATTAAAATTCCAATTTTAGTGGATGCAAGTTAGATATAAAAATAACCTTCAGAATAAGTCAATTTTTAGTTTAGTATCTAGTTTCATTGTGTTATAATTTTTTTTTGCATTGCCTACTAATAAATCTTAGTACATAGTTGTAGGCAGTTGTTGTGCACACATTTTTTATATGAAACACACTCTACTAAACTATGGATATATATTTCCAAATTTCACCATAAACTATGGCAACATATGTTCTATTAAAATTTCAAAAAATCATGATTCACACTGTAGGAAAAATATATTGATACGAGACTTCAATTTTGGAGAGTCCATTTTCAAAAAAAAAGAGATATCGATCATGAATTTATGGCACAAAACATGAATTAGGTGATATTTTTACTAATATTTTGAATTATTAAATATTTAATTATATAAAACCTGAGTTAGGGATGATAAATTTTGGAAATGTTTAATTTTTTGTTATATACATTTTTGGTTGACATATCATTGCAATGATATTCCATTGGCTTGTCATTCCATTGGATATCATACTATTAGCTTTTCATATGATTGGATACCATCGTATTAGAATTTCATACCATTTCAATGTCATGCCATTGCATTTCATGCCTTTGAAAATCAGTTCTGTTTCACAATTATTTGAATCTATGGTTTATTTATGGGATTATTCTATTTTATGTTACCCGATACCTATTTTTCCTCAAATTTTGATTTTGATTTCATGTATTAATTTTATTTTAGAGTATCTAATATCCTTGATGATATTAATGTGGAATCATGTCTATTCCAAACATACATTGAGCCCCTCACGATACTCCAATATCTTTCTCCCTCGAACATAGTGAAACACTTTCCCTCCCACTTATCAATCACTTTACAATACTAAACCATGATATCTGAGCTCATTTGAATTCCAAGAATGAAGAGTTCTTTGAGCTTTATCATTTTAGTCTAAATCATCTAGAAATAGAAGAAATATTTGAATGTTCATACTCCATTTCCAATTTCTTTAATCAATCATGATATTGACAATGAAGTTGTTGTACTGAAAACATAAGTTGAATCGAAGTGGTTATTGACCAATAAGTCTATGGTACTCAAAGTTCTCAAGAACCAGGTTTGGTTAGAGTGGTTTTATTTAAATTAAATAAATTTCAACCCTAAGATATTCAATGAGTTTTATCAGCATGTATAGCTTTCTTTTGATGATGATGGTGCTGGTTGGAAAATAAACTATGCGAAAGGACTTTTTTTGGTTTTTCAATAATGAAATGAGATAAATTTTTAGATGTTTCTCATGATGGAATCTATAATGACCAAAAAGGGAGAATTCTAGATGTTAGGGACTTTTTTATGAGTGAGGATGCTCTGGATGTGCTGATAGAAAATGATACAACTATAATACCTATTGCCTCTGAGCTGGATGGATAATGTAGGATGATTTTTATATTTGTACAGAACATGATTTTCCTTAGGAATGGTTATTTTCTAACCCTAAGGTACCAAGATGTGTATTTTCTATCTCTTATTATAGAATGTTAGAAGATCAATATTTTTAGATATCTCACGGTGAATATGTATGAGATAAACAAAACATCCTCAAGATCTAATTATTTTATATACTCAAAGATAATTTGAACTTGTTGAAGTCAAAGGGACTCATAGCTGAGGATGAAGAGTCTATTATAGATTGCGGTATTTTTTATCTTATAAATGATACTTGTTCAAGGATAAAGATCAGGTGGAACCCCTAGAAAATATTGCAGGTTAATGATTTTGAGAAATTATTTTTTTGAGTATAATTTGTTTGATCATCCAACCAGACCAAAGGATGATGTTGATCTAAGATTGGATCCTGATAAAGTTGTTGAAGAGTCTGATTAGGATAGAGAAGAATTTATTTCTAAGGAATAAGAAAAGGAACCATCTATTGATGAATGGAGTAACCATGATTTTCTCCCAAATACTATCCCATTACATTTAAAGCTCTTGCCAACCTAGGAGGTTTTTATAAAGACAAAAGGTTGTCAAAAGAGATGAAGAAGAGATAGAGGTATCTAGATAGGATTATAATAAAAGTTCTAAATCAACTAAAGAAGATGATAATTATAATGAGGAGGAAGAAATTGTAGAAGAAGATGAAAATGGAAGTGATGCTGGTGATGATGAAGACTCTGAACAAAATGGTGCTAGTAGCCGGATCAAATGAAAAGAAATTGAGATTTCTTGAGGGATTTAGGATTCACTTGTTAAAGGTGGAGAAATCCCCATATGTTTAAATATATCATGAAGCACCAGCTATTGTTGAAGTTGAGGTTAGTTCATTTTCCACTATTCAAGAAATATCTAATTCATGTATGGCTATGAAACTGGGGGTTATAGATACTGTATAATATCATGTAGCTGAGTATGTGAAAAAATTGCTTATTGAAGATGAATTGGGGATTGAATAGTTGATTTATTTAAATTTTCACAAGCCTCATGTTTATGAGAATGTGAAAGGAGAATCCACTGATGTTGTTTAAAAAAAGGGTGTTCAAAAGCTAGATGCACCTACTATTGATACACAATTAAAATATGAGTCCTCTAGTGCTGTTTCTTAGACCTCACATGCTCAAAATCTAAAAGAAATACATGCAGTCGTTGTACGGTTTTTACTTATACAATGTTTATATGTTCTAAAAAATGTTTAGGTATCCATAGTAATACCTAAAATTGTGGTCCCAACAACTATTTCTATAGTACTTTCTAAGGTTTTTGGGATATGGTTTGATCCCATGTATGAAGTATGGGGAATTTAATCTAATGTTGCAAGGATTCCACTAAAGAATTTTATACATGAGGATTGAGTTGAAGGAGATCCTAAGGGATCATTGCAAGATCAAGTAGATTTTGATGGAATTTTTTAATAGTTCAGTTCTGTCAGAACACCTACACCTGAACCTACTCAAGTACCTATTTATCTTCAAATTTATGTAGTCATTGATGTTGACTTGGATCATTTTGGTAAGATGTTGAAAATTGATTTTTCTTTGATGTTAAAGAATCAACCACCTCAATATAATTTCATCTATGAAAAGTAATAAAGAAACATAATCAAGTTGTTTATTCAACATATCCAACCTAATTTGATGCATCACATTTATGAGGTTGATATTTAGTATATGTTGGTAAGTGGTGAACAAGGATCTCTCATGTTTTTGATTGAGGAGATGATATTTGATTTTAACGTTTCCCTAAATGGAATTATTAAATTTCTTGAGGATACCTCTTCATATAGTTCTATTATTGTTTCTCCACCTCCTATTTTCAATGTGGACCAGTTAAGAACCACTATCAGAGATGAGATGTGAGATTCTTCATCTAGTGCTTCTATAAGTGTTAATGATCAGACCAAAGATACTTTGAGAATAATTTATTATAATTATGATCATGTTCTCAAGTTGATTTGCAGTTGTTACCTTGTAATGAATGATTACAAAGATACTATAACCAAGCCCATCATGATCTATTTCTCTCATATTTATACCATGAAATTTCCTATAATTTCTTATAATTTTTTAAATTATATTAGATTATTTCAAGACTATGCACTCATAAAGAACTTGATTCTGAGCCCTGGTGAGCCTAGAATAAGTGTTTTAACTTTTTTAAATTTACTTAAAATAGAACACATGATCAGTTTTGGAAACTTATTAATGGGTTCCCAGATTAAAAATATGTGGTCACCGATGCGTTCGTAACAAAAAAATTAACTAAGAAAGGACTTATCCTTGACCAACATGGGTTAATGGAAAATTTTAATTTACTAACATTTAATAAAGTTCAATAATAGAATTTTTTTATGTAAATTATAATTAAATAAGCTTTTAGTTTATTTTATTAGAAATTAGAATTTAGTTTCATTGGAATAGAAATGTTGTTTCATAAATGAAATAGTGTAACATTGCTACAATAGAGCATAACAGAAATGTTGAAATTTATTTCCCCAAATTAATGGGTTAATCAAATATGGGATCATTGGCACAATTGAGATTATTTGAATATGGAGATTTGACATTGGAATGTGACGATCGATAAATCACCCATGAAGATTATCACCATTATCCCTCCCGTATTCCATCCTTTAATGGATCTCTAATGAAAAAGACAAGCAATGATTTAAGGAAATACAAATGAAAGTTGTGTGTTCTTCAGCAAAGAATGATCCAACCTTAAGGTATGGGTTTTTTCTGGATGAAATTCATTCTCCATTCATTATTTCTAAACAATGAATGAGGTTCAACCCACGAACATGCTGATATTCCAGTCGTCTGTTCTTGTGGGGTGGGATTATTTATCTCAGTAATGAAGGGATTAAAACATATTGTTAATTAGATCCCTTTTATTCTAATGTGGAGGAATTGGGAAGACACGAACATGGTCGTATCCCTCCATTGTGGGCATTCTTTCGTTCTTTGGGATCAAACCCCCGAATAAATGACAAGGCTACTTTGAAATCATTCTCAGGGTGAAAATGACCTGGGGACCCTGAAAGCACTCACGAATCGAAGAATGGACCAATGAAGAATGTCTGGTGTCCCATAGAAGGACCCTACGACACTGGTGTCAGCCACATTCCAGATACGGCATGAACCGTTGGTGCGCCTCATCGGTGCAAATCCCTGCGGAATCGGCCATGGGGAAGTGGATGAGGAAAGCCAACAAAAGCTGGTGGTGAGGCATCGATGGACATGAAATCGAGGTCTGTCATGCGGTCAGGGGGCTGAGGTCAAGAAAAACTACAGTAGTAGGGCCCCATGGAGAACCACCACATTGATCAGGAGCAGACATGGTGAACGTCGTCAGGCCTAGGCAAGACAATCAAGGCCACCATAGTTTTCCAGACCCACGGCCAAGCAGCCAGGACCCACGACCCAATGGTCCAAACCTGGGGTCCAACTAGTCTATATCAAAACTAGGCAGTTCGAGTTGGGCTCAGCAGACCGAGTTAGATTTGGGTCCGGTCATATATAGGTTTGGACAAACCAAGAACCAAACCCAACCGACCCCTTTTAACTCAAACAGTCACTACTTGTAAATCGTATGTCTGATTGATGATGAATTTGTAGAGTTGAGACCCTTGCGATGTGGCGGTACTTCTTATATACTCCATGTAATTTTTTGTGTAGATTGATATATTAATGATTACATTAGGAGTTGATTCTTTCGGAATCAAGCGTGTTATGAGCGGAAATTCTACGGCTAGCTATGATGGGAAGGTAGTGACGAGTGTTCTTTAATGGGTAGTCGATCATTCCTAAGTGTCCCGAAAAATGAGTAGCCGAGCAGACCATAGTTTCCTAGAAGATGAGTAGTAGATGAGAGAACCTTGCTATCCTAGAAGACAAGTAGCCAAGTGGACCTCAGTGGAACGAAAGAGGAGTAGACGAGCGGACCTCAGTTGACTGACATAAGACCAGTAGGTGAGTGAAACTTAGTGGCTCGACAAAAGAGTGATACATGAGTTATCCTCAGTGTCCTAACCGATGAGAAACAATTAGTGACTCATTGAGAATGATTCCCTCAATGGTTCAACATGACTTATCTTTTCGACTAATAATCTTAATTTCAATATTATAGGTTCTACCCTGTGAGTTTTCCATCACTTCATCTGTACTTTTTCTCTGTGGTATTTCTTTATGGTTTGGGGTAACTATAGAGTATTATGTTACTCACCCCTGAATGGGCTTCACTTGAATGTGTCAGGTCTTGAATAGACGATCAATGATTTGAAGGTGACCTTGGTTTTCCAGGACAAGGCGGTTCCTAGGGAGATCCGATAGGCGATGTGTACTCTTAAGGCTTCCAAAATCAACTATACACCTACCCTTTAGGTATGATTTTATACAAAATATTTACAGAGGCCCTTATACTTTATTATTTTTATATTCTCTTTGATGGGATTGTATTTTGGCTCCCATTTACTTTCAGATTATACTATTTTACACTCAGTTGTTTTCTTAGTCACATGCATGTATTTCGTTTTCTGCATTGTGGGATAGGGTGGTGAGTGTGCATGTGTAATGGTATTTGGATAATGACTCCAACTTAATGAAATACTACATTCATCACTAGTTTCCAGCCCCTAGACATTAATAGGCAAGCCATGGGTTGTCGAAAAATGGGCCCCGAGGAATGGGTCGTGACAAATTGGTATCAAAGGTGAATGTTCCAACCTTAATTACCAAGAGTCTGTGGTTTTATTTTGGGTAAATTTTAAATGTTTCATGTATATCTTTCTAGCTCAGGGATTCTTGTGTCGGTTCGGTGACAGACGTATCGATAAACGAGGACCCTGAATTATGCTTATTGTCTTGGTACATGAAAACATAGGTTTCATGAGTATTATAATATTGTGAGTGTTTCCCCATGTCCTTCTTGGGTCGGATCACCATGTATAACCTATTAATCATGGTTTACCTTGATCTTTTTCAGGATCCTTCCATGCAGACAGCCAATAAGGATTCCAGTACATGACCATGAGGATAGTATGCCCATGGTTGTGCCATCAGTTCCGGGACTAGTATAGTAGATGGACCCATTGAGAGGTGAATAAGTGATTTCTACACCAGTTCATCAGCAGTTACTACCAGAACTACCAGTACAGTACAAACGTAAGATTAGTTCCTTACACAAGTTCAATAGGTAGAGAAATCATAGGTTTAGGGGTGAGACAAACCCTCAGGTGTCAAAGGATTGGCTCAAGGAGGTTACAAAAGTCTTCCATTTGGTGAGGATGTCTCTCGACCAGATGGAGATCTTGTCAACAATCCTTCTTCAGGGATCTACGTAGAGATCGTGAATCTTGATGATCCAGGCACACGACGAGGTGGCCCTAGCCTGGGTAGACTTTGAGAACCTCTTTAAATAGGATTTATTTCTAGAGATTTTGTGCTTAATAGACATACAAGAGTTAAATCACCTATAACGGGGTGGCATGAAAACATCATAGTACTCAACAAGATTCACTGAGCTTTCTCGCTACACCACAAACATTGTGCGAGACCCATTTTTCTGGGCTCGATCCTTTGAGCATGGACTATGATAGGGGATCAGGGAATCCCTGGTATCTCATGGAATCTCCACTCTGGTTGGTGTACTAGAGTGATCCCTACTTATGGAGAGCTTCCTAGAAGATCATGCGCTTGGAGTAGGAGCTACCAATTGACCCCAGGCGGCAGAGTATTCAACTGTGGGTAGAAGGTAGAAGACTCGGGGGGGCCCAAGAGGGCTAGAAATTTTAGGGGATGACCCCAGGATACAGGATTTGTGATACAAGACCCCCACGGAGGAGGGAATCATCAAAGGGGAAGGGTTTTCTACTCATGTGGCGGGCAAAGTCACCTGGCTCGTTATTTTTTCACTCACCACACTAACAACCAAAAGATGTTCGAGGGACTTCTAAGGATGATGTAAGGGTTTGAGAGAGGTGGTCTGTATGGTGGGAGATATGAAAAGGGTGCCAACAGAGTAGTAGGTGGTGGACAGAGGTATGATGCTCTACCAACACGACCCCCTGGTGGTCCACCATGGGCTCCGAGAGAGGGTGAATATGGGAGAGTCCAACTATAGTTTATGGATGCTTATAACCACATGGCTACATAGATGATTAGAGGTATGATATGTTTCTTCTCCACCTTAGCTATAGTTATTATAGATAAAGGTTCCAATCACTCATTCCTTTCCACATACATTGTTCAGGGCTCAAAGATTCATGTGGAGCCATTAGCTCGATCATTACAGTTAATGACCCATACAAGAGAGAATTCATCGATTAGACCCTAGTTTTGGCCGTGTAAGCTTACTACGGGAGGTGAGAGATTTTGTTTGGATCTCCTAGTAGAGGTTTCGAAGCCATATAATGTAATCCTAGGTATGGACTAGTTATCCACTGTCCATTCTCAGATCAAATACTTTAGATGCAAAGTGAGTTATTTCCATGAGAATGGGATCTAGTTTTACTTCACCGGTGAGAATGAAGCTCTTGCATCACGTGATTTACTTTATCAGAGTATGGTAAAACCATTCACTCCCCAGTTAGATAGAATCTCACTTAGTGTGTTTAATGAGAAGATTCCTCAATTTTCTATAGTGGTGGATTAGTGAGAAGACATCTTTCTTGAAGATGTTTTGCGATGGCCTCCTTGAAGAGAGGTAGACTTAGGCTTTGATATGTACCCTGGCATGACCCTCATATCCACACAATCATATCAGATGGCCCCTGTAGTGCTTTATGAGTTAAGGGTATAGCTAGAGGATTTTCATGAGAAGGGATTCATGAGACCCAATGTTTCACCATCGGAATCCACCGTTTTGTTTTCCAAGAAGGAAGATGAGAATTTGTGGTTGTACATGGACATTCGGTGCCTGAACTAGGAGACCGTGAAGAACAAGTACCCACTAGTGAGGATTGATGACCTCTTAAATTAGATTAATGGAGATAGATGGATCTCAAAGATAGACCTCATATCAGGCTATCATCAGCTCCGTTTATGGGATGAGCATGTAGCGAAGACAACCTTTCAAATGTAAGTATTTCCCCTATTAGCTCTAGGTGATGCCTGTTGGCATGAAAAAAGCTCCCAAAATGTTAATGGGAATCTTGAACAAGATCTTAAACATTAATTTGACCGGTTTTTCATGGTCTTCATTGATGAAATCCTAGTATACTCAGTGTCCATGGAGGATCGTGTTACACACCTACAGACAGTCCAGGATACACACTACCAGAACCGACATTATAGGGAACTCTAGAAGTTTCTGTTCTAGATTCAGGAGGTCCACTTTCTTGGAAACCTAATTTTAGAGGTTGTAGTTTCAGTGGAACTAGAAAATATAGAGGTAGTGTTTTCTTGGGATTCACCAAGGATTGTGACTGAGGTGAAGATTTTCTTGGGTTTTGCTAGGTACTACAAGATATTCATTCCTGACTTTTATAGGGTAGAATTACCCTTATCATATTTTACATGGATGGGATAACCCTTCTTATGGATGAATAAATGATGGTAGAGTTTCTAAGAGGTGAGGCAGAGACTAATGAGTACTCACATATCGAGACAACCAGAGGAAGGAGTTTGGTATGTAGTTTTCTATGACGCATCAAGAATAAGAATTGTTTGGGTCCTAAGGTAGGAGAAATTAGTTATTTCTGTAGATTTATGACAGTTGAGGAAACATGAGAAGAAATACGCAACCCTTGACCTTGAGCTAACAACATCAATCTTTGATTTGAATATGTGGCGGTACAACTTGATGGGTGAGAAGTTTACCATCTACTCCAACCATAAAAGTTTCAGGTATATCATCCTCTAGAAGGACCTAAACATGTGGCAGTGGTGATGGCTATATTTAATATAGGACTATGAATTTGAGATAGTATAGACTCCATGAAGGGTAATTTGGTTGCAGACCTGTGCAACAAGAGATCTGGTTTGTAGTTTTTGAGTGAGACATCATAGCAGTTTCCCGCGATGCATATATCCTTCATGGATGATGATGGATCAGCTTATCTTTAGTCGATGACTCTCACTCCCACACTCATTCCATGATACAGGGAGGCACAACTTGTGGGTGTTTACTAAGAGGCCCAATGTGCTCAGTTATCCACATGACAAGCTCTTGATGGATATTTAATAGGTTGGGAACAAATCATCATTTTAAGAGGACACAATTTTGTGCCAATGGAATCACGTGATGAGGTTATGAAGGATCTCCACACCTCCCCTTTAGAAGAACATCTATGAGTATATAAGATGTAATAAGACCTCTAATGTAAATACTAGTGGCTGAAGAGGAAGCAGGTAGTGGCAGAGTTCGTTTCGCGGTGCCTCACTTGTCAGTAAGTGAATGAAGAGCATTAGTTTCCAACAGGCTTGACTTAGCCGCTTGAGGTGACAGAGTGTAAGTGGGATGTTATCATGATGGACTTCATGGGAGGTTTACCCCACACAACCTGAGGTCATGATACCATCTAGGTGATTGTTGACTGGCTCACCAAGTTGACCTAATTCCTTCCCATCCAGGACTAGGGTTTAGTAGAGGTCTTGGGAAACCTCAATGTGCAAGAGATAGTTTAACTCCATGGGGTCCCATAGACTATTATCTTAGATCAAGACACACTCTTTACATCCCAGTTTTGGAAGGGATTACATAAGGTGATCAAGACTCATCTTTTTTTGAGAATGTATTTTAACCCCCAGATGGATGGTCAGACGTAGAGGACTATCCATGTTTTATGGGAACTACTTCTTGCTGGTATCTAGGACTTCGGCCGCATTTGGGAGGATCACCCACCACTGGTGGATTTTCTTTACAATAAAAATACCACTCCACTATTAGCATGGAACTATTAGAGGCACTGTATGGGCGACCATAGAGATCACCTACATGCTGGAGAGTCCCAAGGAAGTCAGCGCTCATGTGTCCGGAGTGGGTATAGGCTACCACCGAGAAGGTGTAGGTAATATAGGATTGGATGAGGACTGAACATGTCAGATAGAAATTTTATGTTGATAGGAGTCGAGGCCCTTAGAGTTTGAGGAGGGAGCCCATGTGTTCTTCCAAGTATCACCCTGAAGAGGATTGTAGAGATTTGGCTGGGGCGACAAGTTGTCTCTGAGATTCATCATCAATTTAAAGATTCTAAGAGGAGTTTGTGAGGTGGAGTACCACATAGATCTCCCCCCACAGATGCACCGAGTGCAAAATGTTTTCCACGTATCACAACTAAGGAGATAGATGCATGATCCATTGCACACCATTGACTACGAAGAGTTAGACATCAATGATAGAGAGATATTGGTAGAGTTCTCAATAGAGATTGAGGATCATTAAGAGAGGGTCCATTGTGGATGATCAATTCCTATGGTGTACATTTGTGGCCACACATAAATCTCTAAGAGATCAATTAGGAGAGGAAGGATCAGATCCATACCCAGTACCCCCATTTGTTAGTGTAGCCCTTGTTTTGGCTTATGAGGATGTAAATCCCTAATGATGGGGGTAATGTAATGTTCCAAAATTCAATGTAATTTTTTAAAAATTATATGGGACTATATAGAGACCGGTTTCTCAAAAGAAACATGATTCTAAGCCGCGGTTAGCCTGGAATAAGTTTTTGAACATTTATTATGTTTATTTAAAATAGCGTAGATGAATGATTTGAAAACATCTAAATGGGCTCCTAAATTAACAATTTGAGGGCACCGTTGTATTCATAATGACAACATTACCTAAAAATGGGCTATACATCAACCAGTGAGGGTTGAGGGAAAAATTTAATTTTTGGAAATTTAACAGAATTTAATAAAATAATTTTCTTATGTAAAATATAATAAAATAAACTTTTAGTTTATTTTATTTGAATTTAGAATTTCGTTGCATCATAACAGAAAGGTTGTTTCATAAATGAAACAGTATAACGAAGCTCTAATGCCACATAATAAAAACGGGGAAATGTTTTTTCTCTATTTAATGGGTTAGTTGAATATGGGATTGTTGGCACAATTGAGTTCCAATAAACATGGAAAATTGCTATTGGTGAGCAAAGATTGACGAATCTCCCACAATAATGAACAACATTATACCACCATTATTCTATCCATAGAAGGATTACCAAGGACAATAGTGTCTATGAATCAGGGAACGAATAATGATAGCGATGAATTATTCTCCATAGAACGATCCAACCTTGATGTAGGGGTTTGTTCTTGCTGAAATTGGTTCCACATTCTTTCATTCTAAAAAACAAATATAGATCAACCAACAAGAATGTTGATCAATGGGTCATTTGTTTTTGTGGGGTGAGTTTATTTATCTCAAGCTGGAAGGGATAGAAACATAGTGTTAATCACCACCCTCTTATTATATCACAGAGGAATAGGGCCAACACAAACAAGGCCAGATCCCTCTGTTGTAGGAATTCTCGTGTTCTTCATGACTAAACCATCTGATCAATTAAAATGATACGTTAGAACAGGGGCGACAATTACCCAAGGACGTTGAAAGCACTCAAATATTAGATAATGGGACACCAGAAGAAGTCTAGTGGCCTATGGAAGGACCCATAGGTGCCGAAAACTTTGTACGAGAGGTGGCGCGTGCTGGCTGCCCACTGTGGTGGTGGAGGACCCCATGACATTGGTTGCGGGGTGATATAATAGGGAAGCTAGAAACAGTTGATGATGGGGCTCTGATAGACATGACATCATGTGGTTTCACTTGGAGGGAGGTCCCTACTATGACTGTTGGGACTGTCACATGGAGAACCTACCACATCCGGGTGACAAAAGACGGCCTTCTCATAGCAGGAAATGTAGGAGAAAGGCGGGCTGGACCCGCGGCCCAGTCAGTCTGGGCCAGGCCCAGCGGACTGGGTTAAATCTGGGTCAGCTCAATTTACCCCAGGTTGGGTTGGTTTGGGTCGATCCGACTGGGTTGGACCAGGACTCAGACCCAACCAACTCCTTTTTACTAAATCATTCATAACATATAAACCGTACATTAGATTAATGAGCTGTTTGCGGTGTTGTGATTCTTGAAAAGAGGTAGTACTTTTTTGAATACTCTAGGTGAGTTTCCATGGAGATTGTTATATGAATGATGGCTTGAGGATTAGATTATCCCAGAATTATTCTCTTTATGAGGGGAAATCTTAAGGTTGGCTATGATAAGAATGAAATGAGGAGTGGACCTTAGTGGGTATTTGAGAAGAACTTAGAGGACTAAAAAATGAGTAACTGAGCAGACCTATGTGGCCCGATTGACTAGAAGTAGTCGTTCGAACCTCAGTAGCCCAAAATAAAAGTAGCAGGGTGGACCATAGTGGCCCGACAGATGAGTAGTAGGTGAGAAGACATTAGTATCCCAACAAACGACTAGTATCTGAGTGGACCATAGTGGCCCGGTAGATAAGAGGTGGCTTAGAAAATCCATGTAGCCTGGAAGATGAGCTGTAACCGAGTGTACCTCAGTGACATGGTAGATGAGTAGAACGTAGTGACTCATCGAGGATGAGTCCCTAAACAGTACAAAATGATCTAGATTTATGAAAAATAATATTGAATTCTATACATTAGGTAATACTTGTGTGATATATCAATTGATTCATGTGTACATTTCCTTTATGGTCATTCTTTGTGGTTTGGGGTCCTTTCTGATTATTATGTTACTCACCCTTTCATAGTATTTTCTTACATGTATCAACTACTGTGTAGACTATTGATGATTTGATGGGGACCATGGTGGTCCAGGACTTGGCGGGGCCAAGTGAGATCAGACAGGCCAGGTGTACTTCTATGGATTTCAATAGCTACTCTACACCTACACTTATGGTAGGATTTTCTGAGGATGGATTTACAGATACCAATGTAATTTCTTGTTTTCAACTAATATTTATTGTTCTATTATTCTGACCCCCATTACTTTTAGGTTGTACTGTTTTACAATTAGTGGTTGTCTTAGTGTTATGCATGTTTTCCATTTCAACATTGTGGGCTGGGGTGCTGTGTGTGTGTGTGTGTGTATACAAGTACTCATATAATGGCCCCAATATGCAGGATAATTCCTTTGGTTTTATTATCCATACATTTTCCTTCAGGTGGCAGGATTGGGGTAGTAAAATCAATAGCCTTTGGGGATAGGTTGTGATATACAAAGCATGAAAAGGATTCCAATTTCAATTTTTGGCTGAAATTTTTTGAATACCTCATTTGAGCTGGGCTTTCAATGAACAAGGAATACATATCTAGGAGTTGACTATAATGTTTAACCTTTTATATTGAAGAGATAGAATATTTATTTAGTGAGATGGAAAGGGATGACCAAATCCTCATCGATCATATCAGTCTCATCAACTATTTATTCATAATCACGGACATGAAGTTATTCCTTAAGAAGATGTTACTATTACTTGTTAGTTATATTTCAGACCAAAAGTTTATTGAGACCATTTAGTACATTTTCTTACCAACTCCATCATTTTCCAATGTCTCATACTCATTCCGTGAGACATCTCTAACTAGTTTTTATTGTGGAAGATAATCCTTGGACTGTAGGTGGAATCTCATATGTTTTTTTCTCTCTTTTACCTTAACCTTATCCCATTGGCTCTACTATGGAGAAATAGAAAGCCTCGGTTAAAGGGAAACCACCAATGGACACCACTGATAAATATTGAACTTTTGTTTTCTTATATAGTTTGTCTTTTATTGGACATTGGGATGTATTAATATTTTGAAATATTTTAAAATTCCTCTTCTATTTCTTATTATATTTGTTATTATTGTTTATATAATACTCTTATTTATCCTTTTGATACTTAATATTTTATTATTTTTCATTAATAATATCTTTATTTATTGGGAATTCATCTTTATGATTTATACTACAATGTATATCATGTTTATAATTTTGTAATACTTTTGATTCCATGTTTTGTGGTCATAAAAAGGGGATATTATTGACATCCATGTTTTAATGATAAAAAAATCATGAGTCTGATATTATTAATGAGTTGTATGTTTATCTATAAGTAATTTTCATTTTAAGACATGTGATAAAAAAATTTCCAGAATGCCATACCATTGGAATAGAATATTGAAAAATTCTGAGACACCTTCAGTTGACACACCTTCTGGATGTCATACCATTAGAACATGAACTTGGAAAAGTACGAGATACCAGTAGATGACACACAATCATTATCACACCACCAACATAGAATTTTGGGTACTTCTAACACAACATTAAACCAAACTTCACTTGACCGTATGCTTCCAGTTGTGACACTTCTAGCATAGTGTAAATTTTGAAAATTCTGAGACACCATAAGTATCATACTTCCAGAACAACATACCACCAGATCATGACACCCTTCAACCCTCAGACACTTCCAATTAAGACACCACCAAAACGTTTCTTAACATATCATTATGAATAAAATTATTATATTGGATATATTTATCGAAGTTAATTCCATTTACCATTTTGATGATTTTTATGGAAATGCCTGACATAAAGCATTGAAGAGTGTTTTAGGCTATGCATTATGATGAAGTTGGACTAGATATCAGTTTCTGCTAAAGATAAAATTACATCACACTCCCCATTGAAAAATGGACGAAAAATATATGAAAATAGTGTTTGAAGTAAACCAATATCAATGATTAGAGATCAATCTTCTTGAAAATACATAGATCATAACCTAATTGAAAACAAGAATAGTTTACTTGATGAAAATATTAAAATGGAATCCAAACTTCACATTAACATTTTCTATTTTCCTCCATCCAATGAATAAGAGTATACAACACTCTCTGTTCTGAAATCCTTAAAGAGAATCCAATTCAAGATTGACTGCTGAATAAAATCAAGAGTCACAACCTACATTGCAAAAAACATGGATTTATAAACTCTAAACTTTTAGATTTTTCTATTCTGTTTTTTTTATTATATTTTCAGAAGTGGGTTCTATACTATGTTTTATATACACACACTATCTCTTTTTATAAACTAGAAGATACTCAATATCATGTCCAACTAATTTCATATTTGTTTCTCCCACGAAAAAGAGTTATAGAGGTCATTGTGTGGCATATTTTTTCCCAATGTGTAATTGTGGAAGTGGTTGTGTGTGACATGGATAGTTTGTAATCTTCTGAAAATCTAGATCCATGTTTTGGATCATGTTTTTTAATTTATATAAACATCTTGGTGGCGGGTGATCACCATGTGGAGAGTATTAAGTGTCCACTTGATACTGAACTAATTGTATTCACTCTTTCCGCTATGTGATTTAATTTCGTTTTACATTATTTCCACATTAAAACTGAAAATTATTTTAATAGTAAAACAAAATATATACTTTAATAGTTTATCTTAATTCATGTTCATGTAGTATTTTGATATAGTCAACTAATTTCAAAGGATGCAATAATATCGAATATTACTCATCTAAGACCTAATAAATTTTAATATAAATATTTTTAAAGATCAATATCTATATCATACTATTAATTTTGATAAACTTGGGTGTATTTTGACATTTGGGGGATTTCAAAATAATCCATTTTAGAAAAAAAAAATTGTTGGGTACTCAATTCACCCCCATATAAGATACTCACTCCGACAAAAAATAACATAGGTAAAGAATAAGGTACATCACTCAATAAAATGAGATAGAGTTAAACCCCATTACAAAGTCATATTTTATGATGTAAAAAACAATTAAAAAGGGTATAATGAGGATAATAAAATACTAAATAGTTGATAAAACGTAATAAAAAATATGGTAGAAAAAATAAGTCCTATAATGACACTATCAAAGGAGAAAGTATATGACTAAATAAAGGATGGTTGAGTCAATAAATACTCTTACTTTGGATTCCTCCTCCCTCAGAAATACTCTAACATTATATGTAACAGAATATCTTGGATTAAGTATATATTAATGAAACATATTCATTTATATTTCTAATTATTTTAATATTTTAGGTTTATTTATTAAAAAGGTATTACTTATTCTTAGTTTATAATTACGAGAAGTTATAATTAGTTTATTTTGTTCCTTTTATGTTTTGATATGGAGGCTATCGTAATAATTCCTTATTAAGGATTTAATCATACATATAATATTTATTCTAATTATATGGTATTTAAATAATTTTTTTATATGTTCCAGGTTTATTCCATTGAATTTTTACGAATTATTTGGGATTATGAAATCCATAATGATCACGTTTCGATAATTTTTAAGAAGAATTTTCTATTTTTAAAAACGAGGTAAATATTAATATCAAAAGTAACAAAACATGAAAATATATTTAATTGCTAATATAATTAAATTAAATTAAATTTTCTTTATATTTATCTATGGCAAACTTTTATGGAACCATCTATCTAGGTGATTAAGCATACCCAAAAGTGAACATGCCTTAATAGATGGATGAGTATGCTCATGAATTTACTTTTTTAAATTCAATTATTAAATAATTATATTGACATTATTTATAATTTATTAATGTTATAAGTAAAAATTGGGAAGAGTTAAAAGTAGAAGATGCAGGGAAAATGATTTTTCAGAATTTATTATACAAAAGAAAAAAAATCATATTTTCACTTGGAATACTTAATATTTTTGATGTATTTTGGGAACACCCTTAAGATAAAGGGCCAAAAAACATGATAGATTATTATTAAGAATAAAAATATTTAATATTTTTGGAGGAATCTAAAATTTTGGTTTCTTTTGGAAAAGTCGGTGGACGGATCATTCTACAAGTGAGGAGGACTGACATTATCAAAAATAACCATTCCTACTTGTGTATATAATTATGTTCTCCTGGAATGACATAAAATAAAATTCATGGAAGGCTAGTTGAACAATATCTATTTAATACATACATTTATGTGATGTTCTATGGATATATTTTAATCAATTTTGGTTAATATGTTATCTATTAATCCTATTTTACTATTACCCATAGAAACCAAATATTTTACCTTAGTAACATATTTTTATTTCTAAAACAGAAATTTTATGGATAAAATAATTACTAATTTATTATTAACGAAATTACATAAACTTTATAGAATTAAATTTATATAAGTGAAAGAAATTAATTTTTTAAAAATAAATTTATAGCATATAAAAATAGATTTTTGAAAAAAGAACTTATACCCACAAAAATAAATATAATGTTATTCCTTAAAAATAAAAAATAATTTTACGTAGATATAATTTATTAGGTACATAATTAAAAAAATATTAATATAATTCTTTATTAGTGATAAATATATTAAATTCAATATTAATACATAACGTATAGAGAAAATAATTTGAAAAAATAAATATTTTTAACATTAAATGATTTTAAGTTTATTTATAACTAATTAATAAACAATTTTTGATGTTTTATTGATTATATATATTTATATATATTTAAATAAAATATTTAATTAGTTTTTAGAATCAAAATATGAACGAAAAGAAAAATCATCAATTAATATAATTTTATTACCAATAAGATATTTTATTTTCCATAAATAGTTTAAATTTTATTCTGTATAATATATTTAATATTTCATGGATTGTGTTTTTTTATTTTTTTAATTATTCCTTGAATTTATCAATAACTTTTATTAACTTTATTATTTAAATGAAATAAATCTCAAAAATGTATAATTCAGAAAAGAAATATTTAGGTTAAAAGGCATTTTTTCAATTGAGTTAGTGTCATTTTATTTTAATTCTAAAAAAATTTATTTTATTTAAAATAATTTACTTATAATTTATGTTTTTTATATTTATCAACTAAATAAAATATATTTATATAAACCGAATTCTAGTAATTTTGAGTTGGTTATTTGAATACCAATATTTTTTTTAAATGTCTATAAACACTTATAATTTGATTCATATCCATTATTATTTATTTTACACTCATGTTAGAAAGAGAAAAAAATTGTTACTTAGGGAAATACAATGAATACATAATTCTTGTATATTAGATTCTTCCAACATTAAATAATTTTTTTACTCAAAATTTTAATTATTACTGATGATTGAAAATAGATTTGGGTATTCTAAACTATGTCATTACTAGAGATATAATTTTAAATGAGATAACTCCATTACTATCTTGGTTAACTTTAAGAATCTCATATTCTACTACATAATTGGAATATGTCAATATTTTCATTTTTCATTACCATTCATGCCAAATATTTATCTTTAATTTATTATAGGTCTTAGGGGTTTATCAATATATACCTTTAATAACTTCATTTTCATGATCCAGTTTCCAACCAAATAATAGAATGTTTTTTTTCAGGAATCAATGTAATATTACAAAAAATTCAATTAAAAAATCATATGAATATGAAAAATAATTCTTATGATATCCTATCCCATAAAAAAATTATTTAAAACTATGACACTTTGAAGTGAACTATGACTTCACTAGTTCAAAATATATCCCTTTTAGTTTAATCTAGATTTTTATAAATTTTATCCTCTTAATATCAATAATATAATACCTAAAAATAAATATATACCACTCTAATACCAAATGAATAATCCATGGAACTATTCTATTATAACCAATAGTAATAATATAAAACATATATACAATATTTGATACTAACTGAGATAACACAATAAAACACACTTTATACCACATATAATATAAATATTAAAACAAACTCCCAAAACTCATTGTTCTTGTGTATTTGGATATTAGCTACTTGAATTCATTTTCATATGTTACTTCGTCAACATATTCAACATAATTTTTCATAAATGACTTACTCTTATACATATTAATGTATAGAGTTTCTTCAGGAAATGAGTAATTATAAGAAGACGTGACAAAAAAAATCTATAATGGAAATAAATATATATAAGTCATAGATTATTAGATATTAATATTTTGATAAAACTCAATCATTAGAGAAATATCTAATTAAAATAGTATGGGATTATAATATTTTTCTATAAAGAAAGATGTCTGAGCTTATATGCTCAAAATGATCATCAATAATGTATAAAAAATACCATGTAATATGAATTTTGAAATTTCGGATAATAATCATGAGTGGTGTGTCATAACACAACAATTTGACACAAAAATAATCTTAACAAATCCAAAATTTGTGAACTTATATAATTTTAATCATTTATATCTATATTTGTTTGAGCATAGATTACTGTACTAATACAGATATATATTGATGTGAATATAGTTAATCTTAATCAAGTCTACTAAAAATAATGTGATTGGAGATTATCATAATCACGTCGATGCCTAATTTTGTGATTATAGCTAACTATAATAATGTCCAGGCATAGGATCATTATCTCAAGAGATATAAGATTTAGCCAATTAATTTGAGGGTTATATCAAACCAATCATACACATCATGATAGACCAAACATATTTTTACCGCATGAATCAATCAAAATTCAGATCATGATTAACCGAAGTTATAAAAAATGAGAGATATATAATAATTAATGAGGAAGATCTCATACAATGAATGATAGGCGGATCCTTGGTAAATGACACAGTATTAAAATAATTATGTATTGGGAATTTACAAGGTATAAAAATGATAAATGTTTACGACAATAGATTTCCCTAATCAAATGAAAGGTATGACTCTTTACATGAGTACCCTTGAGGAAGAATCTATATATACAAGGTATTAAAAAATATTATTTGAAATAAATGTTATCATTAAAAAAATATTTCTTATGGAATGATGATGGTAGTAACAGATCAATCCAATCATATTTATTATATTTCTTTATGATCCTTAATTCATATATTTTTTCATTGTGAGTCAAATAATTATTAAAAAATTGGAAACATTTTGAAAAAATGAATAATTTGAGTAAATATTTTATAATGAATGTTAAATGGATAAAAATTAATAGATTATTGATACAAGTTAAATATTATTTTTTTGAAAATAATAAATAGAATAAGGGTTATGAATGAGATTTTATAGTTTAATGTGGCACTGAAATAACGAAAAATAATGATAGAATTAGTTTAAAATATATTTTCAATATGTAAACTGAGGATAAAAATCATTACATAATGAAAATTTTATAAATATTCCATGTACATAATTTCATTTAATTGTAAAATTGATAGTAATGAGATGAAAAAGGTAGATAAATATTGAAAATGGTTTTGTTAATATTGTAAAAAATATAGGTTTATTTCAATTCTAAAATAAATTTCAAAAGTTTAAAGAAATAATTTTAAAACATTATTTATATTATTAAATGTCGGAATAATAGATCATTGAATACAAATTAAGGTAAATAAGAGTAATTTTTATATACTGAACAACATTTTTTGAACGGAGTGTGAAAATAATATAATTTATTTTCATCAAATTTAATGAAACCAACTAGGATAAAAATGATAAAAATAATTAACATAATGGAAATAAAAGAAAAATATAAAAAATATAGAATAAAATACATAAATAATATTGAATATGTTCAAGTATAACCTTTTTTATAATAAATAACATACACAAGGATGAAAAAATTTCAAAATAGAATGTTTATGTTTTATTTTATGATAAACCAACATTATGAAGTAATAATGAATTAAAATTTTTATTTTATTAAATAAATTAATTCTATAATGAATAAAAATAAATATAATACATATTATAATTAAATAAAATAATATAAAAACAAAGAATAACGTAGTTATAGAATAGATAATATGACTTAATGATTAGATATTGATTTACGGAAAACCTATTCGACTTTGGTTATAACTAATGTTTTTGAAATTAAATGGAAAGACCACTAAATGGAAAATTAAACCTAATAAGTAAAATAAATATAATTATGTTAAAATATTTCAAATAAATATAAAATACACCTTTTAAATTAAAATTGATGCATAATTTAAAACATGTCTTAATGAATGTAAAATTAGATAAAGAACTCCAATGATACTATATTTCATCACAAGAGAATAAATTGAAAAAGGTGATTTTGAGAATGAAAGTTAAATATCTAGAAAAGATTTTTTAAATATAATTTCATCCAATAATATGGTTTAATTAACCAAACATATAAAAAAAATTTAAAGAAGAGGGTGCGTGAGTCAATACAAGGAGACTGAGTCAAGAAGTGACCTTAAAGGGTTATATTTTATAGAATATGAATCATTAAAAATATTAATTGTTATAATTAAATAAAAAAACATAGAAAATAATTATTAAATATATCTTAAGTACAATAATTTTTTCTAATAATCCAATATTATAATGAGATTTTAAAATATGGAAATAAATAACCTGAGAAAAGAATATTGAGTGATGAAAAACCCTTAACTTGGATTCCAACTTTCTTGAATGTAATATAAATTCTTATAAAATAATATAATACGCATTATATAAATATATATATTTTAACATTATTCATGTATATTATCATTTATATTAATAATTTACATTCAATTTTTATGGAGTTATTATTTATTCAGGGTTTATATTAATGATTTGTTGTTTTTAGAACAAATTTTTTCCCTGTATATTTCAGTATTGTTGTTGCAGCTATTGTTCTTCAATATTGAGTTAAATATATAAATGTTAGTAAATTTACATATATATTAGTTTCAAAATTCTTTTTTATTTTACATGTAAATTCCATGTAATTTTCATGTATGATATGTAATGATGTAATACATAATCTGATTTTAGCGGTAATGTTTGATGAACATGACTTAATATATTAGTAACTTGTTAAATAAATATATCTATTGTCCATAAATTTAACGTACCATGATTTCCATACATTAATATTATATATTTTAGATGAATATTCAATACATTTCTGAAGTGAACGCTTGATTTTTGTAAATGTTTATTTTCTTTTAAGAATAGATACATAATCTTTTTAATTCATGAAATATATTCAAAATATCCCTAAATGATCTTTCCATTTAGTACACATCATTTAAAGACCATACTCAAAATCTTTCTTCATAACTTTGAGAAGGGAAGCATAATTAAGAGTGAGATCCGATGCTCAATATGGGTAAATATGGTAGATTACAATCAATTATCATATACAAGCATAATATTTGCATAAGTGCATGATATAAGGAAGATATCTTACAAAGATCATACCCAATCTATTAATGGTCAAAAACATGAGTCATAACATAAATATATATAATATAAAAATAAATGAATCATAATATAGAGAAATTATAATAAATAAATCATGGACCATATGTTCATTTTATAAATGTGTGACACCAACATAGGTATGGAAACCATTTCATTTGTCAAGGTTAAATACTGAGGAAACAAAATCACAATAGATCAAGAATAAAGAACTATTTCCCTTATTAGAACAAGAACAATTAATTCTTTCTCATATAATATTAATCAAATTATCTTTTTTCCTTTAGAGAATCAACCACATCAACTAATTTCCCATATCGTACAAATTATATTGACTTCTTTCCAATAATTATCTAATGAGATTAAAAAATACATCATTTTCATTACAGGGATATATAATTATAGTAACACTCATCCCATAATTAAAACCATATATATTTGTTCCATAATATCATTAAATATTTATCAAATCTCTATATCATAATAATTGAAAACAAAAAAGGTTTTCTAACCATCTCAACAATCAATTGTAGCATAACCCATATAAAAAATGGGTGTCATAAAAATCTCATCATTAGTAATCATAAATCATCAAGAGAATAAATAAGGATAAAAGTATTTGATAATATCCCCATTAAATCATAAGAATCTCCAATGATGGTTGTCATTGACAAAAAAAATTCATAAAAAATTCATTAATTTTTTGAAGAAAATAACCTTTCCACTTTTAAAATAAACAATTTATAACTATTAAGTCACAAAATATTATGAAAATTATATTTTATTTAAAAATAAAATTTGAATAATATAATGTGATATTAAATTAATTAATCTTTTATTGTGATGAGAAATTCAATTCATGCGGTATATGTTAAAATAATTATTTTTTATTTATATTAATATTTAAACTGTTAAAAGTACCTCATTTGGAAAACAACAAAAATATTCCTTTTAAACAATTTTTTAAAAAATTTAAATTGTGAAAAAAATTATTTAATATTTTAATTATATTGTATTAAAAACATTTTTGAAATAATTTTTATAAGAAAGAGTCATGGAAGAGAAGATATTTTTGACCAAATTAAAAAATATTGTCAAATTCCTTTGAAAACATTGTTTTTGTCCCATTCAAGAGAGGAAATTTGAAGAAAAAGATTTCATTATCTATAAATAAGTAGTGGAGAAAAAAAATAAAGATATTATTTAGTGGTAGATAATTAAATTTCTTCATCATATGCATAATAATAAAATCTTGATAAACAATTTTATTGTAACAAAAATCCCTTACAACTTTAGTTACTTTTGATTCATAAGTACCTTGAAAGAAACAACCATGTCTGGATATATATCCCCATAATTTTCATAAGTATAATAATTAAAGACAATAATGATTAGTATTTAAACCAAAAAATTAAAATTTTTTAATATGGGTTGTGTCTCAAGGAAATAAAAATGAGATGAAAATCCCTCACCTCATGTCTGACTTCCTTTATACGTGTTCAAAATTCCTCTTCACCAGATAATCACTTTATGTTTCTACCAAAAACATTTATAAGATAGTTTTGAAATCAAACTGGTGACTCTAAGTCATGTGTAATGATGTATGGATGGTATTTGGGTATTTTTTGGACGAACTAAATGGCTCTTTAAGTTTGAGGATATGATTACATGGGGTTCACCTTTATAATTGAAGTGAGAGGGTAACTTGTAATTTCTAAATTTTTTAAATAATTTATAGTATATTTCATAGTAAAATGGATCCAAATTCGATCTTATTTAAATGTCATAAGTTAATTGTTTAATCATAACGAATCAGTGTGGTTTTATAAAGTATTTAGGTAATTTTAACTCTTATCTTATTAGCTTAACCCTTAGTAAACCTATATCAACTGTCACTATAGTAATAACTGTTTTACTATTTTTATTATTTATCATTACCAAAAATTAAGTTAAACAGAGTACTTATTATTAATTTTTTATTCGAAATATTTAATCCACTTAATCAAATTCAATTCACATTAGTGGATGAATTTAATATAAACGTAAATTTATAAATGTGATAAAAATTAGTTTTTGACAGAAAAAGGATCTTTATGTATAAAATGTTTTTATATCAAAATTAAATATAAAATTGGTTATGGTGGTCCAAATTTTATTAATAATATCATCATTTAACTAATTTTACTTTAAAAAAATTATAAAAAGAGATAGAACTTTTAAATGATTTAAATGAAAGGGAAATTTCAAATAAAATCAGCATTCTTCAGGATTCATAAAAAACATAACCATTTTAGGAAATTATAAAAGCATCATATCAATGTAATTTTGACATGATTATTTCAAAGAAAAGTTTATTTTTTAATTTTATTTATGAAACTATAAGGAATTTGATTTTAATATATGTTTGTAAAACATAACAAAGGTGTTTAAAAAATAATAATTTTTATGTACAACATATTATTTATTCTTATCCCATGAAATGAAAAAAATAATTGATGGATAATGAATCATTTAATTAAATATATAATATATAAATATCATTAATATGATTCACCTAACGTGACTAATTTAATTTATTAAGATAAGAACGCATTTCAAAAAAAAATGTTTCTAAAAATATATTACATTACTTTGAAAAGATTTTGATTTTGATTTTTATTAATTTGATAACATATTAATTTATTTTATACATTTTTGGGACATATATTTTCCTAATATTCTTAGTAATATTTATTACATCCAATCCAATTTATATGTGATAAATTTCAGATTAATAATAATATGTTAATAGTATATCACAGTTTACTAAAACTCAATGTTGTGTGTAATGAAAACTATAGAAAAATTAAATTTATGAAAATAAAATATATCATAAAATCACGGGGTGTTACATTATATCCCCATTAAACATAATTTTCCCTTGAAATTTAGTTACTCTAATACAATCAAAAGAGGACACTTTGGCCTCCACATACACCTCATTTCCCATGTAGCTTCCTTAAATTAGTGGATTCACCAAAGAAAATTGAACATGTGTGTAAAAACCTCTATAATTATATAATAAAAAATTTCATATTTAATATTATTTATGAAATATATAGCTAAATTAATTACAAAATCATTGATAAATTTATAAATCAAAAAAATATATTTGTACTAAACTCTTTTATTTTTTTATTTTATATAAAATATTGTCTTTAAAATTGTTAAATATGAATTTGGAAAAATAAAATTTATTTTTAATTCATAATTTAAAATTTATCTTAGGACGAATTTGTTGAATAATATCTTAATAGATGATTTTTCAATCAATTATAAATTTTTATATTTTATTTTAATGTATTTATAATGTAAAACTATATTTTTATTAGTTTTAAAATGAAAATAATTCTTTATTTTAATACAATTATAGTTTCTGAAATTGTTTTTATACATTAATTTAGTTTAAAATCATTTTTTATTTTAAAAATGGAATTCAGAAAATTCCATTTACATCATTCTTTGTCCGTTTAATTTGAAATTAAGTTATATCAGTTTTTTTGAATAGAATATTGAAAAATGGATTTGATATATAAAATAAATGGGTCCAAATATAGAAATTATGTCCCTTTTATTTTTTATCAATATGAATAGAAACCATAGTAATTTTTGTTACCGTATTAAGGGGTTAATCAAGTAATTAAGGAAAAAAATAAAATGATAAATAAAATAAAATAATCATAAAACATTTCATAATTTTATTGGATGACTACATATACTCCAAAATAATTCATAATACTAATATGTTTCCATTTGTTACCATTTCGAAATAATTTTTTCCTTCATAATATTTATGTGGACATAAATCCAATAATGTCAAACTCTATCATTTATTTACTACAATATTTTAATTATGGGGATAAAAATGGATATTGTTTTGTTATAAAGAGTAATTTCATATTTGAATAATTTTTTATCATGTAATTTTTTTATCTTTATATGCTAAAATATATACATTAAAATGTTACGTAACACTGATGCTGTAATCTTTAAATTAATACAAAAATTAGATAAAGTATTTTAAAAAATTAAAAAATATTAATATTTGAATGAATATTTACACTCAATGATTTTTTGATAAAAACTGTATATTATATTGGGGTGGATGAATTAGATTCTAAATCCATTTTGGCCTTGTAGTTTTTAAATTGAAATTAAAGGAATAGTTCTAAAATTGACATTAATGATAATATCTAATAAATAATATTTTATTAATTGATTAAAAATGCATTAATATTCAATATTATGCTATCTGTTTGAGATAATGTTAAAATATTAATCATGGAACATTTATTGTCTATTTTAAATTTTATGATAACTATAAAAATCCATGAAGAGAAGAAGTCATTGATATAACCATAATTCTCAAAAGGGTTAACAAAGGTTTAAAATAAAGATAAAGATAACAATGTGATACAAACATATCCAAATTTTATCAGAAGATATTTTTTGTACTCATATTTATATTATCTTAAATTCATTTCAATTTGGATTTGTGTATACCCAAAAATTTATTCATGTTAATTAAATATTTTAAGAAACTCCAAGAGTGCCCCTCCCCTCTCTTATAAAAGGGTACTATTTCATCTCATTTCATCATACTTAAAAGTATTTTTGGCTTTTCCAATATCTTCCCAAATACCTTCCTTAAATATAAATACATCTTCTAGGGTCCCTATTTAGGGTACATTACAATCCACATAAGTTATAATGTATAAATCAATTGAGTTTTCCGAAGAAGATGTATTGTTCTTTACTGAGAAACATTGTTTTATTTGTTATTATATATCCTTAAAATATTACACAACCATTTTTACATCATAAAATAATTATCTCCCATACACTGAGGTTTTGTTATGTTAATTTAATAACTAATATCTAACTTTTAATTCCATCAAATGGGATGGATTCCATTTTCTGTTTGTAAAGTGGATTACGGCCTCACAGACCAATGTAATTTGTTTTCCATCACCTCCTCTAATATATTTATATAATGATGGATTTAATTTTCATATAAATATATATATGATATTTATGAAATATTTTTCATTATAGAAATATAATATAATGAATATTTTATTACAATTCCATTCGATTGGAAAATGATAATGTTGTTTGTTAGTATGTGTGAACTACCTCCTCTACAAAGAGATCTGATTATTTTTTCATCCCCATGACTCATGAATTATATATATAACTATATTTAAAGAAATATTTTGTAATTTATGATCGTGTACACATTTATTAATGATAAAATAATAATTAGCATCTTTTTATAGTGATCATTGAAACATGGAAACATTACACATACATACGTATGTCCTCCCATCTCTATGATTGTAATGTAGTTTATTTATCATAACTATCTATCATGATTATTTTTAAAAGTATTGTTGACGTATAAAAATTATAATTATGTAATTATTTTAAATCAACATATGATGTAATAATATCCAATTTGACCATATTAGGACTACCATAGTAAATTTGGATGTATGTTCTGAATATCTTCAAAACATTAGAGGTGAAATTAAAAAATTAAGTAGATGTGTATAATATATTAATAATTTAATTGAAATGAAAAATAAACCTGAAAAATGTCTTAATGTAAGTTTATTATTAACTTATATTTATTATTATGGATGATAAGGAATATACATGATGATCCAGTCCTTAGTTATGAGATTTTATTTTAAAACTACTCTTTTAATGATTTTATTCCCATTTTTTCTTCTATTTCTATATTTAATAAAATTATTTTAAAGGTATACTCATATGGAAATAATAAAATTTTAAAGGGAATTTTTTTTTCTATTTTGACTTTCATTCAAGGGTTTTCAAAAAGAAATATTTTTTACATGTTTTTATGTAACATTTTGACCGAAAAATATTAAATCAATGTTCCATATTAACACATACGACGAAAAATAATTTGATTTATACCATTAACATTATTTTATATTTGGATTCCTTTAACAGATTTTATTTGTTTTCTTTAATGAAAATATATCATTCAATTTTACATTGGTATTTATGTTTTAAAAAAAGGGTTCTAAAAGGAATGGGAATTTCCATATCAAAAAATATTTTTTCATATGGGTCTAAAAGTGTTTTTAACAATTTAATATATGATGTGGTCATGGTATACTATTTATAATGGGAGATCCTACTATATATTTTGTTATGGGTGGACCTAGATATCACTCTAATGAATTGAGTAATAATTATGTTCTTTGGAAAATTATATTGTACATTGGCCATTGGTTTATTCTAATTATAAGAGTTCTTATAATGGATATTTAATGGTTTTACAAATATGTTTTCCCAAATAACCTCCATGAATTTTCAATGATTCCTTTTAGATTTAAATTAATTCATTTGATTTCAAAAAGGTAATTGAATAATTTTTATGGATGTACTATTACCTTTTGTGGTATATTTTTTTTAACTTTTATGTGATTTATTGGTTTTCAATGGATGAAGCGACTTATTCTTTTATACATCCCTTACTGATATTTTTATTCTCATATCATGTTTTAAAATATTTGTTACATAGTTTAGGGATGGGTAGGATAATAAATGAAATAATTTTGAAATGGTAATTATTTATCATGAAAAAAATCTACATTTTCATTATATTTTTAGTTTTGTTAGAAAATTGGATACTGAGTATAAGCTTCCACATTGTAATATATGGATTTTAATATAAGATCTATGAATTAATTAAAGAAATCTATTAACCTAAAATATCATTTAGAAATAAAAAATAATAATTTTATTTTAAATACACTAGATTATATATTCTTTAACTCCAAGTCCTTATTATTGGTATCAATTCAAAATGTTAGACATCATTATAGTTTAGGACAATATTAATAGAATACCCTTGAAATATATTACCTTATGGTTAAGAAGAAATGATATATAATTTATATGTTACCATGTTTATTTGTATAATCTAATATTATTCAGAATGGGATTCCTTAGTGGAAATAGGGAATGATGACGTAAAAAGGTATCAAGAGGAAAATATCCTTCCAAATCAATATATTATGGTGGTTGAAATTTGAACAAAGATATTTTTATTATAATTTATTTGTTGAAATGGGTTATAATTTTTTGTTTTATCCATGAAAGAGAATACTAATTTTCACCACCAAAGAACATGTATATATTTGAGAATTTTATGAAATATTACCCTATGAATTTTGATGTATCTTTAGAGCTATTGGTTGAAAACAGATAGATAGATTCTCTAGAAAAGATATCTGAATTCATGAGGTGTTCAAAAATAAAAAGGTAAAACATATAAATTATCATATATAATTTGAGGATAATTGATGGTTTTATTTGGTTAATAATATCAAATAGGTATATGAGATTGATTTCATGGAGTGGGAGGTATATAACAATATTTTTATAGAAAAATATTTCACTAAGATTGATTGACTCAGAATAGAGAAACTGTTCACATAACTAGGTAAAAATGATGAATATTTCGTTTCCACATATGAAGCTAGCAATAAAAGATTGGTCAGGTCATTATTGGAATTTTAATGAAATTTTTTGTAAAATTAACTGTGTTTACTGATGATTGAAACTGATATTATGAAGATATAATTCCTCATGATACAATAAATATACAGAAGAAAGTTTTTCGTTTTACTGTGAATGTTTAGATATTGTTTTCCAACAATTATGTTTCTCAAGATGAAATGATTATGAAAAGGTCAGGATGGTAGGCAATGGGGAAACATCTATCAAAAAAATATGGAGGTATGAAAATCATGTTCCCATTCTAGGATAAGTGCTGCAAAAATCTTCCAAGACAATGTATTTTATAATCTTTGAAGTGTTACCAATGTGGTATGTTGGTTCACACAACTCATGAGTGAAAGTAAAAGAATACATGGAAGTCAAAGAATGGGGTTACAGTTTCCCATATAATGGTGAGATTTTTTATTTGTAATGATATGGGTTATTATACAACCATGTGTACAATGTCATATAATTTGGATAGAAATCATCAAAATCAAAATTATAACTATGTGTAAAAATCATTTTCTACTGCTATGATCGATCTTAGTCTATCCAATGATGTGGTAAAATATATTTTACATACATATTAGAATTACACAAATACCCTATTTGACTTTGGATATTGGAATTATTTCATTTTTGAAAAATTTTCATGTAAAATAGAAACATCCCTTCATGAAAAGAAGATGAAACTTAAAAAAAACTATGTTTAGAAATATTAAAGAAACAATTTATTGTATAACTTTTTCTATTGTTATTAGTTGTATGTAATTTTCTGAAAATATATTTGAACTAAAAATTATACAGTTTGATATAATTTTGTGTATATATTGGCTTTTTGTTTGTAATGATATGATTTATTGCAGATCTAAGAAGAATATATTGAATGGTTTCATACCATTGATTACCTATATAGAAAATAAGAAAATTATTTGAGATGGTAGTTAATATTATATATCTCTTATTGTTAAAAAGAATGAATATTTTTATTAGTGATGTTCCATTATTAAATAAATATTTTGATGTTTTTCTGATGATTATATTAGGGATATTATAAAATGGGAGGTTTAGATAATTTTTTAAGTAGTACCTGATATTATGTATATTCCATAACCCCCTTATCTAAGAGCTCAAATAGAACATTTAGAATTGAAAAATTATTTTTGTGAGTTTAAAGGAAAAGGTTTCATTCATCCAAGTACTTCACCTTGAGTTTACCATAATTTTTTGTTAAAAATAAAGATGATTCAGTAAGACATTAAATTGATTATAGATCCTTGAATGACCTTACATTTATGAACAATAAACATTTTCCCCAGATAGATAATTTTGTTCAATAAGATCTAGTTAGAGTACAATTTTTCATGGATTTACTAAAGGTCAGGGTGCCATAAGTTGATGGTGAAAGAGGAATATACCCTGAATACTACATTTCAAACAATATATGGGAAATATGAATATATATTTATGCACTTCAGATCGTCTAATCCACTAGATGTATTTATTGAAGTTATTAATATATTCTTCCATGAATATTTGGATTTGTTTTTGTTGTATTTATAATATAAATATTGTTATATTGTAAAAGTAATGTGGGGAATGAAAGACACTTTAGTACTATGTTAAAATCCTTAAAAGAAAATCTACATTATGAAAAATTTAGTAATTATTAATTTTGGTTGAGTTGAGTATCTTTCATTAGGAATATTTTTCCTAAATATGGAATAAATATTGACCATTGTAAAAAAAATATTGTTGAATAATAGAAAAGAGATAAAAATGTGTCATAAATTTGTTTCTTTCTTGGAATATTGGGTTAATGTTATTTTTTTAAATCATTTCATTGTTATATTTCCCAATGACTTTGTTAAATCGGAAGGGAGTTACACTGATTTGGAAAAATTAATTTTATGGTTGTTTTTAGGAGCTAAAATTAATATTTATGAGGGGTTTAACTTTTACCCCACCCTCTATAAATGAGGATTTTTTCATCTATAGTGATTTATCATTGGAGGGACTTGGTTGTGTTCTAATTTAGAATGTTTATTCAAGTTATTATGATTCACATCAACTAAAACCACATTACTTAAATTATACTATAAAATATTGGGAATTGGCATATTGTATTTAAAAAAAATTAAGGAATCATTTATATGGATCCATGTGTTAAATATATATTGATAATAAAAGTTTAAACTATATATAAAATTATATATATTTGAACATGAGAATGAAAATATGGTTGAAACAGATTAGGTATTGTTATTGCATGATTCATTATGATCTCGATAATGTAATCAAAGTAACTAATTTTTTGAGTCAATTAAATAATGCCACATTAAACTCGTTATGTTTGGAACACAACCCTTTGGTTAATGATTTACTGAATTTTTTCTTAAATGATATGAATGTGGGAACTTACATGGTTTTATTTCAACTTTAACGTAGTTGACATTTTTCAATATAATTAAGAAAGCACAGAAGGAAGACATTGTTTTATAGGAAAAGGTAAAATCTTTTAAACATTGTATGTTTCTAGAATTGAATGTTCACAAAGAAGTTGTTTTGTTGTTTCTAAAAAGAATATGTTTTACTTGCGATTCCTAATTTAAGTGATAATTATTGAGTGAGGATCATAGTTATGAATTTAATATTCACCATAGTAGAACATGGATGTATAGAGACCTTAAAAACAATAATTAGTGGGATGGATTGAAAATAGATAATGATGAAATTACCAAATTTTTTATTTTATAATAGGTTAGAGTATAATGAGAATTACCAAAATGGGTTCTTCATCATTTTCCATTTCATTAGTGGTAATGTGAAATTATTTATGTTTATTTCATGATGGTATTGTCATAGAAATCTCAAGGTTAGAATTTATTTTGGGTTATTGATGATTGATTAAATAAATCTATGAATTTTATTCCAATTAGAGATATATTTTTCTTAGATAATATTTCTTTACTTTAATTTGAGGAGATAAGCAAGATATATATAGTTACTCTCTCTATTGTATATGACCTTGATCCCAAGTTCCCCTTTATTTTTTTTGAAGGACATCAGAAGTCGTTGGGAAAAGAATTAAATTTAAGTAACTCTCTTCATCCTCAGTCTTATTGATAGTCAGAGTGCACGATTTAGTACATGAAAGATATACTTCATTCTTAAAAGAATTTTTAGGGAAGTTAGGATCCTCCGGTTTATTTAATCGAGTTATATTATAATAATAATATCATTACACCATATAGATGGAAACTATTAATGAATTATATAGAAATCACTATTGAACTAAATTTTTTTGATGAAGTGGGAGAAATGATGTAGACAAGACCATATCTGGTATAGCAAATGGATGAATTTTTTTATGAAAATTCAATAATATATGGGGGCATCTGAGAGTAAGAAGAAAAGTTATGAAGATAATGATAGAAAATATCTTTCTTTTCAAGTAGGTGATCATGCATCTCTTAAAGTGTCCCCATGGAAGTGGTATATGAATTCTGTTTGAGAAGGGAATTTATGTCCATGGATAATTGGATTTTGTAAATTCCAATTTAAATATGGATCAGTTTCCTACTGAGAGCCCATTCCTCTATGTTTTTTCATGGTATACATCATTTGTTACTTCTTTGATGTGAGAAAAATATGTGCCAAATTCATATCATGTTTTCATACCTAAATTAGTTTAGTTGTAGGATAAAATTTTATATGAGTTACAACCAATTAATATCCTTGACCATATAAAGAATGTGTTAGAGATTAAGGTATTTATCCCAGCCATAGTTTTGTGGGAGAAACAATATAGTTGAAGAATCAACATGGGAGTATGAAAACGATATGTGGAAAAAGTATTCCCACATTTTTAATATATGAAAAAATTATGAGGACACAATTCATAAAGGAGGGTAAGAATATAGAAAACATAAAATTATTTAATAAATCATTTTCTTATTTATTATTATTCATGAAATATATAGTTATATTCATTATAAAAGAATTTTTTAATTTATAATTAAGAAAGGAAACAACTATATTTTACTATTTTGTTATATGTTTTTATTTAAAATGTTAAATTTATGATTATAAACTTTTAAATTTAAAAAAATATAATGTAATTTTACGACTTGACAAGGTAAAATTATCTTGGATTCTTTTTTTGAAATTCTAGGAAAAGATTGATATTTCAATGAAATGTTAAAAATATTAATATTATAATCTTTTTAAGTATTTATTAAGTAAAATTGAAAAATTTATTAGTTTAATAATATAATTAGTTAATTTTTATTTAATAGAATTATTGTTGGAAATTAAATTTTATGCTTGAATTTATTATAATCTTTTTTAAAGGATATTTTTCTAAAAACATGATATTCATTGAATTTTTCTTGTTTATTTTTAAATTAAATTCAACCACTTAATTGAATTTAATATTGAAGAATTTATTCCATATTTGAAATCATTTGGCTAAAATTTATTAAATAGGTTCATTTTATATTTGTTTAATATTTACAAATCCTTACTAATTTCTGTTTCCATTATTAAGGGTAAATCAGGCAATTGATGTTGAAAATAAAATTATAAAGATTATAAAATTACCCTAAACATTAATTAATATTATGTATGAGTATATATAGTACTTAATATTCTAAAGGTATAATATATGGACTTTTATTCATTTCTACATGAATTTAACCTTTATAATATTTAAGTGAATTTAAAGCAAAAAATGGAATATTCTTACTTTTAATAAATATAATATTATTAATATATAGATAAAAAAGAATATGTTTCATTATAATTATTAATCTAAAAACAAAATATTATTTTATTGTGTTAATTTATTTTAAAATTTTAGTTAAGGGATAATTACATTAACAGTTTACATAACACTAGTGCAATAATTTTTCTATTAAAAGTAAAATAAAATAAATGATTTCAAAAATGTAAAAAGTAATATTATATGAATGAATAGATTTGTTTAACTTTTTTATGTATAAAAATTCAATATTATATATGGTTTGATTTTATGGATTGTAATTACATTATTTTCTTGTAGTTTTAAAATTCAAATTAAAGGAATTATTCCAAAATTTTCATTAATGATATTTTAAAATAAATAATATTTCATTAATAATTAAAAAATACAAAAAATAATAACATAGTTCAGAATTTTGTGATAAAGTTTGTTATATCTATCATTTTACATTTATGATCTATTTTTAATTTCATTGTAACTATATTAACCCAATAATAGTAGAAAACATTTGTATCATTGTAATTGTCAAGTTGGTTGATAATGTGTTAAAAACTGATATGGGTAGAAATAAGATCCAAACATTTTGAAATTTTATAGTATGAGATTTTTTATAAAAATTATCATCTTAGATTAAAATATTATCAATTTGGATAAATTTTTATATCACAATTAATTTATATTAAATTAATATTACAAGAAATTACAAGAGTTCCACTACCCACTCTTATAAAAGGGATCCTCTTATTCTCAATTATTCACAATTAAAAAATTACCCTAGAAACTTCCTACCTAAATATCTAATTTAAATGAATATGAACATATTATAGGCCTTTCTTATGGTATATTACCCACCTATTAAGAATAAATTTTTAATGAAAAGGTAACTTTTCAGAGAAGAACTTTAGTTCAAAACTGGGCATTTTAATTTTATTTTTTATTATATCCCCTTAAAAAATTTAATAACCATTGTTATATAATCAATAAAGTGTCTCCTATATGACGGTATATTATTATATTAATTTCATAACATATATGCGTCTCCGACCACTATCATATGGGGAAGCAATCAATCGTTCGTGTGAATAATGAACTACCGTCTTGAGGGCTAATGTAATTCATTTTCCATAAATACCTCTCAAGATAGGTTATGATGATGGATTTAATATATATATATATATATATATATATGATATTAATTTCCTATTTATTATTCTATATAGATAATATAACACCTATTTTCTCACATTTCAATTCACTAAAAAATGATTACCCTATTTGAGGGTTAGTTTGGACTACCACCCCAATAAAGCGACATGATTCAATTTTCATCACTACATTACATGAAGTATATATATAATAATATTAAAACATTATATGGTATTTATGATATTATTATCATTATTTAAACCTAAAAAAAATTCTTTCTTTCTATGATGATCATTGGAAAAATAAAATGTTACCCTTGCGTACGTACGACCTACCATATCCATGATTATAATGCATTTAATTTTTTATAAACATAATTCATGAATTGTTTTAAAATTATAATTACTTATAAGAAATTACACTATTTCATTATTTATATTCTTTATATGATTGAATAATAACCTATTTAACCACAATCAACCAATAAAATTAATTTTGAAAATATGAACTGAATATCATCAAAACATCAAATTCCAATGTAAATGACTATGTAATTACATATAATAATGTATTAAATGAAATAAAAGGACTAATAAAATTTAATATTTTTATCTAGAAATTAAATAAATTATATGATTTTACTATTCATGAAGATATGTAATGCACATGTAACATCTCGCCCTTGATGCAACATTCAATTGCCGCGAACCGGTTAGTCACATAACCTGATGAATGCCTCCCCATATTCTAAAGGCTATTGACTAAAATAAGGATTAAATATATAAAATGGGGATATTATAACCTCTTTATAAAAGTTTTACAATAGAAAAAATATATCAAAAATATCCAACAAATAAAAAACAAACTAGAATAATACCATAACCAATAGAGACTAATATCACATGATGAATAAGAACTAGTAATGATAATCAAAAAAGAAAAGAAATAGATATGTCATTCCATATGTGTGTCAGTTTTCAAATAAAAAATGAAAAAAAATACATTGAAAACATCCAAGTGGCTCCTGAAATCATGCCCAGTTCCCTCATTTATACACCATCCTAACTCATCCATTTATAGTGGGTCTCTTTCCCATATACTGACCTACAAACCTAAAGTCTATTTAGATACTGATCTGAAATACTAAGTACGTATTGGTTAAAAATTAGTAGGACACCACCAATAATGTTTATAACAATATACAGTCAATAACAGTGTATGTAGTTTTACGAAGAAAAAGGTACAAAAAATAAAGTAAAACATTATCAGTTTTCAATATTCTTTAATTAACAACATATATTTCCTAGGTTCAATATGGGAGCTAATCGATTAATACCTACATTTTTTCATGTCAATGTCTGATCCATATCACATACAGAATATCACATCATTACATTATGGGATTTCATTATTAATTTCAATAAAATTTCATTACATGACTACATAGAATGCCAGTCCAATGCCAATATTATGTCATTGAAATTCATATCTACAACCCCATGGGTATTTATAGTGCTAGTTAGCATCCCACACCTCAATGTTCATTTGGGTATTTGGAGTATTAGCCTATTTTGAACACTCATTATTACATATGTGTATTCATAGAATTGTTCCCTATCATACACTCTAGATCACACATCAAATATATCACATACATCAATTCATTAAGGTTAGTCATCATTAAACATCCTGCAAAACATACTCATCATGGTGAATCATTTCAATTTATCACAAAAAACATGGTTATGTGTCTAAATCACAAGGAATAATGTGAAACAATCATTGTTAAACCATTTATCATCATCTAATCTTAAAAATAATTAAACCATCATGGTCAAGCCAACTATCCCATAATTCTTATTATTAATGAATTCATAACCACATTAATCAACCAATTTCATAAACCCACTAATTGTCAAATTTCACAATCCCATTATTCAGTAAATTCAATAAAGAAATTTATTTATTAACAAATTAGTTAATTCAATTAATGGAATGATTTTTAATCATGGTATTTTAAATTTAAAAACACATACAGACAATTATAATCAAGACTATGGGAATTGAAAGTTATAACATTATCATCATGATCATTCATGGATGTTATATAAATAGAAAAATCACCAAATATAATATGGATGATCAAGGTCACAATGACATAGAAGATCTATGACAGAATCCATGATACACGATGCAACAAAATAAGATCTAAGAAAAATTGTTCTAAACCATCACCAACAGAGGAAAAATAACTCATATTCATCTGTAAAAGGGAGAAGGGGGAGATGAATCCAAATGGTGGAGATATTACTCCCTAAAAAACGATGATCTTTAAATAATATATTAGATTAATTAGGAATGGGGTTCAAGGATTTTCAAAACCCTCTTAGGGGATTCAAAATTTGGAAGAATAGGTTTAATATCTAGTTGGGGTAATTAGGGGTTAATATTGGGGTTTCATTCACTTTTTATAAATTTTTGGGGGAATTAAATCCCATATAAAAGGGTTTTTTAAGAATTTTAACCTTAACCATGTTCCTATCTTTAAGGTTTCATCATTTCTTCTAAGAGGTTACACTATTTGAAAAATCGTGTGCCAAATGTGCAGTTACCTTCTTTCTATGATTTCTTGGTTTGATGGGAGTGGGTTGATGGTTTGGAAAAACTATAAACCTACTATGAACTTCCCCTTTTTCTTCAAAAAACGTCCAAAAAATTTCATATTCTCCTAAAATATCCCTAAAAACCCAAAAAAAGATGTACTCAAAACATTGGTATAAGTGTACCTAAAATGAGTGTGAGAAATTTCCAAAAAATATGTGATCTTACCATCTCTCTAACTTATAATTATCTTCCTTAAGCTACACTCCTAGGAATATATACAATTATGAGGTAAAATGGTTTGGACACTTAGCATATATATATTCTCTACTTTCCCATGTTTCCTCCTGAATAAGGCCATGTTACTAAAATACTCAAACTATCAACAAAGTCTTTCCTCATAACAATTTCTAAATATGATCCATAATGAAGATCAGATTCTCCTCAAAGGAAAAATTATTCTCAAGATCAACATCATCCACATTGATCACATGAGAAGGGTCGGGGTGATACCAATAAATTTGTGGCACAATAAAGACATCATACATAAAACAACACCTTTTTGGAAGATTTAATCAATACTCCACTAGTCAAATTCTCTCCACAACATCAAATGTTTTGAAAAACTTGGGTGGCAAAATTCCATATCTCTGAATACTACAGTGACTCAATCTAGGAGACATCTAAAAAAATACATGATCACCCACTATAAACTCAAGGGGTCATTGATGTCGATCATCATACG
Organism: Viscum album; assembly: GCA_963277665.1. NCBI lineage: Eukaryota > Viridiplantae > Streptophyta > Magnoliopsida > Santalales > Viscaceae > Viscum > Viscum album. The sequence continues at coordinate 647,173,955 of OY728133.1, read as the reverse complement.
ACATCTGTCTAATACGGGCCTTGGTCATACATCTCTGAATCAACAATAGATACTGTAATGTCTCTTATATGATACAAGGTCCCAAAAATATAGATTCACCTACCTCCACCCAACATGAATTTTATATGCAAGTCCTACCAAAATAATATGTATATGGTTCAATATGAGTATTTTTTTATAACTGTTGTTATGGATGAACTCTAAAAGTGATAAATGTTTCTCCCAAGAGCAACCAACGTCTAGGATTCATTCCCATAGAGTATCCTCCTAAACCTGTATAGTATGTTCTAACATCCCATCTATCTGTGGGTAAAAATCCAAATTAAAAAAATTCCAATATACTAAGAACGTTATGTAATCACTTCAAGATGAACTAAGAGAAACTTGAGTCATCATTTAAAACTATGCTCTCTAGAACCTCGTGCATATAAACTATCTCCAGAATTTACAATTCCCCCATCTTATCTATGAAGAATGTCTCATGTATATTTATTAAATGGGATAAATTAATCCATTTGTCTACAACTACCCATATAGCAGCATTCTTCCTAGGCGTCCTTAAGAGACCCATCATGAAGTCCATGGTAACATCAAAACACTTCCATTCTAGATTGGGTAATGACTACAGTAACCCCTCGCATCATTGATTCTCATAATTCACCTATTTGTTAGTGTAGCATAATGTCACTATCTCTGTTGTCTACTTTTTCATGTATAACTTCCAATGATATCAACATAGGTTATGGTACGTTATGGTAAAAAATAGATGCACCACCAACTGAGAAGAATGAAATTTTTAAACCAGATCTTGTCACATACTCATAGGCACAACAACTTTATTCCTAAAATAGATGATCTCAACTACATCTATTGTCTGATCAAATGGTGACTCCAAACCTTCAATCATTTCCCCCAATTACATACAATCAAGATCTACATACTTCATATCCATGAATATGATCAAATGTATAGAATATATTTATTTTTGGATGAAGGTCATCTACACATAGACATATTGAACAACAATATACATCTATTCTATAAATGTCATCATCTTCCGCTCAAAAGAAGACTCCGAAACTTCCAGAATCTATGTTTCCTTATCACTGTCTCAATAATACTATTTACCTTTACAAATGTATATATACTATATCAAAGTTGAATAAATTCATATAATCAACCAATACCTTATAATATATATTCAAATCTCACTACTAAAATATATACTTTAAGATTTGGGGGGTCATTATACATAGAAAACCATTCACCCAAAAGATCATTCCACAAACACTTCAAGGCATAAACCACCACATATAACACAAGAACAGTAATATGTTATTTATATTCTTTTATTCATAACATCTGTGATCCATATTCCACAAATTTATCTTAATAAATCAACAATACTCTATGACCTATTTTAGACATATTAGAAAACATGGAATACTCTTCACCCAGCTCTAGTAGGATCAAAATTCTGTGTATTTTTCAAATGATTATTCAAGTCCTAGAAAACATTCTCATATGAATAAATCCATTAAAACTTAATCCTTTTATTATTCAATACAAAAAGTGGTACCTAAAAGTAAAAAATGTCTTGAATGAACCTATTATAATAATCCTCCAAAACCAAAATGATTTGGAAAATAAAAAAAATTATTAGGCTTCACCCAAGAAACCAATGCCTACAACTTCTCTATTTCCCAGAGAAAAACTTCCTATGAAATGATGATTCCCCCCGAAATATACCCAATTGATCCAAATTGAAACTTATATAGGTTTTCATATAGGAAATTCCCACTTAAAGTACTGAGTATAATGTAAAACGACTCACATGATCATAATGAGTCTTCATGTATACAAATATGTCACCCACAAAAACAAAAAAATGATCCAAGAATAGGTGGAAGATTCTAATCATCAAGTCCCTAAAAACTACTGGGGCATTCTTCAGCCGAACGGCTTTAAGACGAAGTCATAAAGGCCACACCGGCTTCTAAAATCTTTCTATGGTCTATCACAAGGTCAAAATATCATATGATGATCTTACAATGTCAATTAAATCTTGGAAAACACAAAATCTCCTCTCAACTTGTTAAATATATATAAGATATGCGGTTGAGGATATTTGTTCTTCACTATCATTAGGTCAATATCAAATAATCCACACATAACTACTATGTTCAGTTATCCTTATTAGGAGACAAGAATAGAGAACCCCAAGGTGAAATACTTAGATGGATACATCTATTATCAACCAATTCCTCTAGATGATTATTGATCTCTTTCATCATGGTTGGTTCCATTATGTTTGGTGGAATGGGAATCAGTTCAGCTCCAGGCTTGAGGTCAATTAGAAACTGCACATTTCACTTATCTGAATTCCAATATAATTCCTCAGGAATTAAATCCTGGAAGTAATCTACTATGAGTTGAAAGACAACCTTCTTCACAACACCATCATCTATACAAATACTTTTAACTAGGGCGGTGAACTCCCCCTGTTTCTATTGAATTTTCAATGCGTGGCCCACATAGTTATCACACTCCCCAGGATGAACATAATTTTCACCCTTAAGAGATGTAAAGGTCACTCTCTTAGGGTAAAAATATATGCGGGATTAGTATGTTACAAAACTACCCATATCCAAAATCAAATAAAAGACAGACATTTCAAGGATAAAAGGATAACATAGAAAATGATACTCCCTAATATTTATTGAGCACCCCTTTCATAAAAAAATGTCACTTAACCATACTTCTAATGGTGTATCAATTTCCATAAACCCACATACTAACTCCAATCTCAGAATCAACCCATTCCAATGTTTTGATGATATAAAAGGATTAGAGGGTCTTATATCAAATAAGGTTGTATAAATCTTATAATATTTGAGAATAATACCTCTAACTACTAATGGTCCATCATCGCATTCCACAAGTATGAGATGAAATACATGAGACTGTCATGCCCCTCTTACCTATGGTGCAGTTTGAGTCCACTAAGCTACACCACTCGGCTAATATGGGCACTCTTTCCCCAATGTACAATCTCCACTTCCTTGACCTCCATGGCTATAATAACTCCAACATTGATAATGATATGGGGTTGAAGATGCCCTTCCAAAACTACGATTTGTCCTAGATCTTATGACATTACCCTCTATTGGTGTGTTATTATATAACTACTATAGATATCCCATACTATCATATGGATGGATCTCTATTGGAGATCATGAGAACTACCTATAATAGGGACCCATCTTACCTCACTAGTGGAAGAGAACTCAGGTACAATTCGGAGTAACCGATCCTTCTCCTCTAGAAACCTAGCTTTCCGATCTCTAGTTAACATTCTCATAGTGACCCTCATTACTCTCAGAAGACACACCTCCTATTCATCTATAAGAAACAATGTGCATCTTACTAGATGCCACACTCTGGTTCCCATTGAAAAGTGATCCTGATTAGTCACATCTTAAATTTTTTAGGCCTAAATATTTTATCATTGTACTTCCCCTCACATTTAATACCATTCAAAAAACGTTTCTCCATAGTTACCTCATCTAATACCTATTTTTTAAAAAAGAACAATAAATTAATAAAGTGACCCGCATAGTCCATCATAGATATATGTCCACGGGTCAACCTTATAAACTCATCTTCTCTCTCCTTCTGGAGAATATCAATGTAAAAGTTCCCAATGAAAATATCTTAGAAGTACATCCACCCATATTTTCCTTTTTTCGGTACTATGTTTGGATTTTCCAACAATGATTTATTTGATCACATAACATATAAGCCACTATTTTGACAATATTCTCAGTAGGAGTGTCTATGAGGTCAAGGATCTTTTTTATTGACACAATATAGAACTGAACATCCTCAGGCCCAACCTCTCCAATGAAAGTCTGAGGGTGATGAAATTAGAACACTCATATCAAGTAATATATACTCATCACAACCTTCCCTAGTTCTCTTTCACTAAATTGAATAAAGAGATAAAATTTCTCATGGAACTTCTCTCTGGCTTCGTCACCTGAAACTATGAGATCTTCACGTTCTTCTACTAGAGGCTCATTTCCAGCAATGTATAATTCCCTCTTATCAATAAGAATCATCATAGAGGAATATATAAAAAATTAAAAAAAAATATCTTAAGAAAAATTAAACAAAATTATCAAATTTACGTAATATGTATTCTCATAAATCCAAAAAAAATCACCCCCCATACCTCACCACATGGTTAAAATTGAGGCACTATCACTACCCTCAACCATCCCTCATCTAGGTCATGACTAATATAGGGTAATTTTTTAAATAATTCTTTTTTTTAATTTATAAATAATTTAAAATTTTCATTTACAATATTTAGAACTATTCACATCTATAAATTTGGTGTTATAAACCTTCCTATTTTAATTTCACAGATGAAAAAACACATTTTCATTTTAATAACTTATGCAAAACCGGATTTTTCTTGCATGCATAAAATTATGCATGTAAAAATAATTCCTAACTGCCAAGAATCATGTATACTAAACTCTAGTTCCCTACTGATCAATGAATAAAATATCAAAAAACAATAACATCCCAAAAAATTGCATCACCCAAGGTGAAATAACATCCAACTGTAATAGTAAACATCAATAACAATAATCCCATCCTAGGTACTTGGGAGTACCCCCATGAATGGTTTAGATAATACCATGAACAAGCTCATAACTATTTCATGAATCATCCATGTCTTATGTTTACCTTTCTCAAATTTTAATAAAAACTAAAGGGAAAAAATTATCTAATAACACTGTTACATTCGGACCCATGTGACACATGGGGATGCCCCAATTTGGTTAGTCACATAACCTTAGCCGCACTACCCTATATGTTAGAGGTTTCCGAATACTAGTGAGGGTCAAATATATTATATGGTAGGACTATAAACTCTTTATAAAAACTTAACATCAATGGAAATAAATCTATAATAGCCAACTGATGATGACCAATAACCATAATAATACCACAACCAATACCAAGTACTATCACATGATGATTATGAACTAGAAAACTATAATCTAACCAATTTTGGTGATATATCATTCCATGTATGTTTTGAGTGTAAAATGAAAAATATAAAATAAATAAACTGAACCCTCACAATTGATTCACGAAATTATGTCTCGTTCCCCCAACCATGCTTCATTCCAACTCAACCATCTCTCATAGATATATTTCCTATATCCCATCCTGCAAACATAATGTATATTACTGATCAAGAGTCCCATGTAGGGTCTGATTACAACACAGTAGTCCACCACCAATGACATATAATATAATATCCAATGAATAAGAGTATATGATCTTGAATAAAGAATAAGGGAAAATAAATTATGTAAATAGTTATCACATTACATTATTCTATAATTAAATATATATATATTTCTCATGTTTGTGATGACACCCAAACCATCAATACCTGCGTCGTCCAATACTGAAGTCTGAACCATATCACATAGAGAATCAAAATTCAATTCATCACATGATTTAATTTATCATTTAAATCTATTTTCAAAACATGGCTACATGGAACACCATTCCAATGCTAATATCATGGGCCTAGAATTTCAGGTTTGGAACCCTGTGGGTATTTGGACCATTAGTCATTATCCCACACCTCAATGTTCATATGGTTGTTGGATAATCAGTCTCTATCCCACACTCATTATCATATATGAGTATATGGAGCATCAGTATCCTTCCAAAATTAATTATCCCATATCACATATATCACATACATCAATTCATTAAGGTTATTCACTTTCAGCCTTCATGTCAAACATACTGATTATAGTGCACCATTTTATTTTTTCACAATACAAATGGTCCTTCATATGAATCACTTGGAATAATATGAAAAATTCACCAGTAAATCATTTATAAACATTTAATAAAAATATTATTTTACCCTTATAGGTTAATTCAAGCATACCTTAATTCCCATCGCCATCCAAATCTAAACAATATTGATTAACCAACACCATAAAACCACTCATCACCCAATTCTGTAATACCATTATTCCACCAATTCCATCATCACATTAATTAATTAACCAATCAATTAATTCAATTCAAAATATAGTTCCCAATCCTAGAAATTTCATTTTCACTACACATGTATGCAATCATAAAAAAGAATTTGGGAATTTACAATTTGACCACATAAATCGATATCTTTGATTGATGTTATCCAAACCGGAAAATCCCTAAACTGAAGTAGAAGGATGAAGATCAAAATAATTCTAAAGATCAGGAACAAAATTCTTTAACCTTGATCAAACAGAATAAAATCCATGAATACCTAGATTTAAACCATCACTAATGGAGAAAAATTAACTCATCTTCAACTAGAAAAGGGAGATGGAGAGATAGAGAAATTCAAATGGGGAAGAGATTAATTACCAATAATATGGAAATAATTTAATTAAATATTTGGTTTATAAAAAAATAGGTTTGAGGAGACACATAACCATCCCAAGGGCTTCAAAATTTGGAGAAATTGTTATATCACATGTCCAGGGTAATGAGGGTTTAATAACAAGGGGATAAATATTGTTTTTTAATTTCTCAGTGGAACTAAATCCCACGTTCATGGTTTTCTGGATAGGGGTCTAGAATTTGAAAAATCGTGTACCCTAACCATGTACATCGTCTTAGGGGTGCATGGTTCCTACTAATAAAGCACACATTTTGATAAATTGTTTGCTAACCATGCAATTCCACTTTGTTTAGGATTTAATGTTTTTTGGGGGTATTTACATGGTTTAAGAAAAACAATTCCCCAACAGTGCACTGCCTCGTTTGCTTCCACAAACCTCTACAGTTTTCCAAATTCACCCAAAACAACCAAAAAAACCCAAAAAAGATGTTCTCAAAACTGAGGTATAAGCGTACCTGAAAACAAGTATGAGATATTTATAGAAAGGATGACATCATACAACACATTATTAATTTGTATTAAGGTAAGGGATATTATATTACAATTTTTATTTTAATGTTTTCTTTCCATTTATTATTATTCCATCTCATTATCTCATAATAATATATGATGCTTTTATTTATATGGATATAAAATATTTATAAAGGATGTTTTATGTCTATTTTGACATTATTTCAAATGTTTTCATAATGAAATATTTTTTTCATGTCTTATCAAGAAAATATTGGCAAAAATACAAAAGAGATGTTCTATTTTGACATATATGGTGATAATGAATTTTCCCATCTCCATAACTAATATTTGATGTTTGGATTCCTTTATAATATTCTCTAATTTAATCAATGAGAAATCATATTTCCTATTTATGGGTTTTTAGTTTTTGAAATTGGGATTTAAAATGAAAGGGTATTTTCATATCAAAAAGTGTTTTAACATATTGGTTTAAAAAAATTTTCCAATGGTTTTACTGATGATATGGTCTATAGATATATTTTCATAATTGGTGAAAAAGATATATAATATATGATGGATTCACCAAGATAGAGATTGAATTCATTGGGTAATGATTATATTCTCATAATAATTACAATGGAAGCGAACAATAAGGTTAATCCAATTATAATGGTTATTATGAGGGTTCTATAAATATTTTAAGAAGATGTTGTCTCGATGAACCTATATGACTTCTCTAAGATTCATTATAACATTTCGAGGAAATAATATTATTTCGAAAAAGGAATATTATAAACTTTATAAGTATATATTACATTCTTTCATGGAGAATGGTATGTTTTAAGAAATTCATATTCAAAGGGTATTCATGTTTTTCATTGGACTAAAATATTTTTTTCTTTTTTATTTCCCTTATTGGGTTTTTTATTCTCATCACATGTTTTAAATTTTTTCACATTTTTTAAGGATGGGAAAGAGAAAATTATAATAAAAAATGAAAATTTTAATTATTTATGAAGAAGAGAAGTCATGTTTTAATTTAAAATTATTTTTTAGGAAAATAAACACTGAGTAGAAGTATAAACATTATAATATGTTATATTTTAAGGTTATATTTATGATGTAATTATATAAAACTCTAAACCTAAATGATATTTTGTATGAAATAAAATGGAATCTACTATAATGAAACTAGATTATGTATTGATCATTGAAATTTTCTTATAAAGTGAGTGATTTTTCATTGTAATAATTTCTCTATATGATCCATAATCTCTATTGGTTGTTCCTCATATGAGTGGACTTTCTCCAATGTTATAGCCTTTGAGATCAGTACATGTGATGGCTTATGTATAAAATTTGTCAAGAGAGATACATTAAACTCACCATTCACTTGATAGATATTTTTTGGAAACATTAAGAGATAGTCTATCCTCATTACTCCATCAATAATATAAAAGGAGGAAATATACCAAGTGATCAAATTTCCATTCTTTATGAATATTTGAAACTCTCTCCATGAAGAGATTCATAGAAATAATTTTTTGTCATCATCAAAATCTTGATCCCACTGATGATTTACAATATAACTTTTATGTCAATATTTTTATTCCCTTATATATTTCTAAATGACATTAAACCTCTATACTATTTCATTAGCTAGCTTAGGTGCCAATATCTTTCTTTATTAAACATCATTCAATTATATTTTAATTAATAAATTAATTGAATATAAGGTTTCTTAAGTGTAAATCTTAATTCTTGATTGAATTCTACTGTAGTAAGAAAAAATTATTAGAGTAAGGTTTTGATCACAACAAACATTGAATTCATGATAGAAATAACACAACATGTCCTATAGGGTTTGAATGGTTCTTAAAGAATGGTCATCTTTCTATGAATTATAAGTAGTGTTCAAACTAATTCTATGTCCAAATAATTCAAAATACTTTTCTATATCACTGAGGTAAGCCTTGTATCCAGTACATATAAAATAGGATGTGTTAATAAATTATATATTACCACTTATTTAATGATATTTACTCTATGAAGTTGATCAAGATTGAATTATTATTTGACTACAATGATGTGCACTATCTTCTATTAGAATTATGTACATTAATGGTTTTGGGGAGTACAAAAACAAAATATAGGGTATTCTTTTTACATTTTCAATCTCATATGGGTAATGTTTGTAAAATCCCCTTCAATTTTTATCTCATAACTGTAAATTTCTAACATTCTAAGTATCAAGATGCAAATTCAACAATATAACTTATCATGTTTTCTAACCAAAAATACCCTTTCAAATTTCAATACATATTTTTACCATCTAGGGGAATAAATAATGTTTAACTATGACCTTCTTATAATATATTATTTTTTAAATCTAGTATGTACGTGGCACATACATGGTTCATAAACCTTATCATTCCATCATAACGAAATTTTATATTAGGGATATTTCTCACCCACCTTTATAGTTTTGAATCTTTCTTATTCTCTTATTTAATACTTACATGGATAGATGGTTGAAAATTTATTTTAGAAAGGTATGATTTCTCCCCTTCCTTCAATATTTCTAAATTCATCATTTGAAAATTCGTAAATATTGGATCTTTTGTAATTCTTATCATAGATAATATGTCACAATCCTTTAAAATTAGAGCATCTTCAACCTTGTATACTTTCCCATGGTGGTAATGTATTGAGTAGCTATAATCATTAGTCTGCTACAAATATATTCTCTAGAACATATTCAATTCTTTTTTAGTGAATATATACCTTAATATTTTATTATTTGTATATATATCACATATATCTCAATAAATATAATTACACCATATTATTAATGTAAATATTTTAATAGTAAACTCTAAATCATATGTTGGATAATGTTTCTCATGAACCTTTAATAGTAATGAGGCATGTGATATAATCATATTGTAATGAAATATAATGCATCCTAGGTCATTATTATATGCACCATTATATATTACCTACCCTTCTTCGATCTAGGGTAATGTATGTAGTGGTTAGCTAACTAAACCTCAATTATGTTTCTAGAAATATTCCTCAAATTAATTTGTCTGAAGGAATATTCATCCTATAAAATTTAACATGGTGGGTAGATTAAAAATCCATGAACTTTTTCCATAATGAATAGATAATTTTCAACCATACTAGAAAAAATATGGATCTAAGTAACCATGGATGTTATTGGAAATTTATAAATAATATTAATCATTAAATGTTATTTTAAATGACCCTCACATGAGATTATGGGACCCAATAATGAAACATTCCGAAGAAAAATTTCACAGTTATTAACTGATACATACAATATATACTTCCTCAAGTTCTTTAGTAAATATTTTATGTAATCTTTATCATGATCTTTTTTATTTGAAAATATAATAATATCATCTTTAATGAGCACCAATAACTTATCATGGTAATATATAAATAATATATTCATTAAATACATGAAGTTAATAATAGAATTTGTAATATTAAAAAAATTAATACAAATTAATAGTTTCTATACCTCATAGGGAATTCTCTCATATGCATGTCTTCACTTTTTATCCACAATGTATAATACCTATATTGAAGATCAATCTTTAAAAATTATGGATATACTAAAATCTGATAAAAAAAATTTCTATGTGGTGTAGATTATAATTTTTGTTGATAGTGACCATGTCATGTTCCTGATATACAATAGAGAGTCTCATTAGTTAATATTTATTATTAACAAAGAGAAAAAGTGCACCCCTAGGTGATTCACATTGCTGAATAAACCCCATATCAGGATTATCTTTGAGTTTCTTCTTCAATTATTATAAATCAATTGCAACTATTTAACAAGTAATATTTGAAATAGGATTAGCATCAGTTATGAGTTATATTGATTACTCAATATCTATACTCTGTGGACCACTAGGAAATTGACCTGGAAAGACATAAAAAACTCCAAACTAATATGCATGTCTTCTATGTTGATATCACCTATAACCATTTGATACAAATAGACCCATAAATAGTATTTAAGACCCACATAATAAAAGTAATATCCATTGGATGTTTTTATTTATACCTTAAATTATAAATGAATATTGATTAACTTGGAATTTAAATTGGGAATTATGTTCCCTGAAAATTGATATGAGCTCCATATAAAGAATGAAAATTGATGAGTATAATCACATCAAACAAAAGGTATAATTATAATATTTTTTGGAATCAGATTACAAAAAAATTAAATCTGATTGGACCTATAGACTTGATATACGATCACCATACCATTAAGAGTTTTCCCTGCTAAATAAATATCCAATACTTGAGATGTTAATTCAAAACCCTTCTCATTTTTCATAGATATAAATGAGTGGGTAGAGAAGGAATAAAATAACACACAATCTAGTTTAGAGTGGAATATAAGTGAACCTTACCACACATCACTCTCATATCCTAATTAGGTAGTCAAAATCACTTATGATTTCCCATTTTCTTTTATATTAAGAGGTTTCTAAAAATGATCATCATTTGAAACAATTGATTATTTAAATTTTTGGAAAAATTCCCATATTCTATTAATTTGAATCATTCGAGAGTGGGTGGTAAATTAGTTGGTATGTTATCCTCCTCTATAACATTAAATGGCCTGTTCCCCCATTTTCATTCATAAGATTTATGACCCTCATTCTCACTTTTAAAGAACCTCCCAATTCCATTTAATTAATTCCATTGATGTTTCTTCCAAAATTTCTTTCATATTGATAGATTGAATTTATTTCCACCATATGATTTATTATAGCTTTAATGAGTCTCAATATTACTTTTATTATTGAAAACATATTGATGGTGGGGTTCTCCAACATACATTTCTACCTTGAGTTAACATAAAAAAATAGAAAATATCTTTTTAATAGTGTCAATCCATCTCTCGGCTACTAGTGGACCAGTTGACCAAGTGAAATAAGGAAGAGGTTACCTCATGAAAGAGAGAACTGTTAGTTGTTACCTCTTTTTATCATTTGGAAGAACAACATGATTCTTAACCTAAGAATTTTTTTTGATAATAGAAACAAGATTTTACATTCCAAAACGCATAGCATTTGGTTTCTTAGGTATAAAATCATTAAATTTTATATAAAATTCATTATTATCAGGATTTATTTTAGTTATGAACATTGAATAAAACCAAAAATAAATGTGTGAGAAAAATAAACCAAGTGGGAAACAACATAATCCGGAAAATTTATAGGATGTAAAATCATTACACATTAATTTAATCCTATGACTCCTTCAGTTTAACCTATGTCATCCATTATTTTTACTAAAACTTAAGTATCTTATATTATATGTAGATAGATCCCCAAGGTTTTCACAACATTTTTATAATATTAATATCATAGTATTGATTATACCATACAACTTATACTATATATATTGAACATGAATTTTCATACATAAATATAATATATTTTTAGATGAATATTCAATATATATAACAAATTCATGCTTGAGGACCATAAATGTTTATTATATATGGATACTGGTTATAAAATCTTCTAATATCATGAATTGTCATTAAAATGTCCCACAAATATCTCCCCATTTATTTATAATCTGGGATATAAACTATGTAAAAAATTTCTTCATAACCAAGGGAAGAAAAATATAATAAAGGGTTATGAGAAATGCTCAGTAAGGGTAAAAAAGTGAGATATCAATTTATAGTCATATAAAATCATAAGATAAGAATATGGGTACGAGACCAGGACCCAACCATACATAGTTCATACCTAACCTTTTAGAGTAAATTTTTTTTTCTTATAATAATGTTTTATCAGTTATTCTGACATGAATATTAAGAGTGAGAAATCATTATAAATCAATCATGAACCATAAGTTCATGTTATAAAATTTTGGCACCACAATAGCTACAAAAAATATTTCATATATAAATGGAAAAAAGAGACCATCAAATCATAAGGGATGATGAACCAACATCTTTTTACCTACTGGATTAAGAACATTGACTTTTTCTAAATAAAGGGTCAATCATGTCGAGTTATTTCCCATAGAGTATCAATCACATTAAATTGCTTCTCATTGAAGATCAAGCACATAGACATGTTTCCAATAATTATATATGGATATATGAGACATTAACAAATGAATTAGATGGATATATAGATATGGTACCGCCCATTAAATAATGAAAACCATACACATGTGTTTCATAAGATAATTAAACATTCACCTTATTATAATATCTTAACCCATGAAAATAAAATGGGTTCCATAAACATTTCACCAATCCATCATATTATAGGACATCGATAATAAATGGGTTTTATAAACATATCATAATCAGTAAAAATAAAAATAAAAATAAATAATAAATATATTACCATTCGATCAAATCCACATTAAAAATAATCAACAAAAATATATTTTTTTCATTGATGAGTTTAATTCCATAAAACTATCATTAAAAAATTATTACGAGAAATAAAATCTACACATTGAAAATAATATTTTAAAAATAATAAATTTTCAAAATATTATATAAATATTTTTTTCATTTTTCAATCATTTAAAGGAAGCATGAAATAATATATTGGTCATGAAAGTAGTAAATTATTTTCATTCTAGGGACGTGAAAATAAATACTCCTTGCATATTTCCCGTAAAGAGGTCAAAAGAACCTCATTTAGAAAATAATATGAATATTAAATTTAAACCATTTTTTATAGAAAAACATGGGTAAAAATATATTTAATAAATAATTATAGATTATTAAAAAAATTGATATATTTCTTTAAAAACAAGGACATGGAAGATAACAATTCTTTGACTAAGATATAAAGATAGTCAATTTTACATAAAAAATTATTTTGTTATCTTTAGTTATTAAAGTGTGTAAAATGAATTGAAAACATGTATTATCTAGAAATTATTAAAGGGGAAGAAAACTCCTGAGATTATTAAAAATTATATCAATAAATTTTATCATTCGAAAAATTATAAAAAACAATCTCGATAAATAGAGAGATTGTAACATAAATCCACAATAACTTTGGTGAATTCTGAATCATAATCCCCATGAAATAAAGAGATATAGATGGATTTATTAACCCCCATAATTTTCTTAATATGTTTTATAAAAGATATATATTTTAATTATATAAACCATATAAAAGAAATAGGTGGTGAATATGACACGTGTCTTATAGTATAAAAATTGAAACAAAAATCCATTAACAGAGGTCTAACTTCATTTATATTTGTTCGAACCTCCTATCCTTCAGAAAAAATCTTTGGGATACACCTAAATCCCTCGTAAATTGGTTTTATAATAAAAATAGATATTATATATCATATTTAATGATTTAAGGATGGTATTGGGTTAAGACTCTACTGAACCAAAAGTCTCATGAAGCATCGAAAGGCGAGGAGAGGGGGTTCTCTTTAATTATTGAGGTGAGTGACACTCTTGTAAATTTTTAGACATTTAAAATATTGTAAACTCATTTTCTTTGGAAAATGGATTTAGACTGCTTATTTTTAGAGGTTATGGTTTAAATACAACCAACCAATGGGGTTCCCACAAGTATATAGGTCATTTTAACCCTGTTCATTTTAGCTTATTTTCTCTGTTAACATGATTTTACCTTAACCATGTTAATATATTTTTTACTCTTTTTATAATTATATATTACAAAAATAATTATGTTAACATTATTACCTAATATTACATATTTTTATAAAAAAATATGGAATCTATTTAATCAAATTCATTCACATATATTGAATAATTTAATTTAAAATTAAACTTGTAAATGTGATGAAAACATGGTTTTAAAAGAAAAACATTGCTTAATTATAAATTTTTTTATATTAATAGTGAACATAAAATTGATTTAAATGATATAAATTTGATTCATCCAAAAATTATTAAACTAATTTTACTTTTAAAATAATTTTATAAAAAGGTATCTTTTCAAATGCCTTATATGAAAAGACAAGTTTAATTAAAAATATTTATTTTTCACTATTAAATAAAAAATGAATCTTTTCAAAAAATTATAAAAAATTCACTATAAGATAATTTAAACCATTAAAAAAAAATTTCTTAAATTTATAAAAATTAATTTTAGATTAAATGCACCAATAGAGACAAAACACCTTTTTAGAAAAAGAAATTAAGACTAAAACATGATTTATTCTAATATAATGCTTAGAAAAATGAGATAAATAATAAAGAATTATATTTAATATTAAATAAATAAATTTAATTATTATAATTTAGTAATAGTAAATAATTTATTGATTAGTATAAAAACAAATTGTGTTTATAAAATTAGTTTTTATGAAAAATAATTATTTCATTTCAAATGATTTTTATTTTCATATATAATAAATTAAAAACCAGTGAATTTATTTTATACATGTTTATAACATATATTTTTCATAATTTAATTATTTCAATTTATACCCACTAATCCAAGAGTTTGGCGATAACAGTTACATTAAATAATATAACCGTTCGTTAAAATCGGTGTTGTGTGTACTACAATATATCGAATAAATAAATTTTTTTAGTAAAAATATTTTATAAAATATCATGGTGTTTTAAAAAACAGAAAAAATATTATTTAAACAAAAATATAAAATATTAATATTTATTAAGTTTTCATATAAATCAATTATAAATATTTCTAGTGTCATCCATTTAGGTGGTTAAACTAATTAAAAGAACAACATGTCATAATAAATGGGTGAATAAATCTATAAAGTAATTTACCAATAATATATTTATTATACATTATAAATAAATTATAAATATTTTATTAAATTTATTAATCATAATTGGAAATTTTTATATGAATAAAATAAAAAAATATGGATTAGAAGTCGTCATTTACAAATAATAAATCATATATCCTCTTTGAAACCTTAATAGTTTTGAAGTATTTATGGAATAATAATACAAAATTAGAATTGAAAACAATAGATAGGCTAACTATATAGGTAAAATAGTATATTATATTGATGAATTTTTATTTCATGGGTTATTTTGTTAGTGTGGGGGAGGTATCACTTTCAAGAAAGGCATAGTGGCATTTTATAAAAACACTCCTCTTTCTTTTAAAATAAAACTATGTTGGAATATGAAGGCACTGTAAAATTATAATGTCATAAAGTTAGATAGGTATTTCACACATATATACATTTAAGTGATAATTTATGGATTTATTTAATTAGTTTAGCTGTTATATAAAATATTTATCCATATCACCCAATAACATGGTAAATAAATTTTACCTCTATAACAAATTTGTATTAGTAAAACATAAATTAAATTTATTACTTATATTGGGTATTATTTTTAAAAAGATGAAATAAATTTTAAATAATGAAATTTTAAATATGATGTAAATTAAATTTAAAATATGAAATTTTTTATCTATAAAAAATATTTAATGGGATATCAAGGATGATCAGTAAGGTTTATCATTAAATGAAATCTATCGCAACATATAAAATCAAACTAAATAAATTAAAAATAAATAATATTAAAATTACATATAACTAATATCGTGAATATATATATTGAAATCACAACAATAATAACAAATAATCACTTATATAATAATAAATAAACCAGAGTGATGAAATTCATTATACAAGAAATTATAACCTTTTTATTTTAGCCTCATCCAAGATATTATTCACAACGGGGTAACACCACCCCAAGTACAAAACCTTGTTAATATCATAAGTCCTACTGATGCACCATGTTGATATTTAATTTTGGGTCCCACCGATCACATAATAAGTCTAATCTATTTATCATATGAAAATAATTGGTATACCACACTTAAAAAAATATTTACTAAAGTAAATCATATATAATTATGGATATGTAATCAATTATATATCCATATAGACATAATGGATATTGGGAATATCAATATTACCCCATTAAACTAAATAGTTCAGCTATTTTGGGGAATAATAAAAAATCAAAAAGAAACTATAGTTTGTTCATAACTCAATGGAAAGTATCATGATAATAAAGTAATAGTGTAAGTTAATTTTATGGTTTAAATTATAAAATGGAAACATTCACTAAAGAAAATAGTTTATAATAATAGAACACTAATGAAAATATAAAAAAATTATTATAAAAAATTTATGTTTGTGTTACACATATTTGATAAGAATTTTGGGTATATATTTTTCTTAACGGTTTACTAATAAGATGACATTTATTAATGGGAAAGGTGAACAAGTTCCAAAAAGAGAATAATCTTCAAGGGTCCTTATAGTGTCTCCACTATATTCATATAAATTATACATCGTTATAAAATTCCCACAACTTAGAAATAATACATCCATAATTCTAATAATACCAAGAATATGTAATGTTTTTGACAATGGTGTTTATGGCTATATGGATTTTTATGAATTAAAAGGGCTTATTAATGTGGTATAGTTAGAGTGAATATTGATTAACAAATGATAAAAAATATGGATCTTATTAAAATTACATATAACAACATTTCATATCGAATATAAAGGAATATTGAAAGTATTATATAAATATATATACAGGATGAGAAGTTATTAGTAACTCTTACTTTGAAATGTATGTTCTTAAAACCTAAGAATGAAAAAAATAGAAAATGAGGAACACCATTCAAGGATTCGTGAGAGGGGAAATGAGAGGATATCTGTGCACACTAATTTTTTAGTGAAGTATAATGGGATGATGGGTTAATATTTTTAAAAAATATGGGATAATTTTTAATTAATTCTGGAACTTATGATTTGGAATTATTGGTTGTGTAAAATTAAAAACCATTGGTTTAATCAAGGTTTTAAATAATAATTTATGAAATTAAAATCCTATAGTTTTTAATTTTATTCATGTAAAAAGAAAAATCCATTTTTAAATATTATTTTGTAAATAGAAAATTTAATTTTTGAAAATTTAATTTTTTGAAAACATTAATATTTATTTTAGTATTTAAAATACAATTTAACGTTTATAAAGTACTTTTAATTCATTAAAATACATATAATGAATAAAATAAATTATTTTAAATTTAATATTATCTAATTTTAGTTATTAAATTTATTCTTTATCATAGTGTGGTCAAAATAATTATCTTATATTAATATTGAATTTTTCATTCGTGGATAATTTATTTCTCATGGAAAATTACTAAAAATTCACTGTTATCAAATTTTGATGTAGAAAATACAAATTTTAATTTACCTTTAGGAAAAAAATGTTCTATATATTAGATTTATAATTATTAAATAAAATTCATTGTGTATTTCATAATAATGTGTTTTGAATGAAAAAAAAATTAAAACCCATGCTCAATAAAAAATATTATAATTCTCAGACACATGGATGTAATTATATAACAATTAATTGATAAATATAAATTATTAATAATTATTAACTATATATCAAAAAATGGAAAATATTATGAATAAATGGTATATGGCTATTAAAACAACAATACTTGGTGTTTTCTATTCCAAATGTAACATTTCCCTTCCCTCATTCACACTACCCCTATTAAATACACTTAATTATAAATTAAAAATAATTCATATCATTTTATTAATTTTTATTTCATATATATTCCATTTCTTAATAATTTATTCAAAATTATAATGTATTTTATTTTATTTTTATTCTTTTTATAGAGTGATTATCTAGAGGTAAAGATTATAGTGGTGAATTATATTGTTATGTGATCTTTAGAACTAGTTTAAATAGTTATAATTATTTAAAATTTTTACTGAGTATTATTCAATGACAATTGAATTAAATATTATGTGTTTTGTGAAAATATGTTTATTTATTATTGACAACTCTCAAGTCCAAAAGGCAAGGAAAATACTCCATTCAAAATTTATGAGACCCAAATTACCTTAATGACACTAGATATAGAGACCTAATAACATGTATAGTTCCTATCCTCAAACCAATGTCTATCTATTAGTTGAATGAGTATAAGAGGTGCCAATGAGGAGGATATACCCTTTGTTGTAAAATTAAGAAAAAAACATAATAATGATAAATAACATTCAATATCATATAATAAAAAGAATTTTGGGAGATTAAAATTCCACTAAAAATGAACATATAAAATTAAATTCGAGTAATAAAAATATATATGGGATCACCCCTAGAATGATCACATACAAACATTCAAATAATCTAAAAAAGGAACCATGATTCTGACATTGTGGATTCACTTAGTCCTATTATAAAACAATTAAATTCTCCCCAGGCATCATTTGAGCCTATATCATTACTAAAAGAAAAATTAATAACTCACAACCTTAATTGTTCTATGAACCATTATTTTTACATAATTCTAAAATGTCCAATATTTGTGGGATTATGAGATTACTTGGCCACCATAAACAGTGTCCCTAGATAGTATCAATACATTTACTTGTTTATATATAATAAAATTATAAAAACAAAAAAAAACAACAAAGTCCATTAGTTCTCATCATGAAATGATGAGGTCCATTACCTATATCATCTAGTAAAAGTGTGGTATGTGGATCCCATGTTATGTTCTACATGAATCCTCATAATAATTCCATCAAATTCCACACCACACTGCGTATAGAAAACCTAGATATATAAATACATTTATATGATTATATCAAATCATAAAAAAGTCTATCTAAAAAATGGCCACATAATCTAGAAGAAAATTGGTTTAGTTTCATGGAGTATGAGGGAAGTAAAAAAAGTTACATTACAATACTAATCAATATTTCATCATAACCTTGCAACATTAAATCCCATTATAAACAACTCACATGTAATACAAATATTAAAACCCTAGGGAATGAAATAAAAAGATATTATTGAGTTAAAATAATATATAAGGGGAAAAATAAATATATCAATATTTCATGATGGGTTATATCATAATAATATGAGAAAATATGAATATGGGTGAAATATTATATCAATGTGAGTAATAATCCTAAGATATGAGTTATAATGATAGGACATGAAATGGGAACATAAATACACCAATGTTAAACATGGATGTATAATTATTATATTTTTTTATAAGAATTTGACATAAATATTGAATCGTAAGAGTTTAAGATAAGAATGAAAACATCATCAAAATGTGGAATAAGCATTAATTTGTATAACATTACTTTCACAAGTTATACATTTAGTCCCTACGATTACAATAAACTAAGTTGTACTTCTAATTACTTTTATTATGTGGTATAGTTTCTAACCAATGCCTTAGAGGGAGATATAGGTCCCCACCCATCATCATATATACATTTTAATTCTATATGAAAATCATTAACTTATAACACATAATAAACATATATAACTAAAATGGGTTTTATAAATACATTAAATTTAGATTATTCAATTTTTATAATGAATCCCTGGGAAAAGTGTATTTCATAATAAATATAAATTAAAATAATTATCTATTCATATAATTAAGAACACTTGGAAACAGAAATGGGATTAAAAGTATTTAATAATTTTTTAAAATATCACTATGCATTAAACTGATTGTTACCATAAAAATGATCACCCTAAAATAATCACATAATAAAAGAATAATATTGGGTGAAAATTTTAAATAACTACATAGTGGATCATTATTTTTGAATATAATGAGTCAAATGAATGTCGAATCAAAAATGATATTTCTTTAAATGGATTTTTTATTCATTAGTGTAAAATCTATAGTTTTTAGTCCCTTTTAAAAAATACTCAATTTCATTTTATAATGTAATTAAAACCATTCATAGAAGTATATGTGATTTAGAAGAAATATTCCCATAAATAGAGATGATAAAAAATAATAAAAAATTTAATAATCACTGCATTTAGTGACATTATTTGAAATAAGTTTCAAGAATAAATTATATAACTCAAAACAAGGAGCTTGGGTTACCAAATATTTTAAATTTACAGTTTATTACTCCTGATGTTATTTACCCTTTTTTATCATGATGGTACAAATATTAATTAATTAATTAATAAAAATATTAATTTATATAAAATTTTAATAACATAATTTATAATTAATCACTAAATTTATATTAGTTTGTTATTATTTATTATTCTATATTAGGTGTATGTAATAATGATTATTTTGTAAAAATTTCCTACTCACTGTTTTGTTTTATTTATTCACTAAAAGTAAATCATCTAATGATAATAAGAAATACTATAATTTATTCATTTTTCTTATTTTTATGTTCTTAATTTCATTATATGGGAGTTTTGGTTATGATTACTGATGATGAAATCGGTAATGAGCTTGTTGATGTGATTTCCAATTATGTGATGTTAATATCTAAATTAATGAGTTTAATATTAACCTAAAAACTCTAAAAAATTATTTAATTATAGACTATATTATCTCTAATTATGTTCTCATAGTCATCCATGATGCTATTCTATATTATTTTTCAGGTTGGTGGTTAGAACATCCAAAACATTGACAAACCCTAATTTATAGATGATTATGAAATTAAATGTTGGTTAATTTAAAATAATATATTTATCAAATAAGTATAATAATATTTTTAGATATATTTTAAATTTTAAATAATATTTTAATATATTTAAATAAATTACAACGCAACTAAATGAATATTGTATTTCTAACTTTATAGAGGCTATGGTTTGCTCAAAACACGGGTAATGTCTCTATTTCTAGAATAAAGATAGGGAAAGAACAAGGATTATAATTTTTATATTAATAATAATTATTATGTTTATATGTAAAATTTATTCTTAAATTTTCTCCTATAATCAATAAGGGGAAGTAGTGGTTAAAAAAATATAAATCATCGTTTTATGGAGGCGATAATCCACACAATGTATGAATAACAATTATATTTTTCATAACATAAAAATGAAACGGTGGTTAATAATTTTTACCATATTATAATATCATTAATTATAAAAAATCAATGTAATTAAATTGTAATTAGAAGATTATTTTCAGGATATTAATAAAGTAATGACAAGAAGTTAGGGAAAAAATAACTCACATTGAAAACTTAGGATTTCCACTGGAAGACTCCTTTGAAGTAGAAGTGTTAAGATAACATATTGCGACCATAGTCTCACAAAAAAGATGACGATTATATATTATGGAATATGGAGTGAATTTTTTTTGTAGGTACCGAATCCTTATAGTTTTCGTATTGGGTAGGTGAGGGTCCCCATTTATAACATGTGAGAATTACATTTCTGTTATTTTAACCACTTTCTATAAAGTGACAACATGTAAAAATTGTAAACATTCCCCAAAAAAGGTAAATAATTGAGTATAGAAATGTTTTGGTTGATTCACACCACAAAAAGTTGATTAGAAACATATTTTGGAAATGTTTGGTGTTTTTCACCTTATGTCACCCCTTTTTTACCAATTTTGTTTCCTACTATGGTAACTATTTTTTTACCTTTATAAATTATACATTATAACATAAAATTGAATTGTTAACATTAAATAATTTAGACCTTATAATTACTTATATTAAATTATTTTTTTTTTATTTTTAAAAATTGTCTGAAAATAATTTTAAAATAATAAATAAATAATATATAAAAATAACTTTTGAAAAATATAAATATATAAAATAAAAAATATAAGTATTAAAATTATAAAAATATTTATTTTAATTGATATTTAAAAATATAAAATAAATATCTTCTTTAGAAATTTTTTTCATTATTTTTAATTTCATACATACAAATTAATAATGTTTTAAAAGTAATGTATTATTTGTAAAATCATTATCTTTCACTATTCACATAAAAATAAATTTCATTATATAAATTGCAAAATTCAAACACATGTTAGTTTTTCAAGATATATAAAATCATAATTTTTTTTAAAAAATTCATAATATATAATTAAAAATTGTAACATTTAAATAAAATCATAATATGTAGATAAAAACATTTTTTTAATTTTTACTAAAAAAAATACTTTAAATTTATCAAATATTCATTGAAATTTAGATTAAATATATTATTTATAAGAAAATATATCGTAAATTAATAATGAACAATTTAGAAAAAGAAATATTAATTATGAATTTTTTTAAATTGTTTTCTTTACTAGATGAAATTTTATTAAAAGGATCATTTTTTCATAAGGGTGTCACCACTATATATACCATGTTATTTTGAGGTAACCATACAATGGTAAATATATAATTTATTAAAAAAATCCATTTGATGTTAAGGATTTATGTTTTATGTGATTAAATATTTTGAATACAATATTTATTTAAGGAGGAATATTTCAGAAAAATCAATGTTTGTTACATTTCACCCCTTTAGAAATAATTTTTCCCTCAGAATTCTGTTACGCAAATGAACATAAGTGAGGGCATATTTGTCTCATTTCACACTGATTTACCCAAATATCTTCATCAAATATATTTTCCCTCCATAGAAAACTGGCAAGATAAGTGGTTTGGTTCTATAGAACCTTGTACATAGAATATATTATTTCAACTAATTTTCCCTCATATAAGTGTTTCTATTACATTTTTATGGAATTTTAGTTCAGTACATGATAAGTTCCTACTATATATTTCCTCAAAATAAATATGTTGAACTCAACATATACATGGGTGGGTTCTAAAGAGAGTGGTAAATGATAAGATAATTTCCCAAAAGGATCATGAGTTATGAAGTGAAAGATATACCTAGAGCTCATCATACCTTTATTTACAAGTCTCATGATCTGTTTCCTTTGATATACCCATAAGAATAGCTTTTCACTAACTTTAAACTCTAGATATAATCAATGATTGTCTACATTAAACATTTATTAATAGTTTATCTCTTTCATTGGTGGTTGAATTGATTAAACCATCTCTATTACTTCCTATATGATGTCATAACCTAAAAACACCCTTCATCAAATTTCATCCCAACATATTGGCTTCTAACATCTCCTCCCATAAATTTCCTCATATGGTCCCATTTAAATACATGAATGGAAACTATTGTTACATGATAACTATACCAATGGGAGGAATTTAACCTCACATCCTTGGATAACCATTTATCAATATCTCAATATATCCTATAGTGTTTGAAAAGTATTTTCAAACTAACCTCTATTTGATGGTGATAAGAATCCCTAAATATTATCCTACTCTGCAATGTTTAGTGAAAAATACTCTATAAATTTATGGTCTACCTCATATCCAAATTAGATACAATGGAGAGTGGTACTCCATGCATCTTTATTACTTATCTGGAATATATCATGTTGATTTGTTCAATATATAAATATTATATAATGGAAATAAAATGTTTTGACTTTGTATAGTTTTTGACTAAGAGACAATTAAAAATATGGACATTATATGTTTTGCAGAAAACTATGATGAAATACATAGTAATGTTTTCTCATTTCAGTACTAATTTGGGAATTTTTTGATATATACTCAAAAACTTTTTTTATTCACCCTTATATTATTAGCATACAATGTATTGAATTATAAATTATGGAACATCCATCTTCATGTTATCCATTTTGATGTTTCTGTTTCTATCTTTATACATCTAATCACATCTTGGATGAATAGAGAAGGATTAACTATAAGAATAATCATAATGTCCTGTCTTTAGTTTTGGTATGATAGAACACATATTCGGTTTTTAGAACCCTTTCCTTTGTCATTATCAATTAAAAACTATAGAAAACTCACTACCTTTATCTGTAGTTATTAATTATCTTTCTATGATTTTTTGATATTCACATGAATTGATGGTTGAATACTCATTTGGGAATGATAGAGTTTTTTTCCTTCCATTATGATTTAAATGCTAGTATAGTGACACTTCTAATGTATTTAGTCTTTCTCATTACTTACCCAGGATTAGATAAAATGACCATGAATGCTCATAGAATCATCCACATTGTTTTACATCCCCATGTGGTAATGTTTTTAGCATTAATAATCTTTTATCAAATCCAATCATATCTTTTGACACATGTTTAACACATTATTTTTGAATATGTATTTAAAATTATTATTTTTAGGGTACATATCACACATTTCGCCATGTATTTAATGACACAAAATCTATAATGAAATGATCACAACATCCAACTATAAATCATTTAGTAGGAAATTTTTATAATTATTCTTTTATTGAAGAGAGGAATTCAAAATTATGTTAACATTTTACACGAGGATGCATCCTAAACCCTATTCAAAAGCATCATTTTATATTTCAAACCCTCTACCTATTCAGTGTAATATATATAAAGGTTCTACGTAAAACCACTTATTTATCTCATTTAATCCTTAAATATATTAAAATTAACTTTACTCCCTTACATGTCTACTGGTTTAGTGGATTTTATTGCTATGATAAGTTACTAAAAAAATATTCTTTTGTATCCAATTAACATGAAAAAAAAATCTTTGTTATTGTGGTATGCACGGTCCTTTTCCTGGTAACATTCATATTTGTGAGATCTACAGATATTCACTTTCTTGTGATTACATGACCATATAGTGATATATTATGTAGAAAGAAGTCACAATTTCTAAACATAGAATATAGTTCCACTTCTCTCACGGTCTTCAATAGAATATTCAATTAATCTTCATGCTCTAACTTACACATGGAATAGATAATAATATCATATATAAAAAACTAGCCTAAAATATTCAAGGTAACATCTAAAGAAAATATTTACAATATTCATAAAGAGATTTGGATAATTCGTAATTTAAAATAGATTATCTCAAAATTAAATTTGTCTACACATTGTGTAGAGATTTGTATTGAAATCCCCAGATTTGACCATTAACTGATGATATCTAGATTGAAGAACAATCATTATAAACATTTTATATCCTTAGAGTAGATCAAATAGATTATCAATATATAGTAAAAGATACTTGTTTTGAGATTTATTTTATTAATCTCACCATAATCAACGCAATGATGCATTGATTTGTACTTCATTATGATAAAGAGGAATAGTTCACCGATAATAAATCCCTCAAGATTATAATTCCATTAACTATGTTCTCTTGAGGTTTCTTCCTTAATTACTATAATTCATTGAGGGAGATTAAATATAAGATCTTTCAAATGTGCCTCATTCTAGGTTTTATTTCAATTAAAATATCATCCTCAAACTATGGGCGAAGGCTAGACAACTCATCTATAAAAACATCAGTACATTCTTATAAAATATGTATGTAATCAATGTTGAAATCTACCCTAATTATATAATCTAGAAGACCCCTATAACATGGTATCATGATCGATACTATATAATTCCCAATCCTGATAATTTAATAATAATTCCAATGTTATTACATGATAATATTAAGATTTTAAATATGAATTGATTTCACCTTTCCTAAAAAATTGATATATTATTCACATAGGAAATTCCAATCATTAACCAATATTATAGATAACATACCCAAAGCATGAATTATTAAATCTTAATGAAGTATCTCCCTTAAATTATAATTCATAGAAGATTTACATAACATAAACACAATAAATATTATTCTAGGTGTTTTCATATTAAGTTTAACATTAATTTCATGAGATAGTGATTCAAAATTAATTAAAAAAAAGTGAGATATAAAATAATACAATGCACTAGAATAAAATGTTGGATAATCAGATACTAAAAAGGGATCAATTGTACCTCACATCACATCATTTTTTTGATCTACCTCTGTAATAGTGATAAAAATTACATTTCTTATTCCCTTATTTTTGTAGGATTCTAGGACCTATTTTTTCCTCATCTCAAGGGTTGGGTAATTGATTGAAAAAATATATAAAAACATCAAATAAATAATATCAGTGTCGGTGGATCATTATCTATTAAAATATTATCCACTATTGTGAAAATAATAATCTTATTATTATTTATGTAGTTGTGGTCTTGGTGGTTTACTTTAACCAACTTAAAGCACTTCCCTAATCCATTGATGAATATTTTTGGGTGCTTTTTAAAATTTGTATTGAATTTAAGGGTTGAAATTTCTTCCACCTATGAGACCTTCCATAGGAGTTCCCTTGATATATATCTTTCTTTTATTGTCCCTAAAATAATGATGGTCCCCAATTTCAATATCCACATTTATCCAACATTTAACAAATCCATATTTCATTCAACGTATATTATGTATTACAATCTTTGAAGAATTTGTTTAATGCCACAAATGAAATGATTTATCTTATTTTTATAGATATAAATGGGGCATACCTCATAATACCCATGAGGTTTTCATTATATGTTCAAATCGACTCATTCTACTTCTATTTCTAGTCTAGGAATTCTTTATCAATCGTCACCCAAAGTGTTTGATGGATGATCTTGATGATGAATACTTCCTCAAAATCATCTAATTCCCAAATATCTATATCTTGTATCCCTGTGGTGTTCATAAAGAGAGTCCACCATTGGTTGGAATCTCCTTCCAAAAGATATAATTCCAAGTAAAACTGCATGTGTTCCGACCACCATAGAATATAAAATTTCATTTCCAAATAATTGATCTAGTTATCATGAATAACTGGATTAGAATATCTATTAAAGGATGGTCGGTGTTGTTTCATAAAAGGATCTATTGGAATAACCTCTTTATATAGCGCATTCATGAGCATAACATGGTTTTTGTTACTATTAAAATCATGTGATAGTTGGGTGTGCATTTCCTTGAGGTTTTGCATATCGTCTCCCATACAATTCGGTTTCTCACTGTGTAAATCATTACATTTCCCAAAAACCCCATCATTAACTTACTTTATCCTAAATCTATACATTTTTAAAACAAATAAATATTAAGGAAGACCATAATTGATCTTAAAAGAAAATTTTTATCATAGATGGTTAGATTTATAAATTAAATGTGTGCTTCATATTTAAAAAATAAGGGATTTACTCAAGACTAATAATTGTCTACTTCCAATTAGGATACCTAAACATACTATAATAATGTGATGAAACCCTTAGTAATGGTTCATAAAGGGAATATGAATCACAATATCATATCCTATAGTTTTTCAGGATTCTTTTTTATTATTTTTCCCACTCATGAAGCATTGGAGTTACGATTGAGTTAATACTCAACTGGCCATTTTTTGTGTGGTTTCCCTTATGTTAATTTTTTTTACAACTACATGCCCATTCCAGTATCCTAAAAGAGATGTAATTCAGAGGAAAACCATATTATCTAAATATTTGAAAAACATTTGGTTGATATAATTTACTTTTAATTTTCACTTATACTAATCATGATGTATTTTACTAAATATCTAAAAACAAATATATCTAATATATAAACACAACATTGATATAAGAAATGGAGGTCTGAGCTTGATAAAAAAATTTATATCATTAAATTACATGAAAAAACATTCCATATCACTAAGTTTTACAAAAAACTATTAGAAATTACGATTAATTCTTTAGAGTATTACAAATATAAGTAACATATTTCAAAATAACCATCCACATTTCTTTATATTTGTTGGACTCTAAAACCCCTTCTAAACATCTCATATGTAATACCCATTTTCAAATATTAGGTATTATAATAAAATTAATGGTTATGACCAAATTCACTATAAGGGAAAAATATACATATCAACATGAAATCAAGGGTGATATCATTAGTATATGATACAACATGAACATGGGAGAAATATCATATCAGAATGTGCGCTAATATTAAGACATAAGAGAACCTCAATAGATACGAGTTGAGAAAATATATGCATAAAATAACAATATGAAATTATATTATAATTAAAATAGAATATAAACATTAAAAATAAATCTTGAATCATAATAAAATTTGATAATAATTTAAAAAAAATTTATATTTTTTTAAAATTTTAGTACAAGGAACATTACGTTCACGATCCATACCATCCGTTCTCATTATTACGAGAGAAAAAGTACCCATGAATGTATTTCTTATAGAACATAACCACTAAACCAATTTGTTGGAGTGATATATAGGACCCCACCCATTTTTCTATAAATATTCATTCAACATAAGAAATCATTCACTTATCATATCATAAAGAACTCATTAAAATAAAATTATTTTTATAAAACATTCAAATTAAAATAATTAACTTTTTATAAAGAAACCATGTTAATAAAAATGGGTTTCATAAAATATACAAATGAAAGTAATTCCGCATTTATTTCATTAATATCCATTAAAAATAAAAATGGGTTCCATAATATTTTGAATTGCATGATGTAACACAATTAATAAAATGAATTATCATAGAAAAC
Source organism: Viscum album (assembly GCA_963277665.1). Classification (NCBI taxonomy): domain Eukaryota; kingdom Viridiplantae; phylum Streptophyta; class Magnoliopsida; order Santalales; family Viscaceae; genus Viscum; species Viscum album. Next base: position 647,144,624 of record OY728133.1, on the reverse strand, counting down.
ACTACATTCTAGAAATAATCAATTAATAAAGTTAAATTAGTGGTTTAAACATGATACATAACTCCAATAGAGATATATAACATGGAATATATAAGAGAAAATGGAATCCAAATTAGAAAATATATTTCTTTATTTTTTTGTAATATATTATGTTAGAGTAACAGTTATGAGCCACTTTTCAAAAAAAAAACCACCTTTTTTTAAACAAATTTAATCAAAACCATTCATTGGAGTGGATCTGAATTCAGAATTCATTTCCCCCAAGGAAAATGGGAGAAGTAAATTTAAAATAAAATCTAAATGAATTAATTGATCATATAAGAATAAATACTAAAAAACAAATTATATAAAATAAAGGAATAAGTTTATGTTACCAAATCTTTTTTCATTAAACTTTCTTTTACATAACCACTTTAACCTCATGTATCAATATTTCAAAAATATTAATTACTTATTTATAATTTTATTAATATTTATAAACCATTATAAATTTTATTTATAATTATTCTCTCTGTGTCAATTAGTTATTTCTTATCCATTTTTTAATATTGGGTGTGAGTAACCTTGATTATATTGAATCAGTTTCATAATTGTATTGTTATTATTTATTTATTTTGAAAAATAAAATTTTACGATATTATAAAAGGCACTATAATTGATTATTTGAAATTAATTTTAATTTTATAATTTAATTTTATGGTTTTTTATCATTAATGGTGAAATTGATAATGACCGTGTTTGAATTATTTTTATAGAAGGGACGTTTTCATCTTATGTAATGGGTTTGATATTAATTATACTACTATATAAACAAAATAAATTCCTTATTTACATATTAATATATTATTTTATCAGAAATTATGTTTTCTTAGTCATCTTTGATATATATTTTAGATTATGTTTTAAGTAGTTGGTTAGACCAAACCAAACATGAACAAACCATAATTAATAGTTGTTTATTATAATGAAGGTGGTTTATTTTTGAATAAAATAAATATTAAATAAAAATAATGATATTATATAGTGAATTGTAGTATTTTGAATCATATTTTAATAGATTTTAATATATAAAAAATATTGTAGATAATTCACTGAATACAATACCTTATAGAGGTTGTAGTCCTTCATGTACATGGTTAGTGTTTTCTTTTCTCAAGGAATGAGTGGGGAAGAAGGTGGATTATTATTATTTACATCAAAATTATAATTTTATTTTTAATGTAATATTTATTCTTAAAATAAATTGATATAAACTTTGAAGAGGGGCTATGTAGAAAAAAGGAAGTCGTCTCTTTGTGGAGCTGGTAGTCTACTCAATGCCTGAATAAATGTATCTTTTTAAATGGAAAATTTAAAATGGGGTTAATATATTTTTCCTAATCATAATTAATTTATCATAATTATAATACCATCTTCATTATATATTAATTAGAAAATTAGGTTAGGGAAACTAGGATAAAATAAAAATTTGTTAGGGAAAAAATAGTCATATTTTAGACTTAGGCTTTCTGTTAGAATACTCCTTAAAAATAGATGTTTTTGGAAAATATCTGATTCCAAGAGGTTCAAGAAACAGAAATATAATTATAATATAATTAAATTGGGATTAGTTTCATTTGGGAAACTATTTCTTATTAGGGTCTTCATTAAGTGGTGAATGACCCCTTCTATAATTTGTGTAAATGTATTTTTTTTATTTATAACCACTTAATATAAATAGATCACTTATTAAATATGTCAAGTGGATCTAGAAATGGACAATGAATTTTTAGGGATATGTTTAGGTCAATAAAAATTTAAAAATATCAATTTAATTTCCTTATTATTTTATTCTATTTAGACATTATGTTACACCTTTTTACCATTTTGGTTTTCTACTATGGTATCTATTTTTTACCAAAGAAACCATTACATTATACAACAAAATAAAAAGGTCCATGTCAAATAATTTGGATATTATAATTTAATATATGAAATCTATTTTATTATTTTCATTTTCAAAAAGTTATTGAAATGGGTATTATTATAACATATTTTTAATGTATTAAAACATTTAAAAAAAATATAATATAATGTAAAACATGTAAATTATAATATTGAAAATTAAAAAATAAACATTTTTATGTTATAGAGATATCTTTAACATACATATTTGTTCTATAAAAGTTTTTCATAAATTTTAAATTCATTCATAAATTCTAATAATGATGTAATAATAATGACTTTTTTTTTGTAAAAACCGTATTTTAAAATATTACCTTAAAAAATTTTACTTATAAAAATATAAAAAATATAAGATAATGTAATCATGAAAAATATAAATTTTAATTTTAATTTTTAAAATATAAATTTTAAAATTAATAAAATTAACTTTTAAATAAAATCATAATGGGTTGTAAAAAACATTTTTTAAAGTATATCATCCTTTAGATATAAGTATTGCTCCTATAATATTAGTCAAAATCTATTATTTATAGAAAAAATATATCATTCTTTAAAAATATCCAATTTATAAAATAAATTATATTATTTAAATGATTAAATTGGTTTTATATATATACTAGTTGAAATAGAATTTAATGGGGCCTTTATATTATAAAGAGGTTATGACTATTTATATGACAACCCTGATTTTATTACAAACTTAAACATCATTTATTACATACTATTCACTTGATACAATATGGAAGATCAAGAGGTCAAGTGCGTTTGGGGCTTAGGATCTTTACATAACAACATAAAACAGGAAATACAACATCTCTATTGAAAACTACCTTTACATGAAAACTATATTCCCTCATACTTAGCATTGCATGGGATAACCTGAGGACATGCATAATAAAAGGGGTGAGCTATAAATCCTTGTAAGGGAATAAACATGGAATACATGAGGAGTACAATACATGTTAGACAATAGGCATATCAATAGAGCACAAGAGAAACATGAACATAAAGGCATAATAAAGCATGATAATCATAACATGGAAATGTGGCAATAAAACTTAACATGGAATTATCATGAGCCAAGGATCATTGCACATAGAGCATGAGTAAATCCTCATTGCACATGAAGCACAAGTAAACCCTACTTGCACTTGAATTAGCATGAGTCAACACTCATTGCACCTGACGTATCATGATACTATACTTTACCCAATGCATTATAGCGCTATAAGGGTGCACCATTCATAAAAATTTCATTTCATGCATAAGTGTACCACATGGATCATAAAACATTGATTCATATATAAGAACCCAAGTTTTTGGAACGGGTCAAAATCTCGACCCTGTTTAAATTTTTGACAGGTTTACGAGGAAACTGGATTTAATGGGCAGTTTCTGGAAATTTTCAGACTACATGCCGTGTAGCTTAAGTACACACCATGTATGTGTAGGTGAGTGACTGGTCGTGTGCTCGCCGAGTAAATGTCGTGCAGTGACCATGTAGAATTTTCTTACAACACAGCATGTAGTTTTGAACACGCCGTGTATACCCCCGACCGTGTGAAGCTATACATGGCGTGTAGGCCGTTGGCTGGGTAGAACCAGGTACACACCGTGTTCCCTTTGGACATGTCGTGTAGTCTAGCCGTGTATGAGGAATATACATGGCGTGTGGGAAAGTCAGTGAGTTAGGGAAGAGGAACAATGCACACGCCGTGTACCCCTAGGTACACGCCGTGTACTCATGTTGGAAGGTACGGAAAGTATGTCGGTGGAATCTTTCTATCTTATGAACAGTTAAATGAACCATAAAGGGCATGTAGTCCCAAAGTACATGCCGTGTACTTTATTTTTTTGCTTAAAACGGGCAGCAGCCTCGTATTGAGGCAGAACCTCAATATTTTGGCCGGGTTTAGCGAACCAAGTCGGACGGATCTTCATTTTCTTCCGGATTCTTTGTCCGAACTTTGACCTGATCTCGGTTGGATGCGTTGGAACCCCCTCGGTAAGGCCTTGATTCCCCTTTGGCCATTTTGTCTGTTTTTTGTTCTAGAATGAGTTATAGGCATTTGATCAGGTTTGAATCATTTGTAGATTTACCACGTTTTAGACTGAATGGGCAGGTGTTACCAGAGGAGTAGCATCGTGAGAGTCTCAGGTAGGTGGTGCATACCACATTTTGTGTTTTCGTGGTTGTTTTGGTAATGCGGCCTACGACGTGTTTTTGGGTACTTTGATCAGGACCCGTTTTATCTGCTTTTTCATACTTTATTGCTTATTGGACCTCTGGGATGCTTTTGGGTATGCCCAGTTACCAGTTTGCGTGAGCAGGGCCGGGTGAGGGGCCATTGCTGATCGGGAAATTTTGGCCGTGGAGCGCCAAAATGGTTTTAATTGAATTATTATTGTTATAAACTATTTAGTTTAATTTTCTAAACCCTGTTATAAATTTTTAGAGTCATTTAAGACCTCAATGCTAGTATGGGACAACTCCTTGCATAGTGCAATTCAACTGTTAGTTTGTTTTGCCTGGTTGTGTTTTTTTTACATATGTTATATGTGAAATTGATGAATTGCATCTGTTAGACCCTTTAGGATGGTTTGGGCTTGGCCCGGTTATGCTTGAGTGATGCTGATCACAGCTTGGGGCTTTTCTCAGGATACTTTGGGTGGTTTTGACCACGGGATTGGCTGTTATGGACATCGGATTGAGGTAGTACAACTGTCTGGTTGGGCATGGCCCGGGTTACTAGGGTGGAGATGCCATCGGACTTGAGTGATATGGTTGCAAGGACAAAAGGTGTCAGATGTGTTGGTGGATTAGGACTATTTTGGGTGATTATCGCTCACCGGGGCTTTGAGTAGTGTGAACACCGAGATACTCCGTGATGAGGTGGTTTTGACCACTCGTGTGGGTAGAGGCCCCCGTAGTTGCAGTTAGGTATTTTGGTTGGGGGTTCTTGCCGTAGAAAGCCACGGGGGGAGGTGAGGAGCCTTCAGGGAATGGGCGTACCTTTGGGACGTCGGTACTTGAGACACGAGGTGTCAGGAGGCACATGGTGCCGGGTTACTATTTTTGGGCGTGCCTTCGGGACATCGGTACGTGAGACACAAGGTGTCAGGAGGAACATGGTGTGAGGTTACTATTTTTTTGGGCGTGCCTTTGGGACGTCGGAACATGAGACATGAGGTGTCAGGTGGCACGTAGTGCTGGATTACACGACAGAGATTCTGACGTTGGCCGAAGGAGGTGATGCTTCATGGTGGCTGTTGAGCAGCAGTGGAGTTTGTGTTTAAATTGTGCATCTTACTATTTAATGCATTCCTTTTAAATGAATGACTGCTTAAACACATATATTTGGTACGCACCATTGGGTGGTATCCTACTGAGATTTGTCTCACACCCTACACGGGCCCTTCGGGACGCGTGTAGACAGTATGGATTTTTGTGCAGGAAAGAGGCCAGCTTCATGAGCTGGGCTGCATTAGTTATTGCATGGAGATGGTATGGAACTTGAGGTCATGACTATCTAGGTTTACTTTGTTTTGTTTACTTTTTTGTATTAGCATGCTTATTGTAGCTACTGTTGGTTAACCGTTGGCGCCCTTGTATATTCAGTTGTGTATGACCTGCTCTGGACGCATGTTTTACTGTGCAGTTATAGTTACATGTCATTATCATGCTATTGTGTTTCATTCCATGGTTGTAGTTATATTTATTACTTCTTCTGTTTATCTATATTGATTATGCTTCCACTCTGCGGGTCTGGTTTGAGTCTGCTGAGTCTTTCTTTCCGCTACATCTTCACTATTATACTTGGACCAGTACCCTTATTAAGATCCTCCGAGAGGGTATAGCCTCCCCACTATACCAAACAGACCCTCACTGCTAGTCGGCAGCCTTTGGCATTCAGGGAGGTGCGGCTAAGGTAGTAACACCCAACCCGTTCGGCATTGTTCGGGTGGCTGGCTGGGTCCGGGACATTACAAAGTGGTATCAAAGGAGTTCTTGATAGGGATTTAGTAGAAGCATTTTACTGGCTACTAATGAGTTTGAGCCTTCTCGTTTCTTTCTTCTGGTTTTAATATTTTGGATATGGTAGACTGGAGATATTTTTTTATAGGGACTGGGTTTCTAGCTTGTGCTTGGGTGCCTACAGCCCCAGGTACGAGGGATGGACCTAGTTTCCGCGGGTGGGAATTGTTGTTTTCTTTTGCTTAGATTACAGTTGATATGATTTCCATCTCGGTGGATCACTTAATGTGTAATATTATTGATTTTGATATTTTACCCTTCACCCAGTATGGTAAGGGAGAGTTGGACCTCACCTCGGTATGGCAAGGCTGGGTTTCTTGGCTTTTGAAAGGCACATTTTAGTGTATTTCAATTTTCATAATTGCACGTATGCTTTTTGAAGTGATAATGACTTTTGAATGCAAAATCAAATGCCATGCTTTATATACTTTAAAATGTGAGTTGGTGAAATTCATAATAAAACCTCTAGTTGTTCAAATGTGTATGCCATTCTTTATATTTGTAAAATTTCATACTGTAGGATAATTTGGTCTGACTCTTATGAGGGCAGGCATGTACTATGGGTGAGGCAGTGTAACTGTCAAGATTGGGTGATTCGGTCGTCAGTTTGAGGAAACGTGAGTTGTCGGGATGGGAATGGCCTGAGGTACATTGATACTTGGCTCTGTTGAGGGCGTGTAAGGAGGCCATGAGGCTGGGATGTCGTGAGGCATGGGTTGCGGTGAGGGGGAGTACGGGTAGTTGTTATGCACTGCCTTTTACTGCTTTTCGTATCTGCGTAGAATATATTATTATATATATGGGTTGTCTGACCATTTATAGTATTAAGCGGTTTCTCCTTCATGGCTCGATGGTGCGTCAGGAAGGAGATGATACAGTGCTGCAGGATCAGGGTCAGAATTCAGTACAGGCAGAGCACGAGCCGCAGGTACTGGTTCGGGGACAGGAACAGGTTCAAGATCCAATGCAGGTAGGACAACAGCTGGGTTTGGCATCGTTCGGTCCGTGGCTCGACGAGCAGCTCCGAGCTAGCCTGGTACGTGTCTCGTAGGGGCTTGACGGAGGCGCGCATGGTACATATCCTTATATGGTGTATCTGACGCGGGAGTTCCAGTCGCAGCACCCGCCGCTTTTTCAGGGTGAGGGTGGTCTGCAGGCGGCTGAGAACGGGATAGAGAGTATCCAGATGATCTTCGAGCAGCTCGAGACACCTCCAGGGTGGAGGGTCAAGCTGGCGATGTACATGCTAAGAGGACCGGAAAAACGTTGGTGGGATGTACAGGTACAGGCTCGTAGGCACAAGGGACTGGATTAGAAGGATTTCGAGGACAGGTTCTTTGAGCACTTCTACCTAGAGACGTTGAGGGCAGAAAGAGCTCGAGAGTTCTTGAGTCTTCAATAGGGAGATATGTCCATCATGGACTACGCAACCATCTTCACAGAGTTTTCTCGTTTTGCACCAGGTATGGTGAGCGACGACGCTGCTAGGGTGAGGCGCTTCGAGGATGGATTACGACACTCCATTCGAGTCCAGGTGAATATCTTCTAGCGAGGTTCTTTCTCTGAGGCAGTAAATCAGGCACTCATAACTGAGGGCAATGACAGAGAGAAATCAATCATGGGCAGGACGACAGCTTCTGGTGATGGTTCGAACAACAGGAAGCGAGGAAGAAATGAGTTCCAGTAGGGCAGTCAGGCCGAGGATTCAGCTAGACCACCTCATGGTAGTTCTTTGGTGATTTGATTCCAGTTTGGGCAGTCAGGACATGTTCGGGCTCAGTGCAGTAGGACTATGAAGGAGTGTTGGGCATGTGGACAGAACGAGAATATAGAGAGCTTTTACAGGCATCCTTCTCAGATAGCTGGCAGGCAGGGACCAGGATAGACTGTAGCTTCTGGAGTTGGTTTAGGTACGGTACCCGGAGAGGGTTGTCGAGGTTCTACTATGTGCGGAGGTCGTGACAAAGACGGTGGTACCCAGCTAAGGGGTCAGTAGACAGAGATTGGAGCAGCATCAGGAGGTCAGGTGTCAGGCAGCCGTGTTTGAGGCCAGGTGCACACCGTGGAGCTGCCAGAGGCTGATCAGGCTGGTGAGCCGATGACAGTTAGAGGTATACTGTGGTGTGGCCGTGATCTCAATGTTTCCTTTTTGGAATGACATGTATAGGTATGTATGTTTTGAGTGCACATGGTGCACATGATCTTTTTGGACTGACTAGATGCTAGTCAGTGCGATGGGCACCATATCTGGTGCGTGATATATATATATATATATATGTATGTATGAGGTACCGTGGGCATCGGTGCATCGTGGATGCGGGTTACTTTAGTGCTGTGGGAATCGGGTCATCGTGGATGCGGGTTACTTGAGGTTCCATGGGCATCGGGGCATCGTGGATGTGTTTTACTTGAGGTGCTAGGCACCGGGACCTCGTGGAGGCCGACACCGATGCGGTGCGGGTTACGTTGGGTGTCGGTAGTGACAGAGGAGCACCAACGAGGTGCAGGGGTGACAATGCGTCATGGGAGGACTATGCATCCAGAAAACAGGTTAGTAAACCTTGTTTTCCTTAAATTTTGTTTATTGAGACTGAGTAGGCAATTACTAAGGTGGGGATCCCCTTGAGGAATTTAGGAAGATCCTTGGGACCGGGGTAGTCCCGGTTGTTTAACTGGGATGAGAATGTTCGGTGCCATCTCCGAGTTTCGTTTGGTAGCTTGGGGATGGGGTATGAATAGTTGGGGAGTTTTTAAGAACCTGGGTTTTTGGAATGAGTCAAAATATCAACCCTGTTTAAATTTTTGATAGGTTTTTGAGGAAACTGGATTTAATGGGATGTTTCTGGAAATTTCCAGACTACACGCCGTGTACCATAAGTACACGCCCTGTACGTGTAGGTGAGTGACCAGCCATGTGCTCGCCGGGTACATGTCGTGTAGTGACCGTGTAAAATTCTCTTACTACACGGCTTGTAGTTTTGAACATGTCGTGGATTCCCCCGACCGTGTGAAGACATACATGGCGTGTAGGCCGTTGGATGGGTAGAACCAGGTACACGCCGTGTTCCCTTTGGACACGCCGTGTAGTCTGGCCGTGTATGAGGAATATACATGGCGTGTGGGAAAGTTAGTTAGGTAGGGAAGAGGAACCACGTACACGTTGTGTACCCCTAGGTACACGCTGTGTAATCATATCGTAAGGTATGGAATGTATGTCAGTGGCATCTTTCTGTCTTATGAACAGTTAAATGAACCATACACGGCGTGTAGTCCCAAAGTACACGCCGTGTACTACCTTTTTTATTAAAAACGGGAAGTAGACTCTTATTAAGGAATAACCTCAATATTTTGGCCAGGTTTAGTGAACCAAGTCGGTCGGATCATCATTTTTTTCCTAGTACATCATCCGAACTCTGACCCAATCTCGGTTGGATGCGTTGGAACCCCCTCGGTAAGGCCTTGATTCCACTTTGTCCGTTTTGTCTTATTTTCATTCTATAATGAGTTATAGGCATTTGAGCGGGTTTGAATCTTTTGTAGATTTACCACATTTTAGACTGAATTGGCGGGTGTTACCGAAGGAGTAGCATCGTGCGAGTCTCATGTAGGGGGTGCATACTTCATTTTGTGTTTTCGCGGTTGTTTTGGTAATGCGGCCTACGGCGCATTTTCAGGTATTTTGAGCGGGACCTGTTTTATCTGCTTTTTCATACTGTATTTCTTATTGGACCTCTAGGATGCTTTTGGGTATGCCCGGTTACCAGCTTGCGTGAGCAGGGACGGGTGAGGGGTCGTTGCTCGTTGGGGCATTTTGGCCAGGGAGCGCCAAAATGGTTTTAGTTGAATTATGATTGTTATAAACTATTTAGTTTAATTTGTTGAAGCCTGTTATAAATTTTTAGAGGTATTTAAGACCTCAGTGCTGGTATGGGACAACACCATGCATAGTGCAACTCAACTACTAGTTTGTTTTGCCTGGTTGGGTTTTCTATTTACATATGTTATATATGCAATTGCTGAATTGCATCTGCTGGACCCTTTGGGTTGTGTTGGGCTTGGCCCGGTTACACTTGAGTGATGCTGATCATAGGTTGGGGCTTTTCCCGAGATACTTTGGGTGGTTTTGACCATGGGATTGGGCGTCATGGATGTCGATATGAGGCATTACAACTGTCTGGTTGGGCATGGCCCTGGTTACTAGGGTGGCGATGCCATCGGACTTGAGCGATATGGTCGCAGGGACACGAGGTGTCAGATGTGTTGGTGGCTTAGGACTATTTTGGGTGATTATCGCTCACCGGGACTTTGAGTAGTGTGCACACAGAGATACTCCGTGATGAGGTGGTTTTGACCACTCATGTGGGTAAAGGCCCCCGTAGTTGCAGTTAGGTATTTTGGTTGGGGGTGCATGCCGTAGAAATTCACAGGGGGAGGTGAGGAGCCTTCAGGGAATGGGCGTGCCTTTGGGACGTCGATACATGAGACAGGTGGTGTCCGGAGGCACATGGTGCCGGGTTTATATTTTTGGGTGTGCCTTCGGGACGTCGGTTCTAGAGACACGAGGTGTCAGGAGGCACATGGTGCCGGGTTACTATTTTTATTGGGCGTGACTTTGGGACGTCGGTACTTGAGACACGAGGTGTCAGGTGGCACGTGGTGCCGGGTTACATGACGGAGATTTCGGCGTTGGCCGAAGCAGGTGACGCTCCATGGTGGTTGTTGAGCACCAGTGGAGTTTGTGTTTAAATTTTGCATCGTATTGTTTACTGCTTTCCTTGTAAATGCATGAATTCTTAAACACATATATTTGGTACGCACCATTGGGTGATATCCTACTGAGATTTGTCTCACACCCTACACGGGCCCTTCGAGATGTGTGTAGACTTTATGGATTTACATGTTGGAAAGAGGCCAGCTTCAGAAGCTAGGCTGCGTTAGTTATTGCATGGAGATGCTATGGACATTAAAGTCATTCATAGCTGGGTTTACTTTGTTTTGTTTACTTTTCTGTATTGGCATGCTTATTGTAGCTACTGTTGGTTGGAAATTTGAGCCCTTGTATATTCAGTTGTGTATGACCTACTATAGACGCATGTTTTACTATGCGGTTGTAGTTACATTTTATTAGCATGTTGTTGTGTTTCTTTCCGCTGTTGTTGTTATATTTATTACTTCTGCTATTTATCTATATTTATTATGCTTCCACTTTGCGGGTCTAGTTCGAGTCTGATGAGTCTTTCTTTCCGCTACATCTTTACTATTATACTTGGACCAGTACCCTTATTAAGATCCTCCGAGAGGGTATAGCCTCCCCACTATACCTAATAGACCCTCGCTGCTAGTCGGCAGCCTTTTGCGTTCAGGGAGATGCACCTAAGGTAGTAACACCCGACCCGTTCGGCACTATTCGGGTGGCTGGCCGGGTCCAGGATGTAACATCATTAAAATAATCATTTATTCCACGATAATGGAATGTGGATATGATACATGAAACTTTATAATAAATATGTAAATGTGCATAAAGGTGAATACCCTTGATGGAGAAATGGGAATGGTATTCACTACACAATGACATTGGCTTAGAAAATCGGTGCGATTTCGGCAGTGTAACGGCGTGACATAAGAATTCATAAAAATGGTTGATGAGAGAGAAATGGGTTTCTCATCAAGTTTACAAGTAATATAAAGTAATGAGGTCATATATATACATGTTCCAACAATTGTAATGGTATTTAGATTCATGATACAAAATTATTGCTTGATTGTAAAAGAGAGAGAAGCTCCTTTTGGAATTTCGGCATAATAACTAGTGTACATGGGAGGAATTTAATGAGAGAGAAAGGGGACTCCAATAATTAAAACATAAATAGGGAATTGTTAGGGAGGTGAAAAACCATACCCAAACATTCATAATTGAAATTAAAAGGGTAAAACAACTTAAAAAAATTGGGCAAAAATGAGAAAGGGAGAAAAAAACCCTTACTTGGAACTGTGCTTCCAAAGGCTTCAGAGAGGCTTCAGAGAGGCTTCTTGGGAGCTTAGGGAACCTTCAAAGGATTCTAGAGAGAGTAGGGCAGAGTTTGAACGAGCTCAAAAGGATTTTAGTGAGGAGGAAGTGAGATCTTGGGTGGGTTTGTATAGGAAAGGTGAGGGAATTCTTTATTATTTAGGTAAGGGACACCTTATATTAAATTAATCCAAACCATGAACCATACCATAGTTTTTCCCATGTTTTAAAAAAAATGTAAGAGGAAAACATTATTTTATAAGGCCAAAGTCCGAACTTCTTAAAATAATAGGGTTCCTTATGTAGAGGTGAGTCACACTCCCATGGAAAACAATTTAAAAAGACAAGGTCTTTTATAAGTCTTGAAGGGTCCATTAATGCTTTGAAAAGTAAGTCAACAAAACCCAAAATCACATTATTATAATGTTAAAACATATATTGGACCAACATAAAGCTGATAGTATTTTATTTCATCACTATTGGGACATTATGATGTCATAAAACACATTATATATTTAAATGGTATTTAATTTTTACCAAAAAATTTTGCTGTCTCAGAAAATTATGAAAAATTTTCCTTTGGATAATTTCGACATCCTAATTCTAAAAATAACATTTATTTTATCTAAATAATTTTATAAATATGTTAATTTTCACTTTAAAAATAAAAACCGACATTTATCGAAAATTCAAGGGTTTTGACAAAAAATGGCTTTCAAACCTTAATAAAAATTACAATTTCATTCATAAAATTATATGATAGTTTATATATAATAAAATTAATTTTAATAATAAAAATAATAATATTTTATTAAAATATTATTGAATTCAAAAATCAATTAATATAATAAAATATAATTCTTAATTAAATAAAAACTAAAAAACACTATTTTCAATTTAAAAACAATTTAAAATGTACCCCTAATGACAAGAAAGTATATTAATTATTATATAAAAAAAATAATGTACATGAACATAGTACTAGAGATTTGTTACATAACCCCTTAAAACAACCGCATAGGACCTAAGGGTATGTTGTGCGATGGTGACAGACTCTAGGGGTGGCTCAGATAACATCACTCGAGTGGTAATCTCTATCAACATCCAATTTTCCCATAGATGGTATTGTTCGAGCTTGACATGGTGAAGCTCTGCTTGGGTTTGGTCATGAGTGAAGCCCAAATATGCCACCAATTTTCCGAGCTCCAACAAATGGGCTTTGTATGGATCAATTCTATTGGTTGAGGACATCGCTTCTTTTGTCTGAGTAAAATGGGTTTGTTAAAGCCTTATATTTATACTAATCTTGTGATCACTCTTCAATGACTATAAAAGTAACGGTCACAACTCTTAACATAAAACTAAATAAGTTGACATTTTATATAAACCTTTTACATAAAAAGACATTTAAGTAGATCAAGAGGAACTTCCATTAATGAATCTTTGGGTCGTTACAATATTCCCCCCTTAAGAAATTTCGCCCTCGAAATTTCCTTTTCCCATACTAAAACAGGTGTGGGTAACGTAACTTCATCATTTCCTCTGATTCCAAAGTCGCTTCTTCAAACTTTTGGTTTCGTCACAACACCTTGATGAGGGGCATCGACTTATTTCATGGAAAGTTTTCTGTACGATCTATGATCTTCACTGGTTGATCATCATAAAAAATATCATCCTCCAACTGTACCACCTCAGAAGAGAGTACATGTGAAGGGTTCGGTATGTACTAGATTAAGTGGGATACATGAAACACATTATGTACTTTTTCCATGGTCAGTGGAAGTGCAAGTCGATGGTCCACAAGCCTAACACGATCAAGAATCGTAAAGGGGCCGATGTACCTTGGACTTAACTTCTCTTTCTTTCCAAACCTCATGACCTTCTTACACAGAGATATGCGTAGAAAAACCATGTCACCAACTGTAAACTCATGGTCTCATCGACGATTATCTGCATAACTCTTCTGTCAACTCTGGGCTGCCTTGATATTCTATTGAATGGTTTTTACCTTCTCCACCATTTCTTTGAGTATTTCTAGTCCAAGAATGAGACTTCCTTCAACCAGAACTCACACTTGTTGTACTTTTCATAGATCTTCTCCTTGTGAAAAGTCTCCAGTACAGTTCTTAAATACTCCTCATGATCCTCCTTGTTTTTTGAGTATATTAGAATATCATCTATAAAGACTACCACAAAATTTTCTAGGTAATCTCTAAATACTCTATTATCAAGTCCATGAAGATTGTTAGAGCATTGGTGAGTCCGAAAGGAATTACTATGAATTCATAGTACCCTATCTTCTACGAAAAGAAGTATTAGGGACATATTCCTTCTTCACCCTTACTTGATAATATCTTGACTACAAATCTACCTTGGAGAAGTATTGTGCTCCACGCAGCTGATCAAACAAGTCATCAATCCGTGGCAGAGGATACTTGTTCATTATTGTGATTTTGTTAAGTTCATGATAATTGATGCAAAGCTGCATTGACCCATCCTTCTTTTGACTAAGAGTACTGTTTCACCCCATGGTGAAGCACTTGGGTGTATAAACCCTTTATCCAGATTCTCTTGTAGTTGTTTCTTCAGCTCTTCAAGCTCCACGACAACCATTCTATATGGAGTCTTGGATATTGGTAGCGCCCCTGGTATATGTTCAATTGAGAATTCAATATATCCTTAGGAGGAAGACCAGACAGTTCCTCCAGAAACACTTCAGTAAATTCCCTCACAATAGGCATTTCTTCAAGGATGGTTTCTTCCTTAGACTCAATCATATGAGCTAGATATGCATGATCATAGGGTAGTAATATCCATGCTTGAGATGATGGAGCTAAAGGAGATTCATCTTCCTCCTTACGCTTGTTAAGAATCGGGGGTCGATTCTCATTATGGAGTGTGATTTCCTTCTCCTGACAATTTATGTTGGCACTATATAAGGAAAGACAATACATACCAATAATTGCATAAAATTCCACTAGAGGGAGTATGACGAGGTTAGCCAAGAAATTCAATCCACAGATTAGAACAGGTGAGGACTTATATTCATGGAATGCAATGATTACCCCATTTTCCGTACACACCTACATCTTCACTTCCATGGTTTGTGGTGGTGCTGGGATTGTTCTACTAAACTTTTGAGATATAAAAGAATCCGTAGAACCAAAATCTAAAAGTACATTCTATATTATTGAATGAATAAATAGCGTACCTATCATCACTTTGTTGTCAGGGTTCACTTCAGCAGAAGTGATGGAAAAAGCTCTTCCTTGCTGCCCTGGAGGTTGTTGGTTGCCTCAAAAAACCCATGGATTAGGGCACTGATTTTCAAGATTCCCTAGTTCTTTGGATTTGTCTCAATGAACAACGCGTTGAGGTTCGAACGGAGAATTCCTCTCCTCTAATGTAGTCGTGCGTCTTTCTTGCTGACATTTAATAGCTAGGCGCCCTTCTCTTCCACAACTAAATCATTTCCTCATACCCTTGAGGCAATTTACATGGTGCTTCTTTCTGCACTTTTGGCAAGTGGGTTGCTGGATCTTCTTAGCAATGTTGGATTTATCCATTGGACCGCCAGAATTCAAGTCCAACTTACGCCTTTTGTCCCCATGATACCGCTGTGATTATCCGATCTCCA
Source organism: Viscum album (assembly GCA_963277665.1). NCBI lineage: Eukaryota > Viridiplantae > Streptophyta > Magnoliopsida > Santalales > Viscaceae > Viscum > Viscum album. The sequence continues at coordinate 647,129,000 of OY728133.1, read as the reverse complement.
TTTCAACCTTGAGGACACATCGGACAATGTCCTCATAGTTGTCGAAGTCACAGATCACTAATGCTTTTCACAGGCTAGGCTTTATCCCACCAAAGAAGTGGTCAACTTTGCATTCGGGGGTAACGAAAAAGCCGGAAGTGAATCGTGCATGCCTTGTGAAGTTTTCCTCGTATGCACCAATAGATTATTTGTCTTTTTTCTTGAGGTAAAGGAAGTCCCTTTTCTCTCTTAATCTGAAGGGTGTGTGGAAAATATTTATCGAAAAACATCTTCTGGAAATCCTTCCATTCCAACACATCAATCTCCTCCTCATGCTTCGCATTTTTGATCAACGTCCACCATTGATCAGCTTCACCCTCCTTACGATAAGTCTCCTGGAGAAAACTCTCTTGTTCATAACATTGAAGGATGGAGAATATCTTTTCAATGGAGTTGATCTATTTTTCAGTGATCATGGGATCAGATGATCCACTAAAAGTAGGAGGCCTTTGTCTCATGAAGCCCTCGATAACAACTTGTTCTTTTTTAGGGGGGGGGGGTTGAATGTTCCTCATGACCCGTGTTTCTATTCAAAGCGTTATTTAGTTGAGAGAGAATCATGACAAAGTACACGATTCCCGCTCCCATTGGATTGGGCATCTCATTAGTATAGTCATCACACAGATCTTCAAATCGGTTGTTAGCCTGAGTCCTCCTATTACCGGCTATTGGATGGAATAAGAGGAATGTTAGGGGGTAACACATAAAGGGTAATCCAAAGAAAAAAGTTGATGAATTATAAATAAACTTTTATTTCCATAACTCATGAGTCTATAGGCTTTAATCTAGGCATTTCATGATCTACTTTCTAACATATATTCTTAGGGGATTTTTTTTTATTTCCCTTAATAAGGGTTCATAATAAGCTTGTGAATTTATCAAAACATATCCCCCGGGAGTGTCGTAACCAAAAGTGCAGCAAGGCCCGTTGTCATACACTAGTTTCCCGTTCGAGTCTAGCTCAATGCGATGTTTTTAGGTTTTACCACTAGGATACATCTGTGCCAGAGCCGCCTCTACCTTCTCGTATCCAAACAGGGATGTATTTTTTTGATAAACCACTTACTCAGTTCTTAAAAAACTTAGTGATGTTTTTATTATACTTAGTCTTGTCTCTAAGGATTTACTAGGGTTTTATTATCCTAATCCCAAAAATAACTAAACCAATCCTCTAATACCAACTATGACAACCCTGCTTTTATTACAAAGTTAAACATGATTTATTACATAAACTATTCACTTGATACAACATGGAAGATCAAAAGGTCTAGTGTATTTGGGTCTTAGGATCATTACATAACAACTTAATACATGAAATACAACATCTCTATTGAAAACATTCTTCACATGACCACTACATTCCCTCGTACTTAGCATTGCATAGGATAACCTAAGAACATGCATAAGAAAAGGGGTGAGCTATAAATCCTAGTAAGGGAATAAACATGGAATACATGAGGAGTAAAATACATGTTAGACAATATGCAAATAAATAGAGAACAAGAGAAACATGAACATAAAGTCATGATAAATCATGATAATCATAACATGGAAATGTGGCAACAACACTTAACATGGAATTAGCATGAGCCTAGGCTCATTGGACATAGAGCATGAGTAAATCCTAATTGCACATGAAGCACAAGTAAACCCTCATTGCACTTGAATGATCATGATTCAACACTCATTTCACATGATGTATCATTATACTATACTTTACCCAATGCATTGGAGCGCTATAAGGGCACACCCTTCATAAACATTTCATTTCATGCATTTCTGTTCCACATGGATCATAAAAAATGGATTCATAAAACATAATAATTTATTCCATGATAAAGGAATGTGGAATTAATACATGAAACTTTATAATCAATAATTAAATGTTCATAAAGGTGAATACCCTTGATGGAGAAATTAGAATGGTATTCACTACACAATGACATTGGCTTAGAAAATCGGTGCAATTTCGGCAGCGTAACAGCTTGACATAAGAATTCATAAAAATGGTTGATGAGAGAGAAATGGGTTTATCATCATATTTACATGTAATATAATTTAAGGAGGTCATATATATATATATATGTACCAACAATTTTAATGGAATTTAGATTCATGATACAAAAGTATTGCTTGAATGTAAAAGTGGAGAGAGAAATTCCTTTTGGAATTTCGGCATAGTAACAGGTGTACATGGGAGGCATTTAATGATAGAGAAAGGGGTCTCCCATCATTCAATCATAAGGAGGTCAGTATGAGTTAGGTGTGAAACCATACCCCAACATTCATAATTGAAATTAAAAGGGCAAAAAAACTTAATGAAAATTAGACAAAAATGAGAAAGGAAGAAAAAAACCCTTACTTGGAAGTGTGCATCCAATGGCTTCAGAGAGGCTTGAGATAGGCTTCTTGGGAGCTTGGGGAACCTTTTGAGGATTATAGAGAGAGTAGGCCAGAGGTTGGACGAACTATAATGGATTTTAGTGAGGAGGATGTGAGAGCTTGGGTGGGTTTATATAGGAAAGTTGAGGGAATTCTTTATTATTTAGGTTTGGGACCCCTTATATTAAATTAATCCAAACCACAAAACATGCCATGGTTTTTGCCCATGGTTTTTAGAAAAGGGAAGAGGAAAACAATATTTTATAAGGCCAAAGTCAGAACTTATTAAAATAATAGGGTTGCTTATGTGGAGGTGAGTCACACTCCCATGGAAAACAATTTAAAAAGACAAGGTGTTTAATAAGTCTTGAAGGGTCCATTAATGCTTTGAAATTTAAGTCAAAAAAACCCAAAATAACATTATTTTAATGTTAAAACATATATTTTCCGATAATAAAGTTTATAGTATTTTATAACATCACTATTTAGTCACTTTGATGTCATAAAACACATTATATATTTAAACGGTATTTAATTTTTACCCAAAAATTTGATTGTCTCAGAAAATTATGAAAAATTCACCATTGGATAATTTCGACGTCCTGATTCCAGAAATAAAATTTATTTTATCTAAATAATTTTTTAAATATGTTTATTTTCAGTTTTAAAATAAAAACCGATATTTATGGAAAATTCTTGGGTTCTCACAATAATGGATTTCAAACCTTAAAAAAAATTGCATTCATAAAATTATATGATCATATATATATAATAAAATTTATTTTAATAATAAAAATAATAATATTTTATTAAAATATATTTCAATTCCAAAATACCTTAATTTAATAAAATAGATTTCTTAATTAAATAATAACTAAAAAACACTATTTTCACTTTAAAAACTATTTACAATGTACCAATAATGACAAGAAAGAATATTCATTATTATATACAAAAAATAATGTACATGATCATAGTACTAGAGATTTGTTACGTAACCCCTTAAAACAGACGCATAAGACCTAAGGGTAAGGTGTGCGATGGTGACAGACTCTTAGGGTGGCTCAGATAACATCGCTCGAGTGGTAATCTCTATCAACTTCCATTTTTCCCGTAGAGAGTCTCGTTCGAGCTTGACATGGTGAAGCTCAGCATGGGCTTGGTAAAGAGAGAAACTCAAAGATGACACCTCTTTTACGAGTTTCGACAAATGGGCTTCGTATGGAGTAATTCTACTGGATGAGGCCATCGCTTCTTTTGTCTAAGTAAAATGGGTTCGTTAAAGCCTTATATTTATAATAATCATGTGATCACTGTTCAACAACAATAAAATTAATGGTCACAAATATTAAAATAAAACTAAAGAAGTTGAAATTTTATATATATGTTTTACATAAAGGGACATTTAACTAGATCATGATGAATTTCCATTAATGAAACTTTAGATCGTTATAGTTTATATCAGCTTGTTTAATTGATACATTATAGTGGTCAATATCTATTTTGTGAAAATATTTCATGGAACTTTATGGTTTGATATTTCATGTATAGAAAACTATTGAACACCATATTTATTTATGATGGATTAATTTTTTTGAAATTCAATGTTTTTAGGAAATCCACGAATAACAAATTCCTCTTCAAATTATGTTCTTAATAGCCAAATGAAATACTCAGATTTGATAAAATACATACTTTATCAAGAATGGACCATAATCCCCCACATGTACATATTAATGGTGATAATATCAATCTCAAAAAATTATCTCAATCATCCAGAAAATCACCTTGACACTTATAGTGCATCCCTCCTCTAAAAAGATGGTGGACACTATCACCCCTAACCCACTCAATTACAGATAATAGTACTGACGTCTAACGGTCAACACAAAATCATAGGACTTGACTTATGTTCACATAACCCCAATAGACCCATATCAATGGTGAATTTAAAGTCAATAAAAACCAACAACTATAAGAAATTTGGAAAACCTCGATCACCATCAACGGTAATAACCATTACCATATATGTCATACAGTTGAATCCATGCCACTTTGTGGCCTCACAACAAACATTGATCATGTTACCATGTAACCAAAAAAATAAAAAAAATATAAGAATAAATAAATTCCACACTCTCATACTTTCCACATAATCCCCAAATCCATTATGCAAGAAAAAAATACATACCATGTATATCCCATTGTTTTTCACATGAGACTACTCCTCTATATCTCGCAAGAATGATGAAAACCAAAAGTGGTTCCATTCTAGGCCACCAAAAATAACCCAACCCATGTATATAAACCATGATATACATAATCATAAATTTAATATAGTAAAAATATAAACATCACCAACCTTAATTTAGATAGATTCAATACCTAATGAATCCTTAGTTAATTTGAAGCTAATCAAAAGAAATTATAAAACCAGATGAAATTCCCTAAATTAATATTTTACATGAAACATGCATCAATATAAATCAAATTAGAAGTAGTTGAATGTGTTTATTAGTCCATGTAATAAGTAAATAAATTTTTTATATTTCATAAAAAATATTTGTGAAATGGGTGTGTTCGTTTAATGGATAAGAGATAATGTAGGGAGATTTAGGTGAAAAGATCTCCTCACTACTATCAAAAATAGCCCTAGAAAAAAGAATTCATTCATTTTCAAAAAATTAATTAATATTTTTATAAAATATAAATAATGTAACTAGATGGAATTTTTTGGGGTTCTGCATATGGTTCACAATTCAATGCCTTGACTAGGAAAACATCACAACACGACCCATTGGTCACAGTGAAAAGTCTCCCACAGACAAAATTTTTAAAGCTAAGGTAAAAATGATTTTTAAAACTTCCATTTATAGTGTAAGAAACCTATGTGAGATGGTAATCACAACATAGGTAGTCATGGTTGTGGTTTAAGCTCCCACAATAAAAAAAATGTTTTAATAGAACATATTGAGGCATGATCCTTCACAATCTAAAAATTATAGTCCTACATAAAAACATTTTAATCTCATCAATATACTTTACACACTACAATTATCTAGTATATCAAATTTGTTTCATAAAAACAAATTTTTTTCTTACATAATTTTCTAAGATTTCATGTATTTATTTACTCCAATGTGTTTATTAAGTTCCCATAACAATTCAGTTATTTCTCAATCCAACCACAAGCCCACATTTGAAAAGAGAAGTATCAGCCCATGTTATATACCTTGATTTCTCAAAATGGATTATCTATTCATTGTAAACCTAAGATCCAACTCAGATTAACTCACCCAAATCTCATTGTAATTACAACAACCCCATTATATGATAGCATGTCATCAGGCTATTGCTGTCCAAAAAACAAACCAAATCTAAATGCAACCAAAGTGTCCCACTCAATAAAATCCCACAAAAAAACAAGATAAAATTGATTAGATGCATCAATTTTTTTCTACCCCAACTAAATAAGATAGAAAAAATAATTCATTTTGATGGATTTCTCTACTATAGTAATCTACAAGATGATCGCATCACAAAAAAACAACATTATATTAAAATGGTATCATAAATATTGTAAGACACCAAAAATTTCTGAAGATGTACAAGGCTCATTTACATGTACTTTTTATATTATGTTGGGTAAATTTCATTTAGGTTTTACCTTTGGGTGTGTTCCGGTAATGTTTTTAGAAAATTGAAAGAAATAACGAAATGCACAGTGGGCACATGGTTTTCCCTAACCATGCACCCTGACCCATCAAATAGTGTAACCCTTGATATAGTGGGTTTTTATGGCTAATCCATAATTTTTCAGTCCATGGGCTATATAAGGGGAAAACATGATCCCCCTATAAGGGTTTCATGGATAAGGTGCAAAATTATTAGAAACAGTACACCCCAAGCATCAAACTATTCGTATATGATTTTAAACCCCAAAACATTATTTAAAAAACCTCGAACACACATATAATACCATCAATCTCCCAAGATTGAAATATAATCTATTTTAATCTCTTAAAGAGCCTCCCGAAAGGATTCAAAGTCCATCCAACCACCATTATTGGTGATTCAAAGCTTTCTTGGCAGATCTTCCCCTTCTCGGGTAAGTGGTTTCTACTTATATGATTTCCTGTTCTCCTCCCATTATTTTGGCGGGTTTTCATTCCCAACTTTTTTTGGATATAGATCTATGTATTTTGAATATAGATCTAGGACTATTGGACATAGATATATATTAAGATATCTTGTTTTTTTAATCACGAATTTATGTTTGGGATCTAGAGTGTGTTCATCATTTCTTTCATGATAGATTCACTTAAAATTGGGTTTATACATTGGGCAGTCATTCATCAATGAATTGAGGTAGGTGGTCTATAATTTAAACCCAAAAGTATTGGTTGTAATTATATGTATGTAAATGAATAATATTTTTTTATATTTTAAAAATTTTAGTTATCAATTGAATTAATTAATTTGGTGAGTTAAATAATTGAGGAAAAATGAAAAATTTGGGATATTAAGATTATATAATTGGATAAAAATTATTGAACTAATTATAATATATTGAGGCTATTGATTTTAGATAATTAATTATTGAATCAATTATAAGATATAAATTTTTTTTAGTTGAGATAATTAATTGTTGAGTTAATTATGAGTTATAGGGATTTTTGATTTGGGGAAAAATAATTATTGAGTTAATTATCAGAATTATAAATTGTGAATTGAATAATCAATTGTTTAATAATTATGGTATAATGAGATTGTGAATCGAATTATCAATTGTTGAATTAATTAAAAAATATTGAGTTTTTAAATATAAATTAATTAACTGGTGAATTAATTAGTGGAATTTATGTGGTAAATTGATTGAGTTATTAATTAAGGGGGTTTATGTGATGAAATAATTGTTATACTATTAATGATAATGATATGATTAATCATTTTTATGATATTAATATCCAATTTTTGAATTTGATTAATTAATTTGTGAAATAATTAAACTGTTGTTGTGATAAGTAAGAACAGTGATAATGAATGGTAACATAAAAATTCAAATTTTAATTGTGATAATGTTTGGTAACATATAAATTTATATGTGTTATAGATTAAAGAATGGTAACAGTTGCATTCATTTGTTAATTTTTATAAGGAATGAAAACATATACAATCATATCTATTATATAACTATAAATAGTTACAGTGGAATTTATGTGTTAATTGAGACAATGAATGGTAATAATGAAATTAATGTGTTGATTGAGATGAATATGGTAATAATTAAATTAATAGATATGATATCCCTCAGGGATCATTCGTCCTCTATTATAAGATGAGCTATGTATTTCGGTATTGGTGTCTAGGGGAACTCGAAGAGTGTGTGTGGATAAATGAAAATTAATTGAAAATGTGTTATCTATTTACTTATGAATTGTAATTACTTATTTATACAAATAAATAAACTATTAATTTGTTTTATATTATTTTAAATTCCATTTGTGGTGGCCAACAGAGTGGTTCTCAAAACCTACTCTAGCTGCCTGATTGGTACCCAAAAAAATTCATGTCTACTAGAAAAGGAAAGCATAAAGGCACTATGTTAGATAGATGATTTGGTATGGAGTAGATATGAGGAAACTAGAAGTGATTTAGGATAATATTAAGAGTTATAAATGTATTTACTTTTTAGTTTCATTTTGACACATATAATGTAATTTAGTATGGTATGTATAATTTAGTTTTGATATTTTATTTCTAGTTTTGGTCATCTTGTGATACTGGTTTCGTCCTATTTATGTCATACCATTGAGTTGTTTTTCCATATTTTCACCCATGAATTACCCTAATAAAAAGGGGTATAATCTCCCCATAAACTAAATTAGAACCTCATTACTAATCGATAGATTTTGGCATACGAGGAGGTGCACATGAGGACATATAGGGGACTGGCTTGGGAAATCGGTGAGTGATTCTTTTTTCTGGGTGTTACAAAGTGGAATAAGAGGGGAATTTTTTTCTTTTTATTTTATCTTACTATTTAGGAAAGGTAAAAAAATAATAGGATGAGTCAAACTCTGGTTATGAGCTTATTTATGGGATCATATAATCGATGTATGGGAAAGAACCCAAGTTCATATGGTGGGATTGTTGTCATTTTTGTTTTTTGTAATAGTTGAATATTATTTCACATTAGGAGGGTCACTTGTAATGTGATGTAATTATTATTTTTTAAATATTTTTAAATATTTAATTTTTGACATATTATGTCATAAGATTTTAGTTTTCATACATAATTTTAGGCACTCGTGATTATTTGGTGACATGAATCATTTTAGTCATCCACGGGGAAAATCTTTTTGTATGTTTGTTGAAATTGAGATATTTTTCCATGCTTGTGAAATTGAAATGAAAATTATACCTAATGAGAAACTTGAATAGATTTTCAAATGACTCTTTATGAGAATAAATGGGTTCTTAAATGAGAAACGTGAATAATGATAATGAGTGTACCCATTTCTAACCAATATATAGGTGTAGGATGGTTGAGGGTAGTGATAAATCCAAAATTTTTACTGGGTGGAGTGGTTTGGGGGAAAATTAATTTGGTGACATTTTTTGTTTTCCTCTTATGTAAATGTGATGAAGTGGTGTTATGTGTCCTATGTTAGGAACTTGGAATTCTAGAGATATTCATCATGGACGACAATTATTGAGAGGATGATAGAAGGATATGGAGATGAAATACTTTTAGCGGTACCTAGGGATCCAATAGTTCCACATGGGGAAGCTGGAGGGTAGTTCTGAGATAACTACACTATTTTTATGATGTTTACAGAAGTAGGCCCACATCGGGTTTTGGAGGGTATTTATAACCTCATGTGGGAGTTCTAGTTACAACACCCAATGAATTTTACTAGAGAGGGTGGAATTGAGAGAGTTGAGTTATGGATCGAGTGTTTAAAGACAATAATTTTATATATAGAGTCTCTTTTATTGTGGAAAGAAATTTTGGGTGCTTATAGGTTATGAGGATCAGTGAATCACTGGTGGGATGTTTAGGTTCGTACTTGACAAGATGATTGTATGTTATGGAATAACTTCTTGGTGATGTTGTGGGAGCACTTCTATCTAGAGACGTTGAGGCCAGAGAGATCAGATGAGTTCATGAAATCAAATTTTTGGACTATTCCCTTGATGGAATATGATGTACACTTTATAGATTTGTAGTGCTTTCCATTAGAGTTTTCAAGGGATGAGACAGCAAAAAATGAGGCATTTTCAGGATGATCTTATAAGTGAGATTATGTCCAAACTTAACATATGTTATTTAAATAATTTTAATGATGTAGTGGATTAGGATATCATAATTGTGGGGAACATTATGGAGTCATACAATAAAGGACAAGTGGAAACTACTAGATGATCAAAATATATGATTTTTTAGCGTAGGAATCATTTCTAAGACAGAGTTATATATAGAAGTGGGAAGAAATGTACACAGAAAAATGGATTAGATACATAGTATCCTACTTTAGTGATCTATCATGAGTGTGATATGTCAGGAAACTAGGGAATATAGTTAGTCAAACAACTAATAGAGTGTCAAGGTTGTGCTAAGATGGTGGTATCTATAGTGGTTCTGTAGGAATGTCAGAGAGACGTATAGTGATATAGGATATAGATTGAACCAAGGTATGTGAAGGGGATCTTCTACACCATATCAGTCTGATGGCTATAGATCTACTGGATAATGTGTTAGTTGTAGTCTATGTTGTTCTTCTAGGAAATAGTGCCTATATCAGTAGAGTGATACAACACATGGGACTTAGGTTGTATCACCAGCAAGAGGGGCATGATAGTTGCATAGAGTTTATCTTACAATTGTGGATTGTGGGGCTAGACCATTGATAGTGAGAGGTAAAATTCTTGAAGCTTCTACATTATCTAGTTACATATTTGATTATCATTCCACTCATTCCTTTATTTGTGAGAAACTTATAAATTGTTGAAGCGGAGCGGTGGACTTTTTATGCAGGGTTATAAAGATAAATACACCATTAAGAGTAAGGTCAAGATATACCGGTTTGTGGAAGGGGTTTTCTCTTAATGTTAGGGAGTTTCATTTTCTATGAGATCTTTATATTAATTACATGTTATGATTTTACCTACTTTTGGGTATGGAGTAGTTAGTAGCCTACTGAGCCCACATATATTGTTACAGGAGGAGAGTGAACTTCACGTCCCCTATGGGTGACAATTACATTCACCATGGAGAGTGAGATATCCAGGGATGTCGAGAAGGCCCAATTTCTCAGAAGTTTTGAGAACTCACAATGAAGGTCTCTAGTTTTTTTCTAGATGATGGGGGTGTGAAAAAAGATTCTTTTTCCCCCATAGTGGACTTTTTTTAGGATGTATTTCTCGAAGAATTATTAGAGATACCACATAAGAGTGGTTTGGAATTTAAAATCGAAATCATATAGGGGAATGATCCATTATCAATTCCACCATACAGAATGACACCAATATATATTCAGGAGATAAATTCTAAGGTTGAGGAGTATATAGATATAGGGTTTATCTGACCAATTAAGACACCTTGGAATCCACCTGTTTTTTCACGATTGTGGACTGGGGTTTCAATTTGTGTGTTGATTACCATAAGTTAAACTAGATGAGAGTGATGAATATGTACCCTCTTCCACATATGGATGATATTATTTACAAGTTGAGGAGATATTGGGTCTTTTACTATATTTAAATATGATCACAGTTTCATCAGTTGAGAGTTTATACTTCTCATATACCATGCACTGCATTCAAATGTAGGTATAGAATATCTGAGTTCGTTGTAATTTCATTTGGGTTGAAGAACAAAGTAGTAGTTTTCCAGGACTTGATGAATTTAACTTTCCATCTATACCTAGATCAATGTTTGGTGGTGTTTATGGATAACATCATGGTCTAATCTAAGACTCATGATGATCATTCCCAATACATTGACATCTCCCAGAGTACACAGATAGAGAATCGTCTATAAACCAATCTTTCTAAGTGTCACTTTTGGATTGATCAGTTATAATTCTTGGGTAAATTTATCTCATAGTAAGGTGTGTCTATGGATCTAAAAAAATTTCAACCTTTGGTTTCTTGGGAGTATCTCAAGAACATGTTTGATATCCAAATATTTCTAGGTTTCACTACATTTTATCAGAGATTAATCCATAACTTTTCCTGATTGGTAGCACCACTTTAAAGCTTGAACAAGAAAGGGACAATGTTTTAATGGATGAAAGAATGTGATAATTCCTTCCATGATTTTAAGATAAGTTTGGCATTGACATTGATCTTGATCCTATCATTTCCAAGTGAGGACTATATGGTGTTTTTTGACACTTCTAGGTTCGGACTAAGAGAAGTGTTGATGCAGTGAGATCGAGTTGTGGCTTATGGGTCTTTTCTATTGAGGTATCATGAATGGAATTATTATATACACAAACTCAAGTTGGCTATGGTGGTTTTTGATTTAAATTGTTGGTGATATTATATATTGGGTGAAAATTCTATTGTGTATATATATTACAAGTTCTAAAAGTATATCTTTTACAACGAGATTTGAATATCCAATATCGGAGGTGGGTTGAATATATGAAATTATTTTATTCCGAGATACCATATACAACCAAGAAGGGAAATAGTTAGGTTGATTATTTGTGTAGTAAAAATCAGAATCAAGTGTTTGATGAGTCTACTGACCACCAGATGATGATGAATTTTCTAGCTTAGGTGGATTTTTGGTTCAGGAGATCCATGTGTAGATGACTATCGTTTCAGTTTCAGTAGTCTCCTATTTTGAGATGAATGAGGGAAAAATATAATGAGAATATAGAGTGTTTGGAATTAAGGTAAATACTTAAAGGAGGGACCGAAATTCATATTGAAGTATATGTGGGGATAATATCATCTATTTTTGGAATCATTTTGTGGTGCTTATGATTATGCTAGAGGAGTTGGTGTGTGAGATTCATTTCTCAAAGTGTGCATTAATCAAAGGTGTGACAAAAATATACAATGAACTACATCAAAATTTTTTGTGTCTAAGTATGAAATAGGGGACAATAGGGCTCCTGATAGGATACTACACCTGTCAGTAGGTGAATTCTGAGCATCAATGAATTGGTAGTTTACTACGGTCGTTACCCATTCCAGAATAGAATTGGGATGTTGTTAACATGTATTTTGTGGTGTGTCTCCCACGGATTCCACAGAGGAATGACACTATTTGGGTTATGATTCTTAGAGTAATGATGTTAGAACACCCATTTCTTATGAGGGAGAATTTCTCAAGGGATTAGTTGGGAGAATTGTATGTTCAGGAGATAGCCTACCAACTCTGGGTGCCACAAAATATTGTTTTAGAAAGAAATTCACACTCTACTTCATGCTTCTATTAAGGGTTACTAAATGAACATGGTAAACATGTTTTTTTAGTATGTAATTCAACCCATAGACATATTTGAAGATGGAACACACTATTCATGTTCTTGAGGATATGATACGTTCATGTGCTATAGACTGTGACGGGTCATAGGGGAATGACCAAGATTAGATGTAGTTTTCCTTTTACTATATTCATCAGAAAACTATAAAATGTAACCATATGAGGATATTTATGGTAGGAAATGCAGATCACATCTTTCTTAGATGGGGGCAGGTGAGTTAGAGTTGTTGGGACCATGTCTCATGCATGAGACATCAAAGCTGGTTCAGCTGATTGGGAAATATATGGATACAAATCAGGGTAGATAGAATTTATATGAGGATAGATGAATATGATGCCTATAGTTTACAGAGGGAAATAGGGTTTCAATAGAATTGGGTCCCCATATAATACTGGGGTAGGGAAAGTTCTCCCCTTGGTTTGTTGGACAATTTGTGGTGGTGGAGTGAATCAAGAAAGTGGAATACCGATTGGATCTTCCATAGTGATATAGTTATTTGGACGGTGTTTTCTATGTGTAAAAAACTCATTGGTATCACCCCAACACTTCTCATGTGATTGATGTGGATGATGTTGAGTTTTAGATAGAAGAATCCTTTGAAGAGCATCTAATACAGTTGTTCGATCGCAATGAGAAAGTGTTGTGGGGAATAAAAATGTCAATAATTTGTGTATTATGAAAACATGCCCATATTCAAGAGAAAACACGGGAGAGAGAAGAAGATATGATGGTTTAGTGTCCCAATAATTTTGACTCGGAATCATATATATTTTTGGGAATACAACATGAGGGTGGGATACATGAGCCTCTACCCAGGTGGTGAGGTATTCTTAAGTGCATCCATGAGACCCAGGTTCAAAACCAGGCGAATGCATATTTCCGGGTTACTGTAGTAGTACTGTAGTATATACTCAGTGGTATTGTTGCAGTTACTATAGTAGGTATTTTTTGTTACTATAGGATCCAAGAACTATTCACATTAGGCCACCAGTTTGGGCTTGGAGTCCTTAAGGCCTTTGGGCCTCCCAGGCCTTTGTTTTAATAGGGACTTTGGGCAACATTTAAGAAATTCAGGCCTCCTCAAGGCCTTAGAGCCATAGGCAGTTTCCCCATACAGACTACACAAAAAAGGAGCAGCCCCAGAGGAGGGTTTAGAGAAGGCACACTTATAAAAGAAAAACCAAATGGATTGGGAAAGAATGAGAGGGTATGGCTATGCCATCAGGACCAGCCTTTGCTTGCACGTGATGCTTAGCTAGACATCCATGCGATGTTGGAGAGATACCAACATGATGCAGATGCTAGGAAGGGGAAATTCCATGTAGTTATAGTATGGTTGAATTCCATATTTCCTTTGGGTCATGTAATGTCTCTCAAGCCTATGGGAAATGTAATATTCTAAATCCCATTCCCCTTGTAAGGGTTTCCCCTCATCCCTTGAAAGGGTGTTATTAAAAATCAATAAAAAAGAGGCCTTTGAGCCATTCGGGCTACATGGGGACGAGCTATTATAAGGATGGTAGTTTTTAAAAACCAAACCCTTTATGGATATTTCATGGATGCATTTATAAGTAAATGTTTTTTGTTGAGTAAATTTAATTATGTTTTTAGCTTGGAATGTGTTTAGGTAAAAATTTGAGAAAAATAAAAGAAATAAGGTAATTCAATATTGGTTCATGATTTTCCCTAACAGTGCAACCTATCCAAGAAAACCACACAACACTCAACATAGAGGTCATGAAGGGTTGGTTCATGGTTTTTCAATCCACGCCCCATATTAGGAGAAACTGTTCACCCCTTAGAGTATGTGTATGGTTAAGGTGCACAGTTAGTGGAAACCATATACCCCAAGCTACAAACCATATGTATAGAAATTTAATTCCCTCAATATTTTGAAAAAAATTATAAACCCCCATATAATAACATTGAATTAACTTTCTCAATACATAATAGTTTTCTCTCAATTCAAGAGTATTCCAGAGGGATTACAAGTCCCTATCCCCTTAATTCTTGGAAATTTGAAGCTATATTGGCAGATCTGCACTACCTCAGCTATGTGGTTTCTTACTGATTAATTTTCTATTCTCCTCCCATTATATTCATGAGTTTTTAATCAATTTTTTGGATGTAGAACTGGGTTTCTTGAATTTGGATCAATAGTTGTTGGATATAGATCTATATTAAGATATCTTGATTTGTTTAATTATTGACTTAGGACTCATAATACACATGAAAATTGTGTAAGGGAATTTCTTTAAAAAATATTCTTTAAAAAATATTCTTTTAATATTTCTTTTTTACAAAAGTCAAAATGATTTATTTTAACCAATACGACATGAGACTATTTTGCCACTATCATTATGATTTAATGATTTTAATCTTCCTTAATATGTTTTCTTGGTTATTTTTAAATAAAATTGGTTTTCCATGAAAATTGTGTTTTGGTATTGAAAACGGGTTTTTAAAAGAAAATAGTATTTTATTTTTTTGAAAGTGTATTTCATATGGGTTTAAAATAGTTTTTAATGAGTTTTATAATGAATTTTTCTATTATTGATTAGAAGAATGAGAATTATATGAGACATTTGAACTAAATATAGCTTCTACGAAATGGTTATCCCAATTATATCTCATGGGTGTACCCAATATAGCTTATACGATGAGTTGAGTCGCATTATAGTCCATGATAAATGACTGAGAACAGTATATCTCATATAAATTTTTGAACGCCGTTATAGCAACCATGTGATCTTAATATAGATTATAAGAAGGTATGTCCTCATTATATATATTAAATTTATTTGGTAATGATAATTTTGGATATTATCTATAGGGTTATTCAAATTAAAATGGTTTTCAAATGGTTTTATTTATATGATGATATAAGTCACCAAAATAGGGTTTTTATTGAATGATATGGGTTGTAATTATTTTTTGATGAAAATGGTTGTGTGTTTTTTATGTGAAATTTTTTTGTTTCATATTATAAAATAAATCTTAAGATAATGGTAAACACTAATTAGATGTTTAATTTTTTCACAAGATTAACAGTATTCCTTCTTTGTGTATCCCATTTTAAGATTTTGGTGCTCATATGACATTTTTAAATATTTTTCACATGATAGATAATGTTAATGTTAAATTAATATTATATTTCATTATTTTTTTCTGGAAAGAAATAATATTTTTTCTTAAAGAGTTTTATATGTTTGAAAAATGATATTGAGTATTGGTTTACACTTGTAATGTGTGGGTTTACTTTCTAAGAGTTTTTCATAATGATGTGAAACTATAAACTAAAAATATTCATAAAATTCAACACTTGTTTAAAAATACTAGAATTTGTAATGTTTGTGGTTAGGACCTTATAGTCACCTAGGATACATGTTGTACTTTTTTTTATTAATCACTAAATAAAATTTTATCGTAAATAAGACTTTTGGTTAATCATTGGGGATACAAATATTCAAACCCAGTAAAATATGTCCCAAAATTTCATTAATAACCTCCATATGTTTATAACATGAAACCGGTCCAGATTCTTGACCACATGGAGCAGGTGTTACGGAATAAGGTGATTCATCAGGTAAAGGTTTTGTGGAAAAACCATGTGATTGAATAGGCAACGTGGGAATCTGAAAATGCTATGAGAGATAAATACCCCCACTTATTTTGATAAATGAATAAAATTGCGAGGACACAATTCCCAAAAGGGGGGAAGGATGTAACATCCCAGGTAAATAAAGAATAAAGAATTTTCATATTTATTAATATTTACGAATTAAATATTAATATTAATTAAAATGGGTTTCTACGTTCAATAGCGTACTCGGTATGCAACGATGAGTTTCTCTGAAAACTTACGTTGCACACAAGTAATAAAATAATATTATTTTAAATGTTAGTTAACGAGTAGCCGTTGTACTGGCGGGAATGGATAGAAATAACTAAAATATGATTATATATGTTTTGAAATGTTTTTACATTTACCCAATAAAAGATAAAGGCTTAAAATACGGAAAGAGTTAAATTTTAGGCATTTATACCCTAATTTTCACGAAAGGTCCACTTATCACCTTTTGATGGAGAACCGTCATTAAATATAGTTTTTATCGATCTTATAAATTCTATTGGAACAAATATAACTATTCTTTAGAATCAGGACATCAAAATTTACTTTGTGTAAATTTTTGGTACCTTTCTGATAAAGTTCATTTTTTTAATGAATAGTGTAAAATGTTGTATTTTAATTCAAAACCTCTTTTTAATCTAATTTATTTATATGATTAGATTATCATTTGGATTGATTTTAAAGTGAAATTAGAAAATATTTTTACCATTAAATCCAATAGTGGTCATTGGAATTAATTTCACTTTCAAATCGGACTTTAACTAGTGTCAATCTTTTGATACTTATTGTTTCATAAAAATACGCTATTTTTTTGACAGTGGGAATTAATTATTAAATTAATTAATGTTACTTATATGTTTTGAATTTTGTAAAATAGACTTCATTTTTTAATTCGTAATATCAAATATAGCTTAGGGTGAATTTTTGGTAATTTTCTGAAAAACTTCAATTTTTGATGAATAGTGAAACCACTAAGTGGTACTTATAAAGACTGATTTTCCGTTTAAATGAAATTTTTCCATCATTGTGTTATGAATTTCAAAAATCCGACATACATGGTTGTCATTAAGAAGTAAAATGTGGTTCAATGAGATTATAATAATTTTTTGGTGAATAGTAAAATATTAAGTTCTTAATCGTGATTAGTGGTAATTAGTGTAGTTTAAGGTAAAAATAATGCTTTAATAAAATAAGATGAGATTGAAACGTGTCCTACCCTCATTGGTTGTGTCATGGCCGACCAAGACAAGCCATTGGTCAACTTGGGGACCCAATGGAGACACTTTGGTTGGGAAATGACATAAATAACTTTTTATTTAATGTAAAAGTAAAAATGACACAAACATAATATGTTTTACGAAATCAATTTTTACATGGGGTTATAAAGATAAGATTTTTGATTATAAATATTCATTGGAAAGATAAAAAGATTTCCTACATCATAGTATTTTTTATTATAATTTTTAGACATTAAATAAATTAAATTATTTATGACATAATAATGATGCAGCGATGACATCATTATTTGACGATTTAAATAAAATAGAAAGATAATGTAAAATCTATGAACTACACATTTCCAAAACCAATTGTATGAGTGGATTTCGAACCTTTATCACCTTATCCACGATTTATATCAATGTGGGACATTTTAAAACCGAAACACATTTTCAAATAAAGTAATATTTCTTTACTTTCCAAAAGTGCCCCTCCTCTCCTCTTATAAAAGCCCCCCACCTCTACCTCATTTCACACACTACTCAAGCCTTTGGCTCGGCCAACCCCTGCCCATTTACTCTCTCCACATACCTCTCCTCATCCTAGATGATTCCCATTGGGCATAATCCTTTCAAAGGAAGCCTTTAGGCTCAAATCAAAAGAAGTTACACTTTTAAAGGTAATTCATTCTCTCTTGTTCATTTGTTTTATTTTGCTTCTCCAACCCTTTAAAATCTTTTTATTTAATACTTTTGTAACAACACCAGTATAATAAATATACTATGATGTTGTTATAATATTTATTCGAGCTACACTCTCACACAACTACATCAAATGGTTAATGAACATACGGTTTCCGTGGATGGCGAAATTCCACCTCCCGAAACGATGATTGTTCAATACTCATTTAACATCTTCAAAGGTGGCCATTATGATGTCACTATTTTTATATATGATATATAATATGTTTATTTTTTCTTTAATCTTCTGTATTTTTCATTTTGGGCATACCTTTATGGTTTCCATTATGGGTAAACACGATATTATCATTTAAGGAAGTGCGGACTACCGCCCCCTCAAAGTGATGTGATTCGTTAATGAAATATGTGGGACGTGTAAAGGATGGATTTAAAGTTATTATATATGATGTTATACTGGAATTATAATATACCTCTATATCATTATTATTTCTTTCCATTAAATTATGAGATATAAATGAAAGTAGCGTTCATGCGTACGTACGGCTTACCGTCTCCATGAACGGTGCATTTCATTTCTTATCCCCAAATGTAATGTACTATTAAAAGTACATGTATATAATGGATATATATAATTAATGATATATCTAAATGAGGAATATAATTCTGGAATTAAAATATACATACCTCTCATTTATTTTTAATTCCATTAATTTGACAAAGAAATGAAAGTAGTGTTCACGCGTACGTACGGCTTAACGTCTCCATGAACAGTGCATTTCATTTCTTACCTCTAAATGATTATGTAATATTATAAATACATGTATATGTTGGATATATATGATACATATTATATCAAAATAGGGAATTTCATTCTGGATATAAAGAACCTTTGACCACACGAACAACATGTAATTGTAAGAAGTCCACTTTCGACTTAAGAACCAAATATTGAGAAAACAAACATTACTAACTTAAATGGTTACATAATGTTTATAACATGGAAATAAGTGATACAAAAGGAATAATGAACTTTAAAAAGGTTCTTAATCAAGTATAAATTAACTCAAGTTTATTATTCAGGACGTTAAAGAACGATCGAGTCAAGTCGGACCTGAGGTAAGGGACTTCGTCTCAATCTGCTTTCATTGAGGAATATTTCGTTCTATACACAACTTTCTTTTATACGGTGTATAAACCCCTTTGACTTTTACTTTTATACAAAAGGAATCTTTTTCTACGAAGCGTTTTACAAAACGACAAAAAGGAATGTTTCCTTTAACGTACGCAGCAACAACGACCTTTTCCGCCGCCGCGAGTATTATTTGGTCTTTGGCTTTCTCAACAAGCCGTAATGTTTTTAGAATAAAATAAATACCATATAATCTTTTATGTATTTTGGTATTGAAAATGGTTTTGAAAAATGATTCTATTATGTCAATATATTTATGATATATTGTGATTGAAATGTGGAAATGATATCATTCCTTTATATTGGTTTTATGTTTTATGATTTTATACTGGTACTTGGACATTTTAACGGGTGGTTACGTTATAAACCATATGACGGGTGGTGCCGTGAATACCAGGACGGGTGGTTACGTTATAACCTCCAATGCATTGGGTATGGAAGTCGGCCGTATGGCTATTCCATTAAGTATGTATGGAAATTGGTCGTATGGCTATTCCATTAAGTGATATGTGTGGAAGTCGACCGTATGGTTATTCCACTTAAGTATGTTTATGTCCCAAGTTACCATTATATATGTTATGTGTTCTTTTTATGGATTTTATGGTAATCCTTTGGTTACAAAAAGGTAAGTAATGATACTTTATTCAGTGAAGAGTTTTCACTACCTCATGAAGGTGAAGGTATTACTTTGATAGAGTATATATGGTTTATTTGATGTTTGAAAAACTAAAAGTTTTCATTCTTTCTGTATCCCTTACTGAGCTTTTTATGCTCATCCCGAGTTTTTTTGAAATGTTTTTCACAGGTCAAGGGAAAGGTACATGATATGATGATAGTGTCAAGGAAGTGTCAAGAAATAATCCATGTTTCATTTCAAATGTGTTTCCATTGATGGGAATGAAGAATACTATCTTTATGTAACCACTTTGTTTATATGTGGAATGTAATTCAAGTTTTATGATCTAATTCTCTAAAACTATAAACCCAAAAAGACCCTCAATGTGTAATCTTGTAATAACTCAAGATTAAGTAAGGTTTAAGGCTGGGGCCTTATAGTTGGTATCAGAGGTCGGTTTAGACATCTTTAGGAGTTAGAAAAGTGTTAAATTATAATATTATTGAAATGATATAGCATTTACGGATTACCATGTTTCTTCGCCTAAGATATTTCTGTGTTCAGAATGGTTTTCCACATAGGAAACAAAGCAACTATGTTGGGATGACATCAGGAGGAAGATAACCTTCCAAATCAGCACCCTGAGATGGTCGGAATCGGAACTGAATAGTTTGTTGCAGTGATGGCATAGTTGACTCAGGCTATAAATGGCGGTGGTATCCATGCACAAGATCAACCAGATCAACCGCAGATAAACATGTCAGTGGTGGAACATTTCATGAGGCAACATCCCCCATCATTCAGAGGATCATCTGACCCTATGCAAGCTGAAGGGTGGATTAAAGCACTGGAGAAGATTTTTGATGTCATGGGGTGTTCAGAACATCAAAAGGTTAGTCTTTCTGTTTACCGTTTTGAAGGTGAAGCTGATCAGTGGTGGTCGATGGTGAAAAATATAAGGGATAGTGAAGAGATTGAGGATCTTCACAGGGAAGAATTCAAAGGTATGTTTCTTGAGAAATATTTTCCTAAGGTGATTAGTCTTAGGTTGAAAAAACAGTTCCTAGAATTGAGGCAGGAGGATGATTTAGTGGCTGCTTATGAAGAAACGTTCACTCGATTGGCAAGGCATGCTCCAAACTTCATACGAGATCTTGATAGTAAAAAAACCATTTTTACTCAGGGTTAATGCCAAATTATCGAATGGATTTAGCTTCTCTTGAGTTCAAAAGTTATGAAAAACTTGTTCGATGTGCGAAGAAGGTGGAAATGGAGTTTGCCGATGATCATGTGTTCTATGACAAACAATAGAATAAGAGGTCTAGTTGGCAGGCAAAGGGAAAGAATTCATCAAAGAAGCAAGGAGGTAAGAAAACCAAATATCCATCCTGTGAGAAGTGTGGTAAAATGCATCCTGGAGAATGTTTATCGAAGTCTGGTAAGTTCTTTCGGTGTGGTAAGTCTGGTCATATTGCTCGTAACTGTAAGGAAGATGATCAAGCAGGAAATGAAAAGCCAACGGTAAGATGTTTTAAGTGTAATGAAATGGGTCATTATGCAAACGAGTGTCCAACGAAGAACTCAACTGGGGGAATGAAGCCATACTACAAGAAGAAAGGGGTGGTGAAATCCTTTGCAACAACTTAAGTAGATGTTGGGCCATCGAATGAAGTGGTATCAGCTCCAGGGAGCTCAGTATTTTTCGAAGATTGACTTGAGGTCGGGGTACCATCAGTTGAAAGTAAAAGAAGCAGACGTTCTGAAGACTGCGTTCCGTACTAGATATGGCCATTATGAATTTGTAGTTATGCCTTTTGGGTTAACCAATGAACCAGCTGTATTCATGGACCTTATGAATAAAATTTTCCATGAGTTCTTGGATAAGTTTGTGTTTGTGTTTTGAGGTTTGGGAAGAGGTTATGTGTGCCTTGTGATTCACAGTTGGAGAATGAGTTGTTATGTGAGGCTCATAGTTCCCCGTTTTCAGTTCATCCTGGCAGTACTAAGATGTACAGAGATCTGTGGGAGTATTACTGGTGGGATGGAATGAAAAGAGACATTGCTGATTTTACTATGAAGTGTTTGACATGTCAACAGGTTAAAGCAGAGTGGCAGTTACCGAAAGGGATGCTTCAGCCTTTACCAGTGCCAGAGTGGAAATGGGAAAACATATCCATGGACTTTGTTGTGGGATTACCGAGGACATCTCGAGGTAATAATGCAATCTGGGTTATTGTTGATCGCTTGACCAAATCTGCTCATTTCCTTTCTATACGAGATACTTTCTCTCTAGATCAACTTTCCCGTTTTTATCTTAAAGAGATAGTCAGGTTACATGGAGTTCCTCTCTCTATTGTATCTGATCATGATCCCAGGTTCACATCTATCTTTTGGAAAGGCCTTCAGAAGTCGTTGGGTACTGAATTAAATTTTAGTACAGCTTTTCATCCTCAATCAGATGGGCAGTCAGAATGAACAATTCAGACCTTGGAGGATATGCTACGAGCTTGTTCTATGGATTATCAGGGAAGTTGGGACCAAAATCTTTCTTTGGTTGAGTTTTCTTATAATAACAGTTTTCATTCTAGTATACAGATGGCACCATTTGAGGCATTATATGGGAAGCGGTGTCGAACTCCAACATTTTGGAATGAAGTGGGTGAAAGGAAGCTGATGGGACCAGAATTGGTAGAAGAGATGGCAGAAAAAGTTCAGTTGATTCAGAAGCACATGAGAACAGCTCAGAGTAGGCATAAGAGTTATGCGGATAACCGGAGGAAGGATCTATCTTTTGAGGTAGGTGATCATGTTTTTCTCAAGGTTTCTCCTTGGAAAAGTGTGATGAGATTTGGTAAGAAAGGAAAGCTGAGTCCAAAGTTTATTGGACCATATGAAATTCTAGAGAGAGTAGGATCAGTTGCATACCGGGTGGCATTACCTCCGAGTTTATCTCAGGTACACAATGTTTTTCATGTTTCAATGTTGAGAAACTATATTCCAGATCCATCTCATGTTTTGAGTCCAGAGGTAGTTCAGCTGGAAGAGAACCTATCTTATGAGGAACAACCGGTCCAGATTCTTGACCACAGGGAGCAGGTGTTACGGAATAAGGTGATTCATCAGGTAAAGGTTTTGTGAAAAAACCATGTGATTGAAGAGGCAACATGGGAATCTGAAAATGCTATGAGGGATAAATACCCCCACTTATTTTGATAAGTGAATAAAATTGCGAGGACGCAATTCCCAAAAGGGGGGAAGGATGTAACATCCCAGGTAAATAAAGAATAAAGAATTTTCATATTTATTAATATTTACGAATTAAATATTAATTTTAATTAAAATGGGTTTCTACGTTCGATAGCGTACTCGGTACACAACGATGAGTTTCTTTGAAAACTTACGTTGCACACAAGTAATAAAATAATATTATTTTAAATGTTAGTTAACGAGTAGCCGTTGTACTGGCGGGAATGGATATAAATAACTAAAATATGATTATATATGTTTTTAAATGTTTTTACATTTACCCAATAAAAGATAAAGGCTTAAAATACGGAAAGAGTTCAATTTTAGGCATTTATACCCTAATTTTCACGAAAGGTCCACTTATCACCTTTTGACGGAGAACCGTCATTAAATATAGTTTTGATAGATCTTATAAATTCTATTGGAACAAATATAACTATTCTTTAGAATCGGGACATCAAAATTTACTTTGTGTAAATTTTTGGTACCTTTCTGATAAAGTTCATTTTTTTAATGAATAGTGTAAAATGTTGTATTTTAATTCAAAACCTCTTTTTAATCTAATTTATTTATATGATTAGATTATCTTTTGGATTGGTTTTAAAGTGAAATTAGAAAATATTTTTACCATTAAATCCAATAGTGGACGTTGGAATTAATTTTACTTTCAAATCGTACTTAAACTAGTGTCAATCTTTTGATACTTATTGTTTCATAAAAACACGCTATTTGCTTTGACAGCGGGAATTAATTATTAAATTAATTAATGTGACTTATATGTTTTGAATTTTGTAAAATAGACTTCATTTTTTAATTCGTAATATCAAATATATCTTAGGGTGATTTTTTGGTAATTTTCTGAAAAACTTCAATTTTTGATGAATAGTGAAACCACTAAGTGGTACTTATAAAGAGTGATTTTCCGTTTAAATGAAATTTTTCCATCATTGTGTTTTGAATTTCAAAAATCCGACATACATGGTTGTCATTAAGAAGTAAAATGTGGTTCAATGAGATTATAATAATTTTTTGGTGAATAGTAACTTATTAAGTTCTTAATCGTGATTAGTGGTAATTAGTGTAGTTTAAGGTAAAAATAATGCTTTAATAAAATAATATGAGATTGAAACATGTCCTACCATCATTTGTTGTGTCATGGACGACCAAGAAAAGCCATGGGTCAACTTGGGGACCCCATTGAGACACTTTGGTTGGGAAATGACATAAATAACTTTTTATTTAATGTAAAAGTAAAACTGACACAAACATAATATGTTTTACTAAAACAATTTTTACATGGGTTTATAAAGATCATAATTTTGATTATAAATATTAATTGGAAAGATAAAAAGATTTCCTACATCATAGTAGTTTTTTTATAATTTTTTGACATTAAATAAATTAAATTATTTATGACATAATAATGATGCAGCGATGACATCATTATTTGACGATTTAAATAAAATGGAAAGATAATGTAACATCTATGAACTACACATGTCCAAAACCAATTGGATGAGTGTATTCCGAACCCTTATCACCTTATCCACGAAGTATATCAATGTGTGACCTTTTAAAACCGAAACACATTTTCAAATAAAGTAATATTTCTTTACTTTCAAAAAGTGCCACTCCTCTCCTCTTATAAAAGGCCCCCACCTCTACCTCATTTCACACACTCCTCAAGCCTTTGGCTCGGCCAACCCCTGCCCATTTACTCTCTCCACATCCCTCTCCTCATCCTAGAGGATTCCCTTTGGGCAGAATCCTTTCAAAGGAAGCCTTTAGGCTCAAATCAAAAGGAGTTACACTTTTAAAGGTAATTCATTCTCTCTTGTTCATTTGTTTTATTTTGCTTCTCCAACCCTCTAAACTCTTTTTATTTACTTCTTTTATAACAAAACCAGTATCTTAAATATACTATGATGTTGTTATAAGATTTATTCGAGCTACACTCTCACAAAACTACATCAAATTGTTAAAGAACATACGGTTTCCGTGGATGGCGAAATTCTGCCTCCCGAAACGATGATTGTTCAATATTCATTTAACACCTTCAAAGGTGTCCATTATGATGTCACTATTTTTATATATGATATATAATATGTTTATTTTTTCTTTAAGCTTCTGTATTTTTCATTTTGGGCATACCTTTATGGTTTCCATTATGGGTAAACACGATATATTCATTTAAGGAAGTGCGGACTACCGCCGCCTCAAAGTGATGTGATTCGTTAATGCCATATGTGGGACGTGTAAAGGATGGATTTAAAGTTATTATATATGATTTTATACTTGAATTATAATATACCTATATATTATTATTATTTCTTTCCATTAAAGTATAAGATCAAAATGAATGTAGCGTTCATGTGTACGTACGACTTACCGTCTCCATCAACGGTGCATTTCATTTCTTATCCCCAAATGTAATGTAAAATTAAAAGTACATGTATATAATGGATATATATAATTAATTATATATCTAAATGATGAATATAATTCTGGAATTAAAATATACATACCTCCCATTTAGTTTTAATTCCATTAATATGACAAAGAAATGAAAGTAGTGTTCATGCGTACGTACGGCTTACCGTCTCCATGAACAGTGCATTTCATTTCTTACCTCTAAATGATTATGTAATATTATAAATAAATGTATATGATGGATATATATGATACATATTATATCAAAATCGGGAATTTCATTCTGGATATAATGAACCTTTGACCACACGAACAACATGTAATTGTAAGAAGTCCACTTTCGACTTAATAACCAAATATTGAGAAAACAAACATTAGTAACTTAAATGGTTACATAATGTTTATAACATGGAAATAAGTGATATAAAAGGAATAATTAACTTTAAAAAGGTTCTTAATTAAGTATAAATTAACTCAAGTTTATTATTCAGGACGTTAAAGAACGATCGAGTCAAGTCAGACCCGAGGTAAGGGACTTCGTCTCAATCTCCTTTCATTGAGGCATATTTCGTTCTATACAGAACTTTCTTTTATACGGTGTATAAACCCCTTTTACTTTTACTTTTATACAAAAGGAATCTTTTTCTACGAAGTGTTTTACAAAACGACAAAAAAGAATGTTTCTTTTAACGTACGCAGCGACAACGACCTTTTCCGCCACCGCGAGTATTATTTGGTCTTTGGCTTTCTCAACAAGCCGTAATGTTTTTAGAATAAAATAAATACCATATACTCTTTTATGTATTTTGGTATAGAAAATGGTTTTGAAAAAGGATTCTATTATTTCAATATATTTATGATATATTGTGATTGAAATGTGGAAATGTTATCATTCCTTTATATTGGTTTTATGTTTTATGATTTTATACTAGTACTTGGACATTTTAACGGGTGGTTACGTTATAAACCATATGACGGGTGGTGCCGTGAATACCAGGACGGGTGGTTACGTTATAACCTCCAATGCATTGGGTATGGAAGTCGGCCGTATGGCTATTCCATTAAGTATGTATGGAAATTGGCCGTATGGATATTCCATTAAGTGATATGTGTGGAAGTCGACCATATGGTTATTCCACTTAAGTATGTTTATGTCCCAAGTTACCTTTATATATGTTATGTGTTCTTTTTATGGATTTTATGGTAATCCTTTGGTTACAAAAAGGTAAGTAATGATACTTTATTCAGTGAAGAGTTTTTACTACTTCATGAAGGTGAAGGTACTACTTTGATAGAGTATATATGGTTTATTTGATGTTTTAAAAACTAACAGTTTTCATTCTCTCTGTATCCCTTACTGAGATTTTTATGCTCATCCCATGTTATTTTGAAATTTTTTTCACAGGTCAAGGGAAAGGTACATGATATGATGATAGTGTCAAGGAAGTGTCAAGAAATAATCCATGTTTCATTTCAAATGTGTTTCCATTGATGGGAATGAAGAATACTATCCTTATGTAACCACTTTGTTTATATGTGGAATGTAATGCAAGTTTTATGATCTAATTCTCTAAAAATCTAACCCCGAAAAGATCCTCAATGTGTAATCTTGTAATAAATCAAGATTAAGTAAGGTTTAAGGCTGGGGCCTTATAGTGGGACATAAAAAAAATATAAAAATATATCTGTATATGTTTAATACTGTGGTTATTATATCTCCATTATATAAGATGAATTTAAAGGTAAGAGAAAGAAATAAAACAAAAAATTCTCATTGATGAACGTTACATCTTCTTCACGTAACTCCTTTTGGTTTGAACCAATAACCTTATTAAAAAGAATTTTTAACCAAATTAGGGACTATAAGATACTAATATTTTAAGTTATAAGTTATTTGGGAAAGAATTTTATGATTCCTAGAGGTTGTATGTTGTGATTAATGGAGGAGAGTTGGTGGGATTTTTTAAGTGAGGTGAGTGGAACACTTGTATGCATTTTAAAAGACTAAATTACATCAACATTTTTAATGTAACCATGCCCACATAATGGTCCATTGTCTATAATACAAGGAATAAGTTTGAAATATGTCCACTAAATTTGTTTTATAAAAGTTATGGGTCATTTGTACACCTTATATTTTGTATTAAACCAGTAAGAAAACTCGATTTGCCTTATTCATTGTAATTAATTTTATCTATTTTCATATATAATTATGGTAAAAAATTAAGTCGATAATATTAGATAATATAAATTATTATTATTTTTCAAAATATGAAGTCTGTTTTTAAAAATTAAACTCATATAAGTGTCATCATTTAATTTTAAATTAATCCCACAGACGTGATGAGACAACGAGTTTTTAGAACATTAAATTTTTAGGAAAATATGATTCTCTAATAACACAATGACTAATAATATCAATTTAATGAAAATATAATAATATTTTCTGATATATAATCAATAAATTTCATTTAAAATATTCCCCATTACAGATTATTTTAATTAATTAAATGTAGAAACATTATGCATTTAATTTTTTTTTAGAAAAATGCATTTTTAAACAAATAAACAAACATATACTGAAAACCAATATAAAGGTGATTCATAATAAGTTAAGTAGAATAAATATAACTAAATAATATATATTTTACATTAAAACACATTCAATACATATTCTTACTTTTAAATTACTATATTTATTTAAAATAAAATTCTTTTTACAAAAATAGGGTTTTTCAATATCAATTGAAAAATCAGTATTTTTTTTTGAAAAGTACAAAATTCTCCCAAAATTAAAATTTTAAATAAAGATCCTTAAAATGAATTTTATTTTTAGAAATAAATTTTATAAAATATTCATATATTTATTATTGTTATTTTATTTAAAATAAATAAAATTATGTTTTAAAGAAAACATATTTTTTATGAATTAAATCACAATAATTAATTATTTACTAAAAATTCATCGATAACTTATATTGAGAAAGAAAGAAATATAAATTTATATTTATATTTCATAAAGTAGTTAATACTATACATAAAATCCAATTTAATTTCTCGGTTATAACTTTAATATATATCATGGGTCGTTTTTGTTTGGTGACATGTGTTTAATGTATTATCTAACTTAAAAATATTGAGGTTTTGTGTTTGTCAAGATAAAATGATTGTTTCTTATATTAGTAAAAAATAAAGGGATTTTTTGTAATGTAAGGTAAACTTTTTTTTTCATGTCTTTTACTCTATGTAATATAATTTTATTCTTTTAAAATATCATGTATTTACAACTAGACACTATTTTATTAAAACTATACATAATTCTGAAATACCCCTCTACTAGCCAACTTCTCCAACCCTGATACCAAAGACTGTGTCATCAAACACTCCTCCCAAAAAATTGTGTTCCTAATCCACCTTTTTTTCTTTATCATTC
The DNA here is from genome assembly GCA_963277665.1 of Viscum album. NCBI lineage: Eukaryota > Viridiplantae > Streptophyta > Magnoliopsida > Santalales > Viscaceae > Viscum > Viscum album. Next base: position 647,099,607 of record OY728133.1, on the reverse strand, counting down.
TCCTAACATCACCAACAATTAAATCTTATAAGGAAACATGATAGGAGGTACCTATCCATTACAATATATACCTCTAAATTGATTCTCATAATTTAGAATTAAAACAAAACCTAGATGATGAGAAAATAAAAACTATACCCTAATAGGTTATACCTCTCAAAAAGAATAAAATACTAAAAATATCCATACATAATTAGCTATGTAAAAAATCTAACTCCATGTATAGAAGGAAAATTGGTAGAAAACCACCATCAGAAAAAGAGAAACCTCTTTGTAACGATTTTTGTAATTAGATAAAATGAGGTGTAACCCAAAACACCATAATAACAACCATTTTATCAATAGATATTTAGTTTATCCAGATCATGATTTAAAATATATAACCCTAAAATATGTTATTATCTGTATTAAAAAATTCAAATCAAAATTTCTAATATATTTAAGAAAATATTATTACATAAATTTTAAATTTAAATAAAAACATTCATTTAAAAAGAATAGGTTTAAAATAGAAAAAATGGATTTTGTGAAAAAATAACGAACTTCATAAGAAATCAAAATAACTAATTTTACACCGATTTCAGAAAAACATACTAAATGTTTGGTTATTCACACTGAAAGTGTCCCACATTGTTATATAATAAGTACATCGACCCCATTGAGACTGGATAACATAAAATAACCAACCATGGGATTCTAATCCTTACTCTATATTTATAATATTACCTCTCTATCCTCATCCATAAAATAAAAGATCTAAAAATATAAAACTTTATTATAATCTTCCCAATAGGTCAAGATGGTCCTTCGCCAGGACCCTCTATCTATGTTTAACCTCTTTATATAAATTTCAATTTAGTTCTCACCACTATACATGAATAACAATAAAAGGATGAAATATATATTTGAATATTAAAAACCATGGAAAAAATATAATTCATCCTCATTACACCTCATCATGATGGAAATTCAGAATCCTACTAACCAGATTCATTTAGCGGTTCCAGAAGTTATGAATCCTCTAGGGCCCTTATAATTATTTTTGATTACATACCATATGATCAAGAATATATAGTTATTAAGAAAATATTTTATGGATAAATCATAAAATTATCACCAATATGACCTTTCTTGGTTTCCATACCTCATATCCCACAATCATTGAGCCACTTTTGAAACAAGCCAACTTTCTGGGAAACTAAAAAATGATTTGTATTCTTCACCAACCTGAAGAAAAACTAATGTGACCCCAAAAAAATCCTTAAAATTAGGGATGGTAGTATTGTAAAAAATCTCTGGTACCTACTGATAAAAAAATATGAATAATTTTTTACCCCATGATCTCTCTTTCTTAGTACTATGTCTAGGGTAAAGACGAAATTTTGATGTTAAATCATTAAATAAGAAAATGAAAATTCTAGAATAACTATATAAAGTGAATCAACATAAAAAATATTGCATAATTTTAGTGAAATCATATCAACAGTTATACCACCCATCCTAACCATATCATCTATAAAAAAACTACATATCCACATCACCTCTCCAAATCAATCCCAATATCATTCCACCATATTCAAATCCCACAAATCACCTCAATCCAATTACAAAAAACTAACAGAAACAACCAACCTTAACAACCAATTAAACCCCCAAAATAATATAAAAAACCACATATTTCCTATATATCAATACATAGCATCATTCCACATTATAGACCATATATTATCTTTCCAATTATTCAAATGAATGCACAAAACCCACTTTAGAGTCTACATTTATATCCCTAAAACAACCACATTAAGAAACCAATAAACAAAAAATCACAATATCCACATTATGCATACTAATCACATTAAATAGACAATTCTTGAGAAAAATAAACACTAAAATTTCCCCTTTATTGCATTTCTACATATTAGATTAATATTGTGTTAATGGGTGAAAATAAAAAAACATAGTTTTCACTCAATCAGTTCATTACCATCTTAAAAATCACAACCATTTATAAAAGGTCACACAACATTTTAACCAAAAGGGAGTGTAAAATAACATACATAGGAACCCCAAAGAAATCATCAATTCACACTCATTTTAGTAAAATATTATAAATATTAATGGAAATAATTTCATTCTAAGAAAACATCATATTAGCTAAAATTTAGATTGATTGTTTCTGATTAGAAAAGTAAATATCAAGTAATTATATAAGAACCTAAAGGGTATAATCGAAAAATAACACATCAAAAGAAACTCTTTAAATTATTTTTGTCCACATTCATTCTGATTCAATAATATCACTCATGAATTCTACAATATTATAAAAAAATCTGTACATGCTTCAAATTCATGCTTTATGTCAGTCATGACTAAACTAAAAATTCTCAAAAATCTAATTAATTATAAAGGCTATTTAGAATGGATAAATATCTAAAAACGCATTAAAAATGACTACTTATATATTAATATAAAAATGATATCACATTTTTAAATAAATATTTTAGGAGCTTCATAATCGACACACAAATGTTCTTGAGGAAAAACAAATACTTCTGTTTTGAAAAACAATCATGCAAACATAATTATTTTAGGAATTATTCAAACAAATAAATATGATACCTTCTTTTATTTCATATACTCTACAATATTTCAAAAAAAATACAATAACTTGAATTTATAATTAAACTTGTAACAAATAATTATATTACTATAACAACACATTGGTCAGGATCATTAAGGGAAAAAAATTCATTCCAAAAATTGTGCTCTAAATTCAGTGGGGTTCATTAATATTTAAAGTCATACTCTATGAACTATTTAATAAATGACAAAAATAAAGACATAAAATTAATTTCTAACTATTTAAATAACATATAATTAGTGGAAGGTAACCCAAGGGAAAAAATTATATACAAATAAAAATAAATTCAAATAATAGATCTAAAAATTAATCAACAATAAAATAAAGAAATTTATTAAGGGAAATAACATTTGGTGAATTATTATAGAAGTAATATATTATATAAAATATTTAAATAGTAAAAATTATTTACTAATAATTATAAACATTATAGGGTAAAATTATCATGATACCCCTAATAATAATTAAAATAAAAATTATTTCTTTGGAAACAAATGTTAGAAATCATTAAATAATTATAATTAGGAATCAATTAGGATTTATCCAAATTATACAATGTAGTTAATTAAAATTTAATATTTTTCATATGGTTAGGTTATCACATAAATACAAGGAAAATTATATATAAGTGGTCTTAGAAAATAAGCATAATCATAGAAACATTAATAAAATGTAAAATATATATTAAAATTAAACTAATAAATATGAAGAATAAATTTTCAAAGCATCTCTACACATAAATAGTTATAATTTCACTATATCATCTTTAGTTGGTTGTCTTATTCTATGAGTTGTATCACATGGGACCCTATATATTGATGTTCTATATTTTCCCATTTCTATATATCATATGTTAGCCTTGATTTCCACTAATTCTATACCAATCCTATAAAATACATACATGTAAATAACTACAAACTCCACCCATACTCTCAACTATGATATTCAATACAACACTTTCATGACATGACCCTATTAGAGGCTATGTGTGAGGGTATAAAATTTCTACTTGGGAGGCATTTCAATTATAAAATCACTAGAATAATAATGATCAAGAATACATCATCACTGCAAATTTCAAATTTCAATAAATATTTCCTCAAACTAAATGTATATTATATAAAAATAAGTAAAAATATCCAGAATTAATATAAATACTCATGATACCTTGGAATATCCATCAAAATCTAAACAAGAAACCCAAAAAACAACCCGAATATCCTGTGATCCACACTATAAAACGCATAGAAAATTACAGTGTGGTTAAAATGTAGGATTAACCACTAGAATAAAAATTATAAAAAATAATTCTCAATTTGAAACAAATATTCATGATTAAAAAAGTGTAATATGAATAAATCAAAACATAAAAAAATATAAACAGATATAAACCTAATAAATTTAATCACTAAACTCCACTCTCTACATCATCTTCAATAAGATGCTTCATCACATGAACCATCCTAAACCATGATATCCTAAAAAACATCAAATAACATATGAATATCATTAACTCTATACCCATATTGTAAATTAACAATTTAAAATTACCATAAAATTTCCCACTACTCTCACATATCAGCTCTATCTTTACTCTATATAAATGTATTGTAGATCGAGTAGAACAACTATTATAAAACTAAAATGTGATTCATGAATGGTAAAAAAATAAAAAAAATATCCTTAAATATCACTCCATTATTTTACTATCCATGACAGAACATATCCAAATACCAAATATCCCAACCATAACCACCATTTCGTAGTACCCAACTGAATGACCATATATTGAAAACATCATAACCAATTATCGATTACTTCATTACAATTTATCTACATTTCCAATAACTCTTAGATTGTGATACATAAACACAGAGTTCATAAACACTATTCTCTCTCCCTTCTATGCATATCATCCATAAATACTGCATATCCATATTCTCTAAATCATAGTGAAGAATAATAGGCATGAACAACATTATCCTACTTCCCTTATTATAAAATTAATGACCCCCACCATGTGTCATCATCAATGATAAGTCATCGAGTCCACATCTAATTTCAAACATTTAACATTAATTTATTATATCCCCCATGCACATGACTACTCAAATATATTACAACACAGAAATATAAACCAACTAATATTCATTAAAACTCTCGAGTATTCTCCTACCATCTGCCTTCATCATACTAAATTCCCAAAAAAACATATATTATATTCAAATAATAATCAAATAACTATAGACCAAACACCACTTATCAAAATATCATTACTAAATGAATAACCAAAAAATAATGTGATATTGGTCACATTGTACAAAATTATATCATTCACATAATTTCAAATATAATAAACATCAATTTATGAGTTACATTGTATTAATTATGAAATTAAATTTTCCATATTTATTGAAAAAATCATTATTCCACATTCAATTTCAATCCCACTACTCCTCACTAAACACACTCATAAAAACCATTGGAGTTAAATGAATCATACCACTACCAATAAAATTATATCCTATAATAATATTCATAACAATAACCCCTTTAGTGAATTATATTTTACATATTCACAGTCCTAAATCATTGTATTGCAAATAGATAAATACGATCCCAAAATCTGTACAAACCCCTTTCATTGTTCAAAAGGATTGTAAGTTATGTTTATTATCATTATTCAACATGGATTTATACTTCGTAATCTAATTTTCCATTACCATAAATATCCAATAAACATGTTTCAACATTTTTAAGGTGAACATATTGAATAAGAGAATCATAACACATATTTTTATGAATATATGAAATATAAGAAAACACATCAATGAGTAAAAAAATAAATAATAACTCAGATATTCATGTATTTAGAAATATAAACATTCATTATAATCCTTAAATCACTATCTAATTTTCATTTTTAAAAGGATGAATAGTAATCAAATGACCCCAAAATCATAGTATCAAATATAATTCAACATGTAAGATTCATAAATATCCATAAAACACATTCACCCTTTCCCTTGCCTAATTTTTTTTATATTCATTTAGTTATTTATATATTAAATGTAATTCCAACCATGTTTTCCATCTAAAAAATAAAAAAATCTTAATTAAACATAACCAAATATCACTAAATAATGAATCATTGGATGGAAAATTGAATAATTCAATTAAATTCACTCAATATTTTTATTCATCAATATGGAATAATGGTTTGGAAATCCAATTACTCAATCGAAATATAATAACTATTTTGAAAAAATGAATATGTTTAGAAAATAACATGACCAATATCATGTTAAAAAACCTCAAAATACTATGGACTAAAATCTCTATTAAATAATAGGACCCTAAAAATCACAAATTGAACCATCACTATTACCTAAGATCCCAATATGAAATGACAGAAGGAAATGATACATTTGAGTATGGAATATCCCCCCATCTCAAAATCAATTAATATCATGATTCTGATGAATAAATATAACCAAGGGATGCTCATTTAACACTAAAATTTTCAATTGATCCCCTTAAATTTGGGAGAAATAAATGGGAAATAGAAAATTTTATATTGGCATTTAAATTTATACCAACACAAAAAATTAATATGTCATATCAAGATAGGGAATGGTTATTCCCCAATGGTTCTAATTACCCTCATCCTCTTAAAATAACTATGTGAATCCCACTTTTATTTCCCTTATAAAAATATAGTACATATTTTAATATGATAACAATGAAGTATGCCTCAATTTAAATATTATCACATTTTTTTACATCGAAAATAAAAGAATAATAAATCCAACCTCTTCGAGAATCACAGTATGACATCTAAGACCATGAACTAATACCCATATATGGAAAATTAATAAAAAAAATCCCAAGAAATTACATTTCATGAAAAAAACACTCCCTATTACTCATCTTTTATAAAATATAAAATATGATCCTTCATATGTCACGAAACAACATAAACCTTCATTTCATAATGAATGAAATTAAAGAAAATATGGTAAAATTAAACATACAAATGAGTCCTTGGTTCAATGTTTGGAACAATTATATTTATGATACTTTATTCATACAATGGAAATAACTATTATAATAACTCTCCATGATTTATAACTTACACTCTTTTTACAAAATCATCCCATCATGGAATGGAAGTTTAATGTCCCAACCCGAATGCCACACATCGGTGCCTCGATCTAGTACTTGAGGTGACCTCAAGTGTACCTCTTAATAAGCCATAAGATTATGAATAACATGAACGTTATAATATCGATCATGGTGAGACTATAACACTTTTTATCATAGTAAAACAAAAAATAAATAATAATAAAAACCAAATGTAAGGACATAAATTGGATGATACCAGTATCACAAGATGACCAAAACTATAAATACAATATCAAAACAAAAAAATAAAACATTCCATGCTGAAGTATGAGCCAAGTGACATAATTAAAATAAAAATTAAAGTCAATGAAAAATACCTTATGGATCCTAAACCACATCTAGTTTCTTTATCCCATCCCCATAACAAATCATCCTTCTAACATAGGGCCTTTGTCCTTATCTTGTCAGGAAAACATGAAGTCTATTTGGGTACTAATCAGGAAGCCTAAGTAGGGTGTGAGTAAAACTTAGTAGGAAACTAATAACAATGTCTAAATCAATATATTTTCAAATAATTGTTTACGAATTTCTATAGAAAATAATTATGATGCATAATTAAATAATTTTCTCATTATCAATTAATATTTATTTAACCACATTAAACCTTGAGTTTCTGTAGACACCAATACCTTGATATCTACTTCGACCCATATGGCATCCAGAACTACCCCAAGGGATATCATGTCTCAAAATTCCCTTATTTCTATTGTTTATAACAATCAACACATGAATGTTATTGTGATCATTATTATATTAATTATCACATTAATTCCAATATTACCATTCATTATTCTATAACACAAAAGAATGTCCATGTTACAATTCACTATAACATTTAACACATGAATGTCACTGTTACTTTTCATTGGTCTACAACACATATGAATTTCCATGTTACCATTAATAATCACAATTCACATTTGAATGTACATGTTACCATTAATTATAAAAATTCATATATATCACAACATCTCATTAATTAATTCAAAAATTAATTAATAAAATTCAAAATTGTATATACACATCATCCCAATAATTAATTCAATGGATAATTAATCTTATCATTTCCATTAATAATTTAAAAATTAATTAATAACATCAATTACCTAAATAAATTTTCTAATTAATTAACCACATCAACTCCATTAATTAATTCACAAATTAATTAATCAATATTCATATACTCTATATTGCATAATTAATTCAAAAATTAATTTTTCAAATAAATTATATCTATATCTTATAATTAATTCAGAAATTAATTTTGCAAATCAAGAATCTCAATATCTTATAACTAAATTAATAATTAATTACCTCAAATTAACAATCTCTATATCACATAATTAACTCAGAAATTAATTATCTCAAATAAAAACTATATATCTCATAATTAATTCAATAATAAATTTTCCCAAATAAAATATATAATTATATATCATAATTATTTCAACATTTTATTATCCCAAATTAAAAATCTCAATATCTCATAATTAATTAAATAATTAATTTTCTAATGTCTACAATCTCAATATTCCAAATTTCACACTTTCCCCAATTAATTAATTGAAAAAATTAATTAATAAAATTAAGAACTCAATTGATAAATATATAATAGAAATTATACAGTTATATACATATAATTTAAATCAAGACTTTGGGATTTGAATTGTAATCAATGTACATCTTTTCATTGACAAGAGACTGCCCAATGTAATTCTCAAATGTTTACAGAATAACAACGTAGTGTAAGACCCGAATCTAAAACCCATATAAAAGATTGAAATAATCTAGATCCATTTATTCTAGATTTAGATCCCAAATTCTTTAATCTATATCTATCCATAAGATATGCTATTAAACATCCATGGGATGGATGATTAATGAGAAAATGATGGGATACAATAAAAGAAGGAATCCTCTTACATAGATGGTTTCATATCTTCAATATCAGCTTTGAATCACAAAGAACGGAGGTTATAATGGCTTGGAATCATTCTGGAGGTCTCCCAAATTGTGAAAGAAATGTTAGGGTGAATGTGGGTCAATTTGGGATTAATATAGGGGCTCAAAAATTATTAGAATAAATATTTGGGTTATTTTTATTCTTGTACATTGTTTTCTGCTGAGGCACATGATTTCCATTAATCAGGCACAATATATATGTGCCACTTGGGGGGGGCACAACTACTCCTTTTAGGGAACAGAGTTTTAGAAACCATGAACTGTCCATCCAAAACCACTCTATCCAGGGTTGCACAATTTGTTGGGCCAAGGGACTCTATTAGGGTAAATTGTGTGATAACCTTGCACTACCCTATTTCTTCCATTTATCTCAAATTTTCTCAAAAATACACCTCAAGGTAAAACCAAAATGAAAAGTAATACCCCAAATAGAAAAGAGTTCATGTGAATTAGCTTGAGGAATCTCTAGAAAAGACCACGGTTTTACATTCTCTCGCCTTATAAATACTGATCGCAGAGCTATACTCAGAAGAATCTCTAAGATTTCAAGTAAAAAAATTTATTCTAATAATCCCTCATATCTTTCTCTCTCTACCAAGTTTTCTTATGAACATGTCCATGTTGTCAAAATATATGAATTATTAGCACATTGTTTCCCCACAACACATTCTCACTATGATCTAATACATGTATCAGATGCTCCATAGAGGACACATCTACCTTAGGCTCAACATCATCCTCCTTGATCACATCAAAAGGGTTAGGGTGATACTTTAAAAGTTTTGACACATTGAAAAAATCATTCATGGCACTGTATATCTATGTAAGACCAAATCAGTATGCCACCGACCCAATTCTCTCCACCACCACAAACGGTCCAACGAACCTAGGAACTAACATTCCCTATCTCCATATCCTATAGTGACCCAATCTATGAGACAACCAAAGGAATACATTATCATCCTCTTTAAACTCTATCATGTCATCATCTTTTATTTTAAATTAAATTTTTATACTCGCATATGTTTCCATATGCTTCCAAATCAACGAAACCTACTCTGATGTCTCATGTATTAGACTTTGTCCCAACAACATGGACTCACCAAACTCCATCCAACATAGAGGTGATCTAAAATTCCTACCATAAAGTGACTTGTATGATTCCATCTATATAGTTTTTTAATGATAGTACATATATTTAAACTCAATAAGAGGTAGGTTCCTCTCCCGTGGAACACAAAATTCTAGGACACATGCCCATAACATATCCTCATGCACCAGAATATTTTATTTTAACTACCCATATTTATGTGGGTGTAATGTCGTACTCATCAAAACATGTATACCAAGAACATTTTGTAATACCTACAGTAAGAATTATGTAACCCATAGGTCACAAGATAAAACAATATTCTGTGGCACCCTCTGAAGATGTATTATTTAAAGAACATATAAATCTTTTAGCTTTTCTATTGAGAAAGCCCCCCATATAGGTAAGAAGTGGTCTACCATTATTAGTCCAATAAAAATAACCCAAATAGCATCCTTATTCTAAGGATCCCTTTGGATACCAACCAAAAAATCCATTGTCACATTATCCTACTTCCATTACAAAATGGGAACTGACTGGAGGATGTTGGTTTGTCTAAGGGAACTGTCATTATTACTCTTCTTGAACTCAGGGGAAAATATCTACATGATGTCATAGGTTCATATTCTCACCTAGAGAGGTATCATCATCTTGTGGGAAAACAAAATTATCTTAAAATGTCTCATTCAAATAGTCTGTACTATCACCATGATCAGCCGATTCATAGATCATATGACAAAATCTCAATGAGATATTTCCCTTTACATTGTCACGTTCATTAAGAATAAAATTTCTAGTCATATTTGGTATTCAAATCACAATCATCTGAATATTGAGCTCTTCTGTGATGATGACTATGTTGGTTGCTGGGCTAATCGAAAGTCTACTTATAGGTTTTTCATTTTCTAGGTTGGTAACTTAATATCCTGCCCATGAAAGAAACAAAATGTCATCTCTTGATGCATTGCTAAGCCTAAATATCGTGCAATGGTCATGGTCATTACTGAATTTAATTGGCTACAACATATTCTTCATGAAATTGGTTTCCCACCACAGACTTCTACTCATATTTGAAGTGATAATATGGCAACCACAATGATTTTTTGAAATCAAGTCTCCCATGAATGCACAAAAACATATCGAGATTGAGATCACATTCTTCACCATCACCATGAAAAAAATCATATCAGTGTTAGTTACATTCCAACAGTGCATTGTGGTCACACCTAGATGTACCACCCAATTCGAAGCATGAAACTCATGCATCATCTCATCTTGCATACTCATAGGCACCACGAAACCAATCCTAACATAGATGAACTCATCCTCATCAATGCTTTGTTCGAAATGTGACTCCCCACCTTCTTGGAATTTCTTCAAGGTCAAACACAATGGATCCTCATACTATCTATCCCTGATCTATCTCAAAAGTGAATACTCTACCAAAACTGATATGATAGTTATCTAATATTTACTCTATTTAGACAAAAAAATACATCTTATCCAACAAAATCATCATATTCTACTCAACAATAGCCTCATGAACCACATGAGTCTAATTATTCCTCCTTAATGAATTAGACCCACTATTCCCTTCCTAGGCATATATTATAACTCAAAATAAAATGAATGAATATAATCGACCAACACCCACTTCTAGAGATTCAAATCTCATTGAGAAAAGATAGACATTAATGTATTGTGATCTTTATATGCTGTAAAATTTGTCTACAACGGATAATGTCTCCATATCTTTAAACCATAATCCACCTAAGATAATTTTTGGTCCTGGATAAGGTATTTCCATTCATGTGGCCTCTACTACTAAGACTTGTATGCCCAAAAACTATATCCCTATATCAACAATACACCATGTTTTATCCCAAAAGAATCACAAAACACCATATAGTCCTCACCTAGATTATGTATGGTCAAGATCTGTGCCAATATAAAGAGTTAATTCAACTCCAAGAAGTCATTATCACATACATCTATCCATTAATTCTTTATCACAATCTTCGTTATTCATAAATGGAGCACTGTGAAATTGGAAAAGTCTTAGATGATCTATTATAATATCCATCTTACCACATAAAGTTTCATATATTTAACATGTTCATGGAATTCTCCCAAGAAACCAATGTTGAAACATTTTTTTGTTCCACGTACACACCTCATCCTAGATGATTCAAACCAATAAGTGTACCATGTCAATCAAAAAAACAACACTAAGATAACATGGAATATAGACAATGATATCTTAGTTTACTCAAGATGATGTCAAGATGTTTGGAATGATCATCATGAGTCTTGATGCACACCAAGATGTCATCCATGAACACTAGTGCAAAATGATCTAGGTATGGATGGATGATTATATTCATAAAGTCCATAAGAACTACTAGTGCATTTTTCAACCCAAATGGCATTACTACCAACTCATATAGGCTATACCTTCTTCTAAAATTAGTCCTCATTATATCATAGGAATGTACACTCAACTAATGATACCCTGATCTCAAGCCTATATAGAAAAGACACAAGATCCCCTTATCAAGGAAAAAGATCATTGATACATAGATTATGACACATTTTTATTCACTTTAATATAGTTCATCTTCTTGAAAAAAACCCACAAGCATAAACTATCATATAACTTCTTAGAAAACAAAACTAGTTGTGTAACGACCCGAAATTTTGAATAAATCTTGTTTCCTAATTTCATGTGTTATTTTATTTTTTATACTCAAAAAAATGTTTTATTTGATAACATGAGTATAATTAAAATGAGAGAGTTGGGTTTAGATGGTTATATAACCATTGGTCAATATGACCGCTGGAAACTAAACGTTCTTATTATTACCTCTAAATACAAGTTATCTTGGTTAATTATTATAGAAAGAAGATTCGATGGCCTCACCCAGTAGTCTTGGACCGATCCAAGCCCATCTAATAGAACTTGGGAACGAGGTATCACCACTGGGATTTTCTCTGGACCAAACCCAAGCCTAACTTTATCGTGTGAAGCTAGAACGGAATCGCCTTTGCGAGAAGTTCAAACTAATAGAAATTACTACTCGTGCGATGTTAGCCGAGCCTCCCTCAGATTCTCTCACCTCAGCACACCTTACACTTAGGTCATATGCTGGTGTGATAAGGGGCTATGTAAGGAGACCGTAACTGCCTTGTGTAATCATTGGTTTTAAATAAAAATTGGGACTTCTTCTTATGATAAGGTTTATGAATTTTCAAATGACCGGATAAATATAGTATGCATATTTTTGATGAATTTTAGAAAATGGATATTTTAAAAATGGTTGTGTAAACCTTAAATAATTAAAAATGTGTAATGATTTTCGAAAAATGGTCTTCTACAATTATGTTCATTACGAAATTTAGAGTCTAATAAAATCAACTTAATTTTTGATGAATAGTAAATTATGAATAGTGATTTTATGATTAGTATTAGTAATGTGTCCAAATGGATTAGTAATCTCACTTAAAGAAAGTATTAATATAATCTAGGCACCTTGATTAAGTAATGTGATTCAATAAAATGGTTAAATAACGGTTTCATAAATTATTATTCAAGTATTAGTTTTTTTGGGTGAATAGTGTTTTTTAATTAAAAATTTAATTAAAAATATTTAGAATTTTTTTTTATAAAACGGATTTCATTTTTGAACTCAGAGCACCGATATTATGCTCTGGTAATTTTTGGGGTTTTTTCTGAAAAAATGAATTTTCGGTGAATATTGTTTTTATTTAAAAGTTAAATTAAAAATATTTAGAAAATTATTTTTATAAAATGGAGTTTATATTTGTAATCAGAGCGTTGATATTTGGTTAAGGTTAAATTTTGGGATTTTTCTGAGAAAGTTGAATTTTCGATGAATAGTAAAAATACAGTTTTTAAGTTACGGGTGTTTAATGACATCATTAAATGATGTATTAAGTTTGTAATCAATATGTTCAACTTATGAATAGTAAGTTAAGGTATGAGGTGTCCCAAGTGGCCAATACCATGGGCAAATACCATGGGCAAGCCCATGGTTTTTCCAAAACCACTAATGAGGTGTCCCTTTGCCATTAATGCCTTGTCCCCTCACATTCCCTATAAATAAGAAGCCATCCTCTCATCCATTCGACTCCCCACTCTCCCCCAACGATGTTCTGGTCTCTTTAACTCCCAATTAGCCCTCCCATGGTTCCCCCAATCCCTCAAGGTCCCATCCTTTGAGTTTTAAGAGTTATGTTTTAAGGTAAGGGATCCGATCTCTCTCTTTCTTTTCAAGAAATCTCTTTTATGTAATTTCTTTTATGCTCTATTTTCTTATGTTAAAGGGTTTTATTTTAAACTCCTATTACTTCCCTTTTAATGTTCACAAAATTGTAGATCCCCTCTTACTCTCATTATTTCGTTTTATGAAGTTTTATTTGGCGTCGTTAGGCTGCCGAAATTTTTGTAACAGATTCTTTCTCCCTTCTCATTTATCAAGATCTATTATCATGTAAAGTATTTCAAGTTCCTTTTGGTTATGTTGGGGTATGATATCTAAATTTATCATACTGATCTTTTATGATCATATTATTAGAGACCCCATTTTATCTCTTCAATTCAGTACATTGATGTTTTATGTGGCGCTGTTAGGCTGCCGAATTTTTAAGTGGTTCTTCACCCTTCTCGTTTTGAAGTTCTATTTTCGTGTCAGTTCTTTCAAGTTTCTTTTTGTTATGTTGGGGTATGATCTCTATTTCTATCATACTGTACTCTTATGTTCATAGGATTATAGACCCTATTTGATCTCATCAATTCATTTTTTTTGATGTTTAAGTGACGCTGTTAGGCTGCCGAATTTTTAAGGGATTCTTTCACCCTTCTCCTTTTCAAAGTTCTAATTCCATGTCAAGTCTTGCATGTTCCTTTTTATTATGTTGGGGTATGACCTCTATATCTATCATACTGATATTTTATGTTCATACGATGAGAGACCCTATTTGAAATCATCAATTCATTTTTGGTTGAAGTTTATGTAACGCTGTTAGGCTGCCGAATTTTCATAAGAGAAATCTTATTTTTGTCTTCCTTTCATGTTCTTCATTTCATATGGTATATTTTCAAATTTCATTACCATGTTCTTAAATCCCTTATATTCTGTCCCTCTACTGTTTTATTGGTCATTTATTATTGTTTTACCCATGTCCCCTCTCTTTTCAACATTTTCTAAAACCTTGTAACGTAGCCGTTGTGCTGCAGAATTTTCATCTCAAAATGCCTCTCTCTTTTTCTCAAAATTACTTCCTGTTATTAAGTGAATACTCAAAGCTCTCATTTCTAAATGGTTATTCACATATATACAAAATTTTTCTATTTTAAATTATGGGATTTACATACATGATACCCGCTTTTCCTTTCTGTGGGTTTAAAGTAACATAAAGATCATGTCTTTAAAGCAGTTTTTAAAACGTTATGATTATGAAATGAAACCCATTTATTTTATGCTATATGGGTTATTTATGAAATGTTTGATGATTATATATGTGTATCAAAAGATAATAAAGTCAAATTTAAGGGTGCGCCCTGATAGCGCTCCAATGCATTGGGTAAAGACTTAATCTCTAGAGATGACCATTTTTAACGACGCCTTGGTGAATAACCTTGGTAAATTTTAACGACACCTTGGGGATGGACCTTGGTGAAACGAAAAGATTGTCAATATTAAATGTTGCAGAAAAATCTTTAAGTTATGAAAATATTATTTTTATTATGATATGCCTCATGATTTCATTCTCATGCCATAAAGTTCTTTTCATGACCTTATTGAGTATCTCAAGTTCACATGTAAAATGTTTCTCTTGTTTCCCATACTGGGATTTTTGCTCACCCTTTGTTTTGATGTATGCTCCCAGGTTATGTGATGCAGTAATGAACCTAGGATGAACATGAGAAGAATCCATTCAAGTGTTTTAGAAGAATGTTTTATGTTTTCATGTTTAAAGTTCCTGGTTTCCAAGACACTAAACCTTAAAGATCGTCGGTTTTGTAAAATGTAATAAAAGTTTATGTGATAAAGAGGCGGGATGCTATAAGTTGACCCCATGGTGTAGTACTCAGTCAAAAAAAACCATTTATCCTAAAACTTTTCTAGAAGATACCTAATCTCTTGAAGATTTATTGGTTCCATTATTTATGGTGGAATTGAAATTGGATTATCCCCTAGGATGAGATCAATTGTAAATTCCACATCTCTCTCAGGTGGAAACCCTAAAAATTATTCATGAAACACATCTAAAAACTTGTCCACTATGGGTGGAAAGAAATCATGTTTCACAGCCCCATCATCTAATATCAAACATGCAATCTGGGTTGTGAGCTCTCATATTTGGTGAGTAATTGACCCCACTTAGCCTGCCTAGATATCTCACTCTCCATGGAGAATGAAAATACCACCCATAGAAGATGTGAATGGAACTATCCTCTTGTGAAAATCAATGAGGGATCAGTATTATACTAATTAATCTATACAAATAATTAGGTCAAAGTCTAACATGTCATTGATATAGAGATACCATAGAAAATGATACTCACAACCATTAATAGACCACCTCTTTCACAAATAGATATCTCTTGACCATACTCCCAATAGTGTATCTATCACCACAACATTGAAAACAAACTATACCAACATGATCAAACCATTTACAAATTTTATAGAAATAACAGAATAAGTGGCTATGGTATCAAATAAGGAACCAGATAATGTAGAATCTATTTGAATATTTCATCTCACTATTGAAAATATATTCTCACTATCCAAAAGAGTTGGATGAATTTCATAAAACCTCCTCTCCCATATTCTTTGTGATGCAAGATAATTCCCCTAAGCTCCACCACTTGAATGTTACATGTGATATTTTCCTAAATAACCATGTTAACTGCCTCTACCATCTTATCCACTATAACTATATATTGAAGACTGATATGGTGTAAAAGATCCCCTTATCACACCCTTGTTCAATCTAGATCATATTTCACTACCCGTATATCATAGATTCCTACAGGACATAAATATATACCCTATATTGTCACAACCTTGGTACCTTACTGGCAGTAAGGGGTACTATCTTTGAAAGTGTTCCGACATACCACATTGGTGATAGATCACATGGGAAAAGTCCTATGTTTCTTACCCTTCCCCCTTGCTACTACTATCACTATTAACCTAAGTAATATTCTCACAATAATGATTCCTACTATCAAAATTAATACCTCCAGATCCTCCACATGCAACAAAATGTCTTTCACTAGAATCATCCTTTAGGTTTCCCACTGCTATGAGAGCCAGATCCACCACCTAAGAAAACATCATTATTCAAAAGAGGTTAACTTGAGACTTAATCTCACATTTAATCCCATCCAGAAAATGCATCTCTATACATGTCTGATCTGCTTCCAATATTGGAGAAAAATAATGAAAATCATTAAAACATCTAGAATAGTCCATCAAAGATATTCTCCCTAGATTCAATCACATTAACTCAGCTTCTCTCTCCAACCTCAGTATCTCTAGATGTAGCCACTCAGAGAACATCTCCATGATTTCCCTTCATAATATTCCCTCATCCTATCCAATAAGAGCCTGAACGTACCACTAGTTCATTGATGATCCACATAATATATAAGAAGACAATTTGTCCCTCCTCTATGAAGAAGTCTCTAAATGGTCATGTAAAGTGTTGATGGACTCAATCTAGAACTCATCTCCCTCAGGTCCACCCTCTATTGTAATAGCTTGAGGGTGTTATGAAAGGAACTCCCATGCAGGGTCATACATACTCCTCACAACCTTCCCCATGTATCCTTCCCTAAATATCATGAATCGAGCAAAGTTCACTTAGAAATTCTCTCACACTTCCTCACCTAGTACTATCAGTGCCTCATGTTCCACTACTAGTAGAACACTTATATATATTATTCTAATGTAGGTTTAACAAGTGTCATCATAGAGGAATATCCTTATAAGTCTAAAGACACATATCAAGAAACATAACACCACATTATCATGTTTATGTAAGATGAAAAAATAACAAATCATTTATAGTCTCGTTTCCCTAAACCCCACCTCATGGTCAAAACCAAGATGCTATCACCACTGATAACCATACTATACCTAGGTCATAGTTAGAAAAGGGTAAAACAAATCTCATGATTCAAGATTATAATTTAGGAACCCATTTATTCTCTTATTACATCATTATAAAATATTTTCATCTTTCCCATTAGGCACAAGTTTTAGTTCAATTTCACAAGGAAAACGGTTCCAATTCTAGAACGTACCTGAAACCTGTTGCCCCATGTGTGCCTAAAATGACACATGTCACAAAATAATCATGAGTGAATAGAATAATCCAGGGAAACTCAACTCTAATTCCATATAGGGGCATGAGTCAAATATCAACAAATATTTGAAACAATTATCACATAACATAATAGGTGCACTTCCCAAGGAAAAATAATATTAAACTGTAATTAAAAATATCAATAACAAAATTCCCACCCTTGGAACTTAGGTTTCCCTCATATAGGGGTAAGATACTCTCTAACTCATCCTATTATCATATCTACCATTCCCAAATAGTAAGTAAATATAAAATGAAACAAAACCTCTGATGATAACACTTTGTAACTTCCCAACTTGGGTTCCACACACTGGTGGCCCGAGTCGGTCTGCTATGTGACCTCAAGAAGACCTCCATGTATTCCAGAGGTAGAAGACTAACAGCGAGGGTCTAATATCGATCATTTGGTTACTATAACACCTTTTTAAAGTAAAACACAAAAATAATTATAACAATTAACAAAATATATTACATAAACTAGATGATTCTTGTTTCATAAGATGAGAAAAACTAAAAATACTATATCAAAACTTAATAATAGACATGAAAAGCTAAATTAAATTCCAATTGTTACAATTCAACTCAAAAGTATACTAAATGAAAACTCCCAAGATGGTCTTAAAATAGAGTTTCTATCCTCATCCATACTCATCTCAAACTACTTGTCTAAAACATGTCCTTTTCCCCAATCTTGTCCTACAAACATGATGTTGATCCTGGTACCGATTTGGTAACCCAAGTAAGTTGTGAGTAAATATCTGTAGGATACCACTATCGTCATTTAAAATAATATCCAGTAAAATAATAATAAATTAAATTGTAAAAATAAATGATTACAAGTCATAAGTAAAAAATTAACACATTATCCAATAATCTTCATTTAATCACAAAAACCCATAGGTTCTCATAGACACTCATACCTTAATATATACTTTAGCCCATGTTGGAGCCAAAACTATCCATGAGGGATATCATATCTCATAATTCCATTATTACCATTATTCATCTCAATCAACACATGAATTCCATTCTTACCAATCATTTTCACAATTAACACATGAATTAAACTGTTACCATCCTTTGTTCTATAACATATATGAATTTAAATGTTAAAATTAATTATCATAACCAACAAACGTATTCTACTCTTACCATTGATTGTTTTACAAAAAATATGAATTTCCATGCTCCATTCCCATTATCAATTTATATTTGAATGTCTATGATACCATTCATTATCCCATTTCACATATATCAAAAATACATATTAACTAATTCAAAAATTAATTAATCAAACTCGAAAAATGGATATTCACATCATCCCATTAATTAATTAAATTTTTAAATAATCTTATCATTTCTATAAATAAATGAACAATTAGTTCATCACATCAAAAAGCTTAAATAATTCCCTAATTAATTAAGCAGATCCATTTCATTAATTAATTCACCAATTAATTAATTAATATTCCAAAACTCAATATTATGTAATAAATTCAACAATTAATTATTCAGATAAAAATTAAAATATCTTATAATGAATTAAATAATGAATTATCCAAATCAACAATCTAAATATCTCATAATTAAATAAATAATTAATTATCTCAAATCAACAATATAAATATCTTATAATGAACTAAGTACTTAATTATCTCAAATTAGTGATCTCAATATCTCGTAATTAACATAACAATTAATTATCCCAAATCAACAATCTCAATATATCATCATTTACTCAATAAATACTTATCCCCACTTAACAATCTCAATATCTCATAATTAATTCAACAATTAATTATCCAATGTCTATAAATTCAATATCCCCAATTTCATGTTTGCCTCTATTAATTAATTCAATCACGAAATCAATTATTAAACATCTTATAGAAACTATATAATTACGTACACATAATTGCAAAAAATACCTTGGGATTTTAATTATAAACCTCCCAACTCAATTCATGGATGAGCGATCACCCAATTGAAATCCCTAATTTAAATGAAATAATGATATAACATAAGAACCAAATCTAAAACCAAAATATAATATTTAAAAAATCATGGTCACTTAATTATTAATCCAGATCCACAATTCCTAGATCTAGATCTGCTGAAATATAGGGTATAAAAACCTTCAACATTTGAAAAAATAATGAGAAAAAGAAGTGAAACTATATGGGATGAGATCCTCTTACCTTAAGGGGTGTAAATCTTCAATCCGGATTCAAATCACATGGAGCGATGGTTAGAATGGCATGCATTTTTGATACAAGGCTCCAAAATCTCGAATTAAATGTTAGGGTATAATGGGAATTGATTTGTTATTAAAATTGGGGATCATGAATTTTTAAAATAAAATTTTAAGTTAATTTAATATGCCATGGACAGTTCACTAATCAGGGTACATAGTTTCCCCTAAAGATGTTCCTTAACCAAACACCTCTTCTAGGGGGTACATAGTTTCTCTTTTTAGGGTGTGTGGTTTGACTAAACATGTGCCATCCATGTAAAAAATCAATATCTAGGGTTTCATGGTTTGATGGGTCAAGGCGGAAAGTTAGGAAAAACCATGAACCAACCATGCACTACCCGCTTTATTCAATTTTTCAGAACATTTCAACCAAACAATCCCTAAGATAAAATCCAAATGAAGAAGTATCAATAAATGAGAAAAGATTACCTCTGAATGAGCGTGATACAACTCCATAAAAGGTCTAGGTTTAGTACTAATTCCATTATAAAAGACACTCTACAAGGTGAAGACACACATCCAAATCCAAAATTATTCCTCCATCCATCTCATGAAACCATTAACATTAGAACCTAATACAGTTAACTTGATGGAAGGGTATAGAAAATTATACACATAAATTTGATAGTAAACAAATACTATGTGAATTTTGAAAAATAATTCATTCTACTAAATTCTACAAAAGGACATTAATTTATGTATTTATATATCATTTTATAATGATCATTTAATTTGTATTTTAATTGTCCATGGAATGAAATATTATCTCAAATAAATAATTTACAAATGAAATGGGACCACACCATGGAAAATTTATATGTTTAGTATGAACCTTTCAGTATAATTCTCAAAGTTGAATATTCAATTCTATAAGTTTTATTGGTATCAAAAGGTGTAGTTGATTCAAATAAAATTATTTCCATACACTAAATTTATCATGACATTCTAGTAACATGTAACAAACTGGTTAATGGTATGCTCACTTTATATGTTTATGGGTGTGTTTCCTAGGATCCGAGTTTGTTATGGAGTTTTTAAGAGTTTTATTTAAGAATTTTGGCTGGGAAATGGCTGAAGTTTTTATTCATGCCATTAATGTTATTCCCAACATGAATAAGATGAAAGGAACAAACTAAAATACTAGCCATTCAATAAAAATGATATACGTTGTGAATTATGTTCACATCATAAAAAAGGCCCATGGAATTTTCTAACCTATAGTGCTCTGTTTTTTGGTGTTCATGCCTTATAGAAGTTCATGATTTGAGTCATAGATTGAAAATTATCATCCTATATAACTGATATGATTTTATCATGTTTCATTAATGAAATTATGTCATTTGATGTTAATTTCCACCACTAGAAACCCAAGTTACTTCCATGCATGGTTAAAAATTTCATTATTTCTAGATCACTCTGTTTGGCATGTCTGTTCTCTGAGGTTGTTAGTTTATTTCCTATTTGTTAATTGTTTCCCTCTATTTTAGTTTCCATCATTAACATTGTCTATATTAGTGGATTTGTTTTTTGTGTTTTTTGGAAGATAATTAGTGGGATGTTGTCTCAATCAATCCTTTAGATTTTTCCCTAATGTTTTTCTTTCTAGGGGCTGAATCTCGTATTAGTTGTTGTATAGGGTGTGAATTTATTGAGGTAGGTGTTTATATATCGTCTAAAATAACTCTTTAAAATATATAATTTTATTCCACAATCTGATTATTATTTTCCAGGATTCCATTTTTCGATATAATTATCCCTAGGTGTGGATCCCATTATTGGGGTATGTGCCCTGAGTTTGAGGATGGTGAATCCATCTCCAGAATATTATAGATATACCTTAGTCTCTCTTGGTATTATATTTTCTTTTCAAATGAATTGATATGCAAATGGATTGACAGATTTGTGTGTATAAATGGTTTTTTGAGAAAATTGGGATTTCCCCTCAACTAGTCCAAAAATGTGATTTTCAATGTATTGTTAAATGGTTTCTACAATGTTTTTCAATGTAGTTTTTGATGAGGAATGGTGTTTTAATTTATTTTGAAATGTGTAATTCCTCTAAAATTATTTGATAAATGTTGCACATTGGTACCTTGGGTACTATGGTGGAAGGTTTAACAGTAATGAGTTTCTTTTAGTATTTCTAGGGGTTTACTTTTGGGGGTGTTCTTTTTTTATTTGATAAATATTCATTGTCTATGAGACTTGATTGATTGGGTATGAGGGTTCAATTTCTAGGGTGTTCCTTTATTCCACAGATCACGATTCCTTTGTTTTAGGGAGTTATAGTGACCATAAGTCATAATTTATGTTTGCATGATAAAGATAAACTGAAAATAATTCACACATTGATTGTTTTATCATTATACATTGGCTTTGTACTATTTTTGAATTTATTTACCTATTTTTATAAAATGTGAAATGGTATGGAAAATTTTCTTACAAATCATTTTACTAGGATTGTTTTTGGAAGTTTGGAAAAAGAGAATTGGTCACTATGCTTCTAATAAAAACATATTAACATTTTATCATGCCTTGTTTTCTATAAATTTTTTATATTGGTATTATTTTATATAGACATCATATAGAACACCTAAATGGGATCCAACTATGAATTTTTATCTCACACCCTTCACACCACTTCATCTATTTTTAAACATAGTATTATATCTTGATGTAAGAAAATATAAGGGGCTATAGTGAGGTGGATAGGTTTATGTCAGATGGGTATGGGTAGATTTTTTTTGAGACATATATACATTTTCCCATATCACATGGAGTATTTCATTTCAATTTAGGTTTTTCTTTCTCAAAAATGGAAATGTACATTTTTTTTCTTTCAAAATTAAGTTTTTTCACTACTGTTTTCCCTTCTTTTTATGGATTGCATCCTTTATAGCTTTATTTTTTGGTATAATATATATATATATGGTATCTTTTTTTAGTATAGGTGAAACCGTTCCCCCTATTTTTTTGTTTGCAAACTGAGTGTTAGTTACTGGACCATAGGGAGCTATAATTTTCTTTAGGAATGTGGAGAAATTTTTTGGGTAATAGTTAGAGGGTAACTTGGGTTTGTTTTTTATAATTGGTTTTTGAGGTTTTCCTTCCTCAAGAGTTGTTATCTTGGCAATTATACTCGATATGAGGTTTGGCTTTCCAGAACTAAGGTGTAGGTTATGGTTAATACCTATAAAACATTTTCAACATAAAACTTCAAGTAGGAAATGAAATATTAAGAATATGTGCCTCTTGTGTTTGTGTTTTTCTCCTGATCATAGTTTTAGACTATGGTTTTCTAGTATAAAGATAATTTTCATTAATATATGATCTTTTTTCTTTGGTTTCTAGTATATAGAGTCAATCCTCTTACACGTCTTACTCACATTCCATAGAAGTGTAATGTGAGAGATGTTCTTAAAGGGAATCCACCATTGGATAAAAATATTATAGAAGAAATCATATAAGTAGTTTTGGTTGTGGAACAAAATGTACCAAGATTATAAAACTACGTTTCTTTGGTATAGTCAGTAGAAGTAAGAGATAGGGTTTCAGATTAAGAATTACTTTGAGAAAAGCCCATATCCTTTAGGGGTATGAATAACCCTAAATATGAAAAGGACTAGTTGGGAAAAATTGACCAGGTCTTTTCATCCTAGATACACTTGAGACTATCAAGGTGATATTTATAATGTTTTTTCTTGAGCGTCCCAACAAGTGATGGTTTGAATCAATGGTATAGAAAGATCTCCATGTGGGCTAGGATAAAAATGGTTTTAAAAAATACTATTATTTTTTGTAATTCTATATGGAGTCCTTAATTTATAGATATGTCTTTGGGGTCACTCCATTTTCTAGTAGGGAATTATATTAGTGTTAGAGTACACCAACTATTTTAAAAAATATTGTTCATTTTTCTCTGGAGGTGGTGTTGAATGGTCAACTATGATCATATAAATACCTATAGGGATTATGACTAAATATATTATATGAGGTATACATGGTGAAACATAAAAACTATTAAGAAATGGTTGACATGGATATTATGGATGAAAAAGATATAATTGGAAGTATTGGCTACTCCAGACCTACTCTCTCACCCAGCGGCTACTTCAGTGGTTCATAGGGAATGAAGAATAACTGGTAGGATAATTGGATTGTTCATGGAGGGGGTTAATTATAGTGGGATCCCTTTGAACCACCTATTGTATCTAGTAGTGTGCCTATGATTTTCAATCAGTGTGGAAATTTTTGTAACAAGAAACATATTTTTCCCACACTCATGAAGATATGTGGTTATTGTGGATGCCAAATTAATATATAGAGTCTCTATGATTTTATTTCTATAAATTTTTATGTTCATGGGTCTTCAGATCCAAATTATAATAAATTACAGTCAAATAATTAAAGTTTTTAGGTCAGAAACCATAGGCCTCTGGTGCGAGTCACCTTCACACAATGGTTGTTTCTCCAAAAAGGATTTATACAGGACCATTGATAGTAAATGATAATGTTGTTCTTGCATCTTATATAGAAACTTCTCTATTTGATATAGGTCCTCCCACTCATTTATATCTATATATATTATGGATGTTCTAAAACATCAAATAGATATCATTCCCATTATTATAGAACTAGCATCACCTCTTAGAAAAAGGAAGGAGTAGGGGTTTTATTGTCCATAAAGTTATATATAGATAATAGATGTAGAGTTAGTATTGGATTTCATGGTTCGCGATAAGAACCTATTGAAAATCATTATTTTGTTGAATTGGATGGTTTCTCATCATTATTTTATTGATTATTATCATAATAATTTTATTTCTATATTTTTTTGGGAGCTCTTGGGTGTTTTTTGGAGAGTTGGATTTGAGGAATGTTATAGCAGTAATTTCCTTGAGATTATGAGTCTAACTTCTATAATCATAGTCAACCATAATGATGTTTCCTTATTTTTTGATCTTCTTTTGGCTGATTAAGAAGTCCATGATGTCGTCCCAAATGAAATATCAGGTCTTCCTCTAGATAGGGAGAAAAATATTATTATTGATCTAGTGTTGGGTACTAATCCAACCATAATACCACTTTATTGTATAGAAATATGAGATTTAAAAGATATGAAGAAAAAAGTATATGATATGATAGGGAAATTATTTTCTCACCCTTGTTTTTTTCATGGGAGTCCCCTATGATATTTTAAATTAAGGATGATGGTTCACTTTTTTTGGGCATGGAATATCGAACTATTAACCATGTGATGACTTAGAATAAGTACATATCCCAATGCGGATTTAATATTTGATCAATTAAAAGGGATAAAGTAGTTTTTAAGGATCGATCTTTGGTTAGGATATCATTATAATAGGATTCATGTGTCTGATGTTTCAAAGGCCACATTCAAGATAATTTATGGACATTATGAATATCTTGTGATTCCTTTTGGTCTAATATAATATCTTATTGTTTTTATGGATATGTTTTATTGAATGTAAAATCAGCATCTTAAAAAAAATTGTGTTGTTAGTGGATAATAGCCTAGATTTCTCTAGATTTGAGCATGATCATGGGCACTATATAAATCTTGTTTGATAAATCATGACGATCAATAATCATTATGGGATTATTCTAAAAAATTACTTTATCCAATATGTTATATGCTTAGGGAATATATCTTATGATGGTTTATTATCAGTCATTCCTATCAAGGTAAAAGTTATGTTTCCTTGGTGAGATCTATATAATTTCATCAAGATACAATGGTTATTAGGTATGGCTAGATACTATCAATGGAGTTTCAATAATTTCTCAATTTTGGCATCATCTATGGCCACTCTTACTAATAAACTGGTATAATTCACATAGGTTTCTAAATTTCATGCTTTATTTGATGAATTGAAAAATAGTCTAACATTAGATCTTATTTTGATATTCCTTGAGCTTGGTAAGGTGTATATAGTATACATTGATAATTATAATGATGGTATGGGTTTTATAGTCATTAATGAGATTGTTGTTGTGGCCTAAAACTCTCATAAAATTCACTCACATGAGAATACATACCCCACTCAGGATTTAGATATCATCATAGATATGCTAGAAGTTAAGTATTGGGGAGATTATATTTTTGGGAATAGGTTCCTAGTATTTACTAATCATTAGAGTTTTATATATATCTTTTCTGAAAAGGAATTGAATCTCAAATAGAGTCGTAAAAAGAATAACTTCAGACATTTAACTTGAAAATAACTTATACATCAGAGAAGTGGAATATCATCATAGATGCTCATAGTTGGAGAGTTCTACCAGACGATATCTTTGAATCAAATGTTGGGTGGAACCTTATGGGGATATATTCCATGTTTCATCTCTACATGAAGAATTATGATTAAAGTATGGATTTGTATAGTGTTTAGTGAGAATCACCTCTAATTGAGTCTATTTTATAAGGTCAGTAGTAGGGTCATAAGATCAGAGGAATCGGGGAAACCTTTTACAGTGGGGAGATAACTTATGGGTTTTTTATCCCTTATAATTTTATTCATCACTTTTGAAATCTCGTTTTTGTCCTATCATCCATTATGAATTTAATGTTTCTTGATATTCATTTTTCTTCATGGTTCATTTAATATAGAGTGATAAAGATATATTATGAAATGAGATTATGTATTTGGTGGTTTAGTATTAATTGTGAAATCAATGAATTTTTTAATACAGTTACACCAACTAAATGATAATGTTTGAGAACTGTATGCTCTCTAATATACTCTATCATCTTATTGTAAAAAATCTAAAATGGTTTGAGGTTTCCATTGGACATCATTGTTTGACCACTATATACACACTATGGGAGTAATTATTTATTGGTGTTTATTGTTCTATTGATGAAATCCAATTATTTTATTTTGATCAGTAACACCACAAAAGTTAAATATCTGGGTAGGATGTATGTGCTAAATATTTTGATATTTCATGGGATTCTCTCTGTTATTGTGTAGGAATGATATCCCAGGTCAACTTCAAGATTCTAGAAGAGTCTTTAGTATGTGATGAGAACCTAGGTTTGATTGAGTAGAGCACACTATCTATAGATGGATGGTCAAACATAATATTTTATTCAATTCCAGTGACATTTTCTCTATTCCTACATCATGTATTTTTTTTATCATGGGATAACAGTTTCAGATTGGATGGTTTTTTATATAATAACAATAATTAGTCATTGATCAGAATGGATCTTTTCAAGGATTTCTACAGTCTCCTATGAGGGTGACTTATTTCATGGGAAGAGGTGGGTTATTCCTCTCTTGTGGGATGGATTCTCATTATGGGGAAATTAATCAGGATTCTAGATATACATCAATTCATTTTTATATCTAAGATTCAATATAAATCATGTTGGATTTTCAGTATCTTCCTTTGTATTTTTTTAATTGGTGATTTGGTTTTCATGTTTTAATCTTTTATACTGGGTCCCACTTTCTTGGGAACATGTGAAGTTATTTGTAAGATATATTAGACCATATTTGGTAACTTAGATACATTTAATGGTTACTTATTTAATAGAATTGTTACCTCAGTTTACTAGTATACATGATTATTTCCACATATCTCATCTTATGATGTACAATGATGACCCTTCTCATATTCTATTTTAGGAAGTGAATGAGTGGGAGATAGTTGTACCTATTGTGGAGAGGCTAGTGAAGATTAATAAATCTCATATAAAAGTCTTTCATGAGATGTATCTTCCATTGTTCAATGTGTTATGGTGGAATGAATCAAATTATCATTATACTTGGGAGATTGATCAGTTGCTGAGGTAGGAATAGACACACCTATTTCTAAAGGAGTCTTCTTCTAAATGAATTCATGGGGACAAAATACACTATAGTGGGGAGATTTTGACATCCAGGATATAGGTATGATTTATTTTTAAGCGTATGTTTACCATGTTCCTATAGTTTTGGAATATTTTTGGGAGTTTTCTATAGGAAGATGGGTAGGGAACTAGATACAGAGTATATTTACACCATGAATGTTTTTCCCAAAATAATTAATATGTTGGAAAAAATTTATGAAATTGGTTCAATTCATGAAAAATATACAGCCTATGAATTTTGTTCACATTCTAAAAACAATGGCCAAAATTTTTTAAGAAAAAAAGACACATTTTTCAGCATGATTTCATTTATGGAATTTCATGCATTGAATTATGAATTCACGACATGAATCCCAGCCAAATAGTATTTTTGTATCACTCCCCCTGCCTGAATACTTGTCATTTGATTTACAACATCCTCCATAAAACCTTAGGTTCTTTCCAAGTATTTTTTGGAGTTTCAATCTCTTTGAATCACTTTGTTTGGAATATTTTACCACAGGATTAGTTGATTCTCATATTTTTTGTTAGAGTTTCACTCTATTTCAGTTTCCTTTAGCAATCTTCACTATAGAAGCAGAGTGTGTGTTTTGGAAGCTAATGGAAGGTCTATGATCTCAATCAATCAATTTAATTTTTTTATATATTTTCATTAAAATTATAACAATTTTCTATGTTGTGGTTAAGTGTGTGAGTTCCTTATGGCTGGTGTTGATATAAAATCTTCACCAAAACATTCATTTTTGTAATTTTATTATATGATTTTAGAATCATTTATAGGCCATGTATTCATTGTTATATATTTATTATTGTGTGTGGTTCATGTTGTATGTGGATTGTGACCCATGATTGAGGTAGGTGGTTCTATATGTAGCCTATATTATATTAAACGTTAATTATGATCATTTTATATGATTTTTACAATTATTTTTTAAGATACTAGACTGATTAATTTGGATGTGTGAATCATTTTTTGAGAGAAGATGACATTACCCTCTTTTGAATAAAAAACGTTATCATGAAATCACTATAATGTAATTTGTGAAATACAATTTTAAATATGTTTTTTATTGAAAAGGGTGTTTGAAAATTCCATGAAATGATTAATCCCATTAAAATTATTTGATAATTGTATAATGTGGGAGAATTGGGTACCTAGGTAGGGGCTATAGTTGTAGGGCCCGTCATTTGGTGTTGTGATGGTTTTCCATTCCTGGGGGTTCTTTCCATCCTAGATTAATACTAATTTCACTTTAGGACATGATTGACATAGTTTGAGGGTTCATTTTATATGGTGTTCCTTTATTCTCTAGACGTTGATGAGTGATTTTTAGCAACTTTTATTTCACTCTAGTCCTAATTTATGAACATGCTATCTAGCTAATATGAACATAAGTGGGCATTGGGGTGTTTTGTCATTTTTTTCTTTTTACTATTTTATATTTGATATCACTATTTTGATAATATTTGAAATGATATGTATATTATGAATTGAAACCATTTAACAAGGAATATTTTGGGACTATTGAGAAAAGGGAACTGTTTTCGATGCATTAGATATGAAAATATTTAACTATTTAATATTCCTTGTTTTGTCTATGTTGAGTACATTGGGAGTATTCTATTGAGTCTTCATGAGTAAAACCTATGTGGGATCCTACTGAACCAATTTATCTCTCTCCATATACACCCTTACATTTGGGTATAGTCCTTGTATTGTTTACTAATATAGGAGAAGGAAAGGCTCCATAGTGTGGTGGTGTGGTTTATTTCTGATGGTTATTGTATTTGGGGGTTATTTTGTGGGAAATTTCTCATATATCAAATGGTTTATTATTTTCCAGTTTGAATTATCACTTCATTTTCTTAGACATGTTCTTTTGTGTTTTTTTTTATTTCTACATTTAATGGCATCATTACCATTTTATATAATTTTTTATTCCATTTTTCCTTTATTGTTTTCATTTGTGTTTTCTTTTCTCTCTCTCTCTATATATATATATATTCCAACTATAATTTTTCAGGTCAGAATAAATCACCCTTCTTAGTTGTTTGTTTGATTCCTAGGTGCTAGTCACTAGCCAGTTGGGATCGAGAACACTATTTGGGTAAGTGGAGAATTTATTCAGCTACCAGGTAGAGGGTAAACCATGTTAGTTCACACATTAAATTTTGTAGTAAACATATAAAATATCTTGTGAAAAGTATTATAATAGAATCCTTCCATATGGGGAAATGATTTAAGAGTCCCAATTTTGACCACTACGAAAACCAAACATGAAATTTGAGAGCGATATTCACTAAATTGATAATGATCTGACCCCACAAGACATTCATGATAACCTATTTGTTTGAGCATGTGTACTCAGATTGATCAGGATTATAGGATGACACTCATCTAAGATATATATAAACTGGGGTTTTGAATTGGGTTGGAAAGTTTATACTCCTGATGGTATCAATGTTACTCATATCTATGGCAATGATGTCCCAAATATGTATGAATTACCCCACCATATATTGATAAGAAGGATATATCTTACTTACCTTTATCCTATTAGTCAATGGGGTATCAATATATATGATACTCTAAGTTAGTTCCACTGATAGTCGTATGATATAATGAAATGATTTGAAATAAAGTAATAGAATGTTCTAATTTCAAATATATCGAAAAAATGAAAGATTATACTAGATTTGGACATATTATAGTTAAAGTAACTTTATGAGTTTTAATCTTCAACTAGATTTCCATAAAGATCATTCTATAACAATCATGAAATCTACTTTATATAACCCTATCGTTTTGATGCATTCCCTAGCTACTAGCTCATATATAACCACCAGTTACAATATATAGGATAACTAAAAGGTGTATATTTTTTATAGCTTTACCATATCCTAGAACTATATGATATGACTCGGATGTGATCATCATATAACCTTATAATAATTTTTAAACCTAAAAATTCGTTAGAGATGATCATACATTCTATATTGGTGGTATAACATCAGATGCGAAGGGAAATTACTATTGTTATGTCCTATTAAACAAAAATAAAATTATTGAATCATAGTGACTATTGAAAGTGAAAAATATCACTTACAACCCAATATCCCTACAAATACCCCCTTTAGCTCACTGCTTTCGTATAACTCTTTTGATCACTAGAAGAATAACAAGAACACATGAAAATTTTAAATCATGTTTTATCTGTCACTACCTTCTCACTGAAACTAATAATGTTGAGAGATTAAACACATTAAAAGTATTGTATAACAATTTCCTCAAACCTATCTCAAACCTCAAGGATTTTGATACCTTATACTTATAAAAATAAAAATTAAAGTAGAGGAGGCAATTGAAATCCATGGAATATTCATCAAGAACTCGAAATATTTTTTTATTGATAATATTTTTTAATAAAAAAAATTTAAAATATTTATTGGGTGATGGTGAATCAAATAAATTAATAGATCCATAATTTTTTTTCATTATCGAGACTAGAAACAAGTAGGACAATTTTATTATAATGTTATATAAAGATAGTTTTTTAATAGAGGTGTTCTAAAAGTGATGATTGAAGAGAAGTGTTTGTACTAAATCACTAAATAGTTCTTCATTGATTAATAATGGATTTCAATGTATCTAATATTTATTCTGATTAGAACATGTGTAGATCTATGTAATTTAATATTAATAAAGTTATATGGCTAAAAAAATTGGGAACCCATCCCTATATATAGAATGTTAAAATATATGAGAACATCACACATTGTTTAAATATGTTTAATGAGTTGAATAAATAAGGGTGAATTTAAATTGAAGGATTTTAAATAATAACCTAATGCATATAGAAGATCACATCTAATTGATTTCTAAATCATTATGTTTTGAATAGGAATAATTGATAATTAGATGAATTCTTAAATGTAGTAGTTACAAAAGAAGAATGTAAGAACCAGATAAAATGTTCAGTTAATGACTATGAGGGTTTGGAATCATAATCATCTGGTTATAAAGTAATATATAAAAAACATTATATTAAAAAATGGAATTTATTGAATAAATGATCTAGATATTAAAGGTTGTAATGAGATTGATATTTATTGATGATATAGTATTTAGATAATTTGTAAAGGCAAAAAATTCAATTCTAAATGTATTACTAGAAATTTATGGTTTTGGGGGTTGATATATGAAACCCATTGATGAGATGGAAAATATTGAGTTTGAAGAAGTTTTATAATTGAAAATGAAACATAACGTAATTTGTTTACTAAATTTATGAAATATTAAAGAGGTTCTATGTCAGAATAATTTTAAGTTGTCATGAGTTTTTTAACATTGACATAAGATGAAATAAAAATACATGAAGAATAAATCATAAGATTATGTAACGTGTGTCCTAAGGAAGAATAAATAGAATGGTGAAGAATAATTTAATGGATGTATTAGGTAATTATGATCTTCTTTGATAGTGTGAATGTAGAGATTTATTATAATGTTGACTGTGATAATGACATTTATTATGATGTTAAAGTCTGAGAGGAAATTAATAAGGTGTTTAGAAGGTTGGTCATTAGGTTTGAAAGAGGAAATAGATGTGGAAGTAACATGATATAGATAATATTTAAGTTTAAAAGTGTAATAAATATGAAATAGATAATGTAATATCATGAATGCGATATTTTTTAGAGTATTAATTTCGAAGAACCAACAAAAGTGAACTTTTGGCATGTATGATTAATTATATATACTAAAAATATTACTTATAAGAAGTTATTAAAGATGAAATTATTGTTTTGGTAAAGGCTATAAGATCCAATTTCATATGTTTGAATAACAAACATGCTATGTATCCAAAACATCAAAATATATAGTGTTATGAAAAATTAAATTGGGTGTTTTTTTGGAAATATTTTATGTATGGTATTATTAAAATTTAAATGGAGAATTATGATATGTAACACAAATATTTTAATATAGTAACATCATTTTTTTATAGTGTATATGAAATGAAACATGAATATTAAATGTGAATGGAACTCACCATTACATTGTGATATATTTATTTTTAAGTAAATTCAATCTTGTTAATATCTTGTTTTTCATGCAACAATAGGTTTAATCAAAACATGAAACTCTTTTAAAAAACAACTATTTAAAAATGACTATTACCATGAAACCATTACATTAAAGGGTCCAAATAAGAATAATTATATTATGAAAATTAATTTTTTTACAAATGCATAAAATAAATTTTATGGTTATATATTGATTAGATAAAAAATAAGAACCAATTAGAAGATAAAAAATGTTTTATAAAAAATTTTATTTTTTCTAAAAAGGGGATTAATCATGATTTTCACAAATAATTTAAAATTATTTTTTTAACAATTTTAAAAAAATTATTTAAAAAAGTAAGCTATATTTAAGAAATAAAAATGATATAATTATCTTTTGGTGAATTTTTACGAAATTTTTGAAAAGAACAATTTTTTAAGAATAGGGAAAAATATTGATTTGTAATGAAAAATTTGTTATACTTGAGATTATTTAAATAGATAAATTAAAATTTAACTTATTAAAAAATTAAAAATTTCGATTATATTATATTTTAACATAATTACCTTTTTGTAATCAATTTCATATTATATTCTGGAATAAAAACATTTTAAAGTTTTGAATAGTTTTCTGTGGAAAAGTCGTTTTTTAACACATATGTGATTTTAATTTAAAATTTTATTATTCTAATTATATAAACTAAAATTTAAAAAATAGATTCCATATTTTGAATAATAATAATTCATATTATCTAGTTGGCTAAAATTAATTTTTTACCATAATAATTAGTGAAAACATTAAAAATCAATTACCGTGGTTAAGGTATAAATGGGTTTACCAGGGGAAAACAAAGAAGATTAGGGTTAAAATGAATTAAAAAAATTACAACAACCATTTTATGGTCATTTATCAGAATTATAGACTCTAAGGATCATGAATGTTCATTTTTTGTGTATTTTTATATGAGAAATGCATGCTTATCACTTTATCTTTTCAAAACTTCCATGTGTGTCCTCTCCCCCACTTTTAAAAGGACACACCATATCCTACCATCCTCAGACATAAAAATACATTTGTATAATAAATTACCTACACTAATATATTTCTTAATTCCCTCCATATATTCTATAGTCATGTTTTGAATAGTTTTCCCACCTATGTAGGTTTTTGGTATAAACATAAATAGTCTCTCCAAAGTTGGGGTAAAATTATTAAATGAATATATTTGTTTTATACCTTCTTAGTTCAACATAAAAAATAATAATTTATTATAGTATAATAACTAATCTATATATGAAATAATTATATTTTATTACTTTATTTTCATAAACCAAATACATCTCTATTTCCATCAAATGATAAATAAAACAACCCATTTTGTGTATGATAGAGTGCCACCTCACAAACCTATGTAATTATTTTTCCATAACCATATTTCAAGGATGTATATGATGATGTATTTAACTTATTTATATTATATATATATATATAATTTTATTATTTTTTAATTATTATATCATATGCACCATCTTACATTCTATTCCGTGGGAGATTTCATACCATCATTCACATGTATGGTGGAAAACTACCTTCGGAACTGATGTAATTCATTTTACATCACCATCATTTAAGGATGGATATAAATATATATTTTCATATGTATATGAAGTATTTAAAATTTTAATACTTCTATAATTAATATATCCATTATACATTATCAATTTTCATTCAGGGGGGATACAATAACGTTTCTCGTGTGTATGGTAGACTACCGCCTCACGAAATGATGTGATTCGATTTTAGAATAAGATTTAATTGAAATTTAGTAAGATTAAAAGAAATTAATAAATGTAATATTTGTGATCTAACCATACAACTATAAATATAACACAATATCTAACTTCTTACCTTCTAATCTATTAGAAAAAAATTATGTCGCTCGCGTGTACTTATGGACAACCACCTCTACACAGCGTTGTGAATATATTTAATTTTATTTTTACATGAATAGAAATAAGGTTATATTTGATAATATAGATGATATTTATGAAATAATAATTTTTATGAAATTTTAATGTATAATTTTTTTTATTCAATCAGTTTAGAAAAATTGAAGCAATGTTCATATGTGTGTATGACCTAAGATCTCCTTGATCTATGTAATACATTTAATATATATAACATTAATAGAATACTATAAATGAATATATATTGAATATATTTTATATTTATATAATATTTTAAATTGATTATAATTTGTAACCACGTAGAAATTTGAAGGAACAAAATTACTGAACAAAAAGTATATGAAAAAAGATATTATCATTGGAAACTATGATTTTAACAAAGAATGAATTATAAATTGGTGAAAAAAGACTATATTTATATTTTATATTAATATATATATATATAAGGGTGGTTCTATAAAATATTTATAATAAACCCATTTTTATAATATAGTATTTTAATACACATACAATGGAAGTCTAACCTGAGTTATCAATTTCTTGTCTCACTTTTACTTCCATGTGATATACAATAGATTCCACACATAATCCTCTATATGGGGTATATAATAACAATTATTAAATTTTATATATCTAATATATATCTTTTCATTGATTTTAATGATTATATTTATTTTATTTCTTTCTTGGGGCTTATTATTGAAATTTTACTAAAGTAGTAAGTGTTAATATCAAAATCTCATCATTATTTAACATTTTTTATGTGTAAATTTAGGAAATTAATTGATATTTTACTTTAAAATGAATCTGTATTACCTCCCTCTAGTTATTATTGAACATTTTAAGGTAATATTACCATTTCCCACTCTTTGGTACTTAACTATATTTATAAAATGTTTTTATGAAAATTTTAATTTATTTCTCTCTTCTGTGGAAAAAAAAAATTTCATCAAAATCTATGTTTTCCTAAATTTTTTTCAAATATATTTTCAACTATTTAATAATGGATTACTAAAAAAATTTAACATATTTTCAATATATAGAAAATGTTTTGAAATTAATCTTCATATATTTTTCAAAACCTGGAATGATGGATTTTATTGAAAAAGTTAAAGGAAACATTATTTTAATGTGTATATCATGAATTGAATTTCTGAACATCATGATCAATCATTATTTTAAATGTTATTTAATAAGTGAAAAGGTTATTTTTAAAGGCAATTATTCTCAAAAATGTTTTTGGAACATTTAGTCTGTAACGGTGATTTTCAAAGTATAATGTTTTTTCCCCAAGAAATTTTTGAAGTAAAATTTCATAGAATTTATATCAATAAATAAGAAAAACATTATTATAAATATTTATAATAGGTATATTATATATTGATACAGTATTTATTATTTATTGAGATTTTTTATGATCAATTTGACTTGGGATGTATTATTTCATTACCATTCACCATTTTGATATATATGGTTTGTGATTATGTTTATTTTATAGGTGTAAGTATTTTCATTTCATAAGTTTGTTTTTTTAATATTAATATTTATGTTGACTATGTTTCACCCATATCATATGTGGAACTCACTAGAAATAGTAAGTGAAAGGTGATGCTCAATTATTGAAATACACTTGATTCATTGTCATGTCTCATGAGACAAATCAATTTAAAAAATTATATGGGTTATTACCCATGGGTTTATAGTTCCTTGTAAAAGGTTTTAAAATTTAATTTTAAATATTTGGAATTATGAATTCCATAACTATGAGATCATTCATTAAGGTCCATGTGATTACTCAATAATTTATCATGTCTAGGTTTAAGTTTTAAGCTCGTGTGATTTTTTAGATGGATTTAATTTGTCATAATTTATTCCTTCCATATTATCATCAAGTTATTATTTAAATGGAATGTTTTGAAGTCATTTACCATTTCATATTTATTATGGTAAAATATTCATGATATATTTCACACTATGAATACCATAAATAAGCATATGAGCTGAAATATATCTTATGTTTCTTATTTTATATTCCAATATGTGAATTATGTTTCATATTTTGTGTTATTCTAGAGTAAATAATGATTCAATTGAACAAAATAATATTGTTTATTTTATGTTTTAAATTTTAACGTGAAATTTCAATTATGTATCACGTTTTATAATACTATTAGTATATAAGATCCTTTTGTATGTGATTGCTTATTCCATATGCCAATATAACAAGGTTACCCCCGACTTTAGTATACTAGTATTATGTTCATTATAGTTGTATCATATGTGGTTTAAAAGAAATATTGGGAACTATATTTAATAAAACATAGATTAGGGAATATAACCATTTGATTGAAACTGAGGATATATATAAAATAAAATCATAATTTTTTGTTAAGGTATATATTATGTGGTTTAATATGATATACATCACTTTCTAGAGACTATAAGTGGATGTTATCCAAGAACCAATGTACAATGGGGTAATAACTCAAAAAATGAATATCAGTATTGACTTAGGCAATACATGTTACATGTATATATTCTATAATTCATACATGGTTTGACACACCTGGGTATATTCTTAAGATAAATATAATTTCTTGAAAAGCCATTATGATGGATTTGAGAATATATTTCTGAATTTGAAACTCTCCCAATGAAACAATGTTTATAATCATGTGATTAATCATGCAAAATTTTTCAATTTATGTTCATTATTTCATTAGTTTTGGAATTATAAAATGTGATAAAAAATGTTATGTTTGTAGAGACCCATATCTTGACGTACATGGACATTACATTACTTTTTCATAATACTTAATACATAACAAAAATAGACACACAAGGACCGTAATAGTTTAGTATCTTTGGAAACTCAGAATATAATCTTCTAATCACAGTGAATGATATTCAACATCTCCTATAATGATCTTCCCTTTTTTACCTAAAACAATTATCTATATCCTGGGGAAAGGAAAACATAAAAAGTTTGGGCTCAAATTCTCAGTAAGGGTAAACATAAAGAACATAAAACAATCCATAAACATTTGAATAGAAAAACATGAACATAAAATCTAAACGTCAAAATCTTGAGAAAATACATAAATATTCGAAGTACGTAAGGCATATATTACGATGAAATATCAATCATGATAAAATAGAATGGGATGAAAACATGTAATTGTGGCATCCATTAACCACTTGATATTATTTCCATATTAGCGAAGGCATTTCTGCCAAGACAATCTTAGTGGACAAAGTCCCTTTCTAAATCGAGTTCACTCATCGTTCCTGTCCTGTATCACTGAACCGGATTAACATATCATTCTATCCATGTCTATCTCATGAGATATAAATATTTACCCAATTCATTGGAGGTAGATATAGGTCCCACCCATCTCATATTGAAGTTATTCTTTCATGTGCCACAAAACAATCATATATCATTCATCATAACCCAAAGAATAAAATGGGTTTCATAAACATCATCTCATCAGGACATAATCCATATAAAACAAATAGATATCATTTCATCATAATAAAAAAACCATGTAAATAAAAGATAAATTATACTTGACACATAAACATTCTATATAATTTCATCTTTGATAAAAAATATTTTTGATAAAATAGTTGAGATGAATTCTTGAGGAAAATATCCTTTCTTCTTCAAAATCATTTTCTCTTCAAAAAATGCCACAAAA
The DNA here is from genome assembly GCA_963277665.1 of Viscum album. Taxonomy (NCBI): domain Eukaryota; kingdom Viridiplantae; phylum Streptophyta; class Magnoliopsida; order Santalales; family Viscaceae; genus Viscum; species Viscum album. The sequence continues at coordinate 647,060,460 of OY728133.1, read as the reverse complement.
TTTTAAAAGAAAGGGATTTTTTTGAAAATAATCAAGAAATTTTGTAGATTATGCATCATGAAGAAAAGGCATTATTAAACTGCAAAAATCCATTCATGCCGTATAAGTTAAAAAAACATTCTCCTCGTACTTTTACCGGAATAGTAAAAAAGTTCCTCATATGGTAAAAAAAGAGCCCTTCTATAACACAATATAAAAGCCAAAGAGGGGTAAAAATGACTTTAAACATAAATGGAAGAATATTAAACACTTTATGAAAATATTTTTATGGACATGGATGAAAAATATAACCCCAGTAAATACTTATGTATAAGAAATCTCAGATAAAAATGAGATTGCAAAATTATCCCTTACTTTAGCTCCGTCATGCTTCATATGTATCTGAAACTCCTATATAATGATTTAAATAATTTCATTTAATTATTAAAGAATCTTATTCATTGTTATTATATAATATATGGTTCACTTATGACTTTATATTACCCGTTCTTATATAAATTCCATGTTAAAGCAGCGTTTTGGGTATAATCGTTTTATTTATCATACGTGTTTGGACTTGTTGTTCCTGATATTATTATTACATATATCACGATTTACTAAATTAAATAATTTAAATAATGATTTATATATAATATATATATTCAGTATATATATATATATATATATATAATAGATAGATAAATTAAATGAAATACACCGTTCATGGAGATGGTAGACTGTACGTACGCATGAACGCTGTTTTCCTTTGCTTATTGACTTGAATGGAAGTAAGTAAATGAAAAATATATGTACAAAAATACAGTATAATTATTATGTAATATATTTCATGATTATTTACTATATATACTTTATAATCACACTTTAATGGTTAATCATGGAAAATGAATCTCATCGCGTTCGTGGAGACGGTAATCCGTACGTACGCACGAGCGATGATATCATTACCATACTTATTGAATTGAATTGGAGTGTATGATATAATATCTTTGAATTATTATGATGTTATAATAACTATATATAGTAATTCTTTACACCATTATACCCATCCATGTAAGACGGTGGTGGAAAAAAAGATTACACCACGGCGTGGAGACGGTATTCCGTACTTACGCACACACAGTGATTTTGTTTTCTATAGGATGGATAGAAGGTGAAATGGGGTTTTTAATATTTATAATAACATATAAGTATATTATTTATACTTATTTTATTAAATTATAATTTAAAAACTAAAGAATAATAAGTTGAAGAAGAAATAAAACTTGAATGAATCGGTAGAAGAGATTACCTCTTCTTCAACACACCTCTTTTAAGAATCTTCTTAATTCACTAGAGTTGGTATTTTGAGGAGACAAGAACCTCTATAATGTTTCATGTGAATTTGAGAAGAAAATTTGAAGGGGTTTTCCAAGATTGAAAGCTCAAAATTGTGTAAAGAGAAGAGGGGGGAGATTCACTTTTATAAGGGAGGAGAGGGGCACCTTAGGAAAAACATAAAATATTATTTTATAAAAAAGTCATATTCAGTTTATAATAGCTCCAAATTGATATATTTAAAAGATAATGTGGTTATGGGTCGAAATAAACTCAACCAATAGGTTTTAGACAAGTTTAGGTTATTATTTTAACCTTATGATTTAGATTTAACTTTTACTGTGTCTTTTTGTTTTCTTACACTATATGGTTCATAAACATACGATAACAAGAAAAACTAACCCCAAGTGGTTCATTATTAATATATATAACCTTATCTAAGTCATTTGACCGAACATTATATTTTTAAGAATATAATAACAGTTAATAATATTATATTTGTTTTAAAATGTATTTTAGGTCAATTTTGACACTATTTGGTAATTGATTTTTGTAAAAGTCATAACAGGATGATTAGTTAAAAAAAATTTGATTAAATCAATAATAAAATGTCATATTAACCAATAAAATTATTGTAATTTATAAAAATTCTCAAATTATCTTTATTAGGGTATTTATAACATCAATTTTGTTAACATTTCATTAATAAGGTAATTACTCCATCATCATTGTGTCATAAATAAATTAAATTATTTAATGTAAAAAAATTATAAATAAAATACCATTATGTAGGAAATAGTTTTATCTTTATAATGAATATTTATAGTCTAATTTAACATACGTATAACCCAATATTAAAAATGTCTTAGTTATTAAACATTGATTTTAACTCTTTTAACTCTTCTTTGAATTAAATAATAATAAATGTCCTAATCTAATAAAAGTGGACCTAAAGGGTAATATTTTATTCCTAAGGTTGTTTTGGGTCGAATTACACTTATCCAATAGAATTAGTGCATTTGTTAGGGTAATAATAATATCATTATTACCCTTAATCAACCAATTTACTTTTAACTGTGGTAAATAAAAGTAAAAAGTTTCTATTCACAAAAAAATATTTTTATCTTATTGAACCACATTTACTACATGATATTAATGGTGTCTCCTGAATTTTTGAAATTCAACTCACAGAAGTGGTAAAATTAGGTTTTATGTAAATTTTCAAATTCTCATAGGAGGTGGGTAAAAGACGGTGAAAAGTTCATTAAAATTTTTATATATCTAAAATTATTATAAAATGACTCCAATGAATTACATTGAACTTATATAGGTATAATGTATCAATTGTGGCCTAAAATAAATTTAAAAAAATAATTATTTAAAAAAAGTTGGTTTTTAAATAGTAACCCAGTATTTTAACTATTCATCAAAAATTGAAAGTCTTCAGAAAAATATCAAAAATTTACCCTAGTCTAATTTTGATATTCTGATTCCAAAAATGAAGTCCATTTTTAATGATAAAATTTATAAAATTTCAAAAAGTGGGTATTACTATTCATAACGGCTAGTTTATATAATATTTTATTAACATATCGTTGTTTAGTGAAACTCGGTATTGCATACAACACATGCTATTGTGGAAGGTCTCGATTGAGTGTAATGAAAGCAAAGTCAGGGTTGTGTGTAGTGCAAGATTCATTTTTTGTTGTGTATAATAGAATCCAACCATATTTTATTTATACATTGAATATATATATATATACACTCAATGTTGCATAAAATAACTTATATAAAATGAACTTGAAATTTTGTGTAACACGATCCATGATTAGTGTTGCGTATAATGCAAGCTAATACGGTGTTGCGTTTAGTGAAAGATAATATTGGTGTACCATACAACAGAAGATATGATGGAAATTAAAAAGGATATATCTTATAAAATCTCGGGCTCTTAAATTCTACCCTCCTTAAAATGAATTTCGCCATTGAAATTTTTCGGGGTTATAAATCGTTTATTACCTGAAATTTTCATTCATAGAATCTCACATCGTATAAAGGAATACTAAAACATAATTTTAAAAAATAATGTATGAAACGTAACAGTTACCCAAATTAACTTATCCCTGGGTTTCCACATAGGAGAACATAGGTGAAAATATGGATATAGAAAATAAATCTAACCGTCAAGTTCTGATGGAGAGTGGTAGAGAAAATGGAAATGAAAAATCCAACAATAACAAAGCCATAAATTTGTGATGATCTAAGGTACCATCTGATTCATCAGATATGAGAGTAATAGGACAACATTTTTAGTATTCAAGATTATTTCCCTATCATTGATGAACATTTACATAATGAGAAATACTTACTTGATTTCAGTGTAATATCATCGTTGGTCATTCTGTAAACAATTTCTACTTCATCTCAATTTAAATAAATGATGTTGAATTTTTCATTCAAGAAGTGTTAGAAGATCATGCGATTGGATGATAAGTCATCCCATCTGTTTCTATCTAAAAAAGTTTATCATAAGTTATTAAATATACATAAGTCCATTTATGGTGAGATTAATCATATATGATTCCAAAAATGGACTTATACTTCATCTATCATACAGATTAATAAAATAAAACACGTTTCTACAAACTAGGGAATTCCTGTAGGCCCGTATTAGGAAATAAAGGCCTATCGCACTTCCGTTTTGGGTTCAATTCCCGCAACCTTGTCCGACGTGACGGGTTGTCTCCCATCCTGCAGTTTGTCTTTTTTCTAAAACATCACTATTATTACATTATAGAAATAATATCGAAATAAGTTCTAGACTTAAAAAATACTATCTCATGTACGACATAATCCATTCCAGTCTTTAGACTTATCCAAAATACATCTATCCAAAATCATACTATAAAGAAAATGATTACTAGAAATGTCATCAACCAAGAATGTGAATACCATCATTTATCCACCATATATCCTAAGATATCTCTTGTTTATCGCATTCCAAACTTGTGAATACCTTAATCTTTTATTCTCTTGTAACATGAATTACAATTGAACCTTAATGAAAACATGAATGTTGTCAAAAGGTAACTCTTTCCACATACCAAAATCCCAAAAATTCTATATACTCAAACCATGATATTAGTTTTTCTTTATGTTAGTAATGAGCTCATTAATACTATCAGACATCTCATTCTCTCCTTATCCATTCATTATGCACATATCATCTACCTTCCACAAATATTTGAATAACCCTTCATGGTTACCGGTACCATTCATCATATACTTTCCAAAACTCAAGGAAAGACAACAGTGTAACAATCCATATATTTTTCTTTATTCAATAGTACCATACATTATTCTTGATAAACATACAATCATTCCACTACCTTCTTAAACCACTGACTGAGCTTCATCATTTCTTTTATGTCATATATCATTTTTAGTCTCTTCATCATCATCCACATTAATACTACCCATATGACCATGCTGATTATCTTCTTGAGATTTTCCCTTAGGGAATTGGTTTTCATAATGACCATACATTCCACATTTAAAACATTTAACCATTGTTGATGTATTAGCAATACCATTATCCTTGTCCATGGTGTTTACTAAAACTTATCCTTTAAAATTAATGGATTTGTGTCCTTCTTTTCCACACCCAAATCATATCCCTGTTCCTTTGAAACATTCTCCTTGATGCCTCTTCCCACATGATTTACATGAGGGAAAATTAACTTTCATTCCTCTATGATCATCATGAAACTCCATCTTTCTCTTATTAGACGAGTCAAGAATCTTACCAAAGTTGATATTATTGATCATGTTATGAGATTGCTAGTTAGGTTTAATAATTATGTTTGGGCTTCCAAATACCTTTTCATTTGGTTTCTCATGTAGAATATCATTACATTGTCCATCATATCCTCCATTATCATGAATCATCCTATTTCTAGCCATTTTTCTAAAACCCAAAAGTAATAGTGTGAGAGGAAAAAATCATAATAAAGGGGGAGTACATTCAATCTCTAACATATTATGTTTAATTCTAATATCATTACAGTAATTCTAGTACTATAACTTATACTTATACTTAATCTTAAGGACATCCCTAGACATACCTTAGAAATATATCTAGGGATCTCACTAAAGTTTTTGCATCCTAGTTTCCAAAGGTTCACTAATCCTTTCCTCTGGTACAAACTGTAGAGACCCATTTCTTTTCATACATGGACATTATATTTATTTTTCTGAATACTTAATACATTACAAAAACAGACACACAAGGACCGTAATAGTTTAGTGTCTTTGGAAACTTGGAATATAATCTTCTAATCGTGGTGAAAGATCTTCAACATCTCCTATAATGATCTTCCCATTTTTTTCCTAAAACATTTATTAATATCCTAGGGAAAAGAAAACATAAAAAGGGTGAGATCAAATGCTCAGTAAGGGTAAACATAGAGAACATAAAACAATCCATAAACATTTGAATGAAAAAACATGAACATAAAATCTGAACATCAAAATCTAGGGCAAAGACATAAATTTTCGAAGTATGTAAGGAATATATCATAAATAAACATAAATCATGATAAAATTTCATGGGAAGAAAACAAGTAATTTTGGAATCCATTAAGCACATGATATGATTTACATAGTAGCCACAACATTTCTGCTGAGACAATCCTAGTGGACAAAGTCTATTTCTGAATCGAGTTCACTCCTCGTTCCAGTCCTGTTTCACTGAACCAGATTAACTTATCATTCCAGCCATGTCTATCTCATTAGATAAAAATCTTTAACCAATACATTAGAGGGATATATATGTCCCCTACTTCTCATATTTAAATCATTCTATTTCGTGCCACAAAATTATCATAAATCATTCATCATAACCCAAATAATAAAATGGGTTTCATAAACATCATCCCATCATGACATACTCAATATCAAAAAATGGATATAATTTCATCATAAAAAAAATAAAACCATGTAAATAATAGATAAATTATACTTGACACATAAACATTCTATATAATGTAATCTTTTATAGAAAATAGTTTTGATAAAACCCTTGAGATGAATTCTTGAGGAAAATATCCTTTCTTCTTCAAAATCATTTTCATTTCACAAAATGCCATGAAATTTTAAAAGAAAAGGATTTTTTGTAAAATAATAATTAATTCTTGTAGAGTATTCTTCATGGAGGAAAGGTGTTATAAAACCATAAAAATCTGTTCATGTCGTATAAGTTAAAAAACATTCTCCTCGTACTTTTACCTGAAAAGTAAAAAAGTTTCTCGTATGGTAATAAAATGAAATATTCCTTCCATAACACAATGTAAAATTCAAAGAGGGGTAAAAATGACTTTTAAAATAAAATTAATAATATTAAAAACTTTATGAAAAACATTTTTATGGACATTGATGATAAATATAACCCCAGTAAATACTTATCTATAAGCAATATCAGATAAAAATGAGATTGAAAAATTATCCCTTACCGTAGGTCTGATATGCTTCGTACGTATCCGAACATCCTGTATAATGATTTAAATAATGTAATTTAATTATTAAAAAATCATATTCATTGTTATGATATGATATATGGTTCACTTAAGACTCTATATTACCCGTTCTTTTGTAAATTCCATGTTAAAGCAGCATTTTGGGTAAAATCGTTTTATTTATCGTACGTGTTTGGACTTGTAGTTCTTGATAATTTTTTTACTTATATCATGATTTAATTACTTACATAATTTAAATCATGATTTATATATCATATATACATTCAGTATATATATATAATATACATAAATTAAATGAAATACACCGTTCATGGAGACGGTAGACTCTACGTACGCATGAACGTTGTTTTCCTTTCCTTATTGACTTGAATGGAAGTAATTAAATGAACCATATATGTACATAAATCCAGTATCATTATTATGTAATATCTTTCATGATTATTTACTATATATACTTTATAATCATACTTTAATGGTTAATCATGGAAAATGAATCTCATCGTGTTCGTGGAGACAGTAATCCATACGTACGCACAAGCAATGATATTTTCCCATACTTATTGAATTGAATTGGAGTGGATGATATAATATATCAGAATAATTATGATGTTATAATAACTATATATATATATTATTTACACCATTATACCCATCCACGTAAGACGGTGGTGGAAAAAAAGATTACACCACAGCGTGGAGATGGTATTTTGTACGTACGCATGCGCAGTGATTTTGCTTTCCGTAGGATGGATAGAATGTGAAATGGGGGTTTTAAATATCTATAATAACATATCAGTATATTATTGATACTGATGTTATTACATTATAATGAAACAACTAAAGAATAAGATGTTGAAGAAGAAATAAAACACGAATGAATTGGTAAAAGAGATTACCTCTTCTTCGACACACCTCTTTTACGATCCATCGTAAGGCATAGAGTTGGTCTTTTGAGGATACCATAACCTCTATAATGTTTCTATGGATGTTGAGGAAGAAATGGGAAGGGGTTGGCCGAGCTTTAAAGCTCAAAATTGTGTAAATAGAAGAGGGAGGAGGATCCCTTTTATAAGGGACGAGAGGGGCACCTTAAAAAAACTTAAAATATTATTTTATAATAAAGTTATATTCTGTTTCTAATAGCTTCAAATTGATTTATTTAGAAGATAAAGTGGGGATGTGTGGAAATACTCTCAACCAATAGGTTTTAGAAAATTTTAGGTTTCTATTTTAACCTTATCATTTAGATTTAACTCTAAGTTATATAATTTAACTTTTACCGTGTCTTCTTATTTTCTGACACTATATGGTTAATAAACATACTATAATAAGACAAAAAACACCAAGTGGTTAATTATTAATATGTATAACCATATCTAAGTCATTTTTCCGATCCATAAATTTATAGGTATTGAATAACTATTAAAAATATAATATTTGTTTTAAAAACTATTTATGTAAATTTCGACACTAATTGGTAATTGATTTTTGTAAGAATCATAACAGCATGATTAGTTCTAAAAGAGTTAATCAAAGCAATACTAACATGTCATATTTACCTATAAAATTAGTGTAATTCATAAAAAGTCTAAAATCACATTTATTAACTTATTTATAACATCAATTATGTTAATATTTCATTAATAATTTAATTACTCCATCATGATTGTGTCATAAATAAATTAAATTATTTAATGTCTAAAAATTATTATTAAAATACGATTATGTAGGAAATCTTTTTAGATCTCTAATTAATATTTATAGTTGAATTTATGTTATGTATAACTGTATATTAACAATGTCTTAGTTATAAAACATTTATTTTTACTCTTTTAACTCTTCTTTGAATTAAATAATAATAAATGTCCTAATCTAATCCATGTGAACCGAAAGGGTAATATTTTATTCCTAAGGTTGTTTTGGATCGAATTTAACTTATCCAATAGAATTAGGACATGTGTTAGGGTAATAATAATATCATTTTTACCCATAATTACCCTATTTACTTTTAACCGCGGTAAATAAATGTAAAAAGTTACTATTCACCAAAAATTATTTTTATCTTGTTGAACCACATTTTACTCCTTGATATTAACCATGTTTCTCGGATTTTAAAAATTCCACTCACAGAAGATGTTAAATTATGTTTTATGTAAATTTTCAAATTCTCCTAGGAGGTGGGTAAAACACGGTGAAAAGTTCAATAAAATTTTTATATACATAAAATTACAATAAAATGACTCCAATAAATTACATTGAACTTATATAGGTATTATATATCAATTTTGACATAAAATAAATTTAAATAAATAATTATTTAAATAAAAAATTCGGTTTTTAAATAGTAACCCTGTGTTTTCACTATTCATCACAAATTTAATGTTTTCAAAAAATACCAAAAATTCACCCTAGGCTAATTTTGATATTTCGAATCCAAAAATTAAGTCCATTTTGAAATATAAAATTAATATAATTTCAAAGTGTGGGTATTACTATTCATATCAGCTAGTTTATATAATATTTTAATAACATATCGTTGTTTAGTGAAACAAGGTATTGCGTACAACAGGCTATCGTGGAAGGTCTTAATTGCGTGTAATGAAAGCCAAGTTACGATTGTGTGTAGTACAAGATTCATTTTCTATTGCGTATATTAGATTCCAACCATATTTCTTTTATACATTGAATATATATATATACACTCAATGTTGCGTAAAATATATTCTATCAGACAAACTTTGAATTGTGTGTAACACAATCCAAGATAAGTGTTGCGTATACTACAAGCTAATACGGTGTTGCGTATAGCACATGATAATCTTGGTGTACGTACAACAGATGATATGAAAGAAATTAAAAAGTATATATCTTATAAAATCTTAGGATGTTACAATGTTCGTATATAGTGTATTAAATTGTTTATAAATGTAACCTATAAGAAATAATTGGTACCATATCAATGAAACTAATCCAAAGATATAGAATGATCATTTACATGATGATCTTAATCCAATCACTTGATGGGAACTATCCTCCCAAACATTATCATTATATGAGGATGTAATATCATGTGTAATCAGGATTGAGAGAAAATTTTACAAGTGTTATGTAATTGAAGTGAGGCAAGACAAGAAGATAATGGAGGAGAGAAAAATGGAGAAGTGATTGAAATGAATGAATGGTTTCCACACATGTGATAATTGTGTAAAGAAACACTCTGGTACTCTAATTAAGGGAGTGAGAGTTTTCTATAAATTCTGATAGAAAGTACACAATGCATATTATTTCAAGGTTAAAAAATAAATATTTTATTTTTAACATTTCAACTATAAAGAGATGAGGAACATTGTAAATTAATCCCACTTGTGTCAAGGTAATATAACTTATAAGAATCATAGGAATCAAGGTCAATAATATTCTATTACTATAGAAAAAAGAGGAATTATTAATGTTCTTGTGAATTTGGATTCCAAAATTATTTTATGGGTGCATTTTATCGATGATATTATTGTTATAAGAATTATAAAATTTATATGGATTGTACTGCAGTACATTTTCTATAAGGATTTGAGATCATATATTGAATGATACCAATGACCAAGAAATTAAATTATATAACAAGTTGAAAATCATGGAAAATAGATTAATGAGGTAATATAACCACTAAAAGGTTCTCTTTGTTGAGATAATAATGATAAATAAATGTTTTGGTATTACATAGATGGCCTTGAAATTTGTTAGTGATTTAAGGGTTTATGATATATTTGTTGATGTTTAAAGCATGTTTTAATTAGTGGAATATATTTGAAATCTTATGATTTTATTTTTGTAAGAGTTCATGTTTTCAATAATAATTTATGGGGATTACAGTATATAGATATATTTAATGTGAAATTAAGAGACACATCATATTATATAGGGAAAATAATTTTTATTTAGTGGCATCATTTTTATTTTTTATACTTTGAATTTGGTTATAGGTATTTTGGATGATTATTAAGGTTAACTATTTATTAAATTTATTAAGTTAAATATTTTTGAATTAATATTGAGGTATTATAGATTAATGTATCGTATTGGATAACTTTTTCTAACCATTTATGTAATAGTAAAGATATGAGTAATATCTTACTACTATTTTATGGATCTTATTATCTTTCTAAAGTCAATTTTCATTCATCGGGAAGTAAAACAATTATCTTTGATATCCATTTCATTGAGTTATAAGTGAGGTAGAAAATGATCAAATCATAACCAAATGATAAAATTTCATATATTTTTTCTGGTGTTCTCAACCATACCTGTAAAACAATCACTCAACTCTAGGAGAAAGATCTTGAGACAAAACTGTCCTCCTAATACATTCTCATCAGTTAACTAAATAGTATTTCTACTCATAAAAAATGTATGGCTTTTAGTGTTTAACATTCTCATGACCATGTTATGTATCACTTTCAATTAATCCTTGTGTGTTAAAATTATCTTTGATTTATATTTTTACATTTTCCACCAACTTTTTACAACATGGAAACCTTGTAATGTTTCATTTTGGATGACCTTCATATTTCCCTTTATATGTTTTAAATATGTTATCAAGAGGATATGTCATTAATCCATATTAAGATGTGGTATTTCAGAAAGGTTTTTTCATATGTCATACCCTTGATTACTGAGATCAAGAATAAATTTGAGCACAAAATTTATTTATGGGGGATAATATGTAACACAAATATATTTTAATAATGTGGCATAATATTTAATAGTGTTTATGACATGAAATATCATTCATAAAATATAATTAAAAATAACAAGAATTTTTGATATATTTATTTTTAAACAAACTTGATCCCTTCAATATCCTGTGATACAAACAACAATGGGTTTAAACAAAAAACGATACTCTTCTAAAACATTATTATTGAAACATGAACATTATATCCAAGATGTAATGTAGGAAAGTATGAATAAGAATTAATAAATTATTAAAATTTCTAGGGGTTACATATTTCTAAAATATATATATATATATATATATTAAATGATTATAAATAAAATAAAGACTATTTGAGAAGGAAATAAATGTTTTTAGAAAAATTGTATTCTTCTAAAAGGTGGAATAGTCTATCTTTACACACATCATTTAAAAGTAGTTATTACCAGTACTATTAAAATTTTGTTAAAAGGGTAACTACAATTTTATATATTTGTTTCAAAATTATATTTGGGTGAATTTGGGAGAATTTTCTGAAAATTGTTAATTTTTTGTGAACATTGAAAAGTTACGATTTAAAATGGAAACATACTTTTAATTTTATTTTTTTAAGGTTTAATAAAATATAAAATTGGACTTAACATAACTTTTCTATATTATGTTACAATTTGACTAATTTTGGTTATTGTTATCAATTTAATATTTAATTATGATATAAAAACTATTGAGTCACTAGAATTTTGTATCTTTGGAAAACCCATATTTTTGACAAGACAATTAGTTTAATTTTAAATTTAATTATGCCAATTCTGCGAAATTAATTTGAAAAAAAGGATATAATATTTTAAATAAGAAAAATTTATATTATATAATATGTTAATCTTATTTTTTTGACCATGATTAATAGTGAAAATACTTAAAATTAATTACATCAGTTTGGGAAAAAATGGGTTCACTAAGGGTGATAAACTAACAAGATATGGGTTAAAAAGCCAAAAACATTTTAAAAACTCATTTTATGGATATATATTGACTTATAACCTCTAAAGATATGTAATGAACCATTTTATGCTTTTCTTACATGGAAAACCTTGATATCACTTTATATTTTCAAAAGGAATTAAATCAATGTCCTCTCCACCACTTAAAAAAATCCACACCCTATTATCCTCTATTGACAATTAAAAAAATTGTATTAGAAAATAATTACCAAAATATATTATTTTATTTCCTCCCTAAATCATAGAGGAATAATTTATAATTTTAATCCCTACTATGAGGGATTTTTATAAAAACATAATGAGGCTCTCCGAAGAAGAGGTAACATTATTAATTCTATAGATTTGTCTTTTTCAATCATCCACATCCTTCAAAAAATATTAAATTTTATTAAATAATAATAGCATTATATTATATATTCTTATATGTTATTATGTTAATTTCATTACCCATGTCCATCTCCACTTCTATCAGATGGGAAATGTAACTGTTGATCTTTTGTAAGGGGGACTGCCACCTCACGATTGTATGCAATTCATTTTCAATCACCATCATTAAAGGCTGGATAAAAATAATTATTTTTATTATGTATATTATATTTGTGAAATTTTTATACTTCTATAATTATGATATCACATATACCAGCTTACTTTCCATTCAATTGGTGATACGATACAATCGTTCGTGTGTACAATGAGCTAGCGCCTCACAAAGAATTGTGAACTGTTTCACACTTAGGCATTACATAAAAGTTTGTAAGGTCAAATTTTATTAATATATGAGATATTTCAAATCACTAAAAACTTATAAAATATAATATCACTTGTAATGTCTTACATTATAATATATTAGAAATAATAGCATCGCTCGTGTATACGTGGGGACTACCACCTCCACATTTCTATGTGAAATTTTGTATATTTTATTTTTACGTAGATGGAAATAAAGAAGTATGTTATTAATATAAATTATATATATAATTATAATTGTTTTTAAACATTAATAATTTTTTTTTTCATTTTGTTCTATCCATCGGAAAAACTAGAAAAAACTTTCAGGCATATGTAAGATGTACCGTCTCCCTGAATGATGTAATCCATTTACAAAAGGAAACTATAATATATTACACTAAATAAATAAATAAATAATATATATTATAGTTATATCACTGTTATTATTTTATATATGATATTACTATTACCAAATTTGAAGTACCATCATTACTAAACTGAAACATACATTAAAAATGAAGCAATTATCTACCAAAAAAGTGGTTTTTGAGAATAGATAATAAAAGGGAGATAAAAAATATAAGTAAAACATTTATGGAATGAAATATATCATTATTTATATTTAATATACTTATAACAAACATATATTTATTATATCGGAGGATTAGGAAGATATAAATGAATTTGAACCCGATGTAAGCATTTCTCGTATCAATTTTATATCTGTAAGACATAAACTATATTCACCACTTATTTCATTATGTGATTTATATACTTACCCATTTGATATTTTACATCATTAATATATTTATATCAATGGTTTATTAAAGTTTCATATGATTTTATTTCCTTCATGATCCTTATTATTAAAAATTTACCTAGGTGTAAATTGTTTATTTAACAATCTCATAATTATTTAACATTATATTTTTTTTAAGTCTACCTTAGAGGAAGTATCTGAATTTTCTTTTGAAAAATAAATATATTTTCTCTAATATGGTTATTATATAACCTTTCTTGTAATATTATCATTTTCCATAATTTTTTATTTAAAAATATTGTGAAATGTTTTTAATAAAATCAGACTCTATTTCTCGGTTTGTTTGAAAATACATTTTCCTCAAAATCTATGTTTTTTAAAAATGGTTTCCAAAATGTTTTTAACCATTTTACAAATTATTTATTAAATATAATTTTACCCATTTTTATATTTTGAAAATATATTTGTAATTAATCTTATTATCATTTTCAAAATAAGGCTCCATTGAAATTTACTGAAAATGTAAAGGAATGAATGTTTAAATCTATATGGAATGAACATAATTTATGGGCATGATGACCAATAAATATTTTATATATTATTTTATAAGATTCAATGGTTATTTTTTGATAAAATTATTTTATCTTTTTTTTGAATTTTCAGTATCAAATGGTGAATTTAAATATACAACTATTATTTTCCGAAAGAATATTTTAATGGATATTTTCTGGGTATTTCTCTTCATAAATTATGAAAAAATGAACTTGACTAATGATCTACTAGGGATATGTTGTATTTATACCAGAATTATCATGTATATGGAAGGATTATGTTCTTTTTTGCTCGGTATATACAATTTTATTACCATTGTCCATTTTAATCGTGAATGTTTATGATTATGTTTATCTCATTCGGGTAAATATTAAAATTTCATATGTTAGTTTTTCAATATAAATTTTTTCTTTGATAATATTTCACCCATTTCATATGTGGAATTATTTTGAATTAGTATGTTGTGGGAGGGGCCAGGTTTTTGAGACTCCCTTGATGCATCAATAAGTCTTATGAGACAAATCAATTTGCCAAATTAGATGATATTTAACCAATAGATTTAAAATATCTTCTAAAATGTCCTAAACATATGTTTGAAAGATCCAAAAAAATACATTCCCTAATTATTAGTTCATTTATTTATATAAGTATTATTATTATATTATTTATAATGTAAATGGATATGTTTCAAGCTCATAGGATTATTTATATGGATTTATTTGATCATCATTTATTCATTCCACATTATCCTCAACATATTATTTAAATGGATTTTGTTTTTGTTATTTATATTCCCATATTGATTATTCTCATTTATTCATGATTTCTTATTTTTTATTTATTCCTTTTCCTAGCATCTTAGATTAACCATTTCTTATGTTTGTTTACTAAGGATGAAAACATGTGTATTACAATTGATATGAATGACTATGCAATAGGATATAATAAAACACTCAAAGAAATTACTTTGTTGTAATTTATGTTTTCAAATTTAATTTCAGGTTTATTGTATGTATCTAGTTTAAAAAGACTACTAAATTATACCCCCTTTGGGATGAGATTGAAAGTATAACATTCTACTTTAAAAAATGTGACCACCAACTCTAGACTACAAGGGTAAGGGTCTTTAAATGAATGATATTAAAAAGAAATTTATAATTATACTTATATATGAAAATTATTATTTATTGATTATAAAATACAAAACAAGTTGATTAATTCAAGATTCAATCTGAATTTTGAAATACAAATAAAGAAAAAGTATCCGTAATTAAATATGAGTTTTTTTATTCATGTATAATATAATATATGTAATGACATTATAAAATTATTAATTAAATGAAATTATTATTTTTATTAGTAAATAATGGAATTAAAATTATTTTTTCATTCATGGATTCTCTTTTATCACATTTAATGGTCCTTTTCACACTCACTATTATGTGTAAATAAACGGTTGATGAATCAAATAATAAATTAATAAAATTATTAAAGGTAATGTATTATGTTTCCTAAAATGATTTTATTTAAGAAAAAAGTGATAGACTGAACTACTTATTCCTAAAATTCATTTTCATCACATAATAAGTTATAGTATATTATATATGTTTTATAGATTCATTTTAATCAAATGATAAAGTGGGATAACCAACTACTATCATTACTATATAAAATGTATCAAAGATAATGTATTTATTTTACATGATTTGAAATAACAGAATGGATAGAAACATACCCATATAATTTGAATATTCATAGAGATAAAATAATATTTCACCAAATAAAAACTTGATTATACTTTGGGGGATCATTAAAAAGTTTAGAGAACTAGACTAATGTTCTTTATATTAATTTTTTGCATTAACTGATATTCAATGTCAAGTGGTTTTGAAAGAAGATACATCACATTGATTTTGTGAATTCTTTGTTCAGTGAGAAGACATTCTTCATACAGAGTTTATAGTAATATAATAATCTAGATGGATTTTAATATAAATAACCAATCAAGTGATATAGTGTTATTAAGAAAAATCCATTTTTGTTAAGGATGATACATTCCATATTTTTGTTCTCATTATGATATTTCTAAAAAAATTATGTCTCCGACATGGTACTATCGTAGTAAGTATATAGTCACACACATTAGGGGATTTCCTTAAATCTATATCACACAATTTTCCCCCATTACATTCAATTTTCATGTAATGTGTCTGTGTTTCCTGATTCATATGTTTTTTCATTAATATTAATGGTATAAAATTTAGAAAAATTAAGATGAGAAGATTTTGAGAAAAACTATTTCACACTTGATCATCCACCTTTCATTATTAATGCACAATTGTAATGGGATTCTCATGTGTTATTTGAGGAAATGATCTACCTATAACTAGATTTATTCTCATTCCAAATAAACATTCTATTACAAAAGATATATAGATTTTATGATGTTTATTAGCTACCTATTAGAGAAGCAATTGAGATTATATCTAACAATACATTGTGGAACATGAAGATATGTGATTATAAGAATATAATAATGGTTAAATATATAAATAAATAGGCAGAAAATACCACAAATTAAATTTAATCAAACTGCTAATATTTCTATAAATAATATTGATAATTATTCTCTTAAAAGAACATGTTCTTTCTATGAATAGTTTGTTCTTATTAATTTTCATCAGGTCATTTTATAAAAAATATGGTATTATTTAAAATATTCCCTTTTTGAAATTTTTAATATCATATTTGATTTTATAAGGGGTCAACAGGAAGTGAAAATTTATGAGGAGTAAAAATTTAGGGAAATTAGAAATATATTCATTGGGATGTTCCAAAACTGAAACACTATAATCAAATTTATTAAAGCTGATGAATATTTTTCATTAGAATATCAAAAAAATTCCCATTTGGAAGAGTCATTTCAATTCATAAATGATGATAATTCAAAGACATTCCATGTATTCAGTGAGAGTAACCATGAAATGGATGGGATTAAAAAATATATTACTACTATATATAGTGCTCAATTAGATGTAAAAGATAAAATAAAAGGTATTAATAATTAATTAAAATAAATTTTAAAAAAATCATGATTGTCAAATTTAAAAGACTAATAAATAATGAAATGATTTTTTTTGATAAATTGTGATTATAAATAATACATTCAATATGATATTACTTGAATTGGTTTTAAATATAAATGCCCAACAAGTAAAGCATGGGGAGTCTTCCCATGATTCCTAGAGAATAAATGTTTCTATTGATATCTTTGATAATTTTTTTTTCAAAAATAAGAATTATTTTGGAAAAAAAATCTCAATTAAATTTAGAGATAAATCCACTACAAGTACATAGAAAAAGTTAATACTTTCTGAAATATATTTGGATTTCATAGATATTATTTCTATAAAAAATAATAGTATCAATTAATATTAGAAATATAAATGGGCTATGAATTTTTTATAGAATCCCACTTTTATATCATGTTTGGATATGATAAATAGTATGAATTTTCTTCCCCATCCATAGATCCAATGGAATTATTATTGAAACAAAAAAATCCACTTGAACATATTGAAAATAATGATTTTTGAAAGATAAAATCAATGTATAGTGAAGAATTTAATTGTTATGTAGTGTATTTAGATTAAGCCATTGATTTTTCATAATATATTCAAATAATTAGGTTAAAAATAATTCCAATATTTTAGGAAGAAAAACTACTATTTATATAGTTCCTGATATATTGTTTCAATGCCCAAAAAAAGTAATATTTGTTCACTTAAAAAATATATAAATGTCCAGATTTTTTCGATAGTAACTGAAATCAGTGGGGTCTCACAAGTGATTAATTAAATTTCATAACTATTAATAAATTTTCATATTCTCTTGATGAATTAACTCCACAAAATCAATAGATGATGGATAATGGGCCTACCTTGAGGTTTAGAATAAAAATTATAAAATAATACCCACCCATGAAGAATAATCAGAAGGATTATATACCAAGAATGAGATTTTTATTTTAAAGATGTATAATACACATCATGTATCATTTCATATAAGTCGTCAATATCAATTATTATGGAAGAAATATAATTCATCAATGAAAATAAATGTGAGAAATAATCAAAATATTCTTTTAGTAAAAGACATCAATGAAGAAAAAGTTAAATTTTTTTATAGTGGTTTAAAAATAGGCAACAGAAGTGTAATAAATATGAAATGTAAAAATTATAATAAATCATAAAATAATCATATCAAATAAATGAACAGATTTCAAGCATTATTTTGAATTAAATATAGAATAACGAAAGTAGAAAATAATGTATGGGAATTTCGAGTAGATATGAAAAATCCAATTATACAAAAAGGGAATAATAATGAATGGAATAACATCATGTTGCTCAAGGAAATTCATGTTAGTGAAAAAAGTAGGACCAACCATGAAGAGTTTTAAAAAAAATATTGATAAATGGAATTTATTTCCATGTTTTATACTAAACTGTCAACCTTGTATCCCTATCTATGAAGATTAAGAGAATTGACATTATTTTTATACATATTTGGTTTTTTTCTTTATTCAAGGAATTGATTGAGGTATATGTGTTCAGTGGGAGAAATGATGATTATGTTACCGAATATTATTACATTGATTGTTATTCATGATGGAATGATAAAAAAAATATTATTTCCTCTATGAAACATTCTGATTCGAATTTTAAATTTTAAAGGAGGTAGATAAAGCTTATCTGTCAAGTGGAATTTTATTTAAATATATAAATTTTTTGATTTTTTCATGTGAATATAATTTTATTAATGTTATAGACTATTGAATTTATGGGTAATTTAATTTTGAATACAAAATATAATCTCTATAATAAAACCTTAGAGAATAATTATAATTTGGTATCACATATTGGATTATATATAGAAACTTTTGATGTCTATATTATTTTACCTTGGTTGATATAGTTATTTTACACACATAGAGTTGTCTTTTCAAATTTTACACATAATTTTATTGAGATAAATTATTATATACTTCTCTTAATTCAATATAGTATTTCATTCATTATGTGGGAGAGGATACAAATACAATTTATATTTGTGAGATCCATTTTCCTTATAACCATGTATTTTATTTTCAATAAGGGGATAAAAAGTGATGAGTTTATAAGAAATTGTTAACATTGATTTATGGGTATTGAAAGAAAATACAATGGTGGATATTTAAGAGTCCAAAGGACTATGTTGATGATTTAATTGGTTTTAAATTTGTATGCTTTTCAAAATGTTTTGTTTTATAATGAAAAAATAAAAAATGAAGAGATAAGAAATTGAGGTTCCACCATTTTGATGACATAAAATGAAGAAATATAATTTTTCATTCAAAATTTGATGTTAAATAATATATGGGCGGATATTTGGAAGTTATGATTATATAAATGAGCAGATACTAAATAAATTATATGTGATTCTTAGTTGTAACATCTCATGATATTGGAGGAGGAACAAAAAATTTAATAGTGTATATCACATGAAACAATAATGATATTAGAGAAAATAACATGTCATGATATTAAGATATATTAAATTTTATATAAATTAAATCCATTCAATATATAGTGATGTATGAAAAAATATTTTTAAATAAAAAATGATACTCTATTAAAATAGTATAATTTAAACATGACCATAGTTAACTAGCCGTTAAATTTGTGGGTATGAATTGTAATAAAAATTATAAAATATACATGGGTTTTATGTGAATAAAAAATATTAAATGGATATATATTGATTATAAATAAAATAAGAATCATATTTAAAGAAGAGAAAATATTTTCTGAAAATTGTATCTTCCTTAAATGAGGTTTAGTGGCTCTTTATTCCCATAATATATAATTATTTTTTAAAACTTTTAGAATGTTTTTTTGAAAAAATAAAATTCATTTTTTATATTATGATATTAAATTTATCTTAGGATTAATTTTTTTGGATTTTTTGGAAATGTTTCATTCTGAATAATATTGAAAAATAATTAATTTTAAAAGAAAGAATTCATTACAGTTTAAATTATTTACAGACTAAAATTATATTTCAAAATAGTTTTAAACATTATAACAACCATGATCCTTATTTTACACTTAAACATAAATTATTAAATAAAACTCTTCACTTAATACAAAATAGATGATCGAGAGGTCTAGTGAAATTGGGGATTAAGAACACTACATAACAACATAGAACATAAAACACAATATCTTTATTGAAAACTTCTTTTACATGACCACAACATTCATTTATACATAGAATTGCAAGGGATAACCTAAGGACATGAATAAGAAAAGGGTGTTCTATATGGCATATAAGGGAGTAAATAAGGCATAAAATGAAAAATACTATACATTTTAGGCAATAGGAATATCAATGGATCATAGGATAAACATGAACATATAGTCATGATATAGCATGATTATCATAACATTGAAATGCTGAATCAACATCTAACATGATATTATCATGATCAAAGTCACATTACACATGGAGAATGAGAATACCCTAATTTCACATGAATTGGAATGAGTAAACCCTCATTTCAATAGAATTATCATGATTCAAATATTTACCCATTGCATTGGAGTGTTACTAGGGAACATCCGTCTTGATCATTCCATTTCATGCATAAGTGTCCCGCATGAATCATACAACATGGAATCATTAGACATCATCATTTATTACAGGATAAAGTAATATTGAATAAATACATGAAAATATACAATCAATAAGAAGTTTTGAATAAATTTTAATTCCTTTGATAGAAAAATGGGCATTGTATTCACCACATAATGACATGGCTTGGAAAATTGCCATGCAATTTTAGGTGCATAATCGCGTGACCTAAGAATTTATAAAAATGGTTAGTGAGAGGAAAATGTGTATTTAATAATATTTAAATTAAATGGAATGTATAGGGTCCATATAGATATATGTCCCTACATATGTAATGGAATTTAGATTCATAATATAAATGAATTTCTTGAATGCAAAAGAGGAGAGAGAAATCCCTTACGGAATTTTGGCATGGTAACAGAAGTATATGGGAGGCATTAAAGAGAGATAAAGTTGTATATAATCATTTAAAAATAAGTAGGGTAGTATAAAAAATGTCTTAAATCATACCACAATATTTTTAATCAAATAGACAAGGTTTTAGAAATATAAAGAAATTTGGACAAAAATGAGAAAGGAAGAAATCCCTTACTTGGAAGTTAGATTCCAAAGGCATAGGAGAGTCTTGAGAGAGGCTTCTAGGGATCTTGGGGCACCTTGGGAGGATTATAGAGAGACGATTTCATAGTTTGGTTGAGATCCAATGTCTTTTAGTGAAGAGAAAGTGAGAGCTAGGGTGGGGTTATATGGGAAAAGAGAGGGAATTATTTATTATTTTGGTTTTGGGAATCAAATAACAAACTAATAAAAACCACAAACCATCCCAAAGTTTTTTAATATATTTTTTTAAAAAAAGGTAGTGGAAAACACTGTTTTATAAGGCTAATGTATGAACATATTAAAATATTAGGCTTTCTTATGTGTATTTGAGTCATACTCTCAAAGAAATAAATTTCAAAATATAATATGATATATAAGTCTTGGAGGGTCCACTAAGGCACCAAAAAATTAACCAAAAGAATATAAAATAAAATTATTTTAAAGGTAAAACATATATTGGAAAAACATTCCATTTATTGTATTTTATTATATCACTATCGGGTCATTATGATGTCATAAAACACATTGTATATTAAAATAGTATTTAATTATTACCAAAAAATTCAACTGTCTCTAAAAATTATAAAAAAATCACCATTAGATAATATCAAAATCGTAATTACAAAAAATATTAATTTTATCTAAATTTTTTACTAAAAAACAATTTTTTATATTAAAAAAATAAACTTTTATTGAAAATTCGTGGGTCTTGACAAAAACATTTTTCAAAACTTAATAAAAATTACATTAATATTCATAAAAATAATAAGATCATTTATATATAATAAAAATTAATTTAGTAATAATATTTTATTAAAATATTCTTAAGTAAAAAAAATCCATTAATACATCCATATAGATTTCTTAATGTAATATTAATTAAAAATACTATATGTTCTTTATAAATACATGTACGAGGTAACAATAATAAAATAAATGTATATTCATTATTATATACCAAAATAATGCACATAATCATAGAGTTAAGGTCTTGTTACATAACCCCTTATAACACCAGCATATGGTCTATGGGTAAGGTGTACGATGGTGATAGGCTCTTTGGGCGGATCCAATAACATCTATCGGGTGGTAATCTCTATCAACATCCACTTCTTCTGTCAGCGGTTTCATTCCAGCTTAACGTGTTGAATCTCTACTTGGTCTTGGTCATGAAAGAAGTCCAAAGACGCCACCTCCTTTCTGAGCTCCAAAAAATTGGGTTCATATGGAGCAGTTCTAATGTCTTAGGACATTACCTCCTTTTTCGATGTTAATTGGATAGGTTAAAGCCCTATATTTATACTAATCAGGTGATCACTGTTAAATAACTATATTAGCAATGGTAACAAATTTTAGGGTATTTTGAAATCCAAAATCAAAAAACAATGAAGTGTATATTTTATATAACTATTTTACAAAATAGTTCATTTAATTAGATCTAGAGGGATTTTCATTAAAGAAATTTTGGGTCATTACAATCTTCCCACTTAAGAATTTTATCTCATGAAATTTCCTTTTCCCACTATAAAACAGATGAGGATAACTTTGTTTCATCACTTCCTCTAATTACCTCATTGATTCTCCAAACTCGTGGTTTTTCCACAGCACCATAACAAGGGGATTTGTCTTATTTCATAGTACCTTTTCTCCAACGATCTAAGATGTTCAATGGATTCTCCTCAAATGAGAGTTTATTCCACAATAGAACCACATTTGTATTGATTACATGCGATTGTTTTAGTATGTAAATCATTAATAGTGATACATGGAATACATCACGTACTTGAGATATGTTCGGTGGGAGTTCTAGTTGATAGGTCACTAATCCAATGTAATCAAGGATCTCAAAAGAGCCCATGTATCTTGGAAGAAGATTTATATTCTTCCAAAATCACATAACTCTCTTCCATGATGATACGAGGAGGAATACCATGTCTATGAAATCATACTCAATGTCTCGATAACAATTATCAACATAGATCTTTTTTTGACTCTGTGTAGCTTTAATTAGCTACGGGATGGTCTTAACCTTCTCCACCAATTCTTTGACTATTTCTGGACCTATGAGTTTTTTCTCCCCAACATCATCCCAACATTCATATGTTCTACACATACTCCCATACAGCGCTTCATTAGGAGCCATTTGGATTCTTGAGTAGAAACTATTATTGTAAGATAACTCAACTAGAGGAAGATGTTGATCTCATCCTCTTTCGAAGTCCACTGATCATGATCTCAACATATACTCATGTGTTTGGATAGTCCGCTAAGATTGGCCATCAGTTTGAGGTTGATAAGTTGTACTGTAGTTTTTCTTAGTATCCAGAGCATGCTGATGACTCTTATAGAACATAGAGGAGAATCTTGGATCACGATTGGATAAAATAGATAGTGGTGCTCCATGTAGCCTTACCAATTTTATAATATATATCGATTCCATTTGATCTAATGAGAAATCCTCTCAAATTTTAATGAAGTGTGCTATCTTTGTAAGACGAACCAAAAAAACCCAAATTGCATTGTTTCCTTTTGGTGTCTGGTGACATAGTACATCATGACGTTCTCCCATTTCCATGTTGTTATAGGTAATGGTTTCATCATCCCATTTTTTTACACCTCTGAGCTTTTAATTACTGAAAAATGAGGCATATTGATGTATACTAAGTGATCTACTTCTTTATGTTATCCCACAAATAATTCTCTCATAGATCTCGATACATCTTTGTATTTCCTGGGTAAATGGAGAAATTTGAACAATGTGTATCATCAAAAAGGTTTTTCGTTAATTCAAGACATGATGGAACATATTGTCTTGTCCCAAATCTCACAATTCTTTATTCATTAACATTGAAATCCTAGGATTTCCCTTTTATGATAGCTCACACTTTCTTCTAAATTCTTACATTATCCTTTTCAGCATCCTTTAACCTTTTCAAAAGAGATGGTTGTGCAATAAATTGTGAATGGATTGATGATGTTCCATTATTTATGATTCCCACTCCAATATTTGTCAAATATATGATGACTAGATCCTTTTCAATTATCATTAAAGCATCTTCCACCTTGTTCACTTTCCCAGGGTGGTAATGGATTCAGTAGTCATAGTCTTTAATCAGCTCTAACCAACTTCATTGGCACATGTAAAACTCTTTCCTTTGGAATATATACATGAGGATTTTTTGGTCCTTATGTATTTCAAACTTCCCCCCAAATAAGTAATGTCTCAAAATTTTGAAAGAAAAGTTTTCGGTAGCCAACACCGGATCATGTGTTGGATAGTTTTTCTCATGAACATTCAATTTCCTAGAATCATAGGCAATGACTTTGTCATTTTTCATCAAAACACAATCCATGCCCTGATTCAAAGAATCAATAAATACCACAAAAAATTTCCCACTCATGGGTAGTGTGAGCATGGGCATAATGATAAGCCTTATTTTCAATTCCTTGAAGCTATATTTTAATTTATCACTCAAAGAAAACATTACTCTATTCCATGTTAGCTTGATTAGATGGTGGGAAAATCACGAGAAATTTCTCACAAATTAGATATATAACCCTTGTAACCAAGGGATATCTATTACCGATGTTGGCCTCATCCATTCCTCAATTATAGCTTCCTCTGATGGATCCAAAGATAACCCATTGCTTGTGATGAGATGACCCAATAATGGTACCTCCTTCAACCAAAACTCACAATTGATGTACTTTTCGTTGTGCTTTTCCTTTCGTAAGGTCTCTAATACAATGAATAGATTGTCCTCATTGTCATCCTTGTTTTTGGAGTATATTAGAATATCTTCTATAAAGACAACCAGATTTGTTTTAGGGAAATATCAAAAGACTCTATTCATCAAGTCTATGAAGATTTATAGAGCATTAGTGAGTCTGAAAGGGAGTACTATGAATTCATATTTCCTATATCTTGTTTGAAATGCAGCCCTAGGGATATCCTCCTTCTTCACCATTAATTGATAATATCCCAACCATAGATCCACCTTAGAGAGGTATTGTGATCCGCATAGATGATCGAACATTTCATCAATTCGTGGCAGAGGATACTTGTTTTTTATCGTGATTTTGTTGAGCACATGATAATCAATGCAAAAGCCCATTGACCCATTTTTCTTCTTGATGAAGAAGACTGCTGCACCCCATGGTGAATCACTTGGGTGTATAAACCCTTTATCCGGATTCTCATGTATTTGTTTCTTTAGATCCTCTAACTCGATAACATTTATTCTATATAGAGTCATGGATATTGGCAATGTCCAAGGTATAAGATCATTTGATAATTCAACATCACTTCTAGGAGGAGGACTATGCTATTCCTTGGGAAGCACATAAGTGAATTCTCTAAAAATAGGAATGTATTCCAGGAGGGTTATTCCTTAGAGTCAATAATCTGAGAAATATATTCATGCTCATAGGGTATTAATATCCACGCTCGAGATGATAGTGTTATAGTAGATTCATCCTCCTCCCTCCACTTGTAACGAATCGATAGTTGATTATCCATACAGAGAGTTATTTCCCTATTAGGTCAATTAATGTTGGTAGGAAAACCCATTTATAGAATTTAATTACATCAATATTGGTTCATTACGATGTCATTAAACACATTATATATTAAAATGGTATTTAATTTTTATGAAAAAATACAATTGTCTCAAAAAATTATGAAAAATTCACCATCGGAAATTTTGGACGTATTGATTCCAAAAATAATATTCATATTATCTAAATAATTTTCTAAACATGTGAATTTTATCTTTTAAAATAATAGTAGACATTTATTCAAAAATCATTGGTTTTGAAAAAAATTGTTTTTATAACCTTAATGAGAATTACCATTTTTTCATAAAAAATATGTGATCATTAATATTTAGTAAAAATTAGTTGAGTAATAACATTTTATTTAAATATTATTTAATTGAAAAATCCATTAATTTATCAAAATGGATATCTTAATTGAATTTTAATTAAAAATATTATATGTTCTTTAAAAAAACATTTACAATGTATCAATAATTAAATAAATGTACATTCATTATTATATAAAAAACAATTCTCCTAATCATAGTGTTATGGTCTTGTTACATAACACCTTATAACACCCGTATATGACATAAGAATCTGGTGTGCAATGGTAAAAGACTCTTGGGGTGGCTTGGATTACATATCTCAGGTGGTGATATTTATCAACTTCCACTTCTCCCATAGGGTGTTCTGTTCAAGATTAACATGTTCATGCTTGGCTTGGTCTTAGTCAGGAGGGATGCTCAATGACACCACCTCCTTTCTGGGCTTTGACAAATGGGCTTCGTATAGATCAATTCTACTAGATGAGGCCATTACTTCCTTTTATCTAAGTAAATTCGATTTTTTAAAACCTTATATTTATTCTAATATTGTGATCAATGTTCAATATCTAAATTAGCAATGGTAATAATTCATAATAGTATTTTGAAATCCAAAATCATAAAACCAATGAAATGCATATTTTATATAACCATTTTACATAATAAGACGTTTAATTAGATCAAGAGGAATTTTTATTAACTAATTTTTTGTTCATTACAATCATGATTTCAAATATATTAAAATTTAAATAATATATTTCATTTGAATCATTATCTTACTGTATTTTTTATACAAACACACTGTAAAATTTTGAACATTTTCACTTCGAAAACCTACTTCCTTATTGCATATAGAGAATTAATTTAGAAGTAAACTTTTACACTTATGTTAATTGAATTTAAAAAAATTAATTCAATATTTAGAATTAGAATAATTTATATTATCTAATAAATTTAACCTACTATTGACCATATTTAAAAGTAAAAATGGAAAAAATTATTTTCCAAGATTAATTTAAAATTGGGTTTACTTGGGGGGGGGGTAAATATGATGATAATAGTAAAAATGACCCAAAAAATGTATATATTATATTGGATGTACATATTTACATATTTTTCTTAAAAACATAGAATCTATGGACAATTGAATTATTTTGGTATGTGAATTTCTTTATCATTTTGGATTCTTTTGGGATTTTTTTCATGTAATTTCCAAGAGGGCCCCCTTCCCAACATATAAATAAGAAATCCCTCCATTAAATTATTCACACCTATAATACCTTTTGGATTGAAAGAAACCTGAGAAATTATATTCCCAAACTACTTAGACACATTCTAGAGCTTATGGTCCTCCAAAAGGACCGCCTCTATGGTCCTTAAGAGGATATCGAAGGAGGTTTCTCTTTGAGATAGAAATTATATTAACAAATAAATTTCATTTTTATATACAATAAATAATATCTTAAAATTTAAAAGAAAATATCACATGTGTATCCACTAAACATATATTTTATTATATTTATATAATAGTATTTTCCTTTCTACATTTCCATCAACTAGGAATCAAAATCATCAATGTTATGTATGGTGGACTACCCCCTTGTGAAGCGATGTGATTCATTTTAGACTTAATATTTAAATGTAATTTAATAAGGATAATATTAATTAATATATGTGATATATATGAGATCAAATTAATTATAGAAATTTAATATATAACCATATTACTAACCCTTTCACTCATTATGGGAAACATATCATCACTCATGGGTACGTTCGACCTACCGTATCCACGACACTTTGAGATTCTTTTTCAACGGAAAATTTTGATAAATGATTATAAAAATATATATAATGAGTAAATATGAAGTTTATAATATAATTATAATTCATGATATATATATATATATATATATCATATACATAAGAATCTGAAGATTCATGACAAAATATGTATACGAAAAAAGACCATTAACACCCGAAATAATTAAAATAATAGAATATTATTAAAAAATAGGATGTAAAATGTTATAAGAGAATATTATATGATATTATAAATTTTATTATTTTTATTTAATTGATTTATAATAGACCTATATTTATTATATTGATGTTTTAGACACTTGATAAGGAAGTCGAACTTGATGTAAGGATTTTACAGTCCCCTTTTACTTCTATGAGACATATGACATATTCACCGCACATTTACATTATATGGTTTATATACATACCCTTTAATTTTTTATATAATAAATAAAATTTTATTCATGTTATTTAATATTTCCTTTGGTGTAATTTATCTTTTGGGTATTTGGATTTATCAGACTCCAAAGTGAAAAGAGTTTATTCCCAATCACATCGCAATTGAGGGTTTTTATGTCTATATGCCCCTTAGGGGAATTATTTGAAATTTATGTCATGAAATCAATCTATTTTATTCATAAATATTTATTAATTATATTTTTCATGTAATATTATCATTTTCCACATTTTTGAACTTTGAATGGAAGATAAATTTTTATTAATAAAACCTGACATTATTTCTCTATTCGTTCAGAAAAAAATTTTCATTAGAAGCCATGTTTTATAAATATTTTTAAATTTTTTTTAGCATTATAAAAACTACTTATTAAATATATAATTAACCATATTTTATTTTTACTAAATATTATTAAAGAAATCATCAGGATGTTTTCAAAACCATGGATGTGGTATTTTATTTAAAATGTAAAGGGATCTTTGTTTTAACATGTATGAAATTAATATAAATTTCCACTTACATGACCACTAAATATTTAAAATATTAATTTTCATGTGAAAAAATATATTATAAAAGAAACTAATATTCAAAATTATTAGGGAATGTGTTGCTTTAAACTATTATTTTGAAATTCAATGGGTTATTTTCCTCGAAAAAATTATTGGCATTTTTGTGGTATTTAAATTCATCAATGAAATTGAATAATTTATTTTAATTATGATCAATTTGTAAAATGTTTTATTGAAATAATCATTATTATGTCAATATATGGTTTTTGGTCAATATGATTGAGGTTTTACAATTTTATTACCATTCAACACATTAAACTGGATGGTAAATGATTATAATTATTTTGATTGACATTTAGTATGTTACATTTACAATGTGAATTCTTGTGATGATTTTTTTACCCATTTAATATGATAAATGCATTGGAAATTTTATGTGATGGGGGTGGGGGGGGGGGTTTCTATAGAACTTCTATGTATTGGTAGTTATCATGAGATAAACTAGATTGGATTTTGGATGATTCCTTAAACATTTATATAGATGTATTTTTACAAATCATGTAAAGTCCCTAAATTTTCGTGTGATTTTTTTTAAATAAATCGTAATTTTACAAGTGTGTGAAAATTGACGGCGCATGATTTCGAATCCCAAAGTTCCCAGAATGAATTTCTTAATATTTTGGGTATGTTTAGTAATCAAGAAAGAGATATTTTCTAACTTTTGAGCTCGTGTTCAGAATTGAAATATGATGGCACCATTGAGCTCGCAGTGCCCGTATTCGCTTAAGGAGACTTTCACCTCAACGATAGTGGATTGAGACTAAATGTTAGTTTTGGGTTTTTCATGTAAGAATAAAATAAAAATAAAAGCGTGTGACATTTTTTTTTGCAACAACCATGTGGGTGTTGGGAGGTGCAGTCCACCGGAACTAAACCTCCATTTGGAAGTGGGAAGTGGGGACCACCAGACCTTAACATTCCATGAGAGGTTATGGTGTTGGGTAACAACAAAACCATAACCTCCCATTAAAGGATATGGTGGTGGGGATCACAGGGAATTAAGCCCCCTTGAAACCCCCCATTAATTGGGAGAAACCATCGACTCCCAAATAAATTTGGGGGGAGCCTCTTCCACAACTCCATAATTTAATTGTGCCTACCCTCTTACTTTAATTATGCAACTCAAAAAAATTAATGAAACTATTTGAATTCTACTAACACAATAATATATTGCATAATCTATTATTTTGGTACACTTTCCATTTGGGTGGAATTTGGGAGAGGATGAGCTTTGAGAGGAAAGCTCTCCAATGAATAACTTCTTCTTCGAACGAAGAATGCCAATGAAGAACTTATTCTCCGATTGAAGAACACTGAAATCCTTCGACCTTCTTCCTTAGGGTTTCATCTGATACTGAACGTCCATGACTAAGATGAACTGACGATTGAGGAAAACCCTGACGACACCGACATTCGACTTTTCCCAACAATTCGTCATCTTCCCCGCAACTTCGTCGACGTATCAACTCGAGGTAGGGGGATTATATTCATGATGATACTTTTACCATATTCTTACCTTTGTTTCACTTTCAGTTTGACAATGAAATGTTGCGGGAAGTTTGATGCTTTATATTATTATTGTTGATCCATATGCTACCACTCAAAATGTGGAGGGTGTGGGCCAAACTAACACGGCCCGACCCCCTCCGTCGTTCTTATTTGTGGTATTTTTATGAACAATGGAAGAAAAAGAAGGAGAAAAAGGAAAAAACGCTGCCACCCACAACCACCGCAACCTGCGCCACCCCCATTGTGCTCTGACCTCCTTGATGAACTGGCCGCACACCCTCGCCACGCCACGCCACCCCCGGCCGAACCGGCCCGGCGCCCTCGCTCATGCTGCCTGATGGCCGAGCCACCCCAGCCGTTCCACTCACTGGCCACGCCACCCACCGGCCGAGCCACCTTAGTCGTGGTGCCCATCGGCCACGACTCCCACCGGACGAACTGATCGTGCCACCGTCGGCCCTCTGAGAAGTCCCTTCCCATGGTGGTGGCCCGGCCGAAATGCTCGCGCCCTTAGAGGCGCCCAGGAAGAGCTACTCGTGCCCCTCTCGGCGCCATAGATGAGTCGGTGTAACATCGAAAGTAATAAAATAATTATGGATTTTCATATATATGTCTATTTATAAATTAGATAGAATTTTAGAGGATTAAACTGAGAATAAATCTAATCTTAAGCATAGAATTATTTAATATTTTTAGAAGAATATTTTACCACCTTTTGATGGAGAAAGATTTATAAATCTATATTTTGACAATTTTATATGATATATTTTTCAAAATAAACTTATTCTTTAGTATTGGGACATTGAAATTTACTTTGGATAAATTTTTGGTATTTTTTTGACAATGTTCATTTTTTAATGAATAGTGAAAAATACGGTGTTTTACTTCAAAAGTAATTTTTCGTCTAATTTAATTATATGGATATATTATCATTTTAATTGGTTTTAAAGTATAAATAGAATATATTTTTACCATTTAATTAAATGGTGGTCATTGGGATTAATTTGACTTTGAAATTGGACATAACCAATTGTCAATCTTTTGATAGATATTGTTTCTAAAAAACCTGCTATTTGTTTTGACAACGAAAATTATTTTTAAATTAATTAATAAAATTTTTGTGTTTGGAATTTTCTAAAATGGATTAAATATTTGGAATCATAAGGTCCAAATTATGTAATTAAGACTCTTTTTTTTGGACATTATGAATAGTAATGACGATAATTATCTTTAATTATCGTGATTAATTAGAAATCGGGTAGTTAAGGATAATAAAATAATACCATAATAAATAAAAATGACCCTAAAATGTGTCCTAATGCTACTTTTTGTGTCATGGACGACCATGGGATACCTTGTGACAAACTTTGGGACCCCATGGAATCACTTTTTGGTGACAGTGACACTTTATCATTTTATTTTTAAAGAAAGGAGAATATCACAAAAGTATGCATCATCCAAGTAAAACAATTTTATTTTTGCCTACATAAATGATATCTTATAATATAAAAAGTAATTGGAAGGATAAAAATATCTCCTACATCATGGTATCTCTTAATAATTTTTTAGACATTAAATAAATTAAATTTTTTATGACACTATGATGATGCAACAATTACCACATTAATTAACGATTTAAATAAAATAAAAATATAATCTAAAATATAAGACTTGCATGGGTCAAAAACATATTGGATGTGTGAATTTATTACCCTTATCACCTTATCCTCGAAATATATAATTGTGGGACCTTTAAAATCCTAAACTCTTTATATAATAAAGTAATATTTCTTGACTTTCCAAGAGTGCCCCTTCTCCCTCTTATAAAAGTCCCCCACCTCTACCACCTTAACGACACCTCTCAAGCCATTGGCTCGACCAAGCAATGCCCATTTTATCTACACACATCCCTCTATTAATCATATAAGCTTTACCTTAGGTAGAAATCTCTTACAGAAACCATTTTGGTTCAAACCAAGAGGAGTTACCCGATTTAAAGGTAATGTCTTCACGTGTGTTCTTTTGTTTATTTTGCATCTCCAACTCCCTAAAATCTTTTTGTTCCTCTATTTTGTTACAACACCAGTATCTTAAATATACTAGGATGTTTTTCTGAGATTTAGTTTATTTACACTTACACACACCTCAGTGTAATGGTTAAAGAACATACTGTTTCTGTGGATGGTGAATTTCTGCCTCACGAAACGATGATTGTTAAATATTCTTTTAACACTTTCATGGTGGCCATTAATATGTAAATCTATTTATATATAATATATAATATGTATATTTTTTCTTATGATTCTGTATTTTTTATTTATGGCATACTTTATGGTTTGCATTATGGGCAAACGCGATATCTTCATTTTAGGAAGTGTGGACAACCACCCCCTCAAAGTGATTTGATTCATTAATTCCATATGTGGGATGTATAAAGGATGGAGTTTATGATGTTATATATTGTATTATACTGGAATTATAATATAACTTTATATAATTATGATTTAACTCCATTAAATATGAAATAGAAATGGAAGTAGCGTTCATGCGTACATACGACTTACCGTCTCCCTGAACGGTGCATTTCATTTCCTACCTATAAATGTTATGTAATATTATAAATTCATGTATTTACTTGATATATATGATATCTATGATATCTATATCATGAATATAATTCTGGATATAATGGATATTTTACAACATGAAGAACTTGTAATTATAAGAAGTTTATTTTTGGCACAAGTACCAAAGATCGACAAAACGACCGTTATTAACATAAATAATTAAATAATTTTCATAACATGGTAATAAGTGATATAAAATGAACAATGAACTTGAAAAAGGTTCTTAAGAAAGTAGAAATTAACCCTAGTTTATTATTCAGGAGATTAGATAATGATCGAGTCAAGTCGGACACGAGGTAAGGGACTTCATCTCAATCTCCTTTCATTGAGGCATATTTTGTTTTATACAGAACTTTATTTTATATGGTGTATAAAACCCTTTGACTTTTACTTTTATTCAAAAGTTATATTTTTATACAAAGCGTTTTACTCAACGAAAAAAGGGAATCTTTTTGTCTTACGTATGCGGTGACAACAACTTCTCCGCTACCGTGACCATTATTTGAGTTTCTGCTTCCTCTACAAGCCATATCTTTTCTTAAATGAAAAATAAATACCATTTTTTAATTTTCTTTTATTTAGGTATTGAAAATGGTTTTTATAATTTTTTGATTATATCAATTTGTTTTTGATATCTTGTGATTGAAATGTGGAAATGTTATGTTTCCTCTATGCATGTTTTATGTGATATGATTTTGTTATGGTTCTTGGGCATTATTTATGAAGACGGGTGGTACTGTGATAAAATAAGGGTGGGTGAGCCTGTGATAGATCGATAATGCATTGGGTAACATGAAGGATTTAATCGATAATGTTTCTCCGAAGAGATTTAGGGAATATACTGTGATGGGTATTCCAAACGTAACCATGAGGGTTACTCCGTACGTAAGAATGTTATGAATGACCCAAGTTACCTTTATGTATTATGTTTTCAATGATTTATTCATAAACCTTTTTATTTCATGAGGTATTATAAAGTGCTTATCTTTATGAGTAAAGTATGTTTTCAATGAATCTTATGTATACATGGATTAAGGTTTTCCTTCCATATTTTTATATCCCTTACTGAGCTTTTTATGCTCATCCAATGTTTTTGAAATGTTTTTCACAGGTCATGGGAAAGGTACATGATGTGATAATAATGTTGAATAAGTGTCAAGAATGAATCCATGTTTCATTTTAAATATGTTTCCTATGTTGGGGAAAGTCAATATTTCCTTTTATATAATCACCTTGTTTAAATGTGGAATATAATGCATGATTTATAATCTATTCTCCAAAAATCTAAACCTGAAAAGTTCCTAAATGTGAATTCTTGTAATAACTCAAGATTAAGTAATTTTTAAGGTTGGGGCCTTATAGTTTGTATCAGAGGTCGGTTTAGACAACTTTAGAAGTTATAATTCTATTAAATGATTATCCAAAATTTTTTATGGTAAAATTGATATGATATAGCATTTTAAGATTACCATGTTGCTTCATCTAAGACATGTTTGTTCAGAATGGTTTTCTGTAGAGGAAACAGGGAAGCAGTTCAAGGAAGGAATACAGAAAGAAATAACCTTCCAAATCAGCATCCTGAGATGGTCAGAATTGGAGCTGAACAGTTTGTTGCAGTAATGGAGCAGTTAACTTAAGCAACAAATGGTGGTGGTATACATGCATGAGATCAGCCAGATCAACCGCATAGTAACATGTCAGTGGTGGAACATTTCATGAGGCAACATCCTCCATCATTCGGAGGATCATCTGACCCTGTGCTAGCTAAGGTCTATATTAAAGCACTGGAGAATATTTTTGATGTCATGGGGTGCTCAGAAAATCCAAATGTTAGTCTTTCTGTTTATCATTAGCAGATTTGTGGTGGTCGATGGTTAAAAATATCAGGGATTCTGATGAGATTGATGCTCTTGACTATGATGAATTCAAAGGTATATTTCTTGAGAAATATTTTCCTAAGGTTGTTTGACTTAGTATGGAAAAACAATTCCTGGAATTGAGGAAAGAGGATGACTTAGTGGCTGCTTATGAAGAATGGTTCACTCGATTGGGAAGGTATGCTCCAAATTTTATCCGAGACCTTGATAATAAAATAAATCATTTTTACTCATAATTAAATCCAAAATATTGAAGGGATTTATCTTCTCGTGAGTTCAAGAGTTATGAAAAGCTTATTCGATGTGATGAGAAGGTGTAAATGGAGTTTGCCGATGTTCAATTGTGCTATAACAACCAATAGAAGAAGAGACTGAGGTGGGAGGAGAAAGGAAAAAATCTTTCAAAAAGGTCTGATGGTAAGAAAACTAAATTTTCAATTTGTGATAAATGTTGTAAAATTCCTGCTGGGGAATGTCTTCTGAATTATGGAAATTGCTACCGATGTGGTAAGATGAGACATAAGGCTCAGTATTACAATAAAAAAGATCAGGGTGATGGTAAGACAAAATTTGATTTACAGTTATTGAAATGTTTCAAGTGAACTGAGATGGGTCATTATGCAAACGAGGGTTCTACAAAGTGATCAAATGATGGGAAGCAGTTAGACTATAAGCACAAAGGTGTGGTGAAAACCTTTAAAACAACTTCGGCAGATGTTGGGCCATCATATGAAGTGGTATCAGCTACTTTGTTTGTTTTCTCAGATTATGCCAATGTGTTGTTTGATTTGGGGTCTACACATTCTTTCATCTCTGAAAAAGATTCAAGTAAATTGGGAATTCTATCACAAAAAATCACTCCAGAACTTGTGGTAAAAAATCCTAGGGGAAATGTTGAGGAAAAATGAATTAATAATAATCTTCCAATCCTTAACCATGGAAAGAAACACTTGAAAAACATATTGTTTTACCTCTAGTAGAGTTTGATGTTATCCTGGGTATAGATTGGCTCTATGTCTACCATGATAATATTTATTATAGAGATAAAGAAGTTTCTTTTCAAAAATAATTTCAGTTTGTGTATAATAATGAACCCTTACTATTGATAACATATCAAGAGGCTGAGAAACTTGTAAAATATGGAAATGAATGTTACCTTGCACATGTTTTTTAAAACAAAGGAACCGTTCAGATTAATGATGTGCGTGTGGTAAATGAGTATCCAGATGTTTTTCCTGACAAGTTTCCTCGAATAATACCAGATCGAGAATTTGAATTTACTATTGACTTTGTTCCTGACGCTAAGGAAATTTCAAAACCCCCATATTGAATGGCTCAAATTTATCTTTTAGATTTGAAGGGGAAATTGAAATATTTATTAGAGAATGTTTTCATTCGACCTTGCACATCACCATGGGGTGCTCCTGTCTGATTTGTTAAAAAGAAATATGGTTCTATAAGACTTTGAATTGATTATAGATCCTTGAATAAAATCACTGTTAAGAACAAATATCCTTTGCCTCATATCGATGATTTTTTTGATCGGCTCCAGGGAGCTCATTATTTTTCAAAGATTGAAATGAGATCAGGTTACCCTCAGTTAAATGTAAAGGATGTAGATATTCTGAAGACTCCATTTCATACAAGATATGGCCATTATTAATTTGTAGAAATTCCTGTTGGGTTAACCAATGCACCTTTTATATTCATGGACCTTATGAATAGTATTTTCCATTAGTTCTTGGATAATTTCGTGGTTGTTTTCATTGATGATATTTTGGTGTTTTATAAAAGTAAAGAGTATCATAAAAGTCATTTAAGGGTTATTTTGGAAACCTTAAAAGAAAAGAAATTTTATGGGAGATTTTGCAAGTGTGAGTTTTGGTTGCAACAAATTTCTTTCCTTGGACACATTATTTCTAAAGATGGAATAACTGTTGATCCTACAAAAATAAAGGTTGTTGAAGAATGGCCAAGACCCACAAATGTAACTGAGAATCTTAGTTTTCTTGGTTTGGCAGGCTATTACCAAAGGTTTGTAAAAAAAATTCACGGTTATCTAGTCCAATGCATAAGCTAACTTGGAAGGGTGTTGTGTTTATCTAGAAAAAAGAATGTGATGATTGTTTTCAAGAGTTGAAAAGAAGATTGGTGAATACTCCAATGTTGGCACTAACTTCTAGGAATGGTGAGTTTGTTATCTACAGTAATGCTTCATTGAAAGGAATTGGTTGAATCCTAATGCAGAATGATTAGGTAATTGCTTATGTTTCACGTAAGTTGAAAACTCATGAAGTAAATTACCCTACATATGATTTGGAATTAGATGTTGTGGTTTTCACTTTAAAAATTTGGAGGCATCATTTGTATGGTTCAAAGTGTGAAATATATACTGATCACAAAAGTTTAAAGTATATATTCACTCAGAAGGAATTGAACACGAGCCAGAGGAGATGGCTAGAATTAATCAAGGATTATGAATGTGAAATTCATTACCATCCAGAAAAAGAAAATAAAGTGGTTGATGATTTAACTCAAAAAAGTAATGCTTCATTAACTATGTTGTGTTTGTAATGTGATCCTTTGGTTAAGGATTTGATGAAATTTGGCATAGATGTTGTTGGTGCATGATGTTATTATTTTTTGTTTCAGGTATCTGTGAAATGTTCTATATCAGACAGAATTAATGAAGCACAGAAGCAAGGCAGTGAGTTGCAGAAAAAGGTAGAGCTGCTTCAGAAGGGTAAGTTTCCTGAATTCATCATGGATAATGATTATGTTTTGAGATTTGGGAAGATATTGTGTGTTCCGTGTGATTCACAGTTTAAGAGAGATAGTTGTTATGTGAAGCTCATAGTTATCCTTTTTCAGTTCATCTTGTTAGTACTAAGATGCATAGAGATCTTCGGGAGTATTACTGGTAGGATGGAATGAAAAGAGATATTGCTGATTTTATTGTGAAGTGTTTGACTTGTCAATAGGTTAAAGCAGAGTGGAAGTTACCAAAAGGGATGCTTCAGCCTTTACTAGTACCAGAGTGGAAATGGCAGAATATATCCATGGACTTTGTTTTGGGGTTTCCAAGGACATCACTAGGTAATAATGCGATCTAGGTTGTTGTTGATCGCTTGACTAAATCTACTCATCTCCTTTATATACGAGATACTTTTTCCCTAGATCAACTTTCTAGTTTGTATCTTAAAGAGATAGTTAGGTTACATGGAGTTCCCCTCTACATTGTATCTGATCGTGATCCCAGGTTTAATTATAACTTTTGGAAAGGCCTTCAGAAGTCGATGGGTACTGAATTAAATTTTACTACATCTTTTCATCCTCAATTAGATGGACAGTACGAATGAACAATTTAGACTTTTGAGGATATGCTATGTGCTTGTTCGATGAATTATGAGGGCAATTGGGACCAACATCTTTCTTTGGTTGAGTTTTCTTATAATAATAGTTTTCATTCCAGAATACAGATGGCACCATTTGAGGCTTTAAATGGGAAGCGGTGTCAAACTAAAGCTTTTTGGGATGAAGTGGGTGAAAGGAAGTTGATGGGACCAGAATTGGTAGAAGAGTTTGTAGAAAAAGTTCAGCTGATACAGAAACACATGAGAACAGCTTAGAGCAGGCAGAAAAGTTATGTGCACAACATGAGGAAGGATCTCTCTTTTGAGGTAGGTGATCATGTTTTTCTCCAAGTATCTCCATGGAAAATTGTGATGTGATTTGGTAATAAAGGAAAGCTGAGTCCAAGTTTCATTGGACCATATGAAATTATAGAGAGAGTTGGATCAGTTTCAAATCGAGTGGCTTTACCTCCGAGTTTATCTTAGGTACATAATGTTTTTCATGTCTCAATGTTAAGGAAGTACATGCCAAATCCATCTCATGTTTTGAGTCTAGAGGTAGTTCATCTAGAAGAGAATCTATCTTATGAGGAACAACCTGTACAGATTCTTGACCACAAGGAGAAAGTATTGCAAAATAAGTTGATTCATCAAGTAATGGTTTTGTGGAAAAACCACATGATTGAAGAGGCAACATGGGAATCTGAAAATGCAATGAGGGATAAATACCCCCACTTATTCGATATGTAAATAAATTGCGGGGACAAAATTTGATAAAGGGGGGAATGATGAAAAATCCCAAGTAAGTAAAGAATTATGTATTTTCATATCCATTTCTATTTATGAATCATATAGTATTTTAGAGGCTTAAACTGAGAATAAATCCAATCTTAAGCATAAAATTCTCTAATATTTTTAAAAGATTGTTTTATCTCCTTTTGATGGTGAACCATTTTTAAATATATATTTTGAAAATTTTATGAGCTCTATTTTTGAAAATAAACTTATTCTTTAGGATTAGGACATTGAAATTTACTTTTTATAATTTTTTTGTATTTTTCTGACAATGTTCATTTTTTATTGAATAGTGAAAAATAAAGTGTTTTACTTAAAAATTGCTTTTTCATCAAATTTAATTATATGGATGGATTATATTTTTAATTGGTTTTAAAATTTAAATAGAATATATTTTTACCATTTAATCCAATTTTGGTCATTGGGATTAATTTCACTTTCAAATTGGACATAAACAATTGTCAGACTTGTATAGATATTGTTTCTAAAAAACCTGCTATTTGTTATGACAATGGGAATTATTTTTTAGTAAATTACTACAATTTATGGGTTTGGTATTTGGTAAAATGGATTTCCTATTTTGAATCAGAAGGTCCAAATTATGTAATAATGGCTCTTTTTTAGGGCATTATGAATAGTAACGATGGTAATTATCTTTAATTATCGTGATTAATTAGTAATCGGGTAGTTAAGGGTAATAAAATAATATCATAATAATAACAAATGACCCCAAACTGTGTTCTAATGCTACTGGTTTTGTCATGGCCGACCATGGGATGCCTTGTTCCAAACTTTGGGACCCTATGGAATCACATTTTGGTGATAGTGACACTTTATCATTTTATTTTTGAAGAATGGAGAATATCACAAAAGTATGTATCACCGAAGTAATACAATTTTAGTTTTGTCCACATAAATGATATATTAGTCTATAAATATTCATTGGAAATATTAAAATATTTCCTATATCATAGTATTTTTTTATTATTTTTTAGACATTAAATAAATTAATTTCTTTTATGACACCATGATGATGCAGTGATTACCTCATTAATTAACGATTTAAATAAAATGAAAAGTTAATGTAAAATATAAGACATACACTTGTCAAAAACCTATTGTATTGGTGGATTTATAACCCTAATCACCTTATCCTTTAAATATATAATTTTGGGACCTTTAAAATCTGAAAATCTTTATATAATAAAGTAGCATTTCTTTACTTTCCAAGAGTGCCCCTTCTCCCACTTATAAAAGGCCCCGACCTCTACCACCATATGCACACCTCTCAAGCCATTGGATCAGCCATGATCTGCCCGTTTTATCTCTCCACATCCCTCTATTAATCATATAAGCCTTACCTTAGGATGAAATCTCTTCAGGAAACCCTTTTGGTTCAAACCAAGAGGAGTTACCCGATTTAAAGGTAATGTCTTCACCTGTGTTCTTTTGTTTTATTTTGCTTCTCCAACTCCCAAAACTCTTTTTATTCCTCTATTTTGTTACAATAACAGTATCTTAAATATAATAGGATGTTTTTATGAGATATATTTGATTTAAACTTACAGACACCTCCGTCTAATGGTTAAAGAACATACAGTTTCTGTGGTTGGTGAATTTCGGCCTCACGAAACGATGATTGTTCAATATTCTTTTAACCCCTTTTATGGCGGCCATTAAGATGTAACTCTATTTATATATGATATATATTATTTCTATGTGTTACTTATGATTTTGTATTTTTCATTTATGGCATACTTTATGTTTTCCATTATGGGTAATCGCGATATTTTCATTTTAGGAAATGCGGACTACCGCCCCCTCAAAGTGATTTGATTCATTAATGTCATATGTGGGATGTATAAAAGAAGGAGTTTATGATGTTGTATATGATATTATACTGGAATTATAATATATCTTTATATAATTATGATTTCACTCCATTAAATATGAAATAAAAATGAAAGTAGCATTCATGCATACATACACCTTACCGTCACCATGAACGGTGCATTTCATTTCTTACCTCTAAATTTTATGTAATTTTATAAATGCATGTATATACTGGATATATATGATATATATGATATCTATATCATGAATATAATTCTGGATATAATGGATATTTTACCACATGATCAATTTGTAATTATAAGAATTTTATTTTTGGCTCAAGTACCAAAGATCAACAGAACGACCGTTATTAACTTAAATAATTACATAATGTTCATAACATGGTGATAAGTGATATAAAAGGAATAATTAACTTGAAAATGGTTTTTAAGCAAGTATAAATTAAATCTAGATTATTATTCAAGAGATTAAAGAACGATCGAGTCATGTCGGACATAAGGTAAGGGAATTCGTCTCAATCTCCTTTAATTGAGGCATATTTTGTTTTATACACAACGTTCTATTATACGGCGTATAAACCACTTTTACTTTTAATTTAATTTAAAAGGAATATTTTTATATGAAGTGTTTTACTAAATGACAAAAGGGAATGTTTTTGTCTTATGTATGTGGCGACAATGACTTCTCAGCCGATGTGACCCTTATTTGAGTTTCGGCTTCCTCAATAAGCCATATCTTTTTTTAAATGAAAAATAAATACCATGTTTTAATTTTATTTTATTTTTGTATTGAAAATGGTTTTGATAATGTTTTTATTATATCAATGTGTTCTTGATATCTTTTTATTGAAATGTGGGAATGTTATGTTTCCTCTATGCATGATTTATGTGATATGATTATGTTAGGGTTCTTGGGCATTGTTTATGAAGACGGGTGGTTCTGTGATAAACTATGGGCACCTGAGCCTGTGATAGCTCTCCAATGCATTGGGTAATGCGATGGAGTTAAATTATAAGGTTTCTCTGAAGATATTTAGGGAATATACTATGATGGGTATTCCAAACGTAACCACGAGGGTTACTCCCTACGTAAGAATGTTATGAATGCCTCAAGTTACTTTTATGTATTATGTTTTCTATGCGTTATTCATAAAACCTATGATTTCATGAGGTATGTTAAAGTGCTTATGTTTATGAGTAATGAATGCTTTCAATGAATCTTATGTATACATGGATTAAGGTTGTCTTTTCCGTATTTTTATATCCCTTACTGAGATTTTTATGCTTATCCCATGTTTTTGAAATGTTTTTCACAGGTCAAGGGAAAGGTACAAGATGTGATAAAAATTTCGAGGATGTGTTAATAAAGAATCCATGTTTTATTTTAAATATGTTTCCTTTGATGGGAAAAGTGAATATTTTCTTTTATTTAACCACTTTAATTTAATGTGGAATGTAATGCAAGATTTATGATCTATTTTCTAAAACTCTAAACTGGAAAAGATCCTCAATGTGCATTCTTGTAATAACTCAAGATTAAGTGATGTTTAAGGCTGGGGATTTATAGCCTGTCTGTGCCCCTCGAGGTGCCGCGGTGAACTGTGCTGCGCCCCGCGCTGCATCCCGGCCAAACTAGCCC
The DNA here is from genome assembly GCA_963277665.1 of Viscum album. Lineage (NCBI taxonomy): Eukaryota > Viridiplantae > Streptophyta > Magnoliopsida > Santalales > Viscaceae > Viscum > Viscum album. Next base: position 647,017,240 of record OY728133.1, on the reverse strand, counting down.
GTGCCCCCGCGAAGCCCCGGCCAAACCGGCACAACACCCTCATAGCTCCCTCACGGCCGTCGTGGCCTGCTACACCTCCCAGCGTACCGGGCTGCATCACGGGTTAGGATTGATCCAGCAGGTTGGGTCGGGTCGACCTAAACTAGGATGACCCATGCCAGGTCGAGCCGGGTCGGTCTGACCAGGTCGGACCAAACCAAGTCCCACTATGACCCTCTACACTCTTTTGGCCATAGCTTTTGCACTAGACTTCCGTTTGTCAAACTGTTAGCAGCACTGGAAATCATGGAGAGAGACATTCCATTTGAGTATACTCCACTAGTGTTTTGGTTTGATATTGGAAACATTCAGGTTGGATCGAGTACGGATCCAACCGGGCCCTCGGGACTAAAAAGATGATAACTCACAGTTCGGACGTCTATTTGACGATTCGTCTGTTGCGTTGAGACACCTATGATGTAGAAAAACTTTGAGGTACTTCTTTGGACTTTGTGATAGTTGGAGTATCAACTAGTAGCTCGTGGAGCGGATCCTCCTAGAGACGAGCGAGCGTAGTGCGGAGACCTAGTAGCTGGCTGAGACCTAACGACTGCTGACTGTTTCGAGTCAGAGTCACTTGACTAGTCCAGTGGGGAGCACCTCAGTGTCGTGGAAGACCAACAGTGGGGAGCGCCTTGGAGTCACGGAAGACCCATAGTACTCTATAAGAGAGTTAAATAATCAGTCTACAAGGGGGAGCGTGCTTGGTGATGTGGCAGACCCACATTGGGGAGCACGCTTGGTGACACGACAGTTCCACAGTACTCGACCAGAGGAGTAATTCAGCAGTCCAAGGTTAGTGGGAAGCGTGATTGGTGTCGCGGAAGGCCCATTATACTCGATAGAGGAGTTCTACCGCAGCCGAGGCTTTGATAATGTGATTGGGGATGTTACTTGATAATACACCTAGAATAAATTCCTGGTTTGAGTTGAGTTAGTTTTTCTGTTTTTTCATCATGATTGAGATGGATCACTTGATAACTTAGGTATATGTATGGGTATATACATAAGTAGGGTTATCTGTTGATTTCAATATTTTTGGTTTATCCTTGGTGGATTTTGTGAGACCTTGAGGGTCCCGGGGTCCCTACTGAGTATCGTTATACTCACCCCTACACAGGCTATGCCCGCACCATGTTGTGTTTGATGCAGACGAAAAACAATGCTGACTAAGGTTAAGAGTACCAGGAATGGATTGTACCTGGAGGTGGACTATACGTATTGTCGGTACACGGAGGAGACAAACAGACGTGGAGTGATGAGGAGGCGATCTGTACCTACCCTTTAGGTAGGAACCTCACAGGATGACCCAGTAGCTGAATTTCCATTTTCCTCAGTTATATTGTATCACAGTTGTACTTGTACTTTCCAATTGGGCTTGTGTTCTGGCCCCTTTTACTTTCGGAACTGTTTTGTTATACAGTTTACTAGGTGATTCGTATCTAGTTCTGTGCTTTCTTGTGTGTGTGTTTACAGGTTATAAAGGAAATGTATTCCCAATTTTAGGGAATTACACCTTTGGTGATAGTCGCCAGCCCCTAGACTATGGACAAAGGACTTGGGGTAGTCACGATACAGGCCTCAAGGGGCAGTTTGGGAAAAATTGGTATCTGAGGCAGGATCTACCGTAGAACTTAGGAATCTGATTTTTTCGGTGAATAAATAATGTCATGTGTAGTGAGTGTGGTTTTATGTTTAGAGAGTCCAGTGTTAGTGTGGCGGCTGATGTATCCATACACCAGGACCCAAACATTTTATTTCTAACTCAGTTCACAAAGACACTGATTGCGTGTGTGTTTTCAAATGTTTTCTTTATGTTAGCTTAACAGGTCAGCTCACCAGGTATAAATTTTTAAACATTCCACCCCTGTTTCATTTCAGGATTCCTCTAAACAGACATCCAGCTGGAGTTCCAATAGTTGTACACACTGATACCACACTGAGCGACAAGGCCTCGGTATAGGTCCCTCATCCACTAGAGGCACCAGCGGAGGAAAAAATGGTACCATTACCCGTTGGGCCACCAATGCCACCAGCCCCAGCCGTAGAGAGTGCACACCGCTTGAGAATGATGCATGAGTTCCAGTGCCAGAGGCCACACAGGTTCAGGGGAGAGATGGACCCACAAGCGGCTAATGATTGGTTGGAGGATGTGGTGAGATTCTTCTAACCCGTAGGGACACTAGCTGATCTCATCGTGATTCTTGCCGCCAACCTTCTTCAAAAAACAATAGACAGATGGTGTATCATGATGCTCCTAGTCCAAAATGAGGTGATGCTTCTCTGGGAAAACTTCGAGAACCTCTTTTAGATATATATTGTCCCAGAAACTCTTCGTGTAGTGCACATATAGGAGCTACTTTATATGTATCAAGCCAACATAATTATATCTCAGTACTCAGTGAAGTTCTTTAACCTATCATGTTACTCCACATATATGGTGTGGGACCCATTCTTCAGGGCCTGGACTATCAAGTGGGGACTTAGGTGGGAGATCAGGGCTTCGGTTATCTTACATAGCATCCCGACACAGGCGGGGGTGTTAGAGAGAGCCCTCATAGTGGAGAGTTTTCCTTATTGATCAGTTAACAGCAGCAAGATCCAGCAGCTATTGATGCGTAGTAGAGTCTTATACACCTGGCACTAGATAGATGTCACAGAGGTTTAAGAGGACCAGACCTAATGGTGGAGGACCACATGAATCCGGATGAGTTGTGTGGGGAAACCGAAGCGGAGACATGCATACCAGGAGAGGAAAATGTTTCACATGCGGCGGGCAGGGTCACATGGCTCGTGACTATCCAACCCACTATTCAGATGATCAGAAGATGGTCGAAGTACCACCCAGGTAGACACAGAGATTCGATCAATGTGGTCTGTAGGGAGTATGCGGACATGGCGGAGAAGCTGGTCGTGCAGCTAGCGGTGGGAAACGATTCAGGATGTTACCACCACCACTACAAGGAGGTCCTCCCTAACCATAGGGAGCAGGTGGATAAGGGATAGCTCAGCCCTAGGTAGCTGAGACTTATGATCATGGTCCTCCGAAGATGTTTTGAGGTACAATCTGTGTCTACTCCACCATAGATGTAGTACTTATAGACACAGGTGCCAGTCATTATTTTATTGTAACTTCCCTTATTCGGATCCTAGATATTCCTACAGTGCCATTTTCTCAATCCTTACGGCTAGACACTCCTACAGGAGTGGATTCGACGATTATGCACTAATGTAGGTAGTGTGAGCTTACTCTAGGAGGAGAGATCTTTGGCCGAGATAACCTAGTAGTGGCGTTGAGGCCTTAAAATTTCATTTGGGTATGGACTGGTTATCTACCGTCCATTCTCAGATTGACTATATAAGGTGAAAAGTGTGGTGTGTCCGTACGACATGGACATTTTTTACCTTCAGCAGTGATAATGGAGCCTTTGTAGCATAGGATGGACTTACTCGGAGGATAGTGTAATCGATCACTCATCAGTTGGCTAGCCTTACCCTCGGAGCTGTTGACTTTGAGATTCCGAGTTATCCTGTAGTGGTGGACCAGTACATGGATGTTTTCCCTGATGATGTACCATGTCTACCTCCTACCAGAGAGGTGGAATTTTACTTTGATTTTTACCCTCGGACGATGAAGATATCTAAACAAGCGTATCGGATGGCTCCTGCGGAGCTTTGTGAGATGCAGGTACCACTAGAGGACTTTCCGGAGGAAGGCATTCATCTGTACCAGTGTTTTCCCTTGGGCAACCCCGATTCTGTTCTCCAAGAAAGAGGATGGGAGCTTGAGGATTTTTGTTGACTATCGGTGCCTAAATCAGGTGACCATGAAGAGAAAGTACCCAATCCCGATGATTGACAACCTCTTTGATCAGCTAAAGGTAGCATTGTGGTTCTCAAAGATAGAACTCAGGTCAAGGAGTCACCAGCTCAAACTTCAAGATGATGTTGTGCAGAAGACGAATTTCAGATGTTGGTATGGCCACTATGAGTTCTTGGTTTTTCCATTAAGCAAAACCAATGCTCCATCAGTATTCATGGGACTCATGAATAGGATCTTTTATCCATATGATGCTCTCTTTTTAGTGGTTTTCATTGACGAAATTCTGATCCACTCGACTACTTAGGATGAGTTTTCCTATCTTTTGTAGGTAGTATTGGACACACTCTGAGTGCACCAGCTTTATGGTATGCTCTCAAAGTTCCAATTTTGGATTTAATAGGTTCAGGTTCTGGGACATGAAATCTCAGAGGCTAGAGTTGTAGTGGATCCAGTTAAGATTGAGGTGGTACTTGCTTGGGATCCACCCAGGAGTGTCATAGAGGTTCGAAATTTCCTGGGTTTGGCTGGATATTATAGGAGGATTGTTTAAGAATTATCTAGAGTTGTATCACCACTTTGAGCCTTGACAAAGAAGCGGTAACCCTTTGTGTGGTCGAAGAGATTCCACTAGAGCATTCATGAGTTGAGGTAGAGGCTGACTAGTGCCCCCATCATGAGGATACTAGAGGAGGGAGTATGCTGCGTAGTATATTGCAACATCTCAGAGACTGGTCTCAGATGTGTTCTGATGTAGGAGTGTGCAGTGATCACATATGGTTCTGGACAGCTATGAATGTACGAGCAGAACTACGCTACCCAGGAATTGGAATTATCAGTAGTGGTATTCTCCATGAAGATGTGGTGACACTATCTGAAGGGAGATCATTTTACAGTGTACTCTGATCAAAAGAGTCTCAAGTATATCTTCTCCCAGAAGGACCAGAACGCAAGACAGTGATGTTGGCTTGAGTTCTTCTAGGACTATGAATTCAAGAGATTATATACTCCTGGGATGGGGAAATGTTGTTATATATGCACTGAGTAGGATATTTGGTTTACAGTTGATTGGTGATGCGACGACATAGATGGCCACTTTACATATATCCTTTATGGATAGAGACAGAGCAGCTTTTATATAGTCTCTTACAGTCACTCCTCCACTACATTAGTGACTCTGGGAGGCGCAGTATGGGGACACTGACTGCGAGACATGACGTGCTCAGATATCCATCGGACATGCCACCAATGGATTTTCTAAAGGTGGGGAGCACATCATCCTCTTCAGAGGACGTACCATAGTACAACTATCACATCAAGAAGAAGTGTTGAGGGAGTTCCAAAAATTACCTCTAGCAGTATATCCAGGAGTGGTACAGATGTACCAGGATCTCTAATGACAGCACTGGTGGCCGAGAATGAAGAAAGTAGTTGTAGAGTTTGTCTCTCGGTGCCTCACTAGTCAGCAAGTAAAGGCAGAGCATCAGGTACCAGCAGTATTGGTTCATCCCTTAGAGGTCCCAGAGTGGTAGTGGGATGGGATATCCATGGACTTCGTGATAGGACTTCCACGTAAATCCAGGGTACATGACTCAATCTTGGTGATCATTGACTGACTCACCAAGTCGGCTCACTTCCTATCGATCAGAGAGTAGGGTTTAGAAGTGAGATTGGGACTCCTCTATGTGTAGTAGATTATGCATCAACATGGATTACCATCGATGATTATATCCAATCTTGATGCACGAATTACTTACTAGATATGGAAGGGGTTGCAGGTGGTTTTTGGGACACAATTTCATTTGAGCACCACCTTCCATCCTCAAACGAATGGTCAGACTAAGCGAACCATTCAGACCCTCGATGACATGCTCCGCGCTTGTGTCCTCGACATTGATCATAGCTGGGAGGATCACTTACCTTTGGTAGAGATTATATACATAAACATATATCACTCCACCATAGGGATAACACCTTTGGAGGCATTGTACGGGCGACCTAGCAGATCACCATTGTGCTGGACTAACCCAGGGGAGTCAACACTAGTGGGACCAAAGATGGTACATGCCACCACAGAAAAGGTGCAGATCATCCAGAAGCAGATGAAGACTGCAAAGAGCAGGACGAAGTCAGATGCCGATAGAAGATAGAGACCTTTGGAGTTCGAGGATGGCGACCACGTCTTTCTATGGGTCTTTCCTCGACGAGGTTTGCATAAATTTGGTCGAGGCCAAAATTAATCTCTGAGATTAATCAGACATTTTTAGGTTCTCAGTAGATTTAGTGAGGTTTCATACCACTTATATCTTCCACCTCAGTTGCACCAGGTGCACAATGTCTTCCATGTATCCCAGCTGAGGAGATACGTGCATGACCCTTCTCACATCATCGACAATGGAGAGCTCGATGTCGACGATGGGGAGAATTTTATGGAGGTTTCAGAAGAGATTGAGGATTGATATGAGTAGGTACTTTTTAGATAGTCGATACCTCTGGTGTGCATTCGTTGGAAGCATGGGAACCTCCAGGAAAGCACATGGGAGTGGGATGCTCAGATGCATGCTCAATACCCCCACTTTTTCCCATAGTTTGAGTTGTGGCTTTTGGGGATGTAGATCCCTAAGGTGGGAAGAATGTAAAGACTCGGAATTACCATGTAATTATATTTAAATAAATGGAAATTTTACAAGTATGTGAGAATTTACGGTTCATGATTCTTACCCCAAAGTGCCCTGAATGAATTTCAGAACTTTATTTTGGGTATGTTCAGTAATCGTGCAGGCAGGTTATTCTAACTTTTGAACCGGAGCTCGTAAATGAAAACCTAGGGCACCATTGAACTCATTGTACTGGTATTCGCTTAAGGAGACTTTCACCTTAATGATAGTGGGTCGAGAGTGAAAGATAGTTTTAGTGTATTTCATGTAAGAATAAAATAAAAATAAAAGTGTGTGACATTTCTATTTTTAGTTACAACTCCCATGTGCTTCTTGGGAGGTGGGGACCAACGAAACTAAACCTCCTAGTGGATTTTGGAAGTGGGGACCACCAGACCTAAACCTCCCATGAGAGGTTATGGTGGTGGGGACCACCCAAACCATAACCTCCCATGAGAGGTTATGGTGGTGGGGACCACCTGAGATTACAACCCCTTGAAACCCTTCCTTTAATTGGGAGAAACCCTCATCTCTCTAATAACTATAGGGGGAGCCTCTTCAACACCTCCACAATTTAATTGTGCCAACCCTCATGCTATAATTATGCCACCCATAATAATTAATGAAACATTTTGAATTCATCCATCAAAATAATTGTATGGATAATGTATTATTTTTGAAAACTTTACATATTGGTGGAATTGGGGAGAGGAGGAGATTTGAGAAGAAAGCTCTCTAACAAAGAACTTCTTCTTCGAATGAAGTACACCAATGAAGAACTTCTTCTCCTAAAGAAGAACACTGACCACATTTGACCTTCTTCCTCGGGGATTCATTCGATGTAGAACGTCTTCGACTACGATGAACCAGCGATCACGGAAAACGCCTACAACACCGGCGTCTGTCTTTTCCCAACGATTTATCTTCTTCCCTGCAACTCTGTCGATGTATCAACCCGAGGTATGGGGATTATTTGCGTGATAATACTTATCCCATATTCTTACCCTGGTTTCATTTTCCGTTTGGGAATAAAATGTTTTGGGATGTTGTAAGCATGAAGTTATTCTTTCTTGTTGATCCATAAGCTACCACTCTAAATGTGGATGGTGTGGCCCAAACTAACATGTACATAACCTCTATACTGTTATTCTTTGTGGTATTTTTTAGAATGAAGGAAGCCAACGAAGGTGGAGAAGGCAACAACGCCACTTCCCGTGGCCACCGCGACCTGCACCGCCCTCGCGACGCTCTGGATTCCAAGCAGAACCGGCCTTATGCTGTAACCCCACTGCACCACACTGGGATGAACTGGCCATGTGCCTCGGCTTTTGCCACCCCAGCTGTGCCGCCCGCCGGCCTCACCACCCACCGGTCACACCTCCCCGGCCGTGCCTCCTGTCAGCCACGCCACCCGCTGGCCGAAGTTGTCGCGCCTCATCTGGCCTTCCAAGATGCCCCGTCTCACGCCACTCGCCAGCCTCCCGAGCTGTCAGCGCCCCTTACGGTGCCCTGTCCGAACTAGCCCGTGCCCCTCGCGGCGCCCTGGACGAATTAGCCCACACCCCACGTGGCTCCCTGGACGAACCGGCCCATGCTCCCCACGGCTGCTCAACCGAACTAGCTTGTGCCCCGACGGCACCCTGGATGAAGCGGCCCCAGGCCCTCACAGCTCCCTCACAACCCTCGCGGCCTGATGGACCTCCCAGTGGACCAAGCTGCAACATAGGTCAGGCCTGACCGAGCAGGTTGGGCCGAGTCGACCTGAACCGGGTCGACCCATGCCAGGTCTGGCCGGGTCGGACTAGACCTGGTCCCACTACTACCCTTTACACTATTTTGGCCATAGCATTGGCACCAGAAGTCTGTTTGGCGAACCATCAGCGGTGCTGGAAATATTTGAGCGAGATGGTCCCTTTGAGTATACTCAACTGGAGTTTTTGTTTGAGATGGGAAATGGTCAGGTTGGATTGGGCACAAATCCAACTGGGCCCCCGAGACTAAAAGGATAATAGCTCACAAACCAAACATCCATTTAATGAGCCGTCTATTCCGTTGAGACCCCAATGATGTGGAAGACCTTTGAGATACTTCTTTGTGGGACTTCGTGAGAATTGGAATATCGACCAGTAGCTCATGGAGCATAACCTCTCGGAGACGAGCGAGCATAGTACAGAGGCCTAGTAGCTGGCTGAGACCTAACGACTACTGACCGTTTCATCTCGGAGTGACTGGACTAGTCCAGTGGGGAGTGCCTTGGTGTCGTGGAAGAATGAATTTTGGATGTGCCTTTGTTTCATGGTAGACACACGGTACTTGACAGGAGGAGTACCTCAGCAGGCTGTGAGGGGGAGTAATCTTGGTGACATGGCATACCCACCATGGGGAGCGCGCTTGGTGATGCGGCTGATCTATAGTACTCAACAGGAGGAGTACATCAGTAGTCCAAGGTTAGTGGGAAGCGCGCTTGGTGTCGCGGTTGGGCCACTGTACTCAATATAGGAGGAGTTCTTCCGCAGCCGATGTTTCGATAATGTGACTGGGTATGTTACTTGATACTACCCCTAAAATAAAATCAAGGGTTGAGCTAAGTCAATTTATCTATATTTTCATCAAGATTGATATAGATTACTTGATAACATATGTATATGTACAGGCATATACCTATGTAGGGTTATATATTGATTTCATTTTTTGTGGTTCATCCTTGGAAGATTTTGTGATACCTTGAGGGTCTCGGGGTCCCTACTCAATATCATTATACTCACCCCTACAAGGGCTATGTTTGAAATATGTTTTGTTGGATGCAGATGATGTACATCACTAACTGATGCTGAGACTACCAGGATTAGATGGTACTCGAATGTGGACTATATAGCTTGTCGGTAAATGGAGGAGACAGATGGACGCAGAGTGCTGAGGAGAAGATTTCTACCTACCCTTATGGTAGGAACCTCGGAGGATGACCCAACAGCGGACTTTCCCTTTTTTCAGTTGTATTGTATCACAGTTGTTCTTGTACTTTCCACTTTGGCTTTATTCTGTCCCCTTTTAATTTCAGTACTCTTTTGTTATATAGTTTACTGGGTGTTTCATATCCAGTTGTGTTCTTGATTGCGTGTGTGTTTATAGGCTATAAATAAAATTCCTTCCTAATATTAGGAATTACGCCTTTGGTGTTGGTCACCAGCCCCTGGACTATGGAAGGTGGGCTTGGGGTAGTCACGGCACAGGCCCTGTGGAACAGGTCGTGATAAGGCCGAAATGGTATAGTTTATATTTTTGGAAATCATCATTATATCCTTTTGAATTTAGTTATTCTTATTCCATATGATTAATTGTTTACTTTATATTGTACATGGTTATGTTTTTAGGTTCATGTTATTATTTATATGGTATTATTTGATCATCATTTATTCAATGCCTGTAATACTAAATTTATTGATCAAAATTAATCTATTTCAGTTTTTTAACATTCCATATTGGTTATGCATTATTTATTAATAAATTATATTATATTATTTCCCATTATGAGTACCATATATTACCTCTTTATAATGTATTATTTTCCCCATGATACTAGGAAGTCATTTATAATGGATATGCATGAATATTTTTTGAGGAATAATTGGGTTCTTAATTTAAATATATTATTTATTTTATGTTTTCAAATGTAATATGAATTCAGTTATGTATCTTGTATACCAAGAATAATAAACTATATAGTACTTAGAAATGTTATTCGTTTCATATTATTTAAATATAATAATGTAAATACTTTTTCTAGGTTATTGTGTGTTGGGTCTCTATAGTTGGTATGATGTGGCAGATTAATAGAACCCTCAAGGACAAGATTTTAAAAAACATAGATTGTGGAGAAAAAACCTATGAAATAATTTGAAGATATGTATAGAAGAAATCATAATTTTTTTAAGGAAGATACTTTGTGGTTTTTCCGAGAAAATACATCCTTATCTGGATGCTACAGGGGGACATATTCTAGGAATATATGTAACTAGGGGTAAGAACTGTAAAAAGGATACTTTTGGCATGACCCAGTCATTACATGGTGCATTATAATGAGGATTACCTCACATTTTGATTAACACTCTTGAGGGATATGCTTTGGATTAATCACATTTTATTCACTAACCATTTTGAAGGAGTTAAAAATAAATATATCCCCAATGAAACAATGTTTATGATAATGAGATTATCAATGAATACAATTTGCAATTATTATTGTGTGTTTAACTTGTTTTGGGATTATATATTATTTTTTAACATGTATGGAAAAAATCTCCCTTTTTTAGTAAGAAAATAAATTCCTCTTTTCATGTGAGGATGAGAGGTAACCTAGAACATGACCGAAAGGACAAGCAGTGCAAATCCCTAATAAAACATGATGGCTCGTACAGTCAAAAAGACATGGTCTGAAATCCATGTGGCCTAAAGACCAACAAATGAAATGAATTCCATGTGTCAGTAGATTATAACATGATATGAAACAAAAAATAGCTCAATACCCCTTCCAATGAACCTGTACACAAGAGCTCGGTTTAATGAAATGCATTTACCTCTACCAAAAACATTGTAGGGTGATGGTCAATACAATGTGATGTTGCACCCAAACATCCATAGTGTTATTGGAGGAAAAAATGATGGGTGTTTACACACCAATAACTCTTTCGATCTTCCCACCCTATGATTAATGTGTGGATTGCACTTGAATCAGCTACCTGAAACACTGCTTCTTTAAACGAGATCCAAGTGAAAAATTCCCAATAAAAGGAACCCCTCTATATTTAACTAGGATAGAAGTTGGGATGGTGAGCTTTAACATGATCCTCCATCCAAAAGAGGTCACCCACCCGATAGTCCCACAACACCACCTACCCGATGCACTAAATCATGCATCCATATCTAGTCATGTTGCATATAACCTACATGTCAGTGGTGGCATGAATCCATTGTGTGCCAAAGTCTAACATACATGACCTGAATGCCTAGTGGAAAACTACGAAAACCAAAAGGCCCAAATTCCCATGCATCAACATTGGGATTATACATTATATTTCCTAATGTTATGATCTAATTTAGTATATTTTTTTATTTATAAATGGATCTTAATAGAAGTAATTTGAACAATATCAATATACATTCCTAATGCCTGGATTTTGCCTAGGAATGATAATTAATATGGAGTTGGTGATGGAGCTTGAACTGGTAAAATTAAAACCATATTGGGTTAGATGAATCAAATTATTAGTATTAACCTTTCTTATATAAATCAAATTTCCTATCAACCATGTGGTGTAACGATGTTTAGATTACATCATTTATTAGAAACCACTATTATTCAATGGGGCTAAAAATCCATTTGTTTATGATCAATGGATAAGTTCATTATAAAAGATATTTCTTACCCTCTGAATTAGTAAAATGGAGAAAGATATCATGGTGGTTTATCATCTCATAGGATATTCATTTTAAAAGTGATCATTAATTCAAAGAACTATTTTCGAGAGGGGAATAGAAAATAAGGATTGGAATAATTTTGAGGAAATCTTATTCAAAAAAATTTCCCCATAGAAAACAAGAGGACATGGAAAGGATGTTCTTGAGTACAAGACTGAAGGGAAAGGAAAACGTTTCTATATATAAATCTAATTTTAATATGTTTGAAAGGCATGAAAAAAACTATGTATGTAATCCAAAGATCATTATTGATAGGTTCTTTGATGGGATTAAATCAATCCTTCTAATTGAACCTGTATGCCAAAAATTATTTTCATACAAGGATATAGTATCATGTCTTGTCATGATAGAGAATGAAATCTTTATGTCTTATAAATTCAATGTGAAGTAGGAGAAGAAAAGTAATGTGAGAAAAATATGGATAAATAGAATATGGGATAAAATGATTTTACAACTTTTGATACATGTGTAAATGAAAAATTTTCTACAATCTTTAAAGGAAAAGGATTTCTCTTCATGTGTGGAGAAAAATCCCACAGTTTTTATAATTGAAAAAACTAGATAAAATCCTCTAATATGAAATGATTCTATTGTAAAGATATGGGGAACTATGAAAATGAAATCCCCATGACTCAAAGGAATATAATTCAAAATAATCTAATAGATCAAAAAAATAGTATTCTTTTGATATAACAAAAGTTGACAGATTAATGTGCATGTTTATTTGGGACTATGAAATATGTTGTGATAATATTTTATTGATGATATTATAATTATAATAATTATGAAACATATATGGTTTGAAATTCAATACTTCTTCCTAATGTATTTGAGATCATATGTTGAATATCAATGCTAAACATGAAAACTGAATTAAGACTAGTTGAACCACATTAAAATAATGGATTAATGGAGGAAAACCATTAATAAATTCTTGATCTTGAGATAATAATTATATGTTTATGGGATATTTTAAGTGACTATGAATTTTGGATATATGTTTGATGTGTTATGCCATATTTTGTGAATTTTACTCAAATTAATGATTTATGGAATGTATTTGATGACTTGAGATTTTATTTTGGTAAAAATTCATGGTTTCATTAAAGTTTTTTGTTTATCATAGTATTCACATATTTGGATCCTGACATTAATAGAAACATTATATTTTATGGGGAATATAATGTTGATTAGGAAACCTTCCGTTTAAATTTTTTCTCATATATTTTTGATTATATTTAAGGCTACAAATTTATGTGAAGTATTAATTTCATCATTGAGTGCCATTGCAAAACATTTTATAATAATATCGATTTTATTAAGGAAAATAGGAAGAACTTTTTACACTTTTTGGGATCTTATGACATGTTAAAATTTAATTTTAGTGATTCAGGTATAAAAAAATCATTTTGGATATTCATTTCCTTTAATAATAAAATAATTGAAAATTTATTATTGCACAACCCAAATTTAAAATTGTTCCTATGAAATAGTGAAATATAAAGTAATTATAATTTCATATGTTATAAGTCTATATGGTAATGTAATTCCTAGACTCTTGGAAAGGATCATGAAATTTTTTTTATCCTTGACCGTAATCTCCTGTGAATCAAATCGTTCATTAGACCATCATAGATTTAAAGCTTTTTTTCATTAACCTTATTTGTGTCACCCAATTTATTTTAACCAATGATCCCTATCACACTCTATTAATATTTGGGTACCATTATTATCTTCCATGTCCCCATTTTCATTTCCCCCAAAATATTCCCTATATAGAAACCTAGTAAGGTGATATTCTAGATTAGCTTCACACTTACCTTTCTATATTATTAGGATGATTTTCTATTTACCATTTTACGATGTGGGTTCCTAAAAATGTTATTTTAAAATGTAAAACTCTTTATTAATAGGATCAATATTAAATTTCAAAGACACAATTTATTTAAGGGGGATAGAATATAACACTCTGAGATTTTAAAAAAGGAACATAATTTTTAATAGAATATATGTCAAAAAAAAAAACAAATATTAGAAGAAAAAATAACATCATAATACTTTATGATATATTAATTTTTGAATAAATTAAATATATTCAGTAAGTTGTGATGTATTCAATACTAGTTTTAAGCCAAAAATGATACTCAATTAAAATATTTTTACTTAAATATGATCATTATAACCTTGCCGTTAAATAGGATGTTACAAATAAAAATAATTAAATTATGAATATTATATTTTATACACTCTATAAAATTAATTATACAGATATAAATTGTCTATAAATAAAATAAGAATCATTTAAAAGTCAAATAAAGTTTTTTCTAAAAAACATATTTTACTAAAAGGTTTTTTAGTCATACTTTTTTCAAATAGATTATAATTATTTTTTTCTATTTACAAAAAATTATTTTAAAAGGATAAATTTATTTTTGAAATCATCATATCAAAATTTACTTAGGGTTCATTTTGGGGACCTCTCAGAGAAGTTTCATTTTTATTAGTAATAAAAAATAATAAATTTCAATTGGAAGCTACATTTTCATTTATTTTTCAAGTTAAATTATATTTAAAGTAGGTTTTAATATAAAAATGTTATATTTTATTACAATTTAACTAATTATTGTCATTTAAATAACTTTCATAAATAATATTTATATAAAAACTTTTTAAATTTTGAAACATTTTCAATATGAAAACCCTCTTTCTCATCGCGCGAGTATAATTGAATTTCAATTAAAAATTTACAATTATGTGAACAAAATTTAGATAAATGGATTGCATTTTTTGAATTATAATAATTTATATTATCAAATAAATTAAACATATTTTTTTACAATAATTAATACTAAAAACAATAAAAATTAGTTACCACAATTAAAGTAAAAATGAGTTTATATGGGGTTAATTAAAAAAGACAAGTGTAAAACAATGACCTAATAAATGAAGAAATTTTATTAGATAGAGATGTCTACATATTATTCTTTGAAAGCTATAATATAGGTTCATTGGGTGTTTTTTATCATATAAATGACTTTATCATTTTGTATTATTTTGGGAAATTTCCCTATAATTTCCAAGAAGTTCATCTTTGCCCATATATAATAGGGCACTCCATCCCTTAAAGTATTCACACATATCTACTACTTTAGATTAGAAAACCTAAAAATGTATTCCCTAAAAATCTATAGACACAATATAGAGTAGTTTTTCCTCCTAAAATACCATCTCATGTGTCCTTAAGAGGAGATAAAAATGTAGTTTTTCTTAGAGATGATTAGTATCTTAACATAGCTCATTCATTTTATTTATTCTTTTTCCACATTAAATTATTTACTAACACTTAAAATATATTTAAAACATTATATAACATATAATTAGTTGTATAATATTTTTAGGGAATGATATTTACCCTTTTACGCTTTCATCAAATTGGAAACAAATCAACAATCATGTTTATGATTGACTACTACCTCATGAACCAATTTAGTCCATTTTACATCTCCACAATTAAATGATAGATATAGTGATTGAGTTACCAAATTTATTCAATATTCATGATACTATTATATTCTATTTAAATTTCACCTATAACTTTTCATGTTCAATTCTATTTTAGATATTATAACATCACTCATGTGAATAGAAGACTACCACCTCACAAAGTGTTGTGATTTATTTAACACATAAGATTTATATAGAATATAAAAATGATAAAATTAATTTATATATTTCATATATGAGTTTATTTTTATTCTAGTATGTTAATATATCACCAAATTTCTTACCCTATCACTCGTTAAAGGAATGATATCATCGCTCATGCGTAAATTCAACATACTATCTATAAGAATTGATGTGGTTCATTTTCCATGTAAAAGATTCCTAAATGGTTCTAAAATATTTATCTAATAATTAAAAATAATATTTACAACAATATTATAATCATTTACAATAAATATTTATATATTATTTGCATAATAACTGGAACATTCATGAAAATTGTGCGTGAGAAAACAAGACAACTAACAAACAAAAAACTAAAAAAATTGAAATATTATTATTTGAAAAGTAGAAATATTTAATAAGATAAAAATAAATATTATTAAAAATACAATCAGGGTTAATTAATAAATTTAAAATAAATTTAAAATTTTTATATTTGATGTTTAGACACATATGATGGATGTCGAACCAGAGGTATGGGTTTCTTCTCTCACTTTTACTTCCATGATACATATTCAATATTCACCACATATATGATTTTTAGGGTGTATATAATGAAACTTTGATATACTATATAATAATTATACTCAAATTCATTGTATTTTTTTCTATTTAATTTTTATTGTGATTAAGATTTATATTTTACTAAATTAGTAAAGGTTTATGTAATAATACATCATTATTCAGGATTATTTATATTTTCATCTCCCTTGGGGGAAAAATTTGATATTTCTAGCGTAAAATAATTATATATTATTCCCATATAGTTATTAATGAGATTTTTCATGTAATAGTACCTTATAATAGTCTTTTTTAGTTAAAATGATTGTGAATGTTTTTTAATAAATTCTAACTTCCTTTATCTATTTAGTCGAAAAACCATTTCCCTCAAAATACATGTTTTCTGAAATTTTATTCAAATTTTCTTGACCTTTTTATAATGTATTATTATTTAAATTTTGTTCGAATTTTAATTTATAAATTTTTTGAATGGAATCTTCCTTTCATATTTTAAATAATTTTATTTGGAATTTATCAGTAATATAAAGGGAAACATTATTTTTACATGTATAAAAAAAATGGAATTTTACATCACCATGAAAACTCATTGTCTTAATGATTTTTTTATATGTTTCAAAGGTTATTTTGAAATATATTTATTTTTAACTACAATTTGAGATGTTTTCTTAAATGGTTATTTTCATAAAAAATATTTTCAATTCCATTTAATGGTATTTATATAAAGAAATGACACTAACCATTTAATTGTATTTATTATACAATGGTGACTTGTTGAATTGAAATAATACAAGTTATGTACATGGATAGTTTATGATCAATTTGATTGACTATGTAAAATTTCATTGCCATTTCCTATATTAATATGGATGGTTTTTGATTATATAAATTTGAATGAGATACATATTAACATTTCATATTTTTTTTAAATGTAAATTTTTATTTATATTATGTTTTATCCATTCATATAAATAATTCATTTGAAAAAGTATGTGATGGGAAGATCCAGCTATATCCCCTAGATGAATTGGAAGGTCTGAAGAGAGAAAATAGATTAGGTTTTGGTAGAGTCCTTACTGATTTTTTTATATTTCTCTAATAAGGGACTGACTATATTTATTAGAATTTTTGAATAATGAATTACATCATTATGAATTCAGTTACTGATATTCCATGTGATTATTTGAGTATTTAGAATACCAATTATTATGCTTTCAATTTCATGTGATTATTTATATGGAATTATTTGATCATAGTTTATTCATGGAAAATTATACTCAAGTTATGGATTAAATTGAATTAGTTTTTGATATTTACCTTTAAAAATTAATTATGAATTTTTTATTAAAATCATACGCTATATGATTACCCTTACCAAGCATCTAAGCTCCGCCATTTGTTATGTTTTATTTTCCCTAGGATACCTAGATGTTTTTTTATGATTGATATGAAAGAATATTCTAATAGGGATAATGATGTTCACTATGAAAATAATTTTTTATTTTATGTTTTACGAACTAATGGGAGTTAAATTGTGTATCTAGATTACTAATACTACTAAAATATTTTTTTTTATTTTTAATACCTTGTATCTTATTCTAATTCAATAATATAGAAACTATATATTGGTTACTAGGGTTGGGGTAACTACATTTGATGAACAAAGCATTGTCTATTACATGGTAACTCGATGTTATATAAGACAAGGATACCTATATAATTGAAAAAGAATGGAGTTATTTTCATTCAATTGTATATAATTAATCATTTAATATAAACTATTAAAACATATTATAACATCAATAAATGTATGATGATTCTTGCTGAGTTGAATTAATAATGGGGAAATTAATTCTATGATTTCTAATAATAAAACATTATATATGGAATATCTTTATGAAGTAATTGATGGAAAATATTTTCAGAAAAATAATCCATGAAACTGAGATAATGATCTCAAATTAGATGTTTTATAAAATGGATTATTGAACAAAATATAATGTTTTATTATTATCATGTTATTTACAGTATAAAAAGTGACTTCTTTTAAAAAATAATATTTATGTAGTGTTATAGAAAACATATATCTTGTAAATAAAGTTTTTATAGAGGTATACATTCTGATAATATTCTTATTGAGATCATATCTTAAGTTTGTGTTAATTGGTAAATGAATACAACTAGAATCCTAATGAATTCATAGAAGAATATTGTTCTATAAGATGACATATGAATCCAGTTAATTAAAAAGATAAAGATGAGTTTGTAGAATTATGAGTATTTACGTACTCTTACGTGGTATAACCAATTATTTTCTCTTCCATGAAATATTCAATATATTTTATATCAAAATAAAATTGAATAATTCATGAATTTTTATAACAATTATAAAATCATGATATAGAATATTTGAAGAGGAAATTATCATGTTCAAGAATGTATGTTTAGAAGAATAATGAGTAACAAAATGAGAAATAATAAGTTTTTTGAAATAGTTAGTAATAATGATCTCTTTGGAAGATATGAACCTCAAGAAGTATTAGAATTTTTAACATGTTAGTTTCATTAGTAAGGGATACTATATGAATATTTAAAAATTATATGCTGTTGATAAAGGTTAATATTGTCATTTAAAGATAAATTTGATGTTCAATTAATATGATCTAGATATCGGAGAAATTCAAAATAATATGTATAAGTGGATACACCATGATCAAGATACCAGATGAGAAAAAAGGAAGATTTTAAAATAGTAATTATATGAAAAATCATCTAAACCATACCCTTGGCATGTAAATTGATTCCTGAAGCGATAATTGGTATGTAAAAGTAGTTAAAAAGATGCACTAATGTGTAAGATAATGAATAGACGATCTAAAATCTATATCAAAATAATAAAAATTTAAAATAATAATAACTCAATAATATTAATGAATTTTAAATAACAAACTAATAGTATTTTTAAAGGATTATGAGTTTGATATTCTAGGAATTTACATTTTTTAATTAAATAAAAATATAAGGATATATTTATGAAGAGAATCAATCGTGATGATGAATATATGTTTTTCATGAAATAAATGTCATGTTGATTTATCCACGATTCAAGATAAATTTTTAGGAAGAGAAAAATATGAAATCTAAATAATTAGATGAAGTGTTTTCCTAAAAAATATTAATTTTTATGTAATTTTAAATTTGAAATATTAATATGTAAATTTAAATATTTTCATAATTAAGAAAGTGTAAATTAAAAAATCAATAAATTATCATATGTTGTGTTTCCCAATTTTATGGATTTATATATAATTTTTTTTGGAATATATATGGGATATTTGAGTGTATGAATATATTAATGAGATATTGAGATTCAAAACCGTAACATCATGAGATTTTTTAATATGAAAAATTTAATCAATAGCCTGTGGTGAATGCAACACAAATCATAAATAACCACGATATAATATTATTATAACATAAAAAATAAATTGGAGGGTGTGATTTAGTTTAACTATAATATAAAATATATATGAAGTTAATATTAGCTAAAAATTTATTTATTTATTATTTGGAAATAAACAGACATGTTTTAGTAAATTCATTTTCTTCTCAAATATTATTTTTAATGAAAAAGAGTTGTTTATTGATTTCTATGCAAAAATGAATAAAATAAATTTTATAAAATTTTAGAAAATTAATCTGATAAGACAAAAAGATATTAATAAATTTCAATATAAAAATTATATTATCGTTATGTTTTGGTATTTTCCTGAAAATATTAATTTTTGAGTGAATAATAAAAAATATTGTTGTTAGTTGGAAGCTATATTTTTTAATTTCATGAATTTAGAAAATAATATTTTAATTAAAAATGTTTAAAAAGTAAAATTAGTTATATTATATTATTAATAATATTTTTAATTTCATTGAAATCAATTTCGTGGTTGAATTTGGAATTGACACATTTCTATACTTAAAATGGTATTTTTTTCAAACAGTTTTTGATTGTATTTTATAAGTTTAATTTGAAATTAAATTATTCAACATAAGTATTTTTAATTTTGAAAAATGGAATTCATATTTTTATTCTTATATTCAAAATTTATTAAATACGCCCGTCTATTTTTGGTGAATATAAATATTATTCTTAGTAGTTGTTATTACCACAGTAAAGGGTAAATCATTTTATTAATGTTAAAAATAAAATGATATGGTCCATAAAATGAACCTAAAACTTGAAAAAAGTTAATTATATGCGTAATTTTTATCCATAAAAGTTCATGTTTCTATTATATGAATATTTATGGTCATTAAGATGAGATTATGTTCTTTATAATATTTTATTTGATGAAAATCAAAAGATGTCACAGGCATGTTTTTATTAACTATTGCATTTTTACTATCGGGTAATAAAGAATATATATTAAACTATAAATTTATTTCTTTTGAAATATATAATAATTATCAATATAATGGTATTTTATTTTTAATTTTTCGTGAATATATAATAACCTTTCAATGCATACACAACACTGATGCAGTAATTATTCAATTATGGGAAAAATCAAATAATTGATATTGCAAATATTAAAATAAAAATAATTAGAATTAATTTTTTATATACAAGAATTACGTATACTAATTTTTTATAATTTTTATGTATTAAAATATCTCGTTAGAAGTTATCTTATTTTTTTGGATATTATTAAAGAAAAATTAGTGAATAATGTAAAAATTGACAATAATGATATTGCATGAATGTATATTTTATTAATTTATATATAAATCATAAAAATATTAACTAGTCAAAAAGTGTATAATCTATTTTCAATAAAAAAATAATCCCATTATTATTTATAGGTATTTTTTAAACATTTAGCTGCAGAATTTTCTTATTACAATTTATTGTCTTGTGAAATTCCAAAACAGTCCCTTACCTCAATTGAAAAAGTGTACGCCTTCCTTAAATTATTTACACCCCATTTAGCTCTCTAGATTAATAAATATCTCACCATTTATATTTTAATCATAAGTATATATGTTATATAGGTTTTTATCTTGGTATAATACACAGTCTATATCCATTAAAAAGACATATATTAGAAGTCAGCCGAAGAAGAGGTAATCGTCTTTACCAACTCTTTCAAGTTTATTTCTTCTTATACATACTATTTATATATTTTTTTTCATAATAATTTAATAAAAAATGTAAAATATGTAAATTTTTTGTTTTTATGATTATGAAACAACCTTTTTCCACCTTTTATCTATCCTGTGAAAAAGGAAACCACCATGCGTGCATACATATTACTTATTGTCTCCACGTAGCGGTGTAATTAAATTTTCATGTACACTTAACATATATAGGTATAAATATGGAAATAATATATATATATATATATATAATATACAACGAAATATTGATTATTAAAAGGTTAACTATTCAGTTCCATCAAACAAAATACGAAAACAGTGTTAATGTGTACTTACGACCAACCATCTCAATGAACAATGTAATTCATTTTTCTATTTCTATATTTATGGATAATGATAATTATTTATATTTAATATATATGATATTTAAAATAAAAATTATATTGTTGAGATGATTGGGATATTATAAATTTTTAAGGGATAGAACAAAAAAATCATAACATACAAGAAAAATGAACCGGTTACCACATGAAATAACAATTTTAACAATAAATTTATAATATATGGGTGATAAAATATTATATATAAATAATTTATTGTATGATATAGATTATTATAGATATATATTTTATTTATAATAAATATATATTTATTATATAGTATATTAAAAAATGTTTAATGAAAGTTGAACCTGAGGTAAGGGACTCTGTCTCAATTTTCAATCGTTGAGGTATAGTTAGTTGTTATGAAAATAAATTCTTTTATGAGTTTTACATAAATTACCATTGATATTTTATATCATGAATTTATTTATTCTCAAGATATTTAATGTTTTTAAAATTTTATTCATTCATGGGGAAAACAATTCATCGAATTACGAAGTTGTAATGGATATTATTCTCACTTTTCTTTCTATAGTACACATTACGTATTCACAACTTATTTATTTTGTATGGGTATATACTAATATTTTGATATATTATATCTTGAATATATTCGTATTAAAGATATTTTAATTTTAATATTATGTTATTTAATTCATTATCACACAATTTCTATGTTACCTAATTGGTAAGGATTTATTTCAAAATCACTTCAATATTTGTTATTTTTAGGGTTATGTCTCTACTAGGGAATATTTCACTTAATAGTGTATGTTTTCTAAAAATATTTTCCAAAATGTTTATTAATATTATATTTAAATTATTTAAATTTTTTTACCCCTGTTTATCTTTTTTACATAAATTTTTAAATGTAATTTTACAGTCATTTTTTGAATGAGGCACATTTTGTATTTTCAGAAATAAATTAATAAAATCATTTTTTAACATATATGGAATGATTTTATTTTCCCATCATAATGATTATTTAATTATTTGATGCTTAAATTAAATTTTTAGAAGTATATGTTAAAATATAATGATTTCCACAATATTTTCTTCATTTCCTTTTAAAATTGAATTTTAACTAAAAATTTTATTTTGATAACAATTATTTTAATGATAATTTTATTGTAATTATACTCATCAATGAAAAAATATTTCATTTTTATTATTCAAAACATGTTATATATTGAAATGATACAATATTTTGAATCATTAAATTCATTTTTACCATTAGATATTTAATTTTTCTTAAATATATATATTATTTTATCATTGATATAATTATTTCATACAACCTATATAATTTTTTACATATAGTGTTTACATTGATAGTTTTTTAATTAACTCAAAAACATTTATAAATAAATATCCTTTATTCAATTTGGATATTTATTAGTAAGTTATATATATTCATGAATTAAATTGATTACTTGATAAATGAAGAATTCATTGAACATGCATGTATGTGTGGGTTGTATTTGTATAATTCCCCTCAATGTATTGAAATTTATCAATATAAAAGTTTGTTGTCTAGACTGGATTGTTTTTACCCAATAGTTTTAAACATTGTTGTGAAAGGTATTGACTGTATAGGTATAGTTGGCCAAAATAGAACAATATTTCCAAGTAGTTCTAAGTTATCTTATGAATTATATTGATGGTAGAGGTATCATGTTCAAGAGACATGAAGTACAATAATTAATAATATACTTATCTTATGTTTTAGTTGTTATTATTATTATCCATCATATTTTCACTATGGAATTTTCTAAAGATCCATTTCATTATAATTTATTAATTTAATGAAATGTGTTTTTTTATTTACCTTTTGATATTTTTCATCCATTATCTTATCAGTATAGTATAGTTGTTTAAATGGATTGTGAGTTCAATTATATACCTTTCAATGTTGATTATTCTTATTGATTTATGGAAACTTATACTATACTTAACACATACTATGAATTTGAGCTCACCCTTATTCTGATTATTTTCCTTAGGAATCCATGAGATGTACTATGATTTTTATGAAAGGATATGGTAGATAAAAAAATCTTATTCTTTAAAAAAATATTCTTTTTATGAAAAATTTAATATGAAAATAAAATTATGCATCTTGTTTAACAAGAGTTAAAAACTATTTGGACATTTGGGATTATACTCCTTATATCTAGTGTAATTTTAATAAATTAACCATTGCATCTTGGCTATTTATGTTGGGTTTATTACAGTTGGTATCAAAGAAAGTTTAATAGAAATAATGTAAACTAGATTTAGGAAACCATATATTATGAAATATAGAACTATGATGTAGTTTAAATATAAGTATAAGTATTGAATAAAATCCAATATATTTGTTAATGACAATGTATAACCTAATATAAACCTAGAAATATTATATTGAGAATAAAGTATCATTATTTAACAAAAAATTTAATAATATCTCATGATTATTTGATATCCCATTCAGATTACTGTTGTTTGATGCTTACACTTTTATTTTTTTAGTCAATTCTTGGAACTAGAATAAACAGGTTTAAAAATGAATGTGATAAGAAATGCAATGAAGAAGTATTTAACTAATGGTATTTTGGTTATATGAATCATGAAATATATAAATAATTGTGTTGATGTGGGAAAAAATATGTTTTCATTAACTTAAGAGTCACATACACCATCATGGTTTTATGAGTTTAATTTTGATCATATGTTTAAATTCTAAAACACACTTTTTGGGTTTTTTTGTTATAGGTGCTAGTCAATATTAGGGTTATTTTGGATGAAATTTGTTGATATACAACAACTTGTATTAGTATATGTTTTTTTTGGAAATTTTATTTATTGAATAATGCCTTTATATTATTTTTACATATGCTTAAAGGTAAGTATAATATTTAGGGTTTGTATGATCTTTTATTTTATGTTAATTAATGATAATTATATAATTGGGAATGAATATGTAAATATGTAAGAAAACATTGAAGATAAAAATATTTATTAATATTTAATACATTAAGTTTATTTTTAAGATCTTTATCACATTTTTGGGAATGTTGTAGGTATTATAATTATATAGTTTTAGAAAAAGGATAACCTATGGGTTGGGAGACGACCCAAAACATCTGGACTGGCCAAAATACTTGAACCCACACCTAAAAGAAAATAATGGTGCATTTCCTATCACCGACCTATGTGGTTTAATAGTTAGTTTGAATCAGTGTTTATTTATTTAAATGATATTATATATAAAAGATAAGTTCAATTTAGGAACATATGTTCTATCTTATAGCGAGCCATGGGATTGGAAATTGATTTAGTGTTAAATGATTCATGTCAGAATATATTCACCTTTTCGAAACCCTATATGATTAATGTAAATTTGAGGAATGAAGTTTGAATTGTATTTAAGAGCGATATAAAATTTTATTATAGAATTATGGCGATTCAGTTCATTTATGGGAATGATTGTCATATCTTGAGTATTATATGTATAGATTGTGCACATTTTTTAGAGATATATATTATATTTAACATGAATGACTATGTTATAAAATCCATCTAATTTACGGGTTTCAATATTAAACATAAATATATTTTTTATGAGTATTAAGGACACTTATTTACTAAATTATCTATGTAGAATTTTGGGTATTATTGTTGAATTTTGGGAGATTAATGTACATTTTCTTCATATGAAGATTTATTATTTTTTTAAATTATCTTAGTATGTTCTAACTATTTTTATTTTATTTAAATCATAAAAAAAGGATTATATCATTATTTTTTTATTTTTAGATCTGTAGAATTTGATTCTAGTGTGTTAGGCATGAAAAAAAATCGTTATCAATTATATAGAGAAAATATGATTTTGTGGTGTAAATTTATTATCAGATTAAAATCTGCTTTTCATGTTTGTATATTTCCTATTGATTTTACACTTTTTAATAAAATAATTCATTAACAATAATAAATAGATTTTATACCAATAACATTATCCATTTAATTTTCATACTATGAAATCAATGGACTCTTGAACCATAAAAAAATTTATAGATTTTTTATGTTTTACTTTCTAATTAATATGTTTTTTGTCACTCATTACGATTCAATGATAAATGGAGTTCTCTTACGTGTCTATATTTTCACTTCCCATTAATTTTTCTTATTCAGAATCCTAGTATTGTTGTAACATTCTAATTTTATTTTCCCTCTTTAAGAAGATGTTATATTAACTATTTTTATAATATGGGTTTCAGAGAAAATAATTTTCACAAATCAATATTATATTTTAAATGTGAATTTGAAAATTGATTAGTGTAAATTTATTTAATTGTTATAGAATGTAACAACCCATGGTTTTAGAATATATAAAATTCAATTGGTATCTTTAAGTGCATGTAACAGCGAGCTGAAATAAAATATGATATTCTTTTATTATAACATAGACATTAAATTTATCGGTGTGAATAGGATTAAATATGTTATGAAATATAAATGAAATTAAAATTAAATAATTTTTTTATTAATTCTAATTAAATAAACACACTAGTTTTGTAAAGTCATTTTTTTACTTAAATATATGTTTTAATCAAAAATATTTTTTTAAAATCTATGAGAAAAAATATAATTAAATATTGATACTATTATAAAAATTAGCTAATAAAGAGAATATAACTTTTTAAAATATAATTTCAAAATTATCTTATATTTATTTTAGTATCTTTTGGAAAAGATTGATTTTATAGTGAATAGTGAAAAATTCTATTTTTTATTAAATCATGTATTCTTTTATTTCAAGAATTTATAAAGTAATATTTGTCTTACAATTTTTATAAAGTAAAATTATTTCTATTATATTATTAAATATTAAATTATGATTATTTTAATCATTTTTCGGGACAAATTTGGAATTAATATGTTTTTATACATTAAATGACATTTTTCTGAAAAACTTTTTATTGTTGTGTTTTTATGATTTAATTTTAAATGAAATTCTAAATATTATGTGTTTTTAATTTTAAAAAATTGAATCAATATATGGATTCGTTAGGACCAAATTTATTAAATAGTTACCTTTTTTGGATAATTGGAATAATAAACTTAGTAATTTTTGTTACTATGGGCAAATTGCATGAGTAATGTTTAAATGATATGGTAATGACTATCAAATGAACCATAAACATGATATTTTTTTATTTTATGAGTAATTTAAATCCATAATCATTAATGGTTCAATTATATGACCATTTTTGGCTATTTGGATGATATTATAACATTTTTAATATTTTATTTAATGAAATGTCAAAGATGCCACATTCATGTTTTGAATAACTATAACTTTTTTAATAGAGGGTTATCTAAAAGATATAATAGAATATTAATATTATTTTGAAATATATGGGATTTATCTAAATAATGATAATTTATTTTTAATTGTTATTGAAGAAATAATTAACTTAAATGCTTACACAACACTGGTGAAGTAATAATTTAATTAATGGAAAAATCAAATAATTGATAAAGAAAATGATAAAAGTAACATAATTTTAATTAATTAAGTTTATAAAAAATCTGTATATGAATATGACATAATAGGGAAAATAAAAATATGTTTTTGATGCTATTTTATTTTATTGACATTATGAAATTCAATGTAGTGAATGCAGTCAAAATTAACAATAATGATATTTATTTAATATAATATTTTATTAAATTATATATAAATAATGAAAAAAATAATAACAAAAATGATATAATATATTGTTAAAAATTTACCCCTTATTCATTTTTAGGCATTTTTAATCATTTTTTGTAATATAGTTTTAAAAAAAATTAATTTTTTTAAGAAATTCCTTAAGTGCCCCTCACCTCAATTATAAATGGTGTAATGAACCTGGCATTCCTAAAGCCCAACCAAACTCGGACACGCCCGAGCCTATCCCTCTAGCAGATGGCAGACCTCCACCCCACATGAAGATAACCGGCCCCCACCTCAGACCGGCCCAGATAACATGTGGCAGGATCTGTCCCCTGCCTGTCGAAGATTTAATACGCCTCCCTCGCAACTCGAACCTGTGACCACAAGCTTAACGCTCCTGGTTGACTGTTAAGCCTCTAGTCTCCGGTTTGAGTTGTGAGGGAGGAGAATTAAAATCCCCTTCCGGCAGGGAACATTTTTTGACACCTGTGATTTGGGCCGGTCTTAGGTGGGGTCATGTTATCTGCCTATGGGGCAGGGGTCTGCTATTTGCCAGAGGGCTGGGCTCGGGCATGGCCGAGTTTATTGGGCTTTAGGCCCATCGGGTTCCTTACAAATGGGAACCCCTTTCTTTACTTATTTACACTAAATTGATCAATATAGATCATTTATATATATAAATGTTCCTTATTTAAACCCTTATCCATGTTCTATATGTTTTATTATATCCAAAATATGAACCCTAGATCCCTTTAGAAGAGATCTAGAAAAAGTCTGTCAAAGATGATGTAATAATCTTCACCAAATCATTCAAGTTTATTTATTCATCTACATACCATTCCAATTTTTTTACATAATAATTTTATAACTCCATAATAATATATATCCTGATATGTTATTAAGATTATGAGACAACCATATTTCAACTTTTATCCATCCTATAAAAAATAAACGCACCGTGTGTGCGTACATAAGACTTACAATCTCCATGCAGCATTGTAATTCATTCCACATTACTTTATTGGTATAAATTTGGAATAAATAGATATATATTACATATATGAAATTATTATTATTTTTATAGGTTTATTATTCTTTACAATTTTTTCCTTCTATCGAAGAATGAAAACAACGTTCATGTGTACGTACGACCTACCGTCTCCTTAAATGATATAATTCAATTGTATGTATCAATATTTATGGATGAATAAGAAAAACAAAATATAATATATAATATATTTTAACTATAAATAATATTATATAGATTATGGAACTATGATAAAATTATAATTTTTGGAACTACCAAAGGAAAACATTCATGAAAAATAAATTATTTACCACCTGAAATAAATAATATAATAATGAATGTATAAAAAATAGGTGATAAAATATTATAAGTAAATAATATATGTCAGGATACATTTGATTATGTTTCTAGAATATATTAATAATATACTTATATTTATTATATATGATATTCAAACATGTTCAAAGGAAGACAAACCTGAGGTAAGGGACTTCATCTCATTTTTCTTTCATTGAGGAATATTTTGATGTTATGTGCCTATATTACTTTATGAGGTATATATAAAACATATTTGAATTTTTATTTTATGAATTTATTTATTCTCATGATATTTGATGTTTTTTTAATTTTTTTTTCAGTCATGGTTTATATGATTCAACTAAATACTACGTGGGAAGGTATTTTTAAGTCACTTTTATTTATGTGGGACTCATGCATTAATCACCACTTATATTTTTTGTGTGTTTTGTATAATACTATTTTTATATAGTATATAATTAATATATATTTCTTCATTGTATTTAATTTTTTATATTATTTTATTTAATTTTTGGGGATTACAATTGATGAGTTACCCAAGTAATAAGGTTTTATTTCACAATTTATTCATTATTTAGGATGGATTATATTCAAGTCTATACTTGGGAACATTTATCTTCCAGGTACATGTTTTCAAAAATAAAATTCAAAAATGTTATTAATATTCTACTAAATTTTTTTAATGACATTTTTACCAAGGTTTAATGTTTTTCAAAATGATTTAAAAGGTGTTTTCTCGTCATTTTCTAAACGAGGTACTTTGCACCTTTTCGGTCAAAAATACAAAAGAAATGTTTCTTAATGTATAAAAAATTATAATATTTTTCATCCATCATGATTATTTAGTGATTTTATTCTTTATTTAAGTATCTAGAATTTTATTTTTCCATGAAATTTTTTCTTTATATTTTCATAATTTTTTCAATAAATAATTTTAAGAGAAAAAGGTTTTTTAACCCATAGTGTTTTAAAGATCATTTTATGGTAACATTATTCATCAATAAAACATCCCTATATTTTAGTTATTAAAAATGGGAATATGTTGAAATGATTCCATAATTTTGATAATTCACTTATTTTTTATCAGTTAATGTTGAATTTTCTCTTAAATATGCATACTCTTATGTCTTGGACAAGATTATATCACAAATCATATACCATTTTTTACATATGGATTTTTCATTGAATACAATTTTATTTACAAGGAAATTTTGATAAATATGTATCCTTTATTATATATAAAAATTCATTAATAAGGTATATTGATTCATGAAATAAATCAATTAGATGATATATGAGGAATTAATTGGACAATAATGAATGGGTGGGGACTATTTATAGAAATACCCTTTATCCATTGATAGGTTTTATGAGAAATATTAGTTGTCCAAAACTTATTGGCTTCTAACGAGTATTTTTTAACTTCTATGTGAAAGGTCTTGATAGTAGAGGTTTGGTTGGACAAATTGGATCATTTTTTACTGAGTAGTTTTGAACAGTCTTATGAAAGGTGTTTATGATAAAGGCATTATATAGTTGAGACCTTACATCCAATAATTATGAGGTTCTTCTTTTTAAACTTACTTATAATTATTATATATGAAGCGACTTCTATGATATTATCTATAGATTTGTTTCATAGTCAATTATTGATTAAATGACATGTGTTTTCAATTATTGACCTTGACATGTTTTTTATTTCTTATCTTATCACTTCCACTATGTTGTTAAAATTTAATATGTGTTAAGTTATTTAAATTGCCACATTGCTTATGCTTATGGATTATAAACATCTTCCATTATACTTAACCCTTACTGATCATCTGATAACAACCTTGTTTTTATTCCTTTCCCCTGGAATCCAGGAAGTTTACTTTGATTTCTATGCAAGAATATCCTACCATGAATTAAATTATTCTCAAAAAACTTATTTCATAAATTTTTTTAAATATAATATTGTAATTCTTGTTTATTTTTAGTTTACCATGACTACTAAAATATTAAATTTTTGAGGATGTGATTCTTTAAATTTAGTTCTAATGTAATAATTTAACCATCACCTCTGAGCTACAAAAGTTGGGGTTGTTACAAAAAATTAAAATTATCAAAACTCATCTAAGATAGAATGTAATTGGTAAAGTTAAATTATGATAACGAATTAGTGATAATAAAAAAATTAATATTAAGATAACTATATAAAAAATTATTTATAAGAATTGGTGATAACTTACCTATATATTATGTATATCAAAAATTATTTAAGTGGATGAGTAGTGTTTGGATGATTTAAAATAATTGAACAGAGTTAAACTTACGTACAACATCTACATATTTATATTGTTTAGGATGATGAAAACATAGAGATACTTACTGATTCTTACATTGAATATTTTAAATTTTAACGAACAAGGATGAAATTGATGTTACAAATGTGGTTAATTCACTTATAGTTTATGTCATATAGTTATAAAAAAATATCAGCCCAACTAATTCTATGACTTCTTGGTTCAGTGAGAAGACATTGTTCACAAGGAGTTATTATAACATTTTTAACTATAGGGATTCTAAAATAAAGAATATTTAAATAGAACAATAACTATTAGGAAGTGTTTATAAAGGATAAGGGTGATTCCTTCCTTTTATGTATTCATGTTATGATATTATTGACACACTAGTGTTTCAAACACAAATCAAATACAATAAGGATGAATTTGGTGATAGTAATGGACATCCTTGTAAAAAAAATCATATGATGCAAAATCATTATATTACACACTATATTTATTGTGTTTAATATTTATCATTTTAACAAGATAAATTATTCATTACAAGTGCATAGTTTTTAATAACTAAAGTGAAAAAATTCATTTAAAATACCACCTGAAACATCTTGTCAGTACATGATCCTTTTTACCATATTATTTCAATCCCAAACCTTGATTTATGATTTTGATCCATAAAAAATTTACCATGCACTATGTGGAAGTAAACTAGATAAAACTACTCAATGAATAACTCCTTAAAATCATTCTAGTAAATTCACAAACTATTAATCAAATCAATCATCATGTGAGACCACTCATGACCATCACCAACCAATATTAATGTTTCTGAAATAAATTCTTCATTGAAATTGTGATAATCTCAATGATTCGACTAATATGATTAACAAACCCCTTTTCCTCTTGATGGGATGACACTCCTAAAAATATAAGGGATTATAGAACATAAAATTGGGTATACTATCAATGTCTATGTGTTTGTGTCATTATGATTACAATAAATATTTTTTTACTAGCAGATCCCGACAGTCATCAAATCAAGGAATAATGAGTGACCTACTGGAAAGTTCATGTTCATCAGATTCATTCAATAGATTATATGAACAATCAATGCGGTGCTAGATTCAATATTATAAAACAAGATATAATTATATTACCCCTTCAGAGAACCAATAGATTTAATATTTTTATATGCATAATGATAATCTTATCATAACTGCTTCCCCTGTACCATATATGTTTCCTTTATTGAATTGTTTTAAAAGTAAAATTAATTATTTCAAATAAATGATATAATTAAACTATATATATTAATATGTAAATTCTAAAAAAATTACTCACAAAACTAATTGAATATTTTAAGTGAGTTAAATTAACCTACTCATCATTAATAAACAAATTAAAAAAACAATTTTTCTATTAGGTAGGTTTAGTTAGTATACACATTGAAATAGTTCCACAAATAAATTTTGAAACCAATGACTATATTTTTAGATTCTAATACATCATACCTTTAACAACTTATTAATGAAATAAATTGAAATGATGAATTATTCTATATTGGGGTTACCACCTCTATCTTAGTCTAAATCTAATTTCTAATATTTGTGTATCAAGATGTTACTGTCAATGTTCCCATGGTTATCACAATATATATAACATCTAAATTTTAATTTGACAATTTCTAATTAGATTATAGAATGGATGATTTGGAAAATGTATAATTACCTCGATAATATCAATATAATAACCAAAATATCGTAAATAGCATTAAAAAGGAATTTTTATGTACTAATTTCTATATGTTTTATTATCTATTTTTTCTCTCATAAATTGAATGAATAAACATGTATATTAATTAAATTAATCCAGTGAAATTAGTAGGGTTTCTTAGACATCAAGTCCAAATCCCAAAACAAAACTAATTATAATTAACATAAGACCTTAGTCACACCTCCCAACCACAAGAGTCTAGAATAACCTAAAATTTTTAAATGATAATGTATGGGTATATTAATCAACCTATATCATAATTATTGCATAATCATGAAAATAAATAAATTGTTGAGATAAAAATCTTGAATGACAACTGGGGATATTAGACCTATGAGACCCTAATACATCAATAATTACAATAACACCTTCTCATTATGATACCTATTCAACAAGTTGTGTTACAAATATATGAACATCAATATTTTCCATCCATGGTTTAATTTTTTATAAAATATATACATGTGGTGAAACTAGGAAAAACCACTTATATACAAAGTTAGATACCTTAGCATACCTTATGGTTCCAAAAATTAGAACCCCCATGGTAAATTCCTCCATGAAAAAAAATATGGTCCTCCTGGAATCCCCTCTACACACACAAACCAAACAATAAAAAAACAAATAGTTACTGTAGCTTCTAGATTCTAGATACATCATTTTACTATTCTTTGATAACATCATCTGTCATGTGAAAAATATTTTCTTTTACCATGTTCACATAAGATTAGGGTTACCTGATTTTCAATAGAACACATATAAAATATGATTGTTATATACCATAGATAAATCACCAACCTTCCATAACTAGTTTGTTATAGAGAAATGTATAAAAAGAACGAAAATAATGTATATAATTAATATGACAACATAATGATTGTCATACATAATTTTCATAATATAAACTAGACATTAATATCTATTTAACTAAAAAATACATAAAATATTCTAAAAAACATCTATAAATTTTATTCCCATTTCACAAACCAATTTTGAGTCATTTTTAGAATCCATGTTTGGTACTTGACCACAATGGAGACTAATTGTAACCAGAATTTCTATCTGTGTCAATCATAAATAGGTGGTAATTTTCAAAAAAACACACAAGAAAAAACACAAACAACTATATATATATATATAGTGTGTGTGTGTGTGTGTTTTTTTGTTTGTGAGTTATTATTTATTATCATCCTCCTAATGCGGGGAAATAAAGAAAACTCAATGCAACCTTTGCAGCCACCTGTCTTATATTAGAGGAATACCGTATATAAATCGTACCCCCCTTAGAGGCCCCTCTTATATTTGGAATGAATGTGTATACATATATATATATACTAGCATGTATATATAAATTAGTCATTTACTATTTTAGTAAGTTCTACTCTTATAGAATAATAAATCATATGTATTAGTGGAATTTAAATTTATAACTAGTAGGTATAAAAATGGAAAAATGTTTAAAATTACACTAAACAACTATAGAATCAATACATATAAAGAATGTCTATAAATATGCAAGATCAACCGTAAGTCACTATACATAACAGTCTTACTAGTATCATGACATGTTGTATGACCATATCATTATCAAATTGAATATTAATCCAATATACTACATGATATCATTTAAAAATAACCATCATAGGTATAGAATTAATTTATATAAGAGACAAAAACAATGTATATTAAATTACAGTAGTAAATAAAATGTGATATTAAGCATCGATTTACAATTTAATGTAATTAAACTAGTATATGTTATATAAGTTATTTAGTGTAGTCCCTAATAGTTTATTATTCATGATCAACATGAATATTTGATACTAAATTTTTTAATATAAAACCAAGGAAACCCATGTTTCATAGGAACATGATATGAATTTTCTGGCCAAATTTACACAACAATTTAATCCTAATCACTATGTTATAATGAAATAGATGTTTAAAATAGTATAAACTGATAAAATATTTTTAATGAAATTTCTATTTTACATTATTAATGCCTAATATAAGTGGATTAACCCAAATAATCACTATCAAAGAAATGATATTATCAAAACATGAATGAATAACAAATTATAGTAAATTCTTAGGAAGAATATAATTTTTATTAATATTTTTTTTTAAAAAAAATTAGTTTTATTATCCCTCACTCTACCTCAGGACTCAATGATAAACACAAAAAAACATATGATATAAATATAATATTTACAACCAAATAATATTATACAGATTTTATGTGCTAATCATATAAATATAGGTATTCCACCAATTATGACATTAAGAAATCAATGATTGGACAAAGAGAGGGTTATGATATTTCCCATATATGAAAACATAAATTCAATATTAATAGTTGTAGATTTATAACTTTATCACTTATAATAACATCTTTTGACCAAATTATGGAATAAAAACCAAAATAGGAACTTAGAATCACAACCTTAAATAGATGAGAGATTGGAAGAGTCCTAGAATTGCTAAAATAATGAATAAAACTGAAATAACATTTGTTGTAACACTCCATTTTATTATATTTTGTATTTTTATGTTATTTTGTTTAATTATTCAATACATTATAGATGTTTTATGGAAGAATTTTATTATGATTAGATGTTTTATAAGTGGTATGGTTTGTAAACCATGTCGCAACTATGTGTTTTGATCATTAATGGGGAATTTTCATTTGGTATTATTAAAAGATGTATAGGAAGATCATGTTGGGTATTACGGGTTACATTGTGAGGACGTTTTTTATAGGTAGTGTGGGATTCATGGGTATTGCAATAACATGTAAACTGTATGGTAAAACACTTAGATGTTCCATGTTTGTCATATTTTTTATGATTTATATATTTCTACCTAATTTATTTTATATATACTTTTCCCAATTTCACTCACCATCCCATTATACGTTACACCCCATGGATAGACCCCAGTTAGCACGTGACCTCCCCCCTTCAACCTCTATCCCCCATGAAGATTTTATGTTTGATATTATCAGTTTAGGAATTAATCTCTATAGAAAGAACTCCCCTTCCATGTCTTCCATATTTGCTCATTTTTTCTATTTCCCTATCACTACTCCAACTTTTGGAGAACACTATGGGTATCTATTTTATTTTATTTTTCTGATTCCATTATTTATATAGTGTGAGATATAATCTTAAAGGTTTATTCATCCCATATTTTAGTTATGGACCCTTCCTTATAGAATCAATGTATGCTTTACCATTTTCTATCGTGTAATTTGTAAACAGTTATTGTTTTTGGATTGAAAACCTAGTTTACGGAATAAAGGATATTACTAAATTATGTTCAGTAAATTTATAAAGATAAAAGTTATTATTATATTTGTATCTATTGAATTAAAGGAACTTCCTTATTTTAAAAAATTCAATAAGTCTTTTTCTATTAAAATATTCCATATAATGTATTGAGGAATTTATTTTTAAAGAATTTATGATAGTATTTGAAATGTATAATGATTTTTTGGGATTTAAAATTTATTCATAAATGACTTTATATTTCATTTAAATGGGAAGATGAAATTAAATGCATTGTAAATCTATTTAGATTTTAATTTTTATTGAATTTTGTGGGTTAAAATTGATTTAACCCCATTTGGATTGTGGAATAATATAAAATAGTGCGTTTTTTATCATTAGAAGTTTTGAAAGAAATTGGATTGATTTATCGAAACATTTCAGAGTTTTATTTTGATACAATGTATATTACTATTGTTCTTATAAGTGAACATTTAAATTTATAAATTGACCCAGACTACCATGCATGATTTATTTTTAAAGGCTTAGTTATCACTTTAAAATGGGTTTGCATAGCTCTTGAGACCCAATTTTATTACCAATTCTACAATTTTTATGTATTACTTGTTCATTAATTTTATTGTAATAGATATATAATATGATTTGGGTAGTTCTATGTAAGGTTTTTGAAGGTGAGGTATGGGATATTATGTTTTCCCTAAAGTATATATTTTTATTTCATTTTCATATTCATTCGTGGTTAATTGTCATGGGAATACATGGTGATTTAGTATATTCCTAGATTAAAAAAATTATTTTTAGATTTTTTCCTAGATAGAGTGGGACATGTTTGATAAGTTGGCCCAAGTGGTTCCCCATAGTTGATTCAATCTCCTAGATTTATGGGATTGTTCACGACTATATCAACAACACTACTATCACATACATATTATTTTTGGTTGACCTATGGTTATTCTTTGTCGTTTAGGATGGTATTATTGAGTTCCAAGGGTAGTAGAACACAATAATTATAAATTGATCACTATTTGATGTATATGTTTTTCAACTTGTGCTAAATTTTTATCCCATAGTTGAATAATTTTAGGTACCATTATTTAATATATATACATTATTTCTAATTTACATATGGGTAATAATTAGTATCATGAAATATTCTATGTGATTTTTTTTACTCTAAAAATTATATTAAAAAGGATTTAAATAATATTTTTCAATAATTGTTTTAAAATTTTTCTTTTACACAAGGTGTCAAAATAACTATATTGATTTTGAGAAATTGATTTGGGAAAAGAAAAATTATTAAGGTTATTGTTTTCATTTAATATAAATATGAAATAAATACTGTAGTTTCTAAGAACATATGGTATTGGTTTTTTATAAATTATTATTGAAAGACATAATATACTATTATAATTCACACTAACATGAATTGGATTATTTAATTAAAATTTTGGCATGCTGAAGGGTTTGTGGAGGTCTACTATTCTTGTATATTCTTAAACATATCAAATTTTATTTTTATGTAATTTTTTCAGAATTTCACCACTCTTGTTACATTGATTCATTTTTCTATTTTAGGATTGTATTTTATCATGAAAAAAATTGGGATATTTCCGGACACCTATATCTACAATTTTTAAACTATAGCTACATGCCATTTTTTCAAAGGCAATAACCAAATATTTAGTAAAACCATGGCTATATCTGACACCTATATCCACGATTTTTAAAAATGTGGATAAAGGTCTCCCACCCATGTATAGGAGAAAACTTTTACCTTAGAAAAATGTAGGAATCTCTAATACCACAACTTTTAATAATATAAATAACATAATATCTATTAATATTCTCGAACCTCAGTATGTTGGAATGGTTATGTAGTTGATTTCCATAGGTGAGGTATAAAGATCGAATCCAAGCAGTGACATGTTATTTTTCGGCTATAACCATTGTTTTCAATAGTGTAAAAAATACCTATGACCACAGTTCAAACTTAGGCCATAGACCAACTACCACGATGGACCATGACATGACCCATTTCAATGGTTTAAACCTTGGAAAGAGGTCCAGCCCTAATGCCATGCTGATAGCAGCCATGGTTTATGAAAACTATGGGCATAGGCTATGGCCACAAATTTGGCCCCTATTTCCTTGGTTTTCATCCATAACATTAGGAAAAATTTCAAGTTGTGTTTATTTTATTTTATTGATTTTTCTTACATTAGCTGATAAGACTATTACGTCTTTTTTTAATTGTTATTAGAGGATAAACATTTATATATGGAGATTGGGGATACTAGTTGTGTAATTTATAATAGTGATAGCATGTGGTGAGTCGAAGAATTTTAATTACATTAAATTATTCAAATATATATATATGGATGTTTAATGTTCTTTTTTGGATAAATTCACTTCTTTTAATTACTATTTAAGATAGAAATACTTAATACTGATTAGTTATTATTCTTATAACTTTTCACAAGCATATAGGGATCAAGAACACCCCCAACCCAATATTGATCAAGGGAAGGTGTTGGTTTTGGTGGAAGGCTAAGCTGATTATATACAATGGAACCCTTTCATGAGGCTTCAAGATGATGGAATACCATGACCACTAAGTGATGAATTTGAGTATTGAATGGACCCTAGGATGAAAGGAAATGATGAAAAATGGAAGAGTGAATCCCAATATCGGAAAATATGGAAAATAATGTGGGTAATCCACGTTAGGTTCTTTAATGTATTAGTTTTTAGTTTTTTTATGTTTTTTAGTATTATCCAACTTTTAAAAGTTAACAACAAAGAACACATTGAAGCACCAGTGTACACCATCATAATAATTATGGATGTGTTTAATTACTCCACCTCACACACTATAATATTTACTTTTAAAAACCATACATTTAGTCATATGTATTATCATTAGTAAACATCCAAAGTGTCACCCCTAATATCATAACATGAAGCTTGGCCATCCTTAGCTCTTATAAACTCCATGATCTAACAAAATAAACATGAAAAGGGAAAGAGAAATATTTAAATGAATTATATGATATATCCTATTGAATTATAGGTCTTTGGAACATTCCAAAAAAATTATAACATTATAGGAATTAAATTTTTTACATATAGGATACAAATACATACCTTAAGAATAAACAATTTATCTTATATAAATACCTATATAATCTTATTTCCCAATGACTGAATTCCCTGTGGGGTTTTTTAATTTTTAGTAATTTTTATACATTATCATTTTGAAGAGATATAAGTATGTTTTTGATATATTTTTTTGATTTTACAATATTTTCTTAATCGTATTCTCCCTTAATCTATATATTCTTTTTAAATAACATCCCATGTTAGTCTATACTAGATTCAGTTTATCAATTTTACCCAAAATGATCAGTCCGAGGCGAGTCTCTAACCATTTATTAATAAAAGAAAAAGCATTCAGCAGTTACACCAAGTCAGAAAAGAAACTACATATCATGAAAATCATACTCATCACCACCTCCCTTAGAGATTATGTCCTCTACAGTGTCTGTTTCCCACTCTGATGATTCATAATGCTTAAGAACCTTGGAATATTTCCTTCTAAGATTCAGCTTCTCCAAAGCTAGAAACTCCATCGAGGACTGCAAAGACCAAATTTCCTTTCCAAAAGCAGATCTGGTAGACACCGGCCTCGGAAGATAAGAATAATCCTTCCACGGTTTTCATCATGGAGGGTCTGTCTTAATAGCAATAGCCTCATGCATCTTCATCCTTTCGCCTTGAAAAACAGCACTATAGGATGGCTGGACCGCACCACTATCCTTTTCTTTGTCACTATCTGAAATGTCACCCCACTTCCCCAATATTTTAACCTCCTGACAACCTCCCTCCAATCTAGAATCCTGCCAGACCAGACTGTTAGTATCCATTTGTGGTTGGTCCACTAGATTCTGCACGACTTCCTTGGTTGCAGCAGCCATCGAAGAATTGGAAAGCTGTAAGAGGCCATCATGCCTTGCATCCTTCTCCTATTCAAGCAGAGCCTCCTCGCCTTCCAGCTCTAGGAATCTATTTACAGTAGTGACCATGGTCACCAATCCTACAGCATCAACAACATTCACACCTTGAGTAGGAACCAGCGGGTCTAGATAAATTCCCACTGTATCTGACCCCATGCAAGAACTTCCCAAAGTATCATCATTCACAAGACTGAGATCACTCCTTAAGTGATCAAATACCTTCTTAACCATCGGGTTCCATGACCTATTTTCCACCTTCTGCAAAGAAATATCATGTAATGTGTTTCCAGAACCAGTATGCACAGCAACCTCAGCCACAGTAGACACAGGAACTTCCACCTGAACTATGTTAACAGGGCCGGTATACTCAGCATCCTCAGCCGTAACAAAACCAGATGCCCCAACCTGGATGCTCAACATCCCCTCAGAAACATGGACCTCAACAGCATTATCCCACAACATCCCCATCAACAAGACTGTTGGAGAAGGATCATCAACCATTGCAGCGCCATCCAAAGACTCTCGGACCACCCCTTTCGCTGGTGCCACTGACTCCATCACCACTACGCCATCATTTCCTCCAAATATTATCAAATATAAATATTACATTGATAACATTATTTAATTATTACATCCAAAAAATAGTGGTATAACACACTGATCTAAAGGTTTAGTATCTTAGAGACTGGAAACATAAAACAATTATTTCACAATCATTGATATATTATCAATAAACTAAATCTTCTTTTAGAAATACCATTTTACATAATCCTCTTGAAATACTAGGGAAGGTATAACATAAGAAGGGTTGATCTCAAATGCTCACTAATGTATAATATAGAAACATTCAGAATGATATGATTATAGAATTATATGAAATAAAAAGTAACAAAAAATTAACGATTTAAATGAATAT
Source organism: Viscum album (assembly GCA_963277665.1). NCBI lineage: Eukaryota > Viridiplantae > Streptophyta > Magnoliopsida > Santalales > Viscaceae > Viscum > Viscum album. Next base: position 646,976,147 of record OY728133.1, on the reverse strand, counting down.
AAATCAATATGTGTTAACCAAAAGCATGAAGGATAGCCATAACATCTCGAATGATAATACTATTTTTGTGGTATGGGAAAATAAAACACATATCATATAACATGAACCATGAACATAGTAAATTATGTGGCAGCATTGTAAACATTGTACTTCATAACATTTTAAACATGGCTACCGATAAAATTCTTCAATTATAAAATTATTAGTAGAGATAAATGTTATCACACCCACCCTTTGTGTACCTAGCTACTTTTTATCTAGTTCAAATAATATTTCTATCAGATGATGTCTAATCCTCTTCTAAATGTATTATAGGGAGATAATAGTCCCACATATATCATAATCGATACTTTTTTAGGCCACATAATTTCAATCAACACCTCATACAATAACCAATATAAAGAAAATAGTTTTCACAGCATTTCCATAAAATAATTTAAAAATCCCCTAGAAATAATGTTCATTTTATAGAACATCCAAATGTAAATCAATCAAATTTCTTTAAAAAATAACCCATTTAAATATTATGGGACTCATAGAAAATCCAAAAAACATCTTAAATTAAATCACCTGATACCAAAAATAAGAAAACCTAAAATTATGTCATACCAAATGAAAAATATAGTGTGGATCCGGATATATAACTCAATTATAGATATATCATTTTATTATATTTAAAAATAAATCATTAAAATTATCTTTTTGAAAAATATTCAATATTGTAAAAATAATTATTATGATTATATTTTAAAAAGGTATCCATTGATTTATAAAAAATTGGATAGAATAAAATATTTGGAAATGGGAGTAGTCAAAAAAATATTTCCCATATATGTAATAAAATAATATCATTTGAAATGTAATTACTTAAACAATGTTCTAATAAAAAAATTTATATCTCACGGAAAGGAGTTTGTGATATCTTTTCCCTCACAATTACAACTGAATTACATTGATGTTTATTAAAATCATATATAATAAAAATAGACATCTTTATTACCTATTAAATAACTCTACTAATATACATTTCCATTTATAATATTCATTAATTTCAATTCTCTTCACATATTAGATTTATGTAATCTCTTTTCAATGTCTGTTGTCGATAATCATGACCTTTTTGAACTATGTTCATTAAAAGAGTGACGATATTCCTTTTTCATCTATATACATTTTTTTAAAAAACCTATTAAGGGTATATTAAATATGTTTTTATAACGAACTATATTTTTATATTACCATTACATAATAGTATTATTTATTTTTCAAAATAACAATAACGGTAAGGAGTTAATTTTTGATTATTTAAAGATATCGATTGATAGTCTTATGAAAATAATTAATTACAAAAAGAAATAGTATAATGCCACATTGGTAACTTTTATATATAATATAATATTATATTAAAAATTAAAAAAAATCCCCTTTTACAAGTGATATAAAATGAAGACATGTTTATTTGTTGAGGTAGTAGTCTGCACAACACTGAATTATTGTGTCCTTTACTCAATGATCGAGAGGGGTAAATTAGGATAGTAAATGATATTGTATGAATATGATATTTTATATATAAACCATATTTATTAATCAATTTCAACATCAATACCATTCACTATTTGTGTCAAAATAAAATGGACTATGTTTCTTGGTTGAGGCTGTAATATGCACACACTGAATAAAAATTGTTTATATTTTTTAGTCAATGGAAGAGAATAAATAATGGTTGTAAAATTATTATAATAACATATCAACTCACTAATAATTTATATTTAATAATTATAATATTTTTATTGTAGCTTTAAATTGTACTAAACATGAAACAAACATTAGGAAATATGGGATTCCTATATTGAGACTGGGGACTTCTTCTCAGTAAAGACATTTGATTAGAGAGAGACAAGATAATTTTATGTGAACAAATGAATAATTAAATTTAAATGGATTCATAAAAATGATTTTTTAGTGTTTCATGGTAATTTAGAATGATATATGTATGTCTAAAATGGTGTCGGTGTCCACCTTTTATAAGTGCAGAAAATAGAACATTTTGAAACAACCTTTGTATTTTAAAAATAACTATATACTATTATAAGGTAAATGTGTCCCAAAATTTGTAATTATTGAGAGTGGGGTGTATTTATTTCATCCAATTCACAACATTTTGTTTCATATCAATTTTTAATCATGTTATTGTGTTTTTACCAATAATGTTTTATATTTCATGCTTTTAGTTTTAAACTAGCTGAGTAATTTTAACAATGTGATTTTATGATTTATTAATCATATAAAATATCCTATATAACGAAATTTTTGGTTATATAGAAATTAATTAAACATAAATTTAATCTAATTAATTTTCACAATACTATAATATTATTATTGAAATTTAAAAAATCATGTATAATCAAAAAAATTTAGTTGAAAATTAATTTTTTGATCATCGTGGATTTTAAATCTTATTTATAATTGATTAAAAAATATATGATACCTAATATATTTTTTTATGTGTAAATAAATTTTATATAATTCATTATTTTAAAGAGTTCTATTTAATTGATTTTATTTAAATTTCATTATATTGACAAATTTACATTTTTTTAAAAAAATGAGTACTGTTCTAATTAGAATTAATCCTAAATATCATAATTTGATGAATTAAATTAAATTTAAAATATTTAATAGTATAGAAATTATTATCAAAATTATTATATAAAACATTTAAATTTAACATTCTATGAATATTGAGATTAATCTGAGATTTAGTACATATTATGCATAAGAACCTATTTTTTAAAAAAATTATTTTAAAAAATATTTATCTTTTGGATTGAATTATCAATGTAACTGAATATAATTAATTTTAAAAAATTATCAGTTAATTATAATTTATTTAAAAATAAAATTAATTAAAAACATTATCACATCATTTTAAAATTCATTAAATAAAATAGTCAAAAAATGGGTTTTTTTAAATCGCTACATTATATTTCAAAATGTTTATCATGGTATTATAAAATAAAAATATTATGTCAAATGATTTATTATAATTCATAATTTATAATATTTTGATAAAATTTTTTTATAATTTTTCATTCTATTTTTATATATTTACAATTGTGATGGCAGTAATAAAATTTTTATTTCTACAATTCTCCTAAAAAATTATTATTTACAAAAGATCCAAAAAATTAATCTATAGATATAATATCTAGGAAAAATCCTAAATTGATACAAATGTTTCCAAATTTGTGTCATAAAATCTATCATTTAGTAAAATCATAAAATATCATGCCAACCCATTTTTATAAAAAACTAATTTTTTCATATATTAAATATTCATTTAACATCAATTTTAATCACGAATATAACAATATAGAAATATATCATTTTTATAAATTATAATATAAAGTAATTATTTTACTATTTTCTTTTCTGTACTAATTGAGCCAATATATATATAATTATATATATTTTACAAGACTGTTACTAATGTTTGTACCTTTTAATTTTATGAAAACATTATAACCAATTATATTTAGATAGATTTAGAGATACATGTGGTGAAATCCATTAAACATAATACTTAATTAATGATTAAAAACTTACATCATTACATTATATGCCCCTTAAAAGAATTTCATTCTACAGATTTAATTGTAAGGAAGAAAACAAGAAAGGGTACATTTCATTCATCACTTCATTAGTTTCTAACATGGCCTCATCAAACATATTATTTCACCATAGAACATTGACTATATGAGTGGCCTTGTTATATTACAACTTATTTCTTCAATACAAAATTTCTTTTTTCCCTCATACGCGAGATCATGTTCTTTTGGCATAGCTTCTGATCTTAGTACATGAGAAGGGTTTGGTTTTTTACTTTCTCTATAGATATTAATGAAACACATCATGTACATATAGAGGTGTTGGGGGAGTTCTATAAGATATTGTGTCACCTAAAAATAAGCAACGATCTCAAAGGCTTTAGTTTTATAGGGGAAAGACATCATTTTTTTTGAAAATCACATAACTCAATTCTATGTTGGTATTCCGAGAAATTTATTTTCATAAACACAAAATTATAGATCACATTTATGGGTTTTTGGAGATTCATTTTACTGACATTGATCCATTTTCATCTTCCAATCAATTTATTTGGACCATATCTATAATTTTATGCAGATGGTCATTCCCTATTAACTATGTTTCCCTAACCTCAACCCTTCTTGTTAATGTACATAATCTATTATCATAAAGAGCCTCATTTGGTTCTATATGGATAATAAAATGGAAACCGTTCTTTTATTATAACTCTATTATATGAAGATATTGATATAAAAATCCTTTGAAATACATTTAATAGTATCTTATTATATATTCAAGAATTTAAATTGTTCTCTAAGACCGAAAATCTATATATGGATGATATATAGTGCTAAAACTAACATCTAACTCCAAACCGTTTTAAATAATTCTCTTGATCCTCACGTTAAATATCAAATATCTATTAGATATTATAAAGATAGGTAATTCATAAATCCTATCCAACTATTCAATGAATACCTTGTAAATATTATTCAGTGTGAAATATTATTTTATTTTAATAAAATGAACAGAATTTTTAAGGTGATCTACAACAACCCATATGAAAATTTGAAATATAGATTCTGTTGTGAGTCCTAAAACAATATCCATGGTGCATTTTTTCCACTTCCAAATAGTTATGGGTAATGGATTCATAATCCAATTAATATCTTATTGATTGGAATTAACTTACTGGCCTTCAATGCATCAAACGATATACGTTGATATTTTCCTATTCGTGTTTTATCACCCAATATTTTTTCATATATATATATATATAACTCACATATGGATGGAGAATAAATATTTATGTTAATTTTGTAAAATAAACTTATTTATTTTAGTTATAAAAAGGACATATATTTGGATTCCAATCATTATAAAATCCTTTTTATAAAAGTATAATTTTGGAATATTCCCAAACTTATTCTGTATCTTCACCTCATAATTTAAGTATTTTATGATATTTACATGAATATAATGTTGAGAGAAAACATGAAAAAATAAATATTTCTCCCTTTCCCATATTACTTCGCAGTTCATCCTTTTAGATTCAAGAGTAATGTGTCTTTCTCAATTCACATTATGGATAATTTTGTAATTTGTTTTCTACTAACAGAATCAATAAAAATTAATTTCCTTTCCATGGATACAATGTATTATGTTTTCTTAATCTATTATTATATCTACCCATTAAACTTGGTGTTTATTTAACTCCTATATGTAATGATATATTTCATGCTCATATGATCAGTGTTTATATCTCACTTCTAATTATAAATAAAATTCCACAAAACTTTTATTATAAACTTCACCGCAGATATTTTCAAGTCATGGGTTTAGAAAATTTTCTCATTATACTTTAAGTGTAATATGTTTTAAGGATATACCTTTTCCTTTTTATTAAGGATTATTCCAAAAAAATTTAATGATTAATAGCTTTAAATTACAAATCCATCAACACTACATGGTTATGTAAAGAAAGGTTTAGAAACCAATATTTCTATAATGTCCTTAATGATTTCCAAATTTTCATGAATCCATAAGATCGTAACTCATTTCCATGTTTACTTGGATAATAGATTTGATTTGCCTATGATATTTCTCACATAAATAATAAACCATTATCCTAAAAATAATACTAATTTTTGTCATAATGGTATGTATTGATTATTTCTCAATGACATCAGTCATTGAAGGATCAACACATATACACTAACTTGTGACTAAATGACCTGGGAATGATAATTTTTATACCCCAAATTCATATTTTATAAATTTTTAATACAATCAATCCATTCATAGGTTCCTCAACCTAGAACTTATGCAGTATTTATGAACATCCTTGATTTTAGAAATATAAATATATTATATATAAGAATGACCGAAAAATGTTCTAATAATATAGATATAATTTATTCACAATATCTATAATGATATCGGGGGAATAAGTATGTCAAAATGGAATGACTATAAACTCATAGTCTCTATAGATTTTTTTAAATGTTTTATTTGAAATATATTAAATTTTTACCCTCTATCATTGATATCTTGACTAGATATCAATCTTTTAGAATAATTGTACTCCACTATGATGATATAATTTGCAATCTATGTGAAAAGTGATAATTTTTCATAACATTATTTGTATGATCTCATGATAATTGATACTAAGATGAATTGATCCATCCATATTTTTTAAGAATATTATTGGTGCACCATAAGGTGAGAAATAAAAGAATATATAACCCTTATCAATATTCTATTATAATGTATTCTTCAATTCCAATAATTTAATTGAATCTATTCTATACGTATTATTTTATATAGGAAAAGATCTAGGAATTATTTGTTTGTATAATTCAACCACATGTTGTTGGATAAGATGAGTAAATTTATCAGAATATTCCACTACAATTATAATGTTATAAATATTTAATTTCTCATAGAAATATTTTCAAAATAACCCCTTATTGCGCATTAAGAATGCCTATATTATATATTTTTATTCCATAAAATGTGAATCTTCATCCTTGCATTGATACATGATGACTTGAGGATTAGAGACATGAAAGGAGATTTTAATTTCTGAAAAATTGAAATGTGCCTTTTATTATGAATTCTATTGCATAACCAGAATTACAATAAATTTAACTATAGGGTGGAGAACCAGATTTGTTGGAAGCATCTCCCATAGATCTCAATTGGTGATTATTTGTATACCATAGTTTCATTTAGCATTCCAAAATATGTTATTAGGGATAATTAGATATTTAATGTTTTAGGTGGTAAATACATATTCTTAACAAATATATATAATATAATATAATGTGGACAATAAGAATAAAAAAATAAATTCATGGTTATAATGTGGATAATGAGTTTAACATTCTTGGATTCATTATTTTTTACACCTCTTCAGTAGTGATTTATTGCATCAACCCTAAAACCCTTTCATTAGGATGATGTTTTTTCTTATTTCCTTTAATAAGTATAGTTTTTTTATTTAAAGGTTGGGGCCGAAGCCACATTTATTATTAAAGCAATGAAAAACCTCCTTTAATAAGTATAGTGTTAGGTAATTGATTTTAATATTTCACATGATTGTAGAATGTGAAGCATGATATTGTGTGGGAAAATGAGTAAGGAATATTCCCATCATTGGTGTTATTCAACTTCATTCCATTACATCAGCAATCATGAGTTAGGTAGCTCGCTATAACACACTTGTAACATTTCTAGAATTCATTAAAGAAATTACCCAAGTGATTCATCCCCCATTACATCTATATGGGAAGTTATAATTTCTTACACCCATGAGAATATTAATTATGGATTCTATGATATGGTATCACTCTATCAAATTATCTAGAATCACATCATTCTTCATCTACCATTTTATCCTTTAGTATGCACCAAATAACTTCTTCATCGTTTTCATATTCCTATACAATTAATATTTTCCCATGAGTATATTTTAAATAACCCAAGAATAAATCAATATTCTTTTCATTTTAACACATAGACTCAAGTTATTATATTTATATATCATGATGTTTTGTTTTTATGATCCAATAGTATCTCCATCATTATATTACAATTCAAGGAATTATCATTCCATCAAAGCATGAAGAGTTCGATTGAAATATATAGTCAATAATATTCCCCTAAAATCCCCGAACTTCATGTAATAAAATTCTTACCATGTTTTTGTATTCATAATGATATTCTACCAATGATCAGTGTCACCTTCAAGGTGATATACAAAAAAAAAAACATTCTCATTATATCATCATTAAAGGAATGAAAATATATTTTCTATCAAATTAATTAATTTATCAGAAATAATTGGGTTTGAAAACATATTAAAGGATATTGGATGTTTACTTATAAAAAATTAAGTATAAATATTCTCTCATCCTGGTGTTTTTAGGAGCTCCCCATTTTTCTTGTTAATATTCATATCATGAGGGAAATGAGTAATCATTTCGTGGAGATTTTGAACTGATTCTATCATCTCATTTAGATTATAAACACATTGTACATTGAATTAATCATTTTCCAAGTTCATTATATTTTTAAACATATATTTAAAATATGGATGTTCATGGAGAGGATATGTAAATTAGTGAACTTATAACGTACTGGACTATAATAATAGAAGAAATAAAAAAAATATCATGTATACTTTTAGTTAAGAACTATTATGTTTAAATCTATGTTATCCATGATAATTTAACTTCTAGATTTTCTTTGAACACCCTAGTTTTAATGATAAAAAATCCTTTATAATGTTTCATAATGAAAATGTGAAATCATCAAAGAATATCCCCCTAGAGTGTTAAACTTGTTGTATAGTAAGGTCCCATTCACTGTTCACTAGAATGAGGGATGACATATACTAAAATAAATCTTTATTAGGGTTAATAATCCTATTTGTATATGTGATAAAAACATGTGTACTTGTAATATCATTACGAGGATGTAATTATAGGATACCCACATAATATATACATTACCAAAATATCCAAATGTTGTCATGAAGTTTACATTACTGTTTATACTGATAATTTACAGTATTTATCTATATTAAAAATAAACCCACCTTTGATACCAATCAATGTAACCAAATCTAACCATATAAAAATAAAACCATGAAAACATGGTTTAATAATTATGTCCAAAAATAGTTGTATAACCCAATGACTTACTGTTTTGGTTTCTGGGATGATCGAAATGTAAAAATAATTCATTAACAATACATGAATATTTCTATATAATCTAAATACACTCTTATATATTACATATGACACTATCCTCTATAAATTTGGAGGAAGAGACAACATAAGATGTGTTTTGATGAAATACATAATAATAGATAACATAAAAAACACTATAAAAGTTAGATTATAAACATGTCGAAAATCATTAATAAATAAGAATGCCTATTTTAAATGTGCATAAATTAATAATAGTTATCTATTAGTATGTCATATGGATATGACAACTCAATTGATATCAATTTTACCATTGAATGATAAATTAAAAAATGAAGCATATAATATTATCCATGAATGTGGGATAGAATGATGATCAATCATTAACATATGATTTCTTAACATTGGGACCCTAGATACAGACTAACACATTCTCCATTAAAATTAAGTGTATACCTATAATCAATCACACTCACCCTTTGGGAAAACGTCCACCTGTGAACCTGTTTACATTACATTTATATATAATCTGATATAATCCTTCACCCATGGAATTATAGTGGGATATAGGTCCCACCTTTATCATAATACATACATTTTTACAGCACATGAAAACAATCATCACATCATAAAATAACCCATATAATGAAATTAATTTTCACAACATTTCTAAATCATCATCTAAAGAACCCGTGGAAATAAAATGGGTTTAAAATAATATCCAATTGGAAATAAATCAATTTAAAAAAACACTTAGAAAAAACATGGGTTTAATAAAACATCTAATTAAAATCATTAATTAAAATGATGGCTTCCAAAAATAGGATAATTAAAAAAATCATACAATTCATTTCTCAAAGCATTTAGCATTCACTATTGTAAAAGATATCGTAACAAGTCTTTTTTCTAAAGGTGTCCTTTGTTTTCATGAAAAATAAAAAGACAAAATTTAATTTAAATTTAATTGGATGAAATATATTTTCCCCATAAATAAAAGAAATAAGATATTTTAAAAATGGGATGTATTTCAAAAATTTTGTTGTTATAAGATTGTTTAAAACTCAATGGAGTTTGAGTTACTATGTATATTAACTATACCATTGACTTCCATAATTGTGATTTAAACTACTATATCATAAATACATACAACATTATGTACCTATTTATGAACTGTAATCATATGAAATTATAGATACACTCTTATTTAATGATAATTATCTTCATGTATTGTATTTTTGTAATCTCTTTTCATCATCTATGTTAATAATCCTGACCATTCTGAAATGGGTTTATAAAAATATTGTCAATATTAAATTTTTACCCAAATATAATAAGTTAAAACCAATAATGTAACTATAGTATTTTTATTATAACAATTTATCATGCTATAATTCCATTACATTGGTGTTTAAGCTGTGTTTCTAGAAAAAAAAATTGTGATGAACTAATTTTGGGTTATTTACCAATATCAAAGAATAACTATATAATAATTTTACTTTGAAAAATATCCTTTATAATGACATATATTTAATTATATATAACATATATAATCATAAATTAGAAACTAAAACCATCTATGTCTATATGTGAAACAAAATGAAACATGTTTATTCTTGGATGTAGTAGTCCACCCAATACATTATTATTATTTCTGCTACTCAATGAAAAAGTGGGGTTAAGGTGGATAGTAAATTATATTTAAAAGTCATAAATAAGTTACATAAATATTATTTAATCATAAAAACCATCCATAATAAAACTCCAAGTGGTGGTGGTAGAGGATTATAAAGCATCACTTCGTGGAGGTAGTAATCCATGCACACACACACTAACAATCATTTTTGTTTTCCTTAGTTTATGTAAGAGAATAACTTATTATTATACCATTATTATATTAATATATAGACACAATAAATGTTATGAAGTTATTATTATTACCTGATTATTCTTGGTTTAGAAATGAATTTTAAAGAATGAAACATTAAGAAATATGTGATTACTATATTGAGACATTAACTATGCTCTTGGTGTTGAACAAAGATATGAGGGACTTATCATATTTTTTGTCACTATGGGAATAACTTTATATAAGATAAATAATGTTAAGTAAAATGATTAGAGTTTAAAGGTTATATTAAATGCTATATTTTAGTTTTAAAGGGTGTATGTGACACCCTTTATAAGAGAGGAAAAAGGAAAAATAAAAAATACACTTTATATTTTGATAATTCCATGACAATATTCTAATATTAGTGGATCCAGAGTTTCAAAATTATCTATTTTAGAGTTTTTGGGTTGAGAAAGGAACAAACGTGTTTTTCCACACATGTTATAAACATGTTATATAGTGTTTACCATTAATTATTTACATTTTATTCTTTTACTATTTAATTATGACTCTAATTTTTAACTATGTGATTTTACGTTTTATTAATCATAATTTTTTTTGGAGTTATGGAAAAATATTAAAATTATTTTTAATCTAGTTTAATTTATATATATGATTAAATTAAAATATCTTAAAATTGAAAATGTATAGGAAAATAGTTTTAGAAAAAAATGACATTCTGACCGTTATTGATTTTTAACCATATTTAGTTTTGAAAAAAAATTAAAGTAGTTTTAATATCATTTTATGTATTAATATTTTATATTATATAAAATGTTTAAATTATTTCCATTCAATTTATTGTATATTGGTTTACTGGTAAAAATAAAATAATAATTTCAATATAACTTTCTCACTCTTATGAAAAAATAGCATTAATCTTAACATTTTAAATTTTATACATAGAAATTAAATTCTCCTTAATAAATATTATCAAAATTATTATCTTAAATATATGATTATCTTTTTCAAATTAACTTTCTATGTAATTGAAAATTAACCTTAATGTTATCACATTTAATGTGTAAAAACATATTTTTTTGTTTATTTTTACCAAAAAATAAATGATTAGGATAGAATTATCATCGAAAATGAATACAATGATTTTTAAAAAAATAAAATCATTTAATTATTATTTATTTAAAAATAAAATAAATAATAAAACATTACTTTATCATTTTATAATTAATTATTCAAAACTGCAATAAACTTATTTTTATTAAATCACTAAATACATTTTCAACAAGTTGAGTATAGTTTTATAAAATCAGAATAATATTTTAAAATTAATTTAAAAATTTAAAATATATAATTTTTACCAAAATTATTTTAAAATATTTTATTTAATTAATATAAATTCGTAAAAGTGATGACATTAACAAAATATTTATTTTCACTATTTATATGAATATTCATTATTTTTAAAAATTACCAAAACAACATATGAATGAAATATGACTATGATAAACCCAAAAATGAAATTAATTTTTTCAATTCACAACATAAAATTTACATTAAAATAAAATCATAAAATATAATGAGAAACTGATCATTATAAGTATTTTTTCAAATAATAATTATTTTTTAATGTATTTCTAATTATAAATATATAAAACTCAAAAAAATATTCTTTATTCATTTTAATTATATGGAAGGGATTTTTTTTGATTTGATATATTAATTGAGACAATATATATAATTATATATATTTCATAACTTTGTACAAATTTTAATACCATCTAATATAATAGCAACCATACAATAATTAATATTCTATTATGTTCAGTGTTTTTTATAGAGTAAGCCACGGAACACATTACTTAATTATGAAAAAATAATATGTTTCATTTTGACTAGAACATCACCACATAGTACCAAATTATATGACTAATTAGTATAGTTCTTGGACATGTCAACCATGATTATCTCATTTGGTACCTTATAATAAATAATGATATTGAAATATAAATGAATTCCCACGACATTAACAATTTCTTAACTATTCATCAGTAATAGTTTTATATAAAAGGAACTTTAAATATAAATTTTATTGGGGGACATAATTATCTATATAATTTTTTTAAATTTTTATTTAATATATGGTGTCACCCATCCAATGTCTATAAAAAACCACAATATAAATACCATTTATTACCTGATTCATGTAAAATGTTGATTGAAATAATTGTTAATCATTATTACTCAATATTAATAAATCTTACTTCTTATTGTGGAATTTAAATAATAAATCTTTTTATTCTATTTTTGGTATTCAAATGGAAAACTATTTGTAAATTTATGATTTTCCATATAGTGAGGAAACCATCCAAGCTTACTCAAGAGTATACCTATGGTTTGATCATCTAACCCCATCCACCCATATTTGAACATTTCAAAATCAGTTGAGTATCCTCACATGAATAACTGGTTATACTATTGTCTAATTTTATTTAAACCACTTTTCACACCTATATAGAAACATAATATTCTATACCTCCGAATCAACACCACTTATTGGTCAAGATTCTTGTAACATTTTACATGCCCCATACTATATTAGTATTTTTCACACTTTTTCCTATAATATAACTATAGGAGGAATGATTTCATCAAATATATCTCTATGGAAAGGGAAAACATTGATATTATATACATTTGAGAGTCTGGTACTGAGCACCCCATGCAATTTTCTAGTTAATTTTTTGTGGGATCTATCTTCTCCGAAGGATTAGAAAGAAATCAATGGGTATATAGATATATATTTTAGAAATATAAATATCTTTATAAATATCTTTATATATTAGTTATTCTTTAAATTATATATATAATTTTATCAAATAATATTTCTATATATATAAATAATTAAATATCTACTATGTGCACAATCCAGAACACGTGTTTTAGACTTGATGTTAAATAGTAATAGATGGAATATTGATTGATAAATAACTATATATCTAAAAATCAAATGTATTATTATGGCCGTGAAATTTATCTATCATATTACTTTATAGATTTTTTTTGAAAGGTTCTCTATGATATATGTCACTTATATTTAGACACATTCAATTTTCATCCTTGATTCATGGTAATATTATGACAATTGAATGTTATGATAATGGTGGTAGCATAGGTGTATCAATGAGTAATTGAAATCCTTATTGTTTTCTCTAATTTACTAACATAGTTTTTAATTTTATTTATTACATGTCCTTTATATTTTTTTGAATATATAACTTATGATAATGTTGATATTGAGGCATAATGTCACACATAATTATATAGATCCGTACCTCATATGTATAAATTGAAGTAGAGAATGAAGTAATAATTTCATTTCTATGAAGAGATTCATTAATTAGTTATTTAAATATCAAAAAAATGTCCAATGATACTTATTGTGGTTTATTTTTTCATTACAATATAAAATATGATATTTCAATGAATAATTAATTTAGTTAATTAAAAATTTACATGTTTCTTAATAACATATCATGATAGTGAATTTTACAGGCATAGTATGAAAAAATTTGAGTGTAATAATCAGTGATAGTTGAAAGGAGAGAGATCAAACAATTGGTGTTCTATAGTAATTAAATCCCTAATCTAATAGTGGACCCCTATTTAATGTTAGAAGACATTATTTTCACCAACTACTTCAATGGAAAATAGAATAATTTTAAACATTTTCTTTTAAATTCCCTTATCAATTGATCCTTTATAATTATAAATTATCCAATTATGAGGTGAAAAAAATTAACAATAGATTTAAATATTAACTTACAAATCAGAATAAAAAAATCATAGAATATTGGGTGAATAAAAGATATTAAACCATGACCACATAACATTTCTCACCATCATTATGTTTCTGAACATGCAATGATTGAATATTTGTGTGATTAATATCTAAGGATCAACACATAAAATGGATATGTTTGGGTTAACAATAACCCATTTACAATAAGTTGATCATAATCCTCCATAATTTTATATACATAGATAAATATAACAAAATAGTATTAAAAAAGATACAAAATGATCTTGGTCGTAGCATTCCATATCATAGTCAACCCCACAGGAAATAAAATTGTGGATTTATTAATCAAAACCTAAAATATAACTGAGATGAATTAGGCAAGGTTAATATTTAATGTATAATACCTTCACGAAAGACCACTTTTCCAAGGTCCCAAATATATTCCTTTTTTTTATTCAAATATGGAACATTCTATATTTGTATGGTATATATAATGTTATACTTGAAACGTTAAATATAATGATATTTTCTATGTCTGTCATCCTTGGACTGGGTACCATGGTTTCCCAGGGTTAGTTTCCCCTGATGAATTGATTGCATTTAACTTTAGAATCCTTATTGACATTAGCACCATAATTTGTCTATGGCAGCTACAGAAACATGGTATCTTCATCCGAAAATAATTATCATTACAGATCAAATTCTATAACATTACAATATTCCATATATATGTGTTTTAGATATGTTATTACCCATTTAATAACATTTAATTTACACTTGATAAAATATCTACCAAATATTATTCCCTTTTTCAATAGTGGATCAAAAGGTGTGGTCAATTGTGTACCACAATGAAAACCTAGATCTGGTGAATTGAGGAGCCCATGTTATTTTTCACAATGCAGTATTCTGTCATAGATTTTGAGGTAGATATATACATAATAATGTCTAATTCAAGGACATTGAACTATAATTTTACCTAACATAATCATTATATCCTTTTAAGACTACTTATACGTGATCCCAAATTTTACTTACATGGAATTTCTTTATTACTGAAACTACCAGATTTTTTAGTTATAAAATGTCTATGTTTTTATATAAATGGATAGTATTATTTTTCACCCACATATATGATATTTATAGCAACATTTCATATAATGGTCATAGATATATTTATGTAAAATGAAAGAAAAATGGGCATTATGGAATGACCTTATTTGGAATTTCAAAAAGGACTGAATATAAATTGTATAGTGTATCCTCTTGTGAAAAAATGATAAACATAATAATATTCCAATAAACATGATAGTAAACTATAGGACTCATTAAGATGAATTATTTTCACACCTTTTACATTTCTTTAAAAATGACCTTAGACTATAAGAGTTTTCCCTTCGTTCATAGATGAATGTATAATTCCATATATGGGTTCATTCCGACCAATATTTAAACACCTATTTCCCAATACATTCATAGTTACATTTATACTATCGAATTAACTATTATACAGATTTAAATAATACTATAATTAATATTCACCAAAACCTTATACGTTAAGTACAAGGAAATTTAAAATTTTAAACTATTATTTTAGATTAGAGAGTATAAATAAACTAAATTAATAAAGGGTGACTTATAATGTCATTGGAAAATATTTCCTGAGAATAATATAAATCTATATGAGAGAGTTGAAATATTAAATATTACCCTTCATGAAATATATGAACCAAAAAATCTCGTGATTTTTCAAATTTTTACCCATGTTTTTAGAAAAAATGGATAGTCAAGGAAATTTCTGAAACAATAATATGTTTTTGAGAAGATATATGACATTAAATAACAAATTAACACACAATAGAGTCAACATAAGATATCTATTAGTAATCATTGAAAACTCCACATAATAATTGTTAGGGAATATTTATTCATTAACATTAATCTATATAATACAATTAGGAGTTCATGAGATTAAAGATAGGAAATACTTATATATTTATACCATATTGAAATTATTAAACAATTGTAAACTATTTATTATAATGGTATAATAAAACTTAATCTATCATAATATTGAGTGTGATCAATTTATATCTACTAATTACATATTTCACCCCTCATATATTATTAATAATAATATGGAACTAAAGCATCATGATCTCTCACATCATGAATAACGTATAATGGTCTCTTACCATGTATAAAAACTACTAAAAACAAGATAACTCACCATGATAAAGTGTCTTAGATAAATCCTTAGTATTGAGAATAAATATAAGAACCTAAATACGTAATAAAATAAATTTCTGTCAAAGGATGTCTTAAATATTTTTAATAAATATTTGGTGAGATAAATTATTTAATAGTATAGGAATGTAATTACCATATATTTTATTTATTCATTATTAAATTATAATTTATTATTTTTAGTAATAAATATTTTAATGGAATATCTCCAAAATCAATATATAAAAAAACAATTTTTTTACTCTTTGAAATTACCAATCTAAGGTAAATATTCACTATAACTTCCGTAAATAAGAAGATAAAAAATAGTTATCTTGATTACGAGTTGTATATTTTACAACATATTTTCCTTTTTCAGTTTAATTAAATGATATAGATATAATAATGAGTGTTTTCCATAGTTGAAGTTATTTAAGAACATAAATGATCAATGAATTAGTATAATATGAAGGAAATGAATCCCAAATCAATGTTCCAATCACAATATAAGCTTATATTTAGATAATCTCATGGGTTATATTGTTTTTAATATCAGTTAGGAAGTATTAAGTAAAAATTTATTATCCCTCGTACCCTCAATTGGTAAAAAGTGTATTTTTAAACATACTTTTTAGAAAGAAAAAATTAAAAAAATTAAGATAGTTATAAAAAACAATTTAAGTATATGAAATGAGATATTTTTTAAAATATTTTTAGTTTTTAGGTCAACATAGTAAAATTGAAGCTGGGGGAAGATAAAGTGTTCGTTGAATTTGAGAAAGAAAACATAATAGTGCTAGAGTATATAACTAAATTTATATAACTAGTTCACTTTGGATAGTAGATGATTATTTATGATATCACTAAATATTTAATATTTGAGATGTATCATAAAAAAACATTTCGAAAATGATTTTGTTATTACCAATACAAATGAATGTGATGGCCATGGATTTGGAAGACAATAAAGAATATAATATTATAAATGTTGAATTTCTGAATACCTTTCTTCCTCTTCCTAATAGATGAAATAATCTCCCTATTTTATGAAATAAAATGAAAATTTTCATTCATTAATTGGTGGTAAAAAAGAGGTATTCAAATTTTATATTCTTAAAAAATGAGGTGATGAATACTATGTTAAAATTGTATCATCACAGTTTATTTGAATTAGGATTATCATAATGTGCCTAAGATGTGTTAGTAGTATCGTAATCCTATGAAGGAGAATATTTTTAAAAGGAAATTTAATGGTTATGATTCTATTTAGTCTTGGTAATTGAGGATTATAACTGAGAGTCTATAGAATGTTATTTTTGGGTAATAGGTTATGATAGGTGAAAACCCTTATAATGGATAGATACAGTGGAACCAATGAAAGATTCTTACTAAAATAATATTCTAAAATAATTTTGAATGGAAACTATGATTGTAAAAGGTACCTAGATAATTAATTCTATTGTTATATTTATTATGTATTATTTAATTATATCTGTATGAGCAATTGAATAGTTGAATTTTCATGACAAACTGAAGCCTTATACAATGAATATTTTATTACCCCATTGAGAAAGGATAAATAAAAAAATTTAAAAAATATCATGTTATATAATGATTATGAGGTACAAAAAATTAAATGATTTTTAATATCATAAATTTTAATAGATGATCACATAATTTAAAAATATTGGATTCTAGGATTTGGGCTCATAATTAATTTTATGGCTGCAACAATTATTTTCTTTATTATATATGGAAGTAGTTTCATTTTCTAGGGGATATGTATATATAATAAATTTTAGTGGGAATATTTTATACAAACTATCAAGCTTAATATTAATTTTTTTTTTCATGATTCATATTTTAGTAGAATGAATGTAAAATAATAGGTTGTAGGTTATAGTGAAAAAATACATGAATGTATTTCAAAGATAAAAATACTACCACTAAAGAGGAATATGACATACAATATTTATTTCTTATGTAGAAAGGGCCTAAAATATTTTCATTTATATCATATGGGACCTAGAAATAATTTAAAACTAAAGAATCATTTGGATTGTTGGAAAGGAATGTGATTTATCTCACTCCATGTATCACCTTTGGCCTCACTTACTCAATTTTCAATAAATTCTTATGGTGGATTTAAATTTTGTGTCAATTAGTAAAATATAAAATAGTAGGTGTTGAAAAATTAACACTTTTCTACTCTAAATTGATGATTACATTATCCATTCTATAGGATCTATGATATTTTTTAGAAATTGAAATGATATTAGATTATCACCGGTTGATGTTGAAGACTGAGGTGATTCCGTATATGACATTCAAGATAAGGAACCAAAATTATGAAAATATTGTAATGTCGTATGGTTTCTTGATTATTATAAAATATTTATTTCGATGATAAATCATATCTTTCAGAAATACCTTCAAGATTTCATCGTTGTGTTCACGGATGATATCATCTTTTACATTGGTATTTTACAAGATCATGTAAATCCTTTGAGGATTATCCAAACTATATAATAGAAACACAAGATATATGCTAAACCATCTAAAATTTGGGTTTTCATTCAAGTAGAAAAGAATATTCGAAATTGCATCCCAATGAATGAGGGTTCCTTTAACGAGGCGAGGATAGTTGTATTGATGTACTGAGATAAGGAATTTTTTTCAAATATGAAATTTAATCATTATTAATTGATATTAGAAGCATTTATTCTAAGTTTTTTCAATTATAGAATTATATATGATAAAATTTAATCAAAATAACGTGATGTCTGATTATGGTAAAAATTTCCAAAAATCAATAAATGAGACGAATAGAATGACTACATATTCTATAATGTTGATCATGCTTAAAACCAGAAAATCATGATCGAAATGTCATGATTTTTCAACAGGTAATTTGGTATTTATGACTGTGAAAGGGAATATTATAGTGGAATATGTATTAATAAAATTTTGAGAAAATGAGAAAGAAAATCCAATAAATATTTGTGGATAACAATAAGAAACCTTCCTTACAAATCTTTACACTATATCCTTATAATGAAAATCATATTTTTTGTATTCTCAAAGATATTCTAGGTTTAAATTTTTTGATAATTGGGTCATCACTTTCACATAAAAAAATATTCCATCACAAAATAAAAACTTACACTTAATATCATTTTTCCCATTATATAATAACACTAATATATAACATGTTTTTTGTTCATGGAATATCCAATAAATTTTAATATTGGCCTTATCCTTGTAACTATTAATTCTAAAATCCTATTTAATAACATTTGAAAATTTTAGATGAGAACAAAAATCTTAGTAATAGATAAAAAAATATATAATTATTTAATTAGACTTGTTATTCTATAAATACACATAATAATTTTCTAAAGTAAAATTGGGCATTATTCTCAAAAAATACAATTCAATACCCATAGAATAGATTTCTATACCTATATATCCTTATAAATCATTTAATAAGGTATGTAAATGTAATATATAAATCTCATAATGGATTTCTTTCAATGATGATATACATAAAAAATAATTTTCAAAATAATTTGTACATTTCACTCTTAATAAGTAAACTATAATTTCATTTAAACATGTGTTTATTAGATTAACTTTTGAAATTATAATATTTCTATAAAAATCCATAGAAAGCATTGAAAAATAATTTATGTATAATTTTAAATCATTTCAATGTCCCTCAAATAATCACTCAAACAAATAATTCAAGAATTAGAGAGTTATATCAAACTCACATATTCTTGGTTTATAAAGGAATAACCAATCCATGGTTTATTAAAAACCCACCCATACATGGTTTATAATGGACCCAACCATCATCATAATCAGTTATCATAAACCATAAATTGAAAAAAACCTAAAATATTTCATAAAATATTTTTTCACCCATATGAATATCATTTCCAAATATAAAAAACATCCACTACATTTAACATATTTTGTGAAAATACTCAAAAACAATGGGAAAATGGTTTCTATTTGAAAAAAATGAAATATTTTATTGTAATACAATCATAAAATAATACTTTTAGTTCCGAGAAAAATTATTGTTTCTATAAATGTTAACATAAAACATTCATTTTTTTCAAAATGTTTTGTATAAAAAATATAACAGTTGAATAAATTTAATAATAAAGTTCAAATTTCATTTATAATTCAATTATATTGATATAAATACATAAATAAATTAATTTTATTAATATATACTTAGAATATAGTTATTTAAAAAATAAATCATTTAAGTATTTAAAATGAGGTTTTTATGAAAAAAGATTTGTTACATCAAGTCTAACTCGTCACATATATTCCTTATTATCCTTTAACTATAAAATATTTAGGATTATAATAAATCAATATTATATTAGTTTTATGATCAGTCAAGAGAAATTTTGATTTCAGGTGGGTTGTTCTAGAGAGATTTAGGTTTGGATGGTATGAACTGACATACTCAAAAGGTGGGAGGAAAATAGGAAAAGGGGATCCCATTTTTATATGAGGGAAATGGAACTCTTGTAATTTATTAATTTATTATAATAATATATATTAATTTTCATTAAATAATATATAAATATTGGTATATTTTTATGGTAGGATCGTTATAAATCAAAATCATCTCATCTAGTAAAATGTTGAAATGTTTTGGTGTTGTTTTTACCCTTATCTCTCTATTTTAACCCCCACTAGCCCTTTTTATTATTACCATGATATAAATATTTTTTTCACCATTGGGGTCATTAATTTTAATATAAAAGGATATTAGACCAATAAATGTACAGTTGTTTATATTTTCAACCATTTCCCATTTACTAGTATGAAGTTAATATTTTTAGGAATTTTAAATCCTTAAAAATAGTAATTATTATAAACTATCATTATTTTCATTTTGGATCAATTAATATTATATGACATTGAAAATAAAAAATAAAAAATTTAGTAGAATAAAATACATTATAAAATCCATATTATGTTAATTTTATCTATAAAATTTATGGGAACTATAAATGAAACAAGGATATTACTTCAATTTCTTAAAACCATTTACCTCATTCTTGTACTACTTACAGATGAACTGAGTCAACATTGTATGATCCCTTAAGGTAACTATTTAGAAAAATATAAATAAATCACCATGATAAAAAAAATCCATTAATAATTAAAATAATAATTTAGAACCGAACTGATGCTATTTTTATCCAAATCTTAAAATATAATATATATTAAAGTCAAGATAGTGTACCTTTTGACATTATCATCTACAAAAATATTATAAAGGTAAAAATATCGGATAAATGGAAAATTCCATTTTTAGACTATTGAAATATTATGCATGAAATATACTCATCCAATTAAACAATGGAATGTTTTTGAATGAATTCAGATTCATATCATAATAGTTTTATCCCCTAATAACCCATTTTACCTTCACCACGGTTACAATATATTAATATGGTTACTATAAATAATGAACCTAAATAAAAGGGTTCACCATAAAAAATATAGACATCTTAATTCCAAATGTTTTATTAATTTTGGAGTATTAAATTTTAGAATAATTATAAAATAATTTAAAAAAAACCCATAAAATTAGAAAAAAAAGTTTTTACCAAAAAAATTATTTTATGTATAAATATGTTATTATAGAAAAATCAAGTATGAAATTAAATATAAGGAAAATAATCTTATTATTTTTAATCAGAAATATAAAATAAAATATTAGAAGTATTCGAAAACAGAATTTTACTTTTTAGATACCTGAAAATGAAATATAGTTTTGAATAAATATCTTTAATTTTTAATATTCATTGAAAAATAATGAATCTCAAAAAATTATAAAAATAAAACCCAATTTATTTCAAGATATGGTGAATTAAAAAATAAAATTCATTTTTTCAATTTCAAATTTTAATATTTATAAATCAATACATTAAATAAAATTATATAATGGTTGTAAACAAATACAGTATGAATAAAACTATTTCCTTTTTGACTACAAAATTAGTTACGATTCTTTCATTTATATAACTATTTGATTACCATGTTGCTTTCATAACGATCATGTTTTTCAAAAAGAATATAACTTGATGAATTACCTTATTATGAAATATATTCTCTCTATAGTAAATAATATGTACTATATGTTCCCCCTAATAATGGTTTTGTTCTAAATAAAATGCATCACAGTTAAAAATATGTGATGCATCTGAAAATATAATATTTACAATGAAACATGAAATGCTTTATACACCGAAGATATAATCTTTGGAAAGGATAATTGATAGGTGAATAATCTAATATTTTCTTGGATTTCATATAGTATAATGAACTAAAAACTCAACTTTTCCTTTTCTATAATACATATATGACTTCTCAATTGGAAAAAATTAAGAAAAATAAGATCACAAACCTAGGAATAAAGATCCTTCCTCTTGTTATCCATATACAAAAATTATACTCTAATCCACCATTATTTTATGCCAAATCAACTTCACTTTCTCAATAACATAATCATATAATTTTTGTTCCAATAACATCATTTCCCTCAATTCATCCAAAGAAGCTGTAGTCTGACATTTCTTTCCAAATAAAGTTTCAAAATCATCCATTTGTATTCTATAATAAAAAATGTTATTATTCGATAATTCAACCAAAGTAAGATTTTGATCCCAAATACACCATTAATCAACTAAAATGGCATGAAACATACCGCTGAATGTTTAATTCATTCAGTATAAATTTAAATTAGAATGTGGATGAAATGATATAATGAAATTTATTTCGGTTCCCAAATACTTCTAAAGTCTATTCTATAAATTATACCCGACTTGAGGAGCATAAATAAATTCATTGAGTGAGGGGATCTATGTAATCTAACTATCTGTTTAAAAAAAGTCGAGAAATATTATCCAAAGACTTATTATCTTGAATGAGAATAAAATAATAATATTTAATTAAATGATATACACATATAGAAATTGAAATATTACCATGAGATTTATTTTTAATCCAACCGTGAAATCCCTAGATATATTTACCTATTTGAAATTTGTAACTACTAATGGATAAATAATTCTCTTCATTGAAAATCAATTAAGGGAATTCTTAGAATTAATCCTTTTTTGGAGAGTTTTTTAACCCACAATGAATAACGGAAAACTTATAAAATACATAATTAGAATGAAACCTTTTTGGGAATTTCATAATGTTTCCCCTTTGGGTGATGGTTCCCAGACCATAGATCATATTTTGAAAACATATATCCCAGGAGATGTTAAAAAAAGACCATCGATACATGGAAACGAATAATTATTCTTAATAGTTTGTTATTTCAATCACTATAATAAGTAGAACGATTCATTGAACCATATATATTTTTAGAAAACAAAATAGGGTCACCCCATGGTAAAGTGAAAGGAATAATTAACCATTTATCAAGAAACTCCTATAACATATTTTTCAATTCTAGATGTTGTATATGAGATATTTCATAAAGAGGTTTTGAAATTGAATAAGAACCATGAACTATGTCAATAGTTATTTTAACTTTTTGATCTGGTATACAATTGGGAAACTCATTAAGTGAAACATACATGTATTCTTATACTACTGGTACATCATTAATCAATATTTTCCATTATTTTCAACTGTATGAGAATGTTTACATTACATTCTATTTATTAATTATTTATCATCTTTTAAATATGTGATCTAAGTTATAATTTTATTCTTATATAAAAACTAAAATTCATTTAAAAAAATAACTACATTACATCTACAAATACCTTTTCATGATTAATTGAAATCCAATCCATACCCATAATAAAATAAAATTCTATAATGGGTAAACCAACATGGATTATATGGGATACCTGTCCACATATAATAAATATATTAAAATTTAAGTTTTTCATTTCCTTAATACTACCCCATGGTGTTTTTACCAAATTCATAAGTTCATTTCTTGAGGAGAAATTTTTATTGTAACAAAACATTTCTCATAAAAGATCTCATTTTTTTACATAGAGTAATACACAAAATTAATATAATCTTAATAAAAAATTAATGTAATTATTGCCCCTTTTTTGATGAAACAACATATAATTAAGTTGTTTCAAAGGATTTTTCTTCACCCTTAGACTTATAGTCTTTTTTTCTTTTCATCATTTACTCTCTTTTTTAGACATGCTTTTACATAATAACCCATATAATTAGATTTTAAAAATAGAAAAACTATTTACCAATATTTGTTATACCACAACCAAGATCTTTATCATTTCAATCATGTCCCAAATGAACAATATTATAACATTATAAGGACTTCCATGATTTTTTATGACATCCCCCAAGGTGATTTTTACCACACCCAGTAAAAATTGAAACCCTTATTTTATTACCATTATATTTATTTAATTGTTTCTTTAGATTTTCATACAATTTTAGCGTATTTTTCTAATGGTTTAAATAGAACATGTGATATTGAGAATACTATCTTTCTACCATATATTCATATCAAACAAAGTTCATATAAACATTAAATCCATGGAAAATATATTCCGTTGGATATCTATGTTTCAATCCTATTTAAAAGTGATTAATTTTACTATCATGTTCCTGTAAAAAAATTGTGTGTATGTTCACAATTGGTTTATTTTCGTTTCATAAACAACCAATGATATCACCCCTTAATCCTCAATTCCAAAACTTTTTTTATCTTAATTTAAACATCTTTTTATAATATTTGATAATGAAAATATTCTAAAATGTGTAATATTCCATGGATTTGATCTATTTTATTTCCACACCATTCCATAATATTGAACACCATTGATTAATTTCACATTATAAATGATAATTTATAAGAGTTTCATTTTCTTTATCCAAACTACAGATAAATTTGAATATATTTTCTAGATATTTAATCAATACCTCATCTAAAACATTGTTAGTGGATCCAATGAAGGGTGGAGGGTGATGTATCATAAATTTTTTTTTTCCGCATGTTATTCTATGAATAGTATGTATTGTATCTATAATAGATATGAAAACTATTTATACTCAGTTTGAATTGACCCATCACCATGAAAAACTATTCACTTAAAATTCCCATAGATCTAGGTTTCTAATTTAGATGGATATTTTCCACTTGTTTACTTATAACATTAGCTTCTTTGTCTCTTCTTTAGAAAAATATTTTGGAAGGTACATATTTTGATGAAACAACATGATAAAATAATTATAATCCCTTAACGGTAATTATGTACATTATATTAACAAATAAAATAATCAATAACTTTTCTATGATACAAACTCTAACAAAACAACTATATATTTTAAAAAAATATATCAATGATAAGAAGTAAAATTCATGCATTACTATATATCATTTAGGTTTATATTTTTAGAGAATTAGGTCATCCCTCTTACATAAATATATATTAAGTCACATAATAAACATTTCTACTTAGTATCTTTTTTTCCATAATAGAGAACTTTTATTCAATAAAATCATTTCTTTTTATGGAATATCATAACCATTTTATTCATGGAATCATCTTCATCCCTACTAATTCTTATAAACCTATGAAAAAATTGATAACATGGGATCATAAATTAAATTTATGGGACATGTAAAAATTTTCTATTTGTCCATGAAAATTAATAAGATTTTTCATTTTCAGAAAACAATTTATATCAAACAAGAACTAATCTCACCCATGAAATCAATTCTCTTCACAAATATTTTTATAAAAAATTCATAATAAATATTAAAAAAGGTGATAAAATCCTAACGTTTTATTTTTAGAAATGAAAAACCATTAAAATTTATTTAAAAAAAAGTTATTTATTTTACGCTTATGAAATATAATATATTTTATATTAAACATTATCTAAATATATTACCATTTTAAATCATAAAATATTCATTAGAATCCATAGATAGTATAGGGGAATCCTTTAGCTAACCCAGGACATCATTTTCATATTACTCCTAAAATGACTATTTAAAATGCCCTATGTATTAGAGATATTTATTTGGTTAACCTAATAATGGTATTCAATGAAACCACCCATAATCATATAAAATTACAAATAATTGTAACCTAATCATAACACCTGAAATATTTTTCAAAATATTCTTTTCACCTATAAGAAAATAATTTATGGATACCAAAATATTCATTCCATTTAAAACACAGTTTGAAAATACCAAATATAAAGCTAAATAGGGTCTTTAATTGAATAAAACATGATTTCTTGTAAATAACTCCAATAAAAAAATAATGTTTGTAGTGGTGGTAATTATTTTTAATCTTATATGTTATAATAAACATTTATTTTAAAATTTTTCTCAATAATTACATTTAATATAAATTAATGGATTTATAATGAAAGTATTTTAACGAATGGAAAAAAGTGACATCAAATATCATATATATTTCATTTATTTCATTTCAAAGACATATATAAAATATTTTTATAAATGTGGACATGGAATATAAATATTTAAAAATAAATCATTAAATCATTTAGAATGCGTTTTTATGGTTAAGTGTCCCTACCTCAAGTCTGACTTGTCACATATGTTGATTATCTTTCTACTATGCATATAAAATAAATTTTCTTACACTAAAATTTTTATTAAGTTAGTTTTTTGATCAATCCTTGTCCTCTAACATGTGGAGAGTGATGTTGCAGATAGATTTTGGTAGGGATTTCTGGAGTTCATCATTAAATCATGTAATGTGGAGACTTCTGGTTACACTCTTCAAATCCTAGGAAAAAATCGATGCATATTAAAAAATATATTTGGGAGTCGAGAAAACAATCATTCAAAAATATTGATAATGATATCAAAGATTCTGAACAACACCTATTTCAATGTCACAATTCCACTCAAAATAAAAAATATCTTTTAAGAGATGTTATTGATTCCTTATTTCAACATTAAGACATTCTTGTCCTTAAAAAATACCTAGCCTAAAATCAATATAATATCAAATGGATTCATGAGGGAAAAAAATTACTTGTTGTTTTAGAGTTTTTAATGGGATAATAATTTATAAAGATGAATTGTTTCCATTGAAAACTATAGGTCCTTATATATATCTGAAAATGAGATTTCTAATGTAGTGGTTAACTACATAGAAAGCCTCTACTCAGAGAAAATGGAACATTATACCTATAAAATTATGGATAAAAATACATACACTGTTTATGATTATAAAAACTAGGGTTTAATTGAAGCTCATAATGAGAAAGAAATAAATGATTTCATATTTTCCTTGAATCTTAATAGTGTGGAAGGACCTTATGGGTTTACCAAAAAAGTATTTTAGTTGTATTGGGACATTTTACATGATGCCATCCACAATGTTGTGGGGGATTTATTTAATCAGGCATATATAAACTATAGCGTTAATAAAATTTTTATTACTTTGATTCTAATAAAAGATAAGGTAGTTGAAATTAATGATTTCAGGATAGTTTCCATTAGGAACATGGTTCCAAAACATATTAGTCAAATCATTACATTCAGGTTAGAAATTAATTATAGGGGCTTCATTACAGGAAATAAATATGGATTTATAAATTTAAGGATTAGTAATATTTTACCTTTCACTACCTTATAATGTTTCAACATTTTGAAAAAAAGGATAAAGATGAGGGTGTTTTCATTAATCGTCCCTTTTCAAAGGCTTTTAACACTATTAAATGGAGTTTTATTTTTAAAATTATTATAATGTTTATATTATTTAGGTATTTCATCATCATGGTTGTCACTATTACCAAATATGTTAGGTTATTAATTATTTTAAATGGATCCCCTAGAGGTTTTTTATTTATCGAGTGGATTTAGGCAAGGAGGACTCATTCTATCCTTATTTTTTCCTTCAATTATGATTATTTCAGTGTTTTTATTAATTATCCTATAATGGATCAACTTTACAGGACAATAATGGTACGAAAGTATTTTTTAACTTCCATGTATCTCATATATGATTATTATATTCTCCCCTATATAAAGTTTATTATGAAAATATTTTCTTGTATTTTAAAGGTCTTTTCTCAGTGTAAAGATTGTTTTTGTTTGGTTATAATATGGAATAAGTACATTGATGTTTTTTCAAATTGAATTATAGTCTCCAAGAAAAGAATGATTTATTGAATAAATTTAGTGAAAAAGGAAACCCTATATTTCACCTACCTTGTGGTGACCCTTTTTGGTGTAAAATCAAACTATTATATATTGAGATAATTTATTCTAGAATCAATATTCGGTTGGAAACCAAGATGGGGAAGACTACTTCTTAGGAAGTGAGAAACTTTCTAGTGAATTTAATGATAAAATTAATGTTTTTATGATTTATCTATATAAAAATGGACTTAATTTATTATCAAAGAGATTAAAGTCACGTTTAGTAATTTTTATGGACTGGTTCTATATTTTAATGGAAACTCATTACAGTGGTTTGGAGGAAACGTGTCAAGGAAAATTAACTAGGAGATTTGGGAATTGAATATATGAAATTTATCAATAAATTTATTTTCATTAAATTCACAAGGAATCTATTTTAATATAGTGATAGGTGATTCCCAAGGATCTATCACAAATTCCCATTCATTATATTACTTATATAAGCATGCAATACAGTACACACCTTGGGTCGGTCTCAAGGAGGTATCTCGCACAACACCAAAGTTTGATTTTCGCTATTAAAATTTTAACTAATCTAAAACTAAATAATTTAAATAGGATAAGTTTTAAATATGAATCAAATATTGATATATATACAATGAAATGTGGAAAATATTTATACAGAAAGAATTATGTTTGACCAAAAGGATATCCTCCTAGGAGAACACTAAAAGTGAACCATCATCATATCTTTTTATTTCTAGATCAAAATAATGAACACTATCCATCATGTGAATGAACATTATATACTACCCATGTTTTAATACATGGATCACTCAATGATCGATTATAGACCACACATCCACCTCCTAGATGAAGGCATAATATTTCAGAAGACAAAGTTATGCCTTGGGTGGAAAGTGGAGATACAAAGTCACCTTACCCACTTAGAACCCCCTTGACCTAACTATAAGAAAATAATAAAAAATAAACATGAATGTGAAACAAATGGGTTTCATGAATTTATTTCTCCCTTATAAACATTCACGGGTTATTTACTCATGAACCAGAGTACTTGATATCACAGTGAGATGAGAATGAGGGTGAAACACAAAAGATAAAAATATAAGAATGAGATGAATAATAATAACTATATATAT
The DNA here is from genome assembly GCA_963277665.1 of Viscum album. NCBI lineage: Eukaryota > Viridiplantae > Streptophyta > Magnoliopsida > Santalales > Viscaceae > Viscum > Viscum album. Next base: position 646,946,137 of record OY728133.1, on the reverse strand, counting down.
ATATATATATATATTAAAAATTAATAATACCATTATCAAATATATGTAAATACATATATGTTATGATATGTCTAGATAATTCTTCAAATTATTTGAAAAGAAGACGTGATACATTTTTATAGGAAAAAAGTTTCTTTTTTGGTTCCATAATTTTCCTCCAAAATATTAGATATGTTATACCCATTAAATTTCCAAATTTTTTAATGATTTACTCTTGAATGTTTTTAAAATATTTATTTCTTATTTGACAACAAATTTCAGATTCATTCACCCCATTTATAAAAAGTTATATCCCCTTTACTCTGATAATTTATTCTTTCAATTAAGAATCATTAAATTTCCAAAATCTGATTTCTCATGCCTTGATGGCCTTGATATAGGTAGAATCAAGTGGGACCATATTTATTAAATTTATTCATCTAGATTGGTTATTTTACCATGTCTAATTTCCACACAATGGGGATACTTATTTTTTATATATAGGTCGATATTAAAAACATGAAGATTCTTAAAAACATTTTAAGGCTTGAATTGTGAGCTTATTTTGGCCCTTAAAAACATGGATATGGATTTGAGTACCTAATAAGTTAATGAATCCTGATATGAATTTATGACTACAAAATAAAAATTTCATAAATTAAATTTGTGTATTAAATGTAATGGATGAAATATTTATATAAATTAAAACATTTAAAATCCTAAATTATATAATTTTTACAGTTAAGCACAAAATGCATCTAAAACCATAAAATGTGAAAATTGAACATAAAATACCACATTGATTGTATTCAATAAAATAAATTAAAATATAATAATTTATTTTATTTTCTCTATATATTACACCACATTTAAACAATGCATGTCCTCAATCATAAAATACCAATATTAAAAATCATAGGGATCCAACATTAAATTTCCAGGAAATAAAATTAAATAATTATAAACGTCAAATTAAATTCACATATGTAACATTAAATACCAATTCAATTTTCTATTTTCTTATAAAAAACAAAATTCTAGTATTTTACTTTCCCCCATTTAAAAATATGGTACTACTTCATTCATTCATTCAAGGGCATTAGTTAATAGTTATTAATAATGTCAAATCATTATTTACCTCACTTTTAAAAAATTTCACACATTACTAAGGATATTAATTAAATTATATTTATTCATGTATCATGAGAAAATTATCCTTATCCAAAGGACTATAAAAGAACACTTATCTACACATTTTAAAGACAAAAGTCATTTAAAATCATGAGAACTTTTATATAAGGTTATAATGACTTTGTGGATTATGGTTTGTAGGAACCGATCTTTAAATATTAAGTATCATAGTGGATGTTTCTCTCTTAAATTATAATACACAATATAAAAAATTAATTTCCAATGAAATTATCACCTTTAAAGTAGAAACTCCAACTTCCCATGAAACTAAATGTAAGGTCATAATCATAGAAAGAAACATAATGAATGATTTTTCCACCCTCGTGATTTTTTTGTTTTTATCTTTTCAACTTTTTTCTTTCTTAAATAATTTTTTTAATTGAATTAATTTTTTCAAAATTTATTCCTAGAATAAACCTCACATCTAATACATAACCACATATTATTAAAATAATTGGTATAATAATTGTGATTTTTATATTATCTATAGTACAATCCATTACTATTTTTTCATTTTTTTCAATAGGTCTAAACAAGTGAATGTGTAATGTATGAATCAGATTACATATCTCTTATTACTTAAAGTATCACCCCCACACTTCTTCTTTAAAATTTAAATCATTCCTTTATTCACAACTCCCTTTATCCCCTTACATCAATTTTAAAATATCATAAGAATAATTTGGGGATCGTAGTAACCAAAAAATGGATTAAAACGTGGATCATTCCTAAAAATGTCATTCATGGACTGTATGGTCTTCAAAAAATAATAAAAAATGGGTTTTGATGAAAAAATAATTCAAAAGATTTCCCAGCTATTTTAAATTTGTCCCTTCATTTTCGTAGCTTTGATAAGTTTAAATTAATGTTTCAGTAGGTGAAATATCCCAAGATCACTCAAGAAATATGTTCAAGAGTAAACAACATGTACTTGGTATATAAATTCTAATAGGAATGAGAAACACTTTTTTGTAATGTCACTAAAATAGTGGATAATAATAAAAAATCAATTTATATAAATTTTATAAATTCAAAGCATGATTTTTTTTGGAAATTTAATTCACATGATTAAAATATTTCCCTCAAATAATGTTTCATCGTTTTAATATCAAATATTCAGTTTAATTATATAATTCTCCATTTCACTAATTCAATATCATTATCATTATAATATAATGCAGGTCTCAACCAAGTTTCTAAGATTCACATATCTCCTAGGTTATCCATATAAAGAATAAATCTAATCATTTACATGAATGTTTCTAGTTTAATTCTTAAAATAAGTTGGTTTTTTTAAAGGAGATGATACCTTGCCTAGAAAAGTAAGAACCCTTTATTAAAATAAATAATCCAACTTTCATGATCCTAAAAAAGGAGATCTATCCAAATACCTTTTCCAAAGGGGAAAACATCAGGGAGATTATCAAACTAGATGAAGTCAACACTGTTAATTCCATTATTTTCCAAACCATCTCTAACCGAATTAGCTTCCTGGTAGACACGAGTAATAATGTGATTCATAGATCGAAGGGAGTCCAAGAAGTTCACCCAATGATTATAAAGTTTTCCAGATAGATGGAATGATCCTTATCTAATGGTAGAGACAATAACAGTCAAGTCACGTTCCAACCAAATATTATTCCATCCACGATTCTTTTCCCTTTTAATCCAGTAATAATGGATGACTTTTAACATCATGAACATATAAAAAATTACAGAATAAAGAAAAATGGTCATTTATTTAAGGATGAAAAATGATAACATGGAGTGGTGTTTATGTAGTAATAATCCTTAAAAGAAAATTGAAATCTAAGTTACTAAAAATAATGTTAAGGGATAAGTATTGGTAGGATCCCCCATGTTTTCCTTGAATTTTTACTACCTCTAGAGGATAGTTCCAACTGTTATCAAAATTATTATTTGGATTAAACTTCTTAGACTTGAACCACCACATGTTTATTTCCCTTAATTATACTTATTTCTTGTTGATGTGGAATTATCCATGGATAGTGTATAAATAATCTTCACCCTCCACAATTAATTATATCTTGCATGTTGGGGGTAGGATGATGTATGGATTTTCCTCTTATTTGGTTGGTACTTGTATAACCTCCTCTTTATTTTCCACTCTTGGATCAATATGTGATTCATGAATTGTAATTTTAAAAGTAGTGTTAGAATGTATTTTTAATTCAATGGAGTTTGTACATAAATAAACAGAATTACTCATTTTAGTGTGAGATTACTCTAAATCAATTTTCATTAGATTAGGTTCATAAACTTAATCATGGTCCTCCTCACATGTATTTTCATCAAATTTTGGGCACTTCACGTTCTCCATAGTAGGTTCATGAGCTATTTATTCATCAACCTATAAGGAATAGAAATTTTTTTATGAATTTGAAAATTCAAATTAGTGGGAATTAATGCACAATTTAGATTTAATAAAATCAAATGATATATATTTTGAGAAAATAACATCTCCCTAAATTGGTTCACATTCAATATCTTCTTCAATCGTGAACGTCTCTTGAAGTTACATATCATTTAATGGAGACAGATAGTGGTGATCCTAGAAAAATTCTTAAAATTATAACATTTGGATGGATTCAACCTCTAAATGGGATATAGTGACATGAAATGGTGCTAAATATAGTACTTTTTATGGAATGGGGAGATCATGTTCTACCTCATACTAATACCATAATTAATCTAGATCTTATCGATCTCCCACACGTGGTTCTACTGGAAAGTATTCTGCATCATAAATCCACTCAATATAAACTTGTTCATTTGATTATTGTTCCCAAAATAGTTGGTTTATTCATAGTCCTTGAGATTATAAAAAACATCCTGGCTATATTTAGTTAAATTAGGGTAAATCAAGGCCATATCCATCATGGAAGGAAATATTTGTAAGTCAATTCAGGGTTCATCAAACATGACCAAAAAATGTGGAGGTGATATCCTTGTATCTATGACTCTTTAACTATTCCCGACGATAATAATAAGGTATTACAACATTCATTGGATGGACAATTTTGTTATATTCTATTTATTTTTTTTATCTTTTTTTAATGTTTCTATGAATATAAAAAATAATAATTTGAAAACATAATGGAAAAATAGTTTTTTTGTATGTTTTTAATGAAAATGGATGTGTTAAAGTGTTGTGCCTCCCAATAATTTCTTATTATTTGATATGTGGGGATATTTTATGAATTACCAGTCAATGTTTTATATACCTAAGCTATGATATAGTGCACAACAAGAGTTGGTCTCAATGTGGCATCTCAAATAACATTGAATTTCAAATATCACTATTTATATTTTAACTATTATAAAAATAAATAATTTAAAATGTATGAGTTTGAGAAATCAATGAAATATTGATATATATATATATGTTGTTAAATTTGGAAAAAATAAATGCAGACAAAACAATGTTAGAATGAAAGGATCTCCTCTCAAGAGAACACCTTGAGTGATCCATCATCGTCTCTTTATTATTTTAAAATAAAAATATTGATAAGGCTCCATATTATTCATTAAAATCATATAATAATCATGTTTTGAATATATTTCACCCCTAATGATCACTTAGAGACCACACGTCTAGCTCCTTCATCAATGGAGAATATTGCAGAAGAGAAAGTTACGCCATGACAAGAAAGTGGAGGTTGAAAGGTTCCATACCCAATAATATCCCTCTAGATATATCTTTAAATAAATAGTAAACAGTTAACATTAATGTATAATGAATTGATTTCAACACTATATTTCTCCCCCATGATGTTTATTTCGTAGTTACCCATTTTCAGGTGTATTACAGATCATAGTGAGAAGATAACGAGTGTGAAACAAAAAAAGATCAAAATATGAGAATGTGACTATGAATATGACTAATATATATTAACAATGAATAATATTATTATAAATTAAAATAAACTAAAAAACTATATAAAAATAGACAAAAAAAGTTACCAGCTCTTTGATAAGGAGATGATAAACATTTTTATATGCAAAATAGGTGAAATTTTAGCTCCAAAAATTTACACCAAAATATTTAATGTGGTAAAACCAAGTAATACATAATTTTGGAAATATTTATTTTTTATTGTTGTTTAAAAATTTATTTTATGTTCTCCACCAAATTTCATCCTCATTCACTAAGTTAATAATAAGTTATGTCCAATTTACTTTAAAAATTTATTATCACAAGGTAGAAACATTAAATTTACAAAATTGGATTTCCCATGAATTTATGTTCATGATATAAATTTAATTAAGTAGGTAAATAGTTATTAACATTGTTCCCCCATATTATTTCTTTACCCATGTTGAATTTCAGATCCATTGGGCTATCCATTTCCAATATATAGTCCCATATTTAAAATATATTCAAATCTATTAACAGATTTTGAGGCCTAACTTGTGATATTATTTACATATAGAAATGATTGATTTAACATTGATTCTTGGATATGTAAATGTATGATAGAATGTAAGTAATCCTATAAAATTAATTTCATAAATTAATTTGGTATATAAAATATTATAGCAAAAATACAAAAATATATTAAAATATTTAAGATCCAAAACTAGGCCATTTTTCAATTAAGATCAAAATTATTTTAAAACCATAAAATGATAAAATTAAACATAAAATAAAACATTGGTGTGATTAAAAAATTTAAATTAAAACTAAAATAATTGAAAATATATTCTCTATCAACAAATATTTGGAATTTATTTCCAACATATTTACATTAAAATTTCACAATGGTTATTCTATGTATATTCCCTCATTGATCTAGACAAGTATTAAATACTTTTATAGTGGGATTATTTATTGTTCAAAGTGGAGTGTTTTTATGAATTCTACCCTTAATTTTTGGAATACACCATGGATGGAAAAGCCAATAGATTTTGACATGAATATTTCTCCTTACATGGATAATTTCTTTATTTCAGATGCTCATTATAATGATATTATGCAAGAAATTTTCTCCCTATCATGATGGAAATTTAGAGGTATGTTTATGTTGATAGAGACATGCACATGTAGGTTCTAAATTCTACTTGGATGCTCACTGTTTAGAGATAATATAGATATAAGTGTAATGGATATAATACTTTTCTAATTTGAATGAATATTTTCAGTCAATCATTCATATGCACATAGAATTTTTTTCTTTAATGTAGGATATAGATATTTTTATTGCCTCCACAAAGTCATATATAAAGAGCTGAAGTTAAATTGTACCTACGTATCGTATCTGTTTTATTTTTGGGGAGTCTATTTTTCATGTATTTATCCCTTGTATCTCCTCCTGCAGACATTGGGAGCACTTTCATGTTGTAAATGGGATTAGATTGATGTTGGATTGTTTTGAAGACACAATCATCTCCATCTCAAAATATGGTCATATTGTGCATATCTAGGTAATTCTCTTCACAATAGTTTCCAATGAAATTCTTATTCTTACAAATTATATCAAATGATCTTAATTTTATAAATGAACCACCCTCGTTAAAAGATGGAATCACTTCCATATATAGGGAGGTCATGGCTTCCTCCAAGGTCCAAATAGGTTCCATGAATAATGATGTTTCTAAACATATTATATGGAAAACCCTTTGTGTCACTTTCAACATCAGAAAATAGTTGGGCATTAAATCTGTTTGATGTTTTCCCTTGATCTCTTCATTTTTGAAATTTAATTTTTATGTGGATACATTAGGTGAACTAGGGACCTCATTTTATGGTGGTTTAGTTCACACTCATCGAAGATTCGGTAAAGGTTATTTCCATCAGTTTAGTGGTAGTCATTTTACTATAGAAGTTAAACTATGGCAAATGAATATGGCTATTAAGGATTAATTCCAACATAATTTTAGATATATTTTGGAGTAGTCTAACAATACTAATATTTGGATCTTTTTAAATGGACAATTAAAAAAATTTACAAGTCTAATTCTTCCATTATAGATTAAATTTCATTTGATAATTGATCAAGATATTCTGGATGACACCCATGTTTTTTTGGAGACAAATCATGTTTTAGATTCTCTTTTAAGAAGTTACATTGAAGAGAAAATCTTGATATGGTCTTCTATTATTCAATTCTACTGTTCTCATTTTTTTGGAATTGGATGCATGTGGTGTTTTTAACTCTCAGTTATCTAATCCCCCAATATGGATGCTCTCACATTATTTTAATAAAATTTACATAAATTAAGAATTTCCAAACTCATGAACTTTTTTATTCTAAAGTTCTCTAAAGGTGTGAGGAAGAGAAAAGGAGAGGTTCCATTTCATTAGTGAGGCGTGGGTACTCTTGGAATTTTAGAAAAAATTAAATTAATATAAATTAAGTTTTATTTAATAACAGATCCAAATTAATTTATTTTTAATATAGGAAATTTATTAGTTAAATTTATGTTATACACAACATTTGGAAATGTTTAGGTGAAGTTTTTATCCTCCACAATGTTTTAATCCCCATTAACCCTTTTGAAAATTATAATGATATCAATATTTTTTACTTTTTTTGGGTCTAGATGTTATTATAAAGTGGGAAATGATAGATAAATAGGCCATTGTGGATATTTAAAAACATAACCTTTTCACATTATGGAATATAAGGTTTTTTATGAATTTTTAATCATTTAACAAATAATTTAATTTTAAAATTTCACTAATGTCATTTTTGAAACTATTCAATTAATTTGACTTAAAAAATGGAAACAGTTGAATTCACATTACATCCATTCACACAACCAAAATATTTTATTTTTTAAAATAATTTTTTATTAACAATCATCCAAACAATATTACCGTTATTGTTATTAATATAATTTATATGATTTTTATGTTACATAAAAAAGCACAAAGTTAGTTTTTAATTTGAGCTTAAGGTGATTTTTTCAACCCAAAAATTGAAAAAAAATACCATGATAAAAATAATTCAATCGTTTTTCCAATAAATACATTTAACTAAACATATTATTCTCATAATTTTAGTCATATATTATTAATATTAACGTAATGGGTGTGACACTTTTGACGTTATCCTTGACATAAATATTATAATGGTGAAAAACATAGATAAATGAAAATAAAATCTCATATTTTTTAATTTCTTAATTTCATTGATGAAATATACTTTCCCTATGAAATTAATTCTTGAATTTGAATGAATATAAAGCCATAGAACATTAGTTATAACCATAATTAACCTATCTCACCTTGACCATGGTAATAAAAATTTATTATGGATAATATTGACAATGACCAAAAATAAAATGGAACATTTTACCACATTGTTTCCTCAAGATTAAAAATATGTAATCCATTTTTCATGAATCTATTTTGAGAACTAGAAGAGTTTAACATAAAATAAATCTTGAAAAATAAAACAAAACAATATGTTTTAGAAAAAACAATTATGCATAAAAAAATTTATTAAAAAATATAGTTTAAAATTCATTCCAAACAATATAATTAGATTATTATAAATCAAAATGAAATAATTATTTTTTAATTCTAATTCAAAATATAATTTTATAACATTCAAAATTTAATATAAAATTCAGTTTCCAATAAAAATTAGTTTTTTTATTATTCATTGAATAATATAAATTTGAAAAATATTATAAAAAATCAATACATGATTATTTTCATATGATTTTTTCAGAAAATGTGATTAATATTATAAAATTGAAATTCTAAATTTTTTAAATAATTATATAAAAAATATAATATTTGTAAGAAAATTTACTAAAAATATATCTATTTAATTTTATAATGGAATGTTACTTAATATTCATTTAGTAAGCATATTTGTATAAAATAAAATTAGTTACTATTATTGGGCCATGGAAATTGTTTGTTTAAAAAATTACTAATTTTTTACAATAGTAACGTTTTTTCATGAATTAATGAACTCGATGCATTACCAATTGCTTTAGAGTTTCATAGCATATTATAATCATATTATATTGAATTACTATTTCTCTTAGTAAGATATAAACATGAGAAAAACAATTTTGGTAATGTATATTATAGAAGTTATTCATTGAATTATATTATATTATATAAACGGGTTTTACTATCAATGATACCATAAGTTTAAAGTTTCAATAGCTAATAAATTTTGAAGTCCACTTATAGCTGATCAAATTGATAAGGGATATAAAAATTGAGGATCTTGAGGAAGGAGAAAATCTGGAATTATGTTTTATTTTTCAACAATTATACTCTTTTGGATCTAATAATGGATTAAAAAATTTGATTCTAGAAATCATATAATTTGTGATTCCATAAACGGTTAAGATATTTTACACCTTCATGGGGTTTCCTCAACAATTATTTGAGAATGTAATGTGTGGTTCATGTCTTGATTATGTAGTGGCCTCTAAGAGGAATTTGGGAGCCAAATAAGGATGAGTACAACCTTTGAACCCCATAAAAATGGGATGACCGTGCACAATATCCATGTTTTAGAAGAAATAACGATGGATTTCATTTTAGAAATCTACCAGAGCTTGGAGGATTACATCCCAATTGTTGAGTTTTCATACAATAATTTCTACCAATCCACTATCAACATGGAAAATTTTGAGGCCATGAATGAGTGACCATGAAGGTCACCCATATTCTGGAATGAGGTTAGTGAGGAATATCTTGTTGGTCTAGTGGTGCTTTAGGTGATGATAGAGAAGATGTAGATCATATGTCAGTAGATGATGAAAACCTAGAGTATGAAAAACTATTATGAAGATTGACGTCACATAAACGTTGAGTTCAAGTAGGGGTACCATGTTTCCCTAGGAGTATCCCTATAATGATGATTGTAGATATTCATCTAGGGAGGAGGGATATCTCTAAGGTTCATCAGGATATTCGTGTTTTATAGAGGGTTGGATATGTTTCTTAACACCACTCCCTGCCCCCATAGTTGAATCAGGTGCATGACGTATTCCATGTGTCATAGTTGAAGAGAGTGAGTATGAATAGGATATGACCCAACATTGATGAACCATTCCTTTTCTGGGGTTTTGGTAGCATGGGAGCTGGCAGGAGAACTTCTAGGAGTGGGAGAGCTATTTTAATGATCCATATGATGAGTTTTTTTATAAGATTTTGATTTTTTATGAGAAAATACTAATGGAAGAAATAATTTATAGGCACTATTTTTTCTTTTAAAGACATTGAAATATATCATGAAATATTTTTAGAGGAAAGCACTGAGTCGACATGCGATTCTGAGACTCAGTGTGATGATAATTAATTTTATATTTTTTTTATTTTATGGGTCCATGGTTTCATAATTAAATTGGTATAACTCTGAAATATATTCTTGAATTGAAAAAATAAGACCACAATTGAATCTAGAATTCAATATTTACACTAGGTGTGACATAAAATGGGTTAGTGCAAGAGATTCGAATAAAATTGGTTCTTGATGGGTGAATTTAATTAAATAAATTATTAACATATTAATTAGAATTAAACCCATCAAAATTTTGTTATATATAGTCTATGTTATGGGAGATCAATAGAGTTATTCTAAAAACCTTGGGATCATTTAGAGGAGTGTTCTACCACATCTCATTGGCTGATCAATATCAGATGATAACGAAACTTTCAATATTATTGAATCAAAGTGCAAGGAATACAATGATTCCTCCCACTTATTAGATAATTTTTTTCATAGAAAAATGATCCAATATAAAGTTTGGACTCTTGTTTTTTGGATTATTCCATAATTTATTAAAATATTGAGGTTGATCACAATGTTCATTTTATCCATGTTCAATTTGATCCTTTTCATGTGCATGTGAACACATTTTAAATTGATTATTCAGTTTTCTCTCCATAGGGCATCCTAATTGGTATTTATTAGAAATGAAAATTTAGAAAATAGTTTTTTGACAATTCTTTTATGTGATTTCCCCCTAATTTCTTTGTGTTCTTCACTGATTGTCTTATAGTGTCTCAGTTAAACATTCTAGAATTTAATTGATCCTGATCAGACACCCCCCAATTCGTGAAGGATTCACATGCGATGAAATGACTGACAGATCAAGGATAGATTCAAAGTATTTTATTGTTTTGGAAGATTTATTTTTATATTAAGAATATAATGTACATACACAGGGTCATGGAAAATATATGAGGATCATATGGGAATGAGTAAGGGAAAATATAATATATTCTCCGGAAAATGGATGGATAGAAATGATGAACGAAGGCTTCTCCTTCGATTCCGGGAATCTTTGTGATGAAAATCAATGTGGTGGAGGATGATCTAAAATAGGCAGGTAGGGATATTATTTTTTTGAAAAAATATTACAATACTTTTTATAGTTCTGAAGGACACATGGAATATTCCCCGAAAATCCATAGCGTTAGGGTTTCGTGATATTTTAATTATCACAAGGCATGTGGGATCCCCAGAGGTCGTGTGACCTTGTTCGGGCCTCCTGTAGTGTACTTCAGAGTACACAAATATGGGTATGGCTGAAACATGGTGTGTACTAGCATACAGTCTAGGTATACGGACTTGGTTTATTGACAAGGGAAGCACAACATATAAGATGACATTTTATTTACCTGAGTAAACATGCATACGAATGTTTACAAATACCAAGACAAGTTAATAGGAAAGACCATTGGTGGCTGAGGAATTCCTTTTAATATCGTAACATGTTGTGTGGGGATACATGGGATGTGATCCTTCTACTAGAATGGACATGACCATGCAGCTTAGTGGGATCACACACCGTGGGGGTCCTCGTACATGTTTTGAACCACTAATTCTGTTTTAAGGAAACTTATACATCTAATATTACCTTCTTTTGGAATCATTTTTTTGGACCACAAGTAGCTTATCTTGAGTTTTTTATGAGTAGTAGAAGATGGTAACCTTTTAGTGGATTTACAGATATTATACCATATGTTCTTGGTTTTTATCTTCATTAGAAGACACTTGATGAAGGAATGGATCAAGTAGGATCATCAAAGAGATTATAGTGTCACCCTCTTGACAGGAAGGGCATGGGTCCTATACATATTATCCAAGTGTAACCCTCATAATGGGAATGGTCTAGGTCATCTATTAACTATTAGAGTGGTATTCTCCTACTGGATAGGGTAAGGGTTCTCTATCTACCATCATAAAGACACCCTCATACAGAGACATGACATGATCCCATGACTATTATATTGAAGCCCTCTTATTGGGCCAAGAATTGGTCCTTTATCTGATATCCAATTGGAACCATCCTGCAGTATCATGGTATGGGTCCTCTACTACCAGAGTTCAACCCTCCTACAGAGTCTAGTACTAGTTCCTCTACCAACGAATATATTAGAATCCTCCTACTAGAGCATGGTAAGGGTCGTCTATCGACTATCAGACTATAATTCTCCCCTGGGGTCAGAGCATGTGTCCTCTATCTATTGAGTCGATCCCGCTTCTTGTCCTAGGGTATGGGTTCTCTACCTAGAGATTGTGTCCTTTTAATTGTGCAGCATATTGAGGATGTGTTGCTTTACTTTAATTTTTCTACGGTATGCATGCCTGAGATTATAGGCACTATTTATAGACCCATTGGAGCTGTTAGAACTATTTCAGAGATTCCTGAGATAATAGGCATTGTTTTTGGGAATATTTTTTGAATATATATATATATTTGTATCCATAATATAGGATTTTTCTATTCTCTAGCTTTGAGTGGAGTTTTCTATTCCTATCTTGTCTCTTACTACCCCATTTAGTTTTTGGGGCATCCAATTAGGTATGTATATACTCATAGAATCATGTTATTTTCTTTCACATGATGTGTCTTATACAGATCATGGAAATTTAAAGGATGATTAAAGAGGGGCATATGGAAACCAGGTGCATTTGGCCAAGTATGGTTGTCATAACCTGGAGATATATAGATGTTCTATCTCAAGAATTAATTTTCCTATTTTAGGTTGGAAAATCATTCTGGTTGGGTATTTATTTTCCCTTTTTTATATTTTTATTTGCATTGTCTTGCTATTGTAACCCTTATTGGATTTACATAAATTTCTTACTCTCTTCATGTTGCATCTTTTAATAATTTTCCAATGTTCTACTTCCTCGATATTTTTTTGCGTGTGTGTATTGGTACATTGGGAAATGTGCTCCCATATTATTTATTCCATTTTATGCATTCCTTTACCCACTAGCCTATTGTGGAAGGCTTCTGGAAGTTTTAGATCGAACGTCGTTGGATTGGGTTGTGACAGGTGGAATCCCATTTAATTATATCCTATTAATTAACCTTATTATGCAACTGATACATTAAGGGGATATATAATTTCATTCTTAAGGTATCACTAGATTTAAAAAGTATTCCTCACATATCGAATAATAAAGTTAATTTATGATCAATATTACTTATCGTAAAATTTCTATATTGGGAAAAGAATACATGTTTTTCAATATTTTCCCAAATAAAAAAATTACATTCAATACATAAATATATATTTTGAAATGATATATGGTTTAATAAATAAAAAATACATGATAAAAAATATGGATATTTGGAAAACATTTATTATGCAATGATCACATGAAAGTCAATATTTCAAGGGAAAGATAACTACTACAAAAATAACTCAAGGAGGTAAATTTCAATAAATTCCTTGGTAAAAATTAATCATAATCCAACCCTAAATATTTTAAGTATGGTGTAAATAAAAATTATTCATAGTGGACTATAAGTTATATAAAGGGTTTTTTGTCATTGAAGAATATAAGTACCATAAAAATTCCATCATAAATATTCTTGTGGGAAATAATCTTTTTCAATTTAAAATCACATTTGAAAACTAAATGTTCACAAAAAATTCAAAATTATTTTCATTGAAATCAATTTTTAAATATTATAAAGTTATATTTAAACACATTATTATTAATTAATGTTAGAAACTTATCACATGTCGGGAACAAAAAAAACATTCATTTAACATTTTCAATAAAATCTAAATGGGCCATGATTGGAAAATGTTATTATGATTCCTTTTTATAGAAAAAAATTAAATCATGGTTGAAATTATATTTAATAAATTTTAATTTATACTCAAAAAACATTTTTTATTTTTTTAAAACAGGGTTTTTCAATAAAAATATTTTTAAACTGGAGTGAGGAATAAGGTCATATTATATTAAAAAAACACTTCTCAATCATATAGTTACTAAAGTGTGAAAAAATAGTATTATTATATGAAAAAAGCATGTTTAACAATAGGATTATAAAATTAGAGGTGTTTATTAGACAATGATCTAAGAATTTTATTTAATGGAAATTCTAGCATGGAAAATACCAATATAAATGAGATTGTGAAATAAACCCTTACAAAGATCCTAATGTAGAAGTGAAAATTAAACAATGAATCTATTACGTGTATAAAATATAAATCTACATAAAAATGTTTATATAAAACATAATATTGTTAGAAATTTTACACACATATAATCTTAAAATATCAACGACAACGATGAATTAATATAACCCAATGAAAATAAATTGAGTTATGAAATTATTTAACACATAGAAAGTTTTCTAGTTAAATATCCATTGATAAAATAATTCCATTTTAAATATAAAATAAAATAAATTATTAATGAATCTTGATATTACATATAAAATCAGTAGTATATAAACCATATAAAAAATTTAAGTGCATACCATTATAATATTTTCAATGAAGGGAAATTGAGATGAAGTCCCTTACCCAAAGATTAATTTTTTTTATATGATATAACCTTTTATATAATGTGTCTATACATGTTATTAATTTATACAATATCCATTTTTCATATTTATAATAGAAATAATTATCTTTTAAAAATATCTTCTCACAAATCTATTATTTATCTTTCATTATTTCTATTGTTTTGCGTATTAATTACCTTATTTTCTCATTCATGTTTTTCCATGATTGTTCATGTTATTTTCTATTGTAAATAGATACAACATATCCAGATTTTATTAATTTTTCAAACATAATTTCTTTCATTAGATAGATTTTTATAATAATTATTGAAATTTCAACATGAATAATGGATCACATCACATCGTGGTGACAGTAGGTTGTACGTATGCATGACCAGCGTCATAATTTACCTAGTGAGTTAAAGGATAATAAATTAAGGTAAATATTAACTTTATAGAATAAATATAAAGTTATATGTATCACATATATTCAATAAATATATCATTATTACATTCCATGTAATAAATATGTGAAACTAGAACAACATTGCTTCACGAGGTGGTAGTCCACCGTACATACAAGTAACCTATTGATAATTTAAATGGTATGGAAAATAAGAAGGTATATGTGATATTATAATTAAGTAAGTATAATAAAATCATGAATATCATATAAATGGGTAAAATCCATCATTATTTCTAGCCACGAAATGTGGTAAGGGTAAACAATTTACATAGATTCACCAGACTGTAGACTTCTGTACCCATGATCGATGATTTCATTAACAATTTAATGGAAGAGGATATTGATATAGGTAATTCCAAAAAAATAATAATATATAATTATGTGTCATATAATTTGTTTATTATATAATCATGGTTTATTAATATTTTAATAATGTTGAAAAATAAACAAACATAAAAACACTTGTTTATGAACCTTACCTCTTCTTTATAAAATATCATTATCTTTGAAGAAAAATCCATCCCATTTTGGATTTCAAATATAATTTATTATTATAGGATTTATTATATAATTATTTATCTTATTTGGTATGTTATTGAAAAAACCAAATGTATTTTGACGTGAGATATGGGGAGGGAATGGGTGGCCTTGTATACGTAGGGGCGTGGACAAACATGTAATTTTTAAAAATATTCAATTAAAACAAAATTTCTATCATGAAAAAATCCACCAAAATGAGTAATTATTGATCCTTTTATTTCATTAGGTTTCTATATGGAAAAAATGGGATTTGGAAAAGTTGGTAGGGCATTTTTACTGTTATATTTTCATATTAACTCCCCAGTAAATCATTTTTTACCTTAACCATAATAAATAAAGTTTTTATATTTTTCTCCTCATAATGGTCAAAATTTAGGTTTAATTTAATAAATAATATAAAATATAATTAATAAAAAATTTAAATCCATTTATCAAAAATTTATTCAACAAAACTAAAGATTCCAAATAAAAATTTTACCTGTAGGCACGACTAAAAAACAGTTTTATAAATAGAAAATTCTAAAAGGAAAGAAGGTTTTATTGTCAAAATTAAAAAACATTATTAAAATAAAAAAACATAGTGAAATTTTAATATAATTGAACTAAAATTACTATGAAACAAAATAAAATTAAAATTTATCCTTGAATATTATTTAATAAACGATGATTTCAATAAAAAACATAACATTTCATTATTCATTGAAAATTAATACATTTCAAAACAGTCCAAAAAAATATATCCAATTATATTTTTGATATTATTATATAAAAAATAAATTTCTTGTTTTCAAAATAAATTTTATAGAATTTATTAAAAACAAATTTTTAATTGTGTTTTCAATGAGTGACTAATGATTTTTTTTTTAAAAAATAGTTTTTAAAAAAACAAGTTTTTTCCATAAAATTATTCTAAATTTATTTCTAATACATATATAAAAAAAATTTAATAATATATTTATTAGTTTAAAAAAAATTATTATAGCATCTATGTTATAATGGTGTACTATATTCTATATTATTTTGGCTAAGGGTTGTGTTTTCTGCAAGATATCAAAGATATTAAATTATAATACATTTTTTTTGTGGTTTGTTTAAGATAATCATTTCATGGATCATAAAACATCAAATAAAAAAATATTCATTTAAAATTTTGAGGCGCTACATACTCCCAAACATCAATAAATTGAATTCTCTCAATTTATACTTATTCTTGGTAATTGAGGGTTTATCCTTTAAAAATACCATTTTTGAAAAACCCATATCAAAAAATGGTTATTAAAATAATCAATTAAAAAGAGTGAAAATGAAGTATGAAGGTAATCCAAAGTAATACATGACTTGGATTCCAATGAAAATAACATTGGTGGACATTAATGATATGGGTATACAAGAAGAGATTAAATATTTATGGAGACAGATAGATGTAATTAGTTAGAAAAAATTGAATGACTAAAGGAATGTTAAAGACATAAAAACCATACATAATTGATGATTTACAATACAATTTTATTTATCAAACATGAAGATAATAGGATATAATTTTTGTTTCAACATCCTACTCCAAATGTTCAAGAATATTTTAATGTTTAGTTATATAAGGAAACATAAATACTTCATTTATTTATATATTTTATGTACCATTTAATTATTTGGTTATGAGTCAATCAATTCACAATTCATTGTTTCCCCTAATAAATTAATATCCATATATTATTTTTTCTTTAAAAACTAAAATAAACTTTTAAGAGATAATAGGATTCACAAGAGAGTGATAATTCTTTCCTTCTAACTATATATACTTTCCAAAACTAATATGATTGGTATTTGTTATAAGATATAATACATTAATATCTAACCCGAAATAGTAACACCACTAGTTCATCCTTAATATATATTCATCAAATCTTTAAGTATAAAAATAAATATGAACCAAAACATCATGCAGGACATTTGTGGGAGTTAAAAAAATAATTTACTTTTGTTATCGGTTCAAGACCAGATAAATTATCAAATGTGACATGTTCTCACTCGAATATAGGGTGACCTTTTTCAGAAACCCTATGAATATAATTTATATAATGTTTCCAAAGTGTAATGTACAGTAATTACCAAAATATAAAAGATAAGATATACTATAATAGAACCTTAAAATGGGGTTTTAATTCATATAACATATGATAAATTCTATTTTCAAAAATCAATGATGGTTTCCATAACTCTTATGTTATCAAATACACATTTTCATTTAAAATTTAACACAATAATTATATTTTTTAGGATTGTTATAACCAAAATTCCAATGGTAAAAATTCTTCTACAATATAATTCTATAACAAAAATATGTAAATAATTCAACCAATTTATTTCAATATAGGTCTTTCATTTTTCTAAGGTTTAAACATTATAAGAGGGTATTGACTAAGTTCATATCCAGGTTACCCACATTTAACACAATGAACTATAAATATATACCCATGTAGATATTTATTTCCTTCTACGAATCTCTTCATTTTCCATTGAAATTCGATACATTATTACCTTATTTTCCGCAAAAACAAAAATATCCCATTCCATTGAGAAACCCTATTTTCAATATAAGGATCCTTAGGTTGAAACTTTTTAATTCTTTATCTTCATCTAGTCAAATCCTTCAATAAATGTTTGTAAATAAACTATGATTTATATATACCATATCCCTTGAGAGTTTCAAAATTGGTGAGTCGTACGGACCATTTTTCTGTACAAGGGAATGCTTTAGTCATGCCAAATAAGTAGTATTTTCATAGTTTTTACCCCTAAGAACATCTTTTCTATCAGGACATCCACTTGAAGAATCCAAATTATTATATATTTATTGGAAAATATATATAAAATTTACCTTACAAAATCATTAGTATGTTCTTCTATATATATTCTCAAATTCAATCATATATTTATGATCCCTAATCTATGTTTTCTAAATTTTGTTCCCATGGTTAATACTAAAATTAATTTTTTATGATGTAAAAACCCCAACCCTAGTAACATTGATATAAATTTTTTCCTTTTTACATTTTTTATAAGAGACAAGGAATCACATTAGGAATGATAGATTATTTTAGTTATGTTGGTAAACCATATATATTCCTAATTCCTTTATTATATTTGAATATAAATGTTCCAACATAATATTTTTGGAGAATATCAATTCTTCTTCTATAATATTCTTTTATATAATTAATTGTAAACTTCTCTGATTTTTTGGGAAAGGAAAAGAACCAAGGTGACCTCAAATAAAATGTAAAGGTTTTATAAAATAAATGTTATCTCGAATCAATAAGCATAATCTATAATGATATATAAATTAATAAACTAAAATAACATTTAAATAATTTTACTATCTTTTATAGATTATGAATAATCATTATGGGATGTTAAATAATTGAACACGCATTCCTTTTAATAAATAAATTGACTATTATGAATATATGAGGCATAATCAATATGGAAATGTAATTAACTTAGAATGTAAGAAATTTAATAATTAATCTGAGATTGAAATTAATATTGAGTTAATATTATTGGTAAAATATCATGGATAATAATAAAAACATTATTCTCGATGACTTAAATTCTTAATTATTAGATATTTTGATCTCATGCATTATGTTACATCAACTTTGAAGACATTTCAAAAGAATTTTTAAAATTAAAGGTTAAAACCCATTTAATTATAGCTTATTGATTATCCTTGTGAGGATATAGATTCATTGAGGGGAAATTAATTTCCAAGACCCACCCAGTACTACTTGTCCAAATAATTTCTGAAATATTAAATAATATATTTAATTTATGAAAACTATTACATATCCTCAAATATCATTATGGACTAAATAATATATATTTTTCAATGTTTACCTATAAAAATAAATTAAATTATATTTAGAATAGAATGTGTAGAAATGATATATGGTTTAATAAATAAACTTATACATGACACTTCATATATATATTTAGGAAAAAATTAATGTCCAATGTACACATGAATTTGAATATTTGAAGGTAAATTTAATGACTAATAATTTTTAATGAAGTGAATTTCAAAACATTACATAGTTTAAATGATCATAAACCATCATAATATAGAAAAATTATGGGACTGGTAAAACTTATACCCAATGTATTATAAGAAAAATAAAGGTTTTTTGTCAATCAAAAATATTAAAACCATAAAAATCATTAAAAACATTATTGAGGAAAATATCATGTTCAAATTGAAAATAAAATTTAAAAAATAAATGATCACAAATTATATTGAGAGTAATTTTCATTGAAATAACATTTTAATATTATAAAATAATCTTTAAAACATTGATTTGTCCCGATTATTGGAAATTCCATGAATTCCATACATATTAAAGTAATGATTCCTTTCACATATTTGGTAAATGGTAAATATTATTATTTTAAAATATTTCTTGAAGACGCATTATATTTTTTTTGTTAAATGTAAATCATGGTTACTAATGTGTCTAATAAATAAATTTTAAAATTAAAATAAAATCAGGAACTTTATTTTAAATGATGGTTTTGGAAGAAAAAATAATTCTTACCAAAGACAGAAATGATGTTAGAATTTATTAAATAAACAGTTCCTAAATCATTTTAACTATAAAGGATTATGGACATGGTACTATTACTAAACAAATCATGAATAACTTGTGGAGAAGAAAATTAAAGGTGTATATTATACAATGATCAAATAATTTAATTTAATGGAAATTCAATCATAATCAATCCGTATTAAAATGAGATTATGAGATAAACCATTAAAAAGACTAAAACATTGAGGTGACAAGAAAATAATTAATTTATCATGTAAATAAAATTTTATTCTAGATATTAAAAGTTTATAAAAAACTTATTATAGTGGGAAAGCAAAGCACATATAATCATAGAATACTAAAGATAGAAAAGAACTACTATAACCTAATGAAATAAAAATGATATATGAAATTCTTTAATAGTATGTGATTTTCATGTAAACTCTCACAAGATAAAATATTTCAAATTGAAACATAAAACCATTATTTATTAAGTAATCGCGATATTTCTTGTTAAATGGTTTTTTTATAAACCATATAGAATAAATTAGCTGTATATCATTTCAATATTCACCAATGAAGGGAAATTTAGACGAAGCCCATTACATCACACATTCTATGGGTTGAAAATACTTTTAAGAACATTATAATGGTTTTATAAATGTTATTAATTTATAATAGGACCACATTAATATTTATAATATCTTATATGATCCTATTATAACATATCATCACCTTTTTAACGATCTTCCGTTATTTTCATTATTTATTGTGTTAATTGTATTGTTTTATCATGCATGTTTGTTCGTAAATTTTCTAGTTCATGAGTATAATATATAAATAGATCGTATCCAAAATAATATAAAGGATATAAATTTAATTTTATTGTTATATACATTTTTATAATCATTATTGAAATTTGAATTGTGATAATGGATCACATTGATTTGTGGAGATAGTAGGTTGTACGTACACATGAGTGACATTATATTTTATTTAATGAGTTAAATGGTAAGAAATTAGGTGATATATTAGCTTTTTGGAATCAATATCATATTATATTTATGAAATATCCGCACTAAAATTATCATTATTATATTTCATATAAAGAGAAATTGAAAAACTATTCAAATCACTTGATAAGGAGGTAGTCTTCCATAGACATGATAATCATTATTGTAAAAAAACGTAGAAATTAAGAAGTTATATGTGATATTAGAATTAAAAATGTATATTATTATAAAAAATATTCTATAAATTTTGTAAATACATAATTATATCCATCCTTGAGAGGTGGTTATGGAAACAGATTTATATCAGTTTGTGATATAGTAGTCCTCCGTATACATGATTGATTGTTTTGTTTATCATTTGATGGAATATGTAATGGATATAGTTCTTTACCAAAAAAATAATATCATATATATATATATTAAATATAGTTAAATTATTATATAATATTATTTTAATAAAAGATAAACTAGGTGGAAGAATTGAATAAAAATAAGAATATCCATTCATTAATGTTACCTCCTTTTGGAAAACATCATTAGACTTGCACAAAAATAATTCCTAGGTTGAATTTATGATAAATAAAAGGAATTTTAGGATAATAGTATGGGATTATGTAAGTGATTTTGGTATGTATTGTATGAAATACATTTCATATGATGAGTGAATTGGGGAGGAGAGGGGTGGCCTTTTATAAACGGGGGAAAGGATATACATGGAATTATTAAAAATATTCCATTACACAAACATTTTTATCAAGATAAATGGATCTAAATCATCCAATATCAACCATTAGATGTTATAAGGTAGAAATATTTCTAGAAAATGGGTTACGGAAAAGTGTGTCAGTCATTTTAACCCTTATCATTTAATTTAACCCGTTAGTAAATCAATTTTTTACCATAACTTCTCTAATTATGTGTTACTGATTTTATTAAACATAATGGTTAAACGATAAGATGAAATTAATAGAGAATTTAAATTATTCTGAAACCAACTATTAAATCCATTTTTAAAAAATAAATTCATATAATTTTCGAAATTCAATATAAAATTATACCCAGAAACACAATGAGAAAGTTGGATTATAAAGAGAAAAATCTGAAGTTTATAAAACGTTTTAATATTAAAAATGAATTAAAAATTATTCAAAAAGTATAAAATAAGATAAATATTTATATAATGGAACTAATATTACTATAAACCAATTATAAATATAATTTCAATATATAAATATTTTAAATGAGGAGGAAATTTTCAACCCAAATCAGTATTTTTCACCATTAATCAAAGAATGAAACTTTTCAGAAAAATCCCAAAAAATCACCCTAAACTAATTTGTATATGATGGATTCAAAAAATAATTTTATTTTTTAAGAATAAATTTTCTAAAACCTGTAAAAATTACATTTTAATTATCTTTCCAAAGATTGACTATACCATTTTTTATTCTGAGGACATCTCTTTTTCTTTCAAATGATTTTTATTTTATTTCAAATCAAAATATAACCATAATTTTTAGTTTATACAATTTATATTCTCTAAATTAATAGATTTCTTATAATGGAATATTATTATATGGTTTATTTAGGATCAGGGTTGTGTATTTCACATGGTATTGAAGAGATTAAATTTAAATAAATATATATTTTAGGTTTCTTAATGTTGGTGTTTCTTATCTTATACTCTGTCGAATCAAAAAATTATTATTCTAAAATATCATGGTGTTTGAAATTGAATCTGAATATTTTTCAAAACCAAATGTGTTTCTACAATTTATCCATCAATAAATAAATTTCTTAATCTATTTGTTATAGATTGTTTCTTTATGGATCATCCAAAGTATGTCATTCAAAATAGAATGTCTAAAAATTTAGAAGTAAGGTCACAAAATTTACAAAATAAATATAACCATAAATTCCACAAAAAAATAACATATATAATAAAGTTTCATTATAAATATGTTCATACCTTGATCACCATTAAACTATTATGAGAACATTCACTATTCTAAGTATTATTTTTTTCCTTGTTCCTTAATTAAAATATCAAATTGTCAAATTACAAAAATGAAGTAAACTCTAGAAAATATAACATAAACCATCAAATATGTCACTAATTTTAATGTCACCAATTTTATCTAATAATAATATATTTTTCATTATTATCTCCACATTTGTAAAATACTATGGTTTAACCTCCCTTGTTAATATTTTTTTCTAAAATGATAAACTTTCCACTGTATCATTTTCCATGGTCATCAGTACAATTTAACATATGATTTCGAACCATTAAATAACAGTTAATGAAATAAAATAATCATACAATATAAATTATTATAACTATAATATTTTTAATAAAATATTCCTATAACATAATTCTTGAATCCATGCATAATATTATTTATCATTCCACTTCAAGCATTGTAATAACATAAGATTGACCTTCATCTCCTATATTCTTATAGGGTATATTCCCTTGACAATTTGGATATTCATTTGCGTCGTTCCCGAAATACATATATGATGTATAAAACATTGGAAGTCTTTTCCATCCCCGTGAAATCACGTGAATGTTTTCCTTTCTCATCCTACTTATAGAAAACCCTAATTCCGTTAAAGAAACAACCATAATGTTTCATTCTATTATTATCACATGGGGAAGTCCTACTTTCTATTCTTCTAATTGACAATATTTATCTATTATGCCCTCTTTATCTCTTCATTCAAATTGAATCTATAGAACATGGATTATTTTTTTCCTATTTTACACCTCATGATACTATATCCTCGTGTGATGAGAATGTTTTGGAGACTAGTGACCATAAAATAATTTTCTTAAGGACATTAAATAAATAGTCAATATGTATCTTTAGATTATATACATAGTCAATAAAATTCCTTGATAGTATTATAATTTTGGATTGAAACTTAAAAACAAATTCATCATCATTCTGTCTTAGATTTAGGAATTTCTCCTCTATATCGTCTTATTGCTTGAGAGGAAAATACTTCCCAAAAAAGTATTCCATAAAATCATTCCATTCCATGTATGCAATTTAATTTTCATCATTAGTGTTTTCAATCAATGAAAACCCTTGATCCATATATTCCTAGAGATTATAAACTACCATGAAAAAATTATCCCATTAATCACTTCCCAATGTGAGAAATATCTTCTCTATGAAACATATTTTTTTCTCAAATACAAATGGGTTTATAGACCCACTAAATGATAGATTTTGTAGAGGAATGAAGTGGTATAAAATTGATACAAAAAGTGGTGGATTATAAATTTCTTTCATATAGGAAATTTTATTACTCATAACCAGTGTAATATAACCCAATATTGTTATAATTTGATCAGTTCCCACTATTGTTCCATCGCCCACTTCATTATCTTAATCGGAGGATAATCACAATAGGGGAAACATGTATTTATATGGATACTGTTCTTTTTCATATGTTCCATTTATAAAAAATACATACCCAATAGTATATCATAAAATTAAAAACCTTAAATCATAGTAACAAATTTACTGAAATACTTAGTATAAATTGAAAACATTATACATGGCTAACATCCAGGGAATAAACACAATTTTTTTTGGAATGATTTCAAATCATATAATTAATTGTGAAACACTTCATAATGGTTTATAAATAAAATGTAAATTAATCCATACATACCCCCAATGATTCAAACTCGGTTCACTGTAAGGCCTACTTTAGTTTACTATGTAATACATGAGTCAAGTTACATGTGTTTTTTAGAGTTATTACACCTACGTACATCTATTCTAGAACCAAATCCACATATAATATTGAGATATGGATGAATTTTTGAAATATCCTTGTAATATATTCCTCACCAAAAATAATATTTAGATATATAGATATCATCATAATGAATATTAAGAATATGATCTTTATTCTATATTTTCCCAAATCTAGTTCCCAAGGCATCTACTAATCTTCCTTTGATACAAATTAAAATGACACTCACCATTTTTCCGAGAGTGGGTTGTCTATTTATTACACTGGAATAATATAGATGGAATCACATCTCTAAGGTCAAAATAGTTTATTAGTTTTGGAATAATAGATACATACATGAATTTCACAGTTCAGGGGAAAACATAAAATAAATATGTGTCTTCTTTGGGAATAGTATTATTCCATTTAGCATATACTTACGTAATAAACATAAAACAATTCATGGTATCATATGGAAAATAAAACATAATAAATGGTTAAATTAAAATTCTTTATATGGGTATTATTATAGAATAAGATATGAATAAATAGATAAAAATCAATGTAGCTAAGTTGAAAACTAAAAAAAATTATTGTAATCAATAATTTGAGCATAATATGGCATCCATAAATAATGGTCACGTAATGCCATATACCTGATCCCATGAGCTTCAACGTTTCCATGGACATTAAAATTAATTGAATAATTACATGTATTTAAATAAATAATATCATAATTATATAATTCATAATGTCATACATCATAATCATACCGTTATTTCCACATGATAAGACAACATAGAGAAATGGGTAAGGGATCAATCAAAAAATCAAGCTCGTTTGTCTCATGAGACCTACCAATGGATCGAGGTGCTATAACAGGCCCTAAAAATCACATATTAATTCTAATTCAATTCTTATATAAAATGGTTAAAACATAATGAATTTAAATATTTATATTTAAAAAATATAATATAAAATTTAAACAGCTACCCCATTAAATTACCCTAATCATAATCTATCTATAGTAGTATGAATGGTAAAAAAATGATACACCACTAGTTTAATTGATCAGAAATCATCTTGAGATATGAAAAAGATGGTATCATTTCAACACACCAATAGTGGTTCATTATTATGATAAATGGTTAATGTCGATAAATAATATAAGTATCATTAAACTGTTATTAAAAACATTCTTAAGGAAAATAATAGTTTTTCATTCAAAAATTTTTATAAAACAAAAAATTAAAAATAATTTTTTGATAATTTTCTTACATTAAATAACCTTTTATAATTATAATATACCTCTTAAAACATTGATGAGTCATGATGGTGAAAATTATGTACATTCTATACATGTTAAAATAATGATTATATTCAAATTTTTAGTAAAATCCAAATTGGGTTTATTTGGAAAACAAAATGAATATTTTTTTTAAAAAAATAAAAATTTAAAAATGGGAAAACAATTATATAATAAATCACCTGTATATTTTTTAAAAAAAATTTAAAACAACTTTATAAAACATTTTTTTGAATAAAAAATGAATTTCCTCTAATGATATAAATAAAGTGAGATTTTATTAAACAAATTATCACGATAATTTAAAGTAATCAAGATTTTAAAAATGCACTATTATTTTAATAATATCATTAATAACTAAATTATAAGAATATATATTCAATTTAGGATAGAAATATAATATAATTCCCCAACGGATACTTAAATACAGACACACTTAATAATTATTAGATTACAAAATGAACCCGTAAGACTTTGGTAACATTTATATTATAATCCTCACAAAATAAATTAATAAAAAATGAAATTTTTACAAAAATTAAGTGAAATATATTCATGATATAAAATATCAAAATTCATAGAATATACACCATTAAATGGAATAAGTAGAGAATATGACATATGTATCACGAAATTAAAAGTGTGAGGAGGAAGCCTCATCTCATATATGATTTATATAGTATGTGGTTAATACTCCAATGTTATAAGTGTAGTATTATTGTAAATAAATTATGGAAACATAACTATATATTTCACACTATATAGGGTTTACTTATATCATACTATAATGAATTTATTTACATTTTTTATCCAAATCATTGTTTTAGGTGATAATTACATTTATTTTATGTATGTCTTGGTTCAGTAATTTTGGTTTCATTACATTTATCATAGATAAATTGTATAATGAATTTAATAAATTAAATATATATATTATATACTCATTATATATTTTTTGTATTAATCTATAGAAGTTATAGATAGTAAACAAATTAAACAATTTATGGAGATTGTAGGTCATACGTACACTTGAACGTTGTTTCCATTTTTTATCGATGGATGGAACAAAAGGAAAATAAAGAAACTTTAACATCTATATAATAATTATGTAATGTATAGGATTTATATTACTAAAATAAATACTCATTATCTTCCATGTGAAAGTAAAATGAATAACATTTCACTTCATTGCTTGGAGGTGGTAGTCTACAAGAATACATGAGCGAAGACATTGTTTTCAAAATATTTGTAAGCTAATATGTTATATGTGGTGTTATATTTATAGAATAATTTTAATTCATGAATATAACATATATTCATTAATTTTAACCTTAATACCTTCCATATAATGTTTTGGAAAAAACAAATCACATTTCTTCATTGGGAAATAATATGATTTACAAATGAGTGTCATTATCATGTCCTCCAACAAAATAGAAAGTATGAATGTATATAAGATATAATATTTAATAAATTTTTAATAATATCATTAATATGTTATAAATATGTTAAATGAATGATTATAAATTTCTATTCAAAGTAGAGATGGAGAACAAATCACAATGTTTCATGATGCGATAACCCACCATTCAAACGATCAATTAGTTCATTTTCCAGTTGATGGAAGTAAAGATTGATATATGTTATTCAATTAAAATAATAATATCTCAGTATATAGGATAAATATTTATGTTATATTATCATATTTGAAGAAGATTTTAGGGATTCATATTATGATATAAAACCAATATGCATGTTTAACAATTTTAACTCTTCTTCAGAGATCCTCTTTAGGTTAATACATAAATTTTTAATACGAGGGATTAATAATCAAGATAAAGAATCTATAATGTGGGGAAGGATTTGATGAAGAGATTTTCGATGGTATTTTTAGAGGTATTGTGTTTCTGATATGTGAATAGTGGATGATAGAGGGTGGCTATTTATAAGTATGGGAGAGGACACACATAAAATTTTGGAAAAGATAATGTCATATATATGTTTCTATCATACCAAGGTAATTAAACTAGGAAATTATCAAATACTATAGGTTATAAGGTCTAAATATGTACATAAAATAGGTTTTGAGCGGTTTTATATCATTTTAACCTTTATTTCATGAGTCTAACGCCATGAAAACAAATTTTTTCCTTAACCATGATAACTAGTTTTTACTGTTTTAAATATTCAATATTTTAATTCCCCACCACTACCTCAATGGCTTGAGGAGGGAGGAAGGGTTACATAGCCTTAAGTGACGTTTCCAAGATGCCAAATGCTGGAAATAAATGTCAAGGGCTTCGAGAAAAAGTTCGGGAACAATTTTCCATTAAGAAAAAACCAACCAAACCATCCACTATCAACCACTATATAATTCATGTCAATCAAAATATCCAAGAATATATTCTCAAAGGACAATCAAGTTGTTCCACAATACAACCCAAAACCAATACAACCAAACATGTCTAAACCACATCAGAGTACAAGTGGAAACCAAACAACCAATACCACGATCTAGGACACCTCCACTACTCTACACCCAGCTCCAAGCTCCAAGCTCCACCAAGACTTCACAACGCACCACTAAAATAGGGAGATGCCTTACTTTTTCCCACGTCATGATACACAACATCTGTAAAGACTCCAAAGATTCAAAGTAGGGGGTGAGTAATAAAACTCAGTTGGTTTTCCCCAAATGACTTCCCTACACATGCCACTAGGATAAAACCGTAATCACATTTATATAAAATAATTAAAAGTGCCACCATTTCCATAAGCCAAACACACCCTTACCAATCCATCATACCCAATATAAGAACCCAAGGGAAAGCCATCCAAACATTCCACAAGCCATTTCATCATCTACACATTATCACAACAATTTTCATCTTGAAAAGAAATACACAACAAAGAAACCAAAACAAAGATATGGTGGAGCTTCCGTCCAACCTGTTCACCCATTCACACCTATTGGAACTTCTTGTCTGCTTATCCTTTGATAGTGGCCCTTCCATCCCCGTTTTTATAGTAGTACATCTCACCACTTACACAAAACAATCCAATCAATCACAACCAAGAATATAACCAACCAATGTCACAACAACATGCAATCATCCAATCAATCACATACCAATCAACTTCAATAAATCATCCATTTATTGAAAACCATTTTCCATGCCAAAAAACATTTCAATAAAAACAACACATTTGTTGAAAAACATTTCTCATCAACCATTTTCCAAAATCAATCTCAACAACCAATTTTAGAATCTCTATTTTAAAATCCACAACAAGAGCCTTTCACAATAAAACCCATTTTTCCCAAAAATCCCCAAAACATCAACTAAGGGATTTCCAACCAATTTCGCACAACAAATCACAATTATTTTTTCTTCGCAGAAAATTAATTGTAACAAAGAACCACTCGTTCTAACCAAGTGTAGTGGAGAGAGAATCCACCTACCTTTAGGGTTCCAGAGAAATCGACACACAAGAAACAACACCTCAAATCCAGCGAACACACCACCGAAACCTCTCTAGATCTCCTTCCCTAACCATAACAAGACTTAAAATCAATATACAAGGAAACTAAAACCCTAGATCTACAAACAAAAAGTGTAGATCTAGAAAACCAGGAAAGAGAGGGATGGAGATCTAGATGAAAACAGAAGGAAACCAAGAGGAGAGACTTACTCAGTAGAAACCACCTTCAAACCATGACGAAAACCATTCGATTTGGTTCCAAAACATGTGGGACATCACCCCAACCCCTGAGAACCCAAAATCCAGAGTGAGTCTCGAGTAAGAGAATGTTTGTAGAAAACATAGGCCATCTCGAGTGAACCCGGATTAAAAAAAAACCCTACTTTTAAGTGGATATACGGTTATCCCACCCGGCTTGACAAACCGTGTGCTAACTGTGCTCTAACCCAAACTGGAACATGCTCCAATGAAGCATTTGGTTCTAGCTCAACATGATCCCATCGAATCACATGGTCATGATCTGGCTGATAGGTTTTCAAATGCGACACATGAAACTCATTGTGCACCGCACTAAAACTAGGTTCCAAGCCAAATGATAAGCCACTTCACCAACCCGCTCAAGAATCTCAAAAGGTCTAATATGTCTAGGATATAACATTCCCTACTTTCCAAACTGATGATTTCCCAACCTAGGAGAGATCCTCAATATAACATGATCACTCACGTCGAACGGCAACAGTCCTCGATGTTGATCTGCATACGATTTCTGACGACTTTGAGCCATCTCCATTCTCTTCTTGATCAACTTGATCTTCTCCATAGTCTTGTTTATAAGGCTTGGTCCGACCATCGAGGACTCACCTGTTTCCACCCAACATAGTAGATAACAACATGACCACCCATAAAATGCTTTAAATAGAGCCATATGTATGGATTCCTGATAACTAGTATTGTATGAAAACATAACCAACAAAAATTTCTCCTCACATGAGCCACCAAAATCCATGACAGAAGCCCACAACATATCCTCCAATGTTTTTATCATCCTCTCCGATTGAAAATCTATCTGAGGGTGATACACCATGATCATAGTAAACATAGTTCCAAGGGATTTCTGTAAGGATTTATTGTAATGAGATGTAAACCTCAGATCTCTATAAAAAACAATCGAAACTAGAACACCAAGCCTCTTTACCACCTCCAAGATATAGATTTTGGACAGATCCTCCAGCATTTGAGATTCACGAATCGGGATGAAATAGGTCAACTTTGTTATCCAATACAATATCACCCAAATGGCATCGTGCTTTCTAGCCATTCTTGGGAGACCTGTGACAAAATCTATCGCTATCTTCTCCCACTTCCCAATAGGGATTAGTAAGGACTAGAACATTCCTGCTGGCCTCTGATGCCTTGCCTTGACCTACTGACAAGTCAAGCATCTCAAAACAAACTCAGCCACACCTTTCTTCATACCAGCCCACCAGAACTGCTCTTTTAACGCTTTATACATTTCATGAATTCTAGGATGAACAGCCCACCTGGAATGGTGATACTCCCAGAGAAGATCCTCCTAATAAGCAACTGGTACAACCATCCAATTCTGAAAACAAAAAATTGAATCTCTATTCAGTTTCCAATACTCAATGATCTCCCCACCATTGAATCTCGACCTTATGGTCACACACTCAGAATCAGATATTTGTGCCTCTTTAACCAGGAAAACCAAGTCAGGAATCAACAAAACTAGAAAAAAGACCTCTCTATCACCCTGGTCCCCACATTCCAACCGCATGTCAGTTATAACCAACATCTACATCCACTGGTTTGATGACTATTTTACCACCTGAGCATATGATTTTTTACTTAATGCATCTGCCACCGAATTTCCCTTACCCGGAGTTTACATAAACTCAAAATCAAACATCTCGAGATATTCCATCCATCTCCCTTTCCTCATGTTCAAATCCCATTGTGAGAAAATGTGCTTCAAGCTCGTATGATCTATATATATTGTGAATTTCTCACTGAAGAGATAATGACTCCACACTTTAAAATAATGGACCACTGCTTCCAATTCCAAATCATTAGTTGGGTAGTTCTTCTCATGCACCCTCAACTGTTGTGACCCATACGCAACCACGTGATTTCTTTGCATGAGAACGCATCCCAAACCTGATCCCGATGCATCACAACACACCGTGAACCCTTTTCGTGGTTATGAAAAAACCATGATCGGGGATGATGTAAGTCAACCCTTTAACTCTTCGAAACACTGTTTACATTGGTCATTCAAATGGAATGTAACTCTATTTTTTAATACTATCATCGGAGAAGCCAAATATGAAAAATCACGAACAAAATGCAGATAATACCCAGCTAGACCGAGGAAACTCAGTACCTCAAACACATTCTTTGGCAGTTACCACGAGGTAAAAACCTCTATCTTTTCTGGATCCACTGAAACACCTCTTTTAGAAATCACATGGCCAGGAAAATGAACTCAATATATCCAAAATCCACACATTTATAATTTGGCATACAATTGTTGATTCTTCAAGACCCCCAACACTGTCACTAAGTGTTTCTCATGCTCCACTCTTGTCTTTGAATACACCAGAATATAATATACAAACACCACCACAAATGAATCGATATATCACTAAAATATATGATTCATGAATTCCATGAATACCACTGGGACATTCATTAAACCAAAGGGCATAACCATATATTCATAATGGCTATATCTACTTCTGAAAGCTGTTTTAGGAATATAGTATTTCATCACTCACAATTGATGATATCCCGACCTCAAGTCGATCTTGGAGAACCACTGGGCTCCCCCCAACTAGTCGAACAAATCATCAATTTCTAGAAGTGGATATGTGTTATTTATCATAACTTGGTTAATACTATGCTAATTGACACAGATCCTCAATGTTTCATCTTCCTTTTTCATAAAAAACACAGGTGCTACCCACGAAAATGTGCTAGGCTGGATAAACCCTATTTTTTCTAACTCTTCCATCTGGACTTTAAATTCCCACAATTCAGTAGGTGCCATCTGGTAAGACGGAAGTGAGATAGGACTGGTCCCCTAAAAGAGATCAATCGTAAAATCCACTTCTCTTACGAGAGGTAACCCAGATAATTACTTAGGAAAAACATCCATGAACTGATCCACCACTGCTTGAAGAACACTCTGCTCAACACCATCCACGAATTCCAATGACAACACCACCGATAGATATGATAATGTGCCCACTACTGTTTCCAACAAACCTATTGCACCCTGCCATTCATGCCTCTCTCCTCTAAAGAGATGTCTAACGCCATTGTGTGTTGTAAAAGCTACTGTCTGCGCATTACAGATGATGTGGGCCTTAAACACCACCAGAAAATCCATTAACAAAATTACATCATACTCATCCATCTAAAAAATTGAGAAATTCCAGGTTATCTCAACCTCGCCCACAACAATACTACATGCTCTACACAAGAAGGCTCAACACTATCTTCAAACCAGAGGAGTTTGATGTTTCAAAACTGAAGGCATCAATTCTACCCCTAAACCCAGAAACTCAACCATACATGCATCAATAAAAGAGTGTGAAGCACCCCTTTCAAACAACACTATGATTAAGGTAGAATTTAAACGAATAGTACCTTGCACCATTTATGGTCCTGACTGATTATACACAACAAAATTCTCAGCTCCAAAAAATGGCTTTATTTCCACACTCTGCTCTTTATTTCTTTGTTGAGGCATCGTGGTATTCTGAGAATCACCATGTCCCACATTACTCTACTGATGAGGGGTGTGCTGTTGTCCCCGTCCCATCAAAGAATATAACATCTACGATCCATGGGGAGTGTCACACGCACCTGAACAAGGAGCATTTTGATTTTAACGATGTAGATTCCCCATCTTCTTACAATTACGACTTTCTCGAGGTTGTGCTATACAATCCCGCTTGATGTGGCTCGTAGAACCACACTGAAAACATCACTGCCTGCTCTAGGGATTCGAGGGAAGATTCACCGATCCTGCCTATAGATTATACATCTTTCCCCCAACTTGGGAATAAGTGTCCCTCCTTCACTTGAAACCAGCAATAGAGTTCCCACTATTCCCCAAGGGTACCACCATGCTTCCTCCGCCCATAGCTCCCATCAGATCCCACTAAGCCATCGAGGCTCTATTCACCATCTCCGTATAATCATCTATACACAGCACTGCTATCTTTGAACGGATTTCTTGACTTAACCCCACTTCAATGATCCTTACCTTCAATGGTGTGCTACCCACTACCTCGGGTGAAAACCACACTAGGTTCATAAACTTATATGGATACTCCATCACAGATATATGCTCTTGCTTGAGACTAAAGAAATCAGTCATGCACTGAATTCTAAATGTATGTGGGTATAATTGTTTATTAAACAATTCCTCAAGTACTTCCCATATCATACCCTAGTTTGTTCCATCATGAACCGCTAACTCCCACCACTGTAGGGAAATATCTTCTGACATATACGTGGGCAACTTCACTTTCAACTCTACTGGTGTTCCCAAGAACTTGAAGAACTTATTCATTCTATTAAACTATTCTTCTGACCTCTCTGGCTCTGAATCACCTATCATGATGGGTGGATTTTGATTTTGAAAATAATCTCATGATCCACATGCCTTGGTTCATCCACTTTGTTTCCACTATCAACAGCTTGGAAAGCTTCCACTATACTCTACACTAACTGCAGGTTCACCTGAGGCTAAGGTGTAACCATGGTCTCATTGGATACTTCTGGTTGGTCTCTACGATGCCTACCTAGTTCCATTTAAATAAAAAAAACAAACAACCATGGGACTCACTTCCTCAGATAACAAAAAATACCATTTCTAATCACATTACAAAATACTAGCACAACGAGGATTTCCACCATTCTAAATTTTCCGTGTTTCACCATTTTGAAAACCAAAACATTTTAAAAATACAAAATTTATTCACATTTTAATTTCACACATTTGAAAAACCATTTCTCAATTCATCCAATAAATCATTATGCCCAATGAAATATCCATCATAGTGGGAAGTCATTTCTATCATGCATTCCATGCTCATCTCATTGGCTACACCCACGACAATGAGATATCCAATGCCTATAAGTGTCTCCAAAACACTTATGTAACCAACTCCCTGGTAACTTGAAGTTTAGAATACGAGGGTTAGTTACATCGTTTTATGTTATACATTCTATGATCTGACATTCCTACGCCTTTCTGCCATCCTGACTCAAGGAATATACCACAACGAATGTCAACACGAAAACCAATGATCAACTCCAAAGGACCAGACATGTTGATACTACTTGTAATGCCCCGCCCCTACCTCATTGTCTTGAGGAGGCGGTGAGGGTTACTTGACCTTATGCGACGTTCCCAAGTCCCTAAAGGCTGGCAATAAATGTCGGGGGCTTAGAGAACAAGTTGGGGAACAATTTGACCTTAAGAAAAAACCAACAAAACCATCCACTGTCAACCACTATATGATGCATGTCAATCAAAACATACAAGCATGTTTTCCCAAAGGACAACCAAGTTGTTCCCCAATACAACCCAAAACCAATCCAACCAAACTTGTCTACATGAAATCAGAGTACAATCGTAAACCAAAAAACCAACACCACGAGCCATGACACCACCACAGCTCCACACCCAGCTCCAAGCTCTAAGCATAACCAAGACATTACAATGCACCACTAAAGGAGGGAGATTCCTTACATTTCCCCACATCACGGTACACAATATCTGTAAAGACACCAAAGTTCCAAAGAAGATGGTGAGTACTAAAACTCAATAGATTTTCCCCAAATGGCTTCCCTACATATGCCACTAGGATAAAACAGTTAGCACATTTATATAAAATAGTTTATATAAAATAATTACAAGTGAAACCATTTTCATAATCCAAACACACCCGTACCAAGCCATCATACCCAAACTAAGAACCCAAGGGAAAGACAACCAAACATGACATAATACATTTCATCATTTACACATTAGCACGACAATTTCCATCTTCAAATGAAATGAAAAACAAAGAAACCATAACAACCAAATGTTGGAGCTTCCGTCCAACCCGTTCACCCATTCACACCTAGTGCCACTTCCTATACACTTATCCTTTGATGGTGTCCCTTCTATCCACTATCCATCCC
Source organism: Viscum album (assembly GCA_963277665.1). Classification (NCBI taxonomy): domain Eukaryota; kingdom Viridiplantae; phylum Streptophyta; class Magnoliopsida; order Santalales; family Viscaceae; genus Viscum; species Viscum album. The sequence continues at coordinate 646,909,840 of OY728133.1, read as the reverse complement.
CTTTTTATAGTGGTACTTCTCACCACTTCCACACAACATTCCAATAAATCACAACCATGCATATAACCCACTAATTTCCCAACAAAATGAAATCAACCAATTCCATCGCAAACCAATCCACTTCAATAAATCATCCATTTATTGAAAACATTTTTCCAAACAAAACCACATTTCAATAAAAACAACACCTTTGTTGAAAACCATTTTTCATCAACCATTTTCCAAAATAAATCTCAAAATCCCATTTTAAAATCTCTATTTTAAAATCCACAACAAGAGCCTTTCACTATAAAACTCCTTTTTCCCAAAAATCTTCAAAATATCACCAAAGGGATTTCCAACCAATTTCGTACAACAAATATGAATTAATTTTCTATCACAACAACTTAATTGTAACAAAGAACCACTAGTTCTAACTAAGTGGAGTCAAGAGATAAGCCACATACCTTTAAAGTTCCTAAGAAATCGACCCACAGACAACCGAACCTCGAATCCGGCAAATGCACCACCGAAACCTCTCTAGATTCCCTTTTATAACCATCACAATCTTTAAAATCAACATCCAAGGCAACCACAACCCTAGATATACACACAAAAATTGTAGATCTTGAAAACCAAGAATGAGAGGCATGTATATCTAGAGAAAAAAATGAGGAAACCAAGAGGATATACATACCCAAGAGAAACCACCTTCAATCCATGACGAAAACACTTCGATTTTCTTCCAAAACATGTGGGATATCACCATAAACCCCTGAGAACTCGAAATCCTGAGTGAGGCTCGTGTAGGAGAATGTATGGAGAGGAATGAGGAAAGCCTGAGTAAACCAAGATTTAAAAACAATACTTTCATGTGGCCTCATAGTTATCCCACACGGTTTGAAAAACCATGCACTAACTGTGTGCTCGGTACTACTTTGAGAGCAATGGTCTGCATGGTTGCCTCACACTGTTTAAAAAAACTGTGCGCAGGCTGTGCGAAGCCTACTATCTCCCCCTGTATAGGTTCATGGAGAATATTCACGGTTTCTACTAACTGTGCTCAAACCGTGCTCCCTATGCAAAGCCTCCAAACTCATTCATAACCATTCCAAACTCTCCCAACTTTTTCCCAACTCATCCCATGCACTTTAAACACAATAAAATGCATAAAAAAGGCCACATACCTCAAACCAGGGGTAATATAATTATGGTAAAAAATTATGATTCACTTACTGTATAAAATAAATTATAATTAATCCAAATATAGAATATATTTTTTAAAATTAAAATCATATAACTTTCATAATTCAATTTAAAATTAAACCCTTAGACGTGTCAGAAAAATGGAATTTTCAAAGAAAATAATTCAAATTTCTAAATAGATTTTTTATTATAATTAAATATTAAATTGATCCCAATGAAATAAATTAGTTAAATTTGTATTTGAATTTAAATAATGTTATTTTTAATTAATTTAAGATATAATTTATCCTTGTAAATTACTAAAATTAATTGTAAATTTTCAATAAAATCATTTTTAGTCACTATTTCATAAGAAACTAAACTCTTATGCTAATCCCAAAAACTCACCCGAAGATAATTTTGATATATATATTTCATAAATGAGATATATTTTTTTGAATATGTTTTCTAAAAATAGAAAAAATTATTTTTAAATTATATACAAAAAGCGTGGGAAAATTGAATTTTTAAAAAATTCAATTTTATAAAAAAAACATATCTTGTTCATTTATATGATTCATATTATATTTATATTCAATTTATATCCATTGAATTTATTTTATATATGTATAAAAAATAAATTTTATAATTTTTTTTCTATTCATACATATCTTCTTAATGTCTAGGTTATAATGGTCATAATAATAATTATATATATTTTTTTGTTTCATTTAATCCTGGAGTTCTGTGAATTATATTCTATCTAAGATGTTGATTTTATTTAAAAATTAAAATATCATAATGTATCAGTATTTTAAATTTTCTCTTAAGTAGGATTTTATGTTTCATATTCAAAGTCTAAGATGATTTTCCTACATTAAAATCTTGGGGAAATACCAATTATTTTTTCACATAATTATCCTCTCTTTATATAATCATGATTCCAAAAATATGTTTTTATATTAAATGAATTTTTTTATCAGAAAAAACCCATTTTTATTATATATCCCAATTTTTGAAACATTATTTCAATAAGTTTTTAATGTTCCTCTAAATTTTTTTAAATTCATTTTTACCAGTTTTACTTTTTAAAAAAATATTTTACAGTTTATTTATGTTGTTTTCCATACATTGAACATTTGGATTTTTTAGAAAATTTGAAAGGAATATTTACTTTAATGTGTAATACATTTCAAAATTTCACACCTTCATGACCACTATATGTCTTAAATATTTAATTATAACATTTAAGGGTTATTTTTTAGGCAAAAAATATTTCCCTTTTATCTTAAGAATTTTAAATTTTGAAATTTTGAATTTCAAAGAATGGTTCTTTTCCACAATAACCATTCTAAGTGATTTCATTTTTAAAATCATTTTCCATATAATATTAATTCATTTAATTATACTTAAGATTTATATGGGATACAATACAACGATACCATCATCATTATTTCTCTATGTGGTTTATGTCTATGATCACAATATGTTTTTTAAAACTATTCCTTTTCTATGGGTTATGCTACGATAAAATGATAATATTATTATTAAAATCATTTCTTTTCCATGGATTATAATATAGAAAAAATATATATCAAACCCATTTTTCATGGGTTGTGATATGAAGAATATTTTATGAGATGAGAGGGAATATATATATATATATATATATATATATATATATATATATATATATATGATTCTAGATTGATCCATTAAATTGTAAGATATTATGACCCAGGTGGATCAACATTAGGAATACGACATGAGACATTTTTCAAAAATTCTTCTATGGATAATATTCCCATAATACCTAGAGGTATAGTAATGATAAAGAGTTTTTTATCCGAAAATAGGGTTCTACATCAGTTATGGATAAGACATCTCATTTTATAGACCTCTAGTGCTTTGTGCCTTTCTATAACACTGAGAAGTCAGTGAATGAGATTCATTTTTTGGGATGGCCCTAGAAATCCTATTCAATATGAGGTGAACAATTTTTTGATGACTACCATGTATGTTATAGTTAACTGCGGTAATTTTACTGAATGTAATCTGAGGGAAGAAAGTGGAAAAGATCAAAGTGGACTACTTCCATGACATAGTAGTGAAGGGTCTGGAGGATGGAAGTGACGCTTAGAGACCTCTCATTAGTGTAGTACTTTTCATAGAGAATATATTACTACTTGTGTTGTATTTAATTATTATGGTATGTAAGGGAAGATGAAACCTCTATGTGGGAGGGCCCTAGTTGAGAGTTGATCCTCTAGTTTGATGGGATATTTACAGTGATTTTGCAGTAATTTCTTCCAATGTCTGGTAAGAGAGGGCCACCAAGGAATCATATCGTGGAGAAGCATCAACAACTCCATGATAGGAAGCTAATTTTAGGGATACCAACTTGTTAGGTCGATTAGGTGGTCTTGGATGGGGAGATATACACCTGTTTCATAGCATCAATAGATCATATGTTCTCAAGGAAGTCATGTTGCACCTTAGGGAGGCATAAAGGGATACGTTTATGTGGTGCATCGTGTGATGGAAGAGAAGAGTCTCAGACCATATATAGTCTAAGGTATGATTTTATTTGAATTTACCTCAGTATATTTTTTTAACACATTGGATTTGAAATCTTTTATCATTTTTCTTTTCATGGAAATGCTCTTGATTGAAATCTAGTATTTATGTGTGGTGATGACTCTTGAAATAACATTTGTTATATGTTAAAAAGTGTATTCCAATGTATAGATTTCTTCTTGAGATATGAATTTAATAATCTTTTAGAAATTCATTATCCTCAATATGAAGGAATTTGATGTCATCCTTAGGATGGAATGTATATTTCCTTATCATTGATACATAGATTTCAATAATTAGAGGGTGTTGTTTACATCACCGGATAGAAATAATTATATTCACAAAGGTGAATGGGATGTCCCAGAAGTTTGATATGGACAAGAGCATCATGGGTTGAGTGGTGTGACATACATGATACATATTCTTTATATGTACGATCAGAGAGTAAGTTAGTCTAAATTCTATCATGTAGTAGAAATATTCTAGATTTAATTCCCTGAAAAGTTTTATGATTAACCACATAAGATAGGGATGGAGTCCATTATTGATATGGTTATAGGAGAAGAACCAGTCTCTGTTACTCCTTATAGGATGACCACTACAAAGATGGAGGAGGTCAATTGATAGTTGCATGACATTGAAGCTAATTGTTTTATATGGCCTAGTACATCTCCATGGGGTTTACCAGTCCTCTTTACAATGAAATGGGATGGATCCCATAGGATTTGAGTTTATTACTGGAAGATAAATTAACAAAATGTAAATAATTGGTATAATATTCCTCCTATAGAAGACATATGTGATTAGCTATAAGTTGATCATGTTGTCTCTAATGTTTATTATAGGTTAGTCTATCGTGATGTATGTTTTAGATGTAGTCATACATTTAATGGTGTTCCATAAAATATGTGGCCTTTATGAGTTTTCGGTTATGTGTTTTGGTTTCACAAACATGCTAGGAATTTTTTATCTTTAATGAATTGGGAGTTCCACGACTATTTGGATTGATTATGATAGTCTATAGAGAAGAAATTATAGTTTATTATTGAACTAAACCATACAATACCAAACATCTTGATAATGTTTTCTATTCACTAAGATCGTACTAGATGTATGTTATTCTCAATAAATGACACTTTTATATCAACAATATCCAATTCCAGATCACATTATCTCCGAGTTAGGAGGATTAACCAACCAATTGAAGGTGAGAGTTATTGTCAATTGGGATAAAAAATAATTTTTTTTCATTTATACCTCATTATAGATAACTGGTCATTACAAGACCATTTAATGGACTTTCCATGCCTAGAAGAACCTCTTCTGGGATTGAATAAAAATTGTGTGAAGATCATGTTGTTAGAATCCTATGCGAAATCCTTTCCTAAAATTAAAGGGTGTCTAACATACACACTATTCATGATTATTATAGAGATGGGAAGAATCTATATTTTCTAGGATGAAACTATTAATAGATATTGAGATTTTTTGGAGAAGGAATACGTTGTTATTGGGTACGGGCTATGAAAGATGTGGCCTCATGAGTGGAATTAAATGACACAAAATCTCTAGTTAGAAGTTGTAGTTCACGCCATATGTTTTTGGGGGAGTTACACTATGGGATAGAGTTTTTTGGTATTTATATACTAAAAAGGCTCACGTATATTTTCATATTGAATGAAATGAACATCAGGTAGAGAAGGTAGGTTAAATACTTAAAACACGTCAATTTTGATCATGCCTATAGGCCTAGTAAAATAAATTTTATAAAATATTCTTTTATATAGAAGAATCATACATATGTTTCTCTGAAGGACAGTAGGGAGTAGAAACTTATGGCATTATTTTCAGAGATGCACTTAGAGATTAAAGACTACCATGTATAGTATATAATTACATCATTATCAGTGAACTCTTCACTTATGTAGAGAGTGATGTTGATATAGTTATTGGGTCCATAGGGCCTTTTCCTTACAGTAAAATTTTTAGGTAATGTCCCAGTTCCTTGTTGGGTTGTTTATGGGGATGAGATCTTACACATCCATGGACACATCTTTATTACTATATAAGTATAGTAGGAATTAATGATAGGGTCTCATGATTTTATTTGAGAGGTATACCCTGGTCTTATAAATATGTATGATGAACAATATCATGATAATTAGTGGCTAGGTATGAAAAGGGAGATAGATGGTTTTATTATTCTAGGTTTCACCAATAAACATGTTAAGGAAGAACACATTTGAACAACATGGATTCTACAGCAGTTTCTAATTATAGAGTCGATATGGGTTGATTTTATATTGGATTTTCTAACTAGATTATCGAGTTCCCATTAATGAGAATATGTAGTATGGGTGATCTTGGATGGGCTTTCAAAGGTCGCACACCTTTACCTATTTGAGTGAAATTCCTAATCACTATGTTTGGGAGACTATATATCCATGGGATTATATTTCCACATAGGTACCCTCTTAATATCGTTTTTGATAGAAATTATTTTATTAAATCATGATTTATGAAAGGGTTTTAGAAATCATTGAGTGCCCAGGTGCTTCTGAGTAGATTATTTTTTCCTCAAACAGATGGTCAGTTTTAATGCCCGATATAGGTGCTAGAGGATATGATCTAGGCATGTGTCCGGGATTTTATTGGTTATTTCATAAACATTTATCCATATTTGAATTATCTTATAAAAACAATTAAGGATATAATACATATGTTTATTTATGAATATTATATGGTAGGTCATGTTGTTCGCCTCAATAATGGTAAGATGCAGGTGAGGTAGTGCTACATGGATATCATCTAATTCATGAGACATTAAATAAGGTTTAGTTGATTAAAAAAATGGATAATACTCATTATAGAAAGAAACTGTCTGTCACCGTTCATCGACTACCTCAAGATTTTGAGTTCGGGGATTAGGCATTCATGCATGTATCGAATGGACTAGGGAATCAATGTTTAAGGTGGAAATGTAAGATTTCACTTTAATTTGTTGGAAATTTTGAGTTTTTGGAGATGGAAGGACCCACTTTTACCAGATAGAACTTATGGAGAGATATTGGTCTATTAATAATGTTTTTCATGTTTCTTTATTTCATCACTAATATTTATATCCAGGTCATGTGTTCCTTCCTGATCAGGTGGCATAGGATGTTGATAATTATTTTGAGTAGCATCCAACTTGTATTGTGGACCATACCCTGAAGGATAACTAGGGAAGGATAGTTACTTTGGCATGGTTACTTTGTTAGCATGAAAACATACATGATGTGACTTGGGAGGTAGAGGTCGTCATATATTCTCAGTGGATAGAGTTATTCTCAGATGATGTTTTACCACCCTTTGAAGGAAAAATCAAGGAAGTGTTTATTAAATGGAAAAGACTGTAAAATCCAAATATTTTATTCAAGGTATGAAACATTTTAATTTTAGTTTAATTATTCTATTTTATTATTAAAACTTACCATATAGTTTAAGGAAGGTTTGGAGAATGTCTAGGAATTGTTCGAATCTCAGAGCTCTAATATTTAGTGAAACGGTAGAGGGAAACAGTTATTATACCGTTAGTGTCCAATATGCTCCTCAAACCATACAAAAATTATATGTGTTCCATGTATATTTTTTAAACAATATTGGGGAGGCTTAGGCCATGTGTGGATGTGGTAGAGTGTTTTTATGAGTTGTAGAAAATTTTTCTAATCTTGTGTTTCAAGCCTTGTGGGGTGTGGCCAAGGGATGGTGGTGTGAATGGTTGGCATACGGTTTGTCCATCCATTGAACCAAACCGTGGGAACTCATACAATTTATATAAATTAACTTATCCCCTTACTTATTTTAAATCATCTCCCTTATTTTATTTTGTGTTCTAGGAACATCATCTCTTCTATCCCTTGAAAGCTCTTATCCATTCCCTACATAGACATTGAATTAATTTCCCAACCATGCCTCTATTTCAAATATTGTATGTCAGTTTGGATTGCTCTCAGTAAGCTCCCCATTAATTTATCTCATTTTATTATCTGTTTTCTCATTAATAGGGTTATTTCTATGAAAGCTAATATGGCCAACTTTTTGGGGTTTTTTTGTTCCTCTATTTTATTTTTATTTAGGCTGAACCAAGTAATGATAATGAATGTGTGTTATACCACAATATTATTATAGTTCATATATACCTTTCTCATATGGTCTTGTTTTCTATTTAAATATAATTGTTGTGTTGAACACCAAATGACTCAATTAAATTTTCATAACCTTAGACGGGTTACCCACAAAACTATTAGACTTGGTTTGAAGTTGTCAACCTAATCCCATGCCACCCATGAGGTGTGTTATTTTATCTACATTTTTTTAAAGATATTGATTGGGGGTATGATCTCAAAATATGTTAATGATAACCTTTATAAAATTTAATTTGTTAATTAGATATTGGTATGCCTCCATTTCAATGTAATTAAATGTTCTAAAACTATTTGGATAAACAGAATAAATGAAACAAAGAATTAGATAGATGGTCTCTAGGCTTGTTCAATTTTATATCAATAATTGTAATTAGGTTTCAAAACGAACACAGACCACCTTTTTATATAACTTGATTGTTGTGTTACATGTATGTGTGGAATATAATTCATATTTAGGTATGACACCTTTTATATAATATTATGGAGTCAATTTTTTATAAATCTATTTTACCTATTACATGTTAGTATAAAATTGGATTCTTATAATGGTCTGACACATATTACATATCAGTATGACACTGAAGTATTATGAAGATATGTAACCCGTAGTATAACGATATGGAAAAGAATTTGGGATCAATGCATGACACCTAAATACCTTAGTTATGCTTATTTATAGTATAATTATGATGAAGGGGATCAATTTATGACACATAAAAATTCAATATACATTCACATCACTATATATAGGTTACCCTAGTAATAACAATAGGACATAGCCCATGTTGGGTTGTTTATCTTTTGACAAGTAGAATATGAGCAGTTGGATTTTACATATTGGACATGCTCATATATTTAGCATGTTCTCATTTAATTTTGTCTTCGTTGACTTTATATATCTAATATTATTTATATCTTAGCTGTTATACCTACTCAAATTTAGATTTTATTTTAATAGGTTTTATTTTTCATCGGTACCATTGGTGAAGTCTTATTTAGTAAATCTCACACCCTACTCAAGCCAACATTTGGATCCATGATAAAATTCATGGATTTAGGAAGGGATACAAGTAACGATCCATCTTATGATTCTTAACTGTTTATATCATGGAAGTGAGGATTCTTAAGACTAAGCTATGGAACATGATACTATATGCAGATATTCCTTTTTAATTTTTTTTTATTTGGATAAACCTATACGTATGAGTTCCAAGTTCCTTGCTATCCCATTTCCTTTTTTAGACACATGAAATCACATAATTTATAATATGGTATTGGATATTTCTATTAATGAATGTTATCTCACTAAATGATTAACCTTTTATTGTCAGTTGATATTTTTTCCCATTATTTATTCATTATTTATGCCATTGTGCTAAAATGATTTTGAGTGTATAATCTCCCTATAATATCATTATGGACCCCCCAATTCTAGTTTATGGCCTCTGGCATATAGGGAGGCTTATGTGAGGCCTGGTAACTAAACATGTTCAGTTAATTATGAGTAAATCAGAACAAGGATGTAACACTTATGATACATTAAAATTGAAATTTTATGCTTTGATAAAAAATCATTCTAATTTATTCATTTCATTGAGTAAGATATGAATAAGAAATTGATTGAAACAAAACCATATGTTGAAATAATGATTATAAAATAAAAATATATCATGTTTTTATATTTAATTATATTCATAGATAGTAAATGAATATTTAATAATTAGATAATAGATCTTGAATTGAAATTTATACCATTAAATTAATATTTAATGAATAAAATATCCTTTTAAATAATCATATATTTATGGTTTTGAGTCTTTAAATTTCCATGGATCATTCAATTCATTTGGATCAATGAGTTTTATCATTCTCAATAATTATTTGAGATTTTATTTCATTTCTATATCCTTATTTTCGATAAATGATCTCATACTTAGAAAGTAAGCCATGCATTATTCCATAGTAAAATTTTATGTCACCTTATCTTATTTTAAGAGGACAATTAATTAACCCTTTTACAGTAGGGTTTTCAAAAATTCAAAAATCAAAAATCAAATCCTTAAATACAGAGTGTAAGAGAATGTTGTGAGGAAATAATATATTTAAGGTGAAGAAAATGTAACATCCTAAAATGATAAAAGTTTAAAATTTCATTAAAGAGATTATGCGACATGAAACACTAATCATAGGCAAACCGTCAAGTATATTTCTTTAAATTTAATCTCCTTTATATCTTATAGAACACACAACCCTAAGTCTAAAGGAACTATAATATCGGATACCATTATAACCATGATGTTAAATTAGAGAATCTAAATAGTAAATTATATTGTTTATAAATTTTAAAATAATAATTGGTTATATATTTATATAAATAATATAATTATAAGTCCAAATAAAAAATATTTTCTAGGTTTTTTTAAAAAAATTTGACTTACTTTTACATTGGAAACATAAATTCAAATTCCCTTTTACCAAATTTCAAGAATTTATTTGAAAATTTTAACTTCATTTTTTATATAATTATATATTATTTATATAAGGGATAATTTTTTTCATTTTTCTATCAGAGTATCATTTTTCGATAAATAAGGAAAATTTTTAATTTATATTGAAAATGTCATATTTGTTTAAATAATTTTGAAACGTAAATTTTATTTAAAAATTGTATTAATGTTATATTGATTCAATTATAATATACTAAAAACAATTCAGGTCACTGTAATCAATTTCTTATTGAATTTTTATATTAAAACATTCCATAATTATGTGAATTTTCTTCTCGAAATCCCAATTTTTCGTCACATCTATGGGTTTTGAATTTATTTTATTTTTGAAACTTATATGACTTAGATATCATAAAATGGATTATATATTTTTAATCATCATAATTTATATTTAATAGTTATCTTAACTAAATTTTTTACTATAATAAATAGTAAAAATAGTAATAATTAATTTCATGGTCAAGGGAAAACGGGTTTACCGAGTGGTTAAAGTAAAATAATACGGGATAAAATAACCTAAAAACCTATCTAAAATATATTTTATACAGATATGTAAACCATATAATGTATAATTATTAATTATACTCCATGTTTCACTATTTTTCTATGTTAATTACATGGTTAGACCTTTTTCTTTTAAACAATTACATGTGTGCCACTCACATCACTTATAAGAGGCCACCTCCTCGAATCTCTTCATAACAAATTAATTATATTTTTAATTGTCCCAAAGATTATCGAATCACTTAAAAACCTCCATAAATTTATCCTTGAATAATTTTTCCTATTACTAAATTTATTATATGAATAATTTAGATATAATGCTATGATATGTTATAAGAAGATGTAACATTATTAATTATCCATTTTTGTTTTATTTCATTTCCACCTATATAATATAATATTAATTTATGAGGATATAAGAAAACCTATATCTCCAATATTATAATTTGTTTTTATTCTAGTTTAATAACCTATAGAAATCTCATATTACCTCAAATGGGAAATTATAATGTCGCTCATGTGTATGGAGGACTACCACCTCGCGAACAAAAGTGACATGTTTTCCATCATCACCTCTCATGATTGGGTTTGGTGATAGATATAACTTATATATATGATATTTATGACATAATTAAACCACTTGAGTAATTATATATATATATATTTATATTTACTTTCCATTTTATAGGGGATACCATAATGTCGCTCATGTGGATGGTAGACTATCGGATCAGGAAGCGATGCGATTCATTTTTCAATAACGCTTTACATGGTAGTTAATTTAGATAATGTTAAATAATATATTTGATATAAATGAAATAAAAATTATATTCATTAAATATTTAACATTATAAAAATATAATATTTCATTTTAATTTTTACATTTTCCCTCACTGCACGATGATAACCTCTTGTATGTACATGTAGACTACCGTATTCACAAAGATATGTGAAACTATTTTCATCATCAACCCACATATATGATATATATAATTTTATTTAAATAAAAAACACTGAAATTATGATATTATTATAACTTTGTTTAAATAAAATATCACTTACCATGTTTCCATAATTATCATTTAAAATCAGAAACATTACTCATATGCACATATGGTCTATAGTCCTTATGATTATAAAGTAAATAATTAATAAAATAAACCTTTCATAAATGGTATTAGAAGTATAATTTATATATAAATATGATAATTATGTCACTATTATTCACTTGGAGATGTTGGAATAATGACCACATAGACCAATATCAAACATACTGATGTCACTTCTAACACATAAACAAAATATCATTAAAACACCTGAAAAAACATAATTTTTTTAATAATTCTATATAACCTGATAATAAGTGATATAAAAGGAATAGAAAAATTTATAAATTTTCTTAATAAATTAAATAATAAAATTATTTTTATTATTTAGGATGATAGAGAATATATGTGAGGAGTCAGTCTGAAAGTAAGGGATTTATCTCAAATTTTCTTCAACTATAATAATAATAATATGATGCACCAAATTTATTTCATACCACATATATGACTTCCCATTGACAATTACTTTAATGATTCATTAAAAATTCTTGTAATTTTAAATCTAAATTAGATTTATTTCATCCAACTTGATTTTAACATAAAATTTTACAAGTTTTAATGAATTTCATAACAAATTTTCTTTTCATTGGGTTATATTATAGCTTTGAAATTAAATGATTATGTGTGTAATGAATTTTTAATGTATTATTTTTTATTTATACCTATTTTATTTTTTTTACATTTGATACATAGAGTATATTCATTGATTAATTCTCACTTCAACGTTCTGATCATTTATAGGGATTCCGTCTCAATTTTCATTTTATTGTGTAAAATTTCATAACATGTTCCAATTCACTTTTTCATGATGTATTTAATTCCCATTTGAGTAATTTAACAATAATACTTATTTATTCATGATGGTAAATGTTTCAATTCAAATTTATCGATATTATTGTTTGATAGATAAGATTATTTTTTTAATTGTATAACATTATTTCAGATGGTGTTTATATTGAATGTAACCCGATTAATTGTGGAAGTACATATAAATATGTGTTCTTCAGTCAATACATATATTTGGTGATAAGAATAATTTTTAATGAATTAAACTAATTATTTGATATATGATGAATTCTTTAGAAATGTAGTGATATGTGGAGACTAAAATTATATAGTCCCTTAATACATAAAAAGTATCATGTTGCGAATTATTAAATTTGAATTAAATGGGTTTCTACCAATATTTGTAAACTATTTTGCGAAAGGACATGATAATAGATGTAGCATGTACTTGGGGACATGAATTTAAATATTCAATAATTTATATCATCATAAATTCAATAGTTATTATCAATGAAATATTCAAAATGATATTATCTTTGAATTCATTTTATTCCATGTTTACTGATTAAATGGAATGAGTATTTAGTTATTTCTCATTCCATATTAATTATGTCGTATCCAGTCTTTTAGTCATGGTATTAGTTATATAGAATGTATTTTTAGCTACTTACCTTTCAATATTGACTATTATAGTCAATTTATTTAAATGGAATGTGTGTTCAGTTATTTAATTATCCATATTGATTATGAATATATATTTATGATAGCTTCCACTATACTTATCCCTCACTAAGCATTTTAGGTCACCCATATTTTTTCCCTTTTCAAAGAATCCGAGAAGTGTACCATGATTGATATACCAGGGTATGTTAGAGGGGTTAATGTTATTATATATAAAAAATATCTCAATTTTTATTTTCGAATGTGATATGGGAATCATGTATGTATCTTGTTTAAAATGACTATTAAACTATTTGGCCTTTTAGGATGTGATTCCTTATATCATATACCAGTGTAATAAAGTAAGAGGCCGAATCCTTGTTTCTAGAGTCGGGGTCTCGACATTAATGGATAACTAAAAAAAATATTTATAATTAATATAAATGATATTTATATCATGATTTTCGGTATAAATATGATGAAACTATTATAAAATTCATAATAGTAGGTTACCTGAAAATAAAGCAGTTATTACCTGAAACATGATTTTAAAAAGTAATTTTTAACATATTGGTAATAAAGGAAACATTAAAAATAATATATATTATGATATATATCATTATGTTTGTTTAATATATTAATAATTAAACTATATTTATTTTATAGAGGTTCGAATGTGTCTGATGGAGGAGGAGACATAATGTATGGGACTGTCATCTCCCTTTTATTTCAATGTAACACATGACATATTCACAACTGATTTATTTTTTGTTGTGTATATATTTCCCATGATTTTAATAGATGATTTTAATCTTGAGATTATGTATCAATATATCCTTATAAGTTTCATTCATTCACGTGTCTTATAATTACAATGTTATAAATGTGGAAAGGGTTTGATGTGATTATCTCATTATATTTTTTTTTATAATTATGAATTTCATGATGAAATATTGTAATCTATTTTGGAATGACATCCTTAAAATTCTTATGCAGAGGTAATTTCTTTATAATACATGTTTTCCATTCGTTTTAAACTCTTTTGGTACTCATAATTCTAAAATAATGGTTATGATTAAAACTATTTTTATTTCTCTCTTCGAGAGAAAACCCTTATACTTTTATATCAATGTTTTATAAAGATGATTTCAAGACTATTTTAATGTTACATAATATTTTTTGGAATTCATTTTTATCTTTTTTTGTATTATTATTTTTTTAAAGGGATTGTTCATGTTTTATTCCAAACAATAAAAATTTGGTTTATAATAAATATTTGAAATGAATCGTTACTTAAACTTGTATGATATGAATGGAAATTACCTCCATCATTTTCAATAATTTTTTAAATAATCCCTTAAAATTTTACAAGGTTATTGTTTTGAATGAATTTCCAGGATATATTATGAAATTATAGTTTTCAAATGTTTATTTTTAATGATAGACTATTTTCCACAATAAATTATTGAATTGAAATTATTTTTCAAAATAATTTTCCATCTAAGATTGAATATTTTTATGTCACATATGGTTTTCTAAGGATATGATCCAATGATCCAATTATTATTTTTTATTTGGATGTTTTATGTTTATGATGAAACGATGATCATTAAATCTATACCTTTTTAAAAGGTTATGCTATGATGAAATTATGAACTATTAACGAAAATCATTTCTTTTCCATGAGTTATGCTATGAAAAAATGTTTACAAAACACATTTATTTTCATGGGTTGTGATTGGATTATTTTTTTATGATCATGTGGTACCAATGTATATTTTATGAGATTAATGGGACTTATATCTCCCTCTAATTTATTGGTTAATGAATAAAGATATATGAGGTCATAGGGAACACATGAGGATATACTAAACCTGAATGTGGTTTCACAGGTGGTTATTTGATGCTCTAAAGAGGGTACATGGGAGGTTATCCCAAGCATGAAGTTTGTTCATGAGTGGTTATCCAAAGATGAGCATGTAATAAATTCCTTTGTGGAAAAAATTGAAATAATATTTTAAATTATTTAGTGTAATCCAAAAATCAATATCTTATTCTAATGTTAGGATATCAAGGATCATTTTATTTTATTCAATTAAAATTCGTTTCTTAAAAACATCCATTATTTATTATATGACTCAATTTTATGATCTAGGATATATAGAGTATGGTTTATCAAATTTCTTCTCATGTTACCATATCTTTTTGATCATATTAAATGGATATATATTTTTTATCCATAATTAGCCTCATAGCCTAACAATTCTTATGTTTTCTTTACATAGGTTATGAATAATGATATTATGAAGAACATAGTGGGAGATGATGTAGCTCACATATAGATTAATTATTATTTTCTGGTTTAAAAATTCATTAAACATAAATGTTTTTATCATGGATAATTATTTTATATAATTAATATTCATCTATTAAGACATAATATTTATTTATGAGAAGTTTGTTTCTTTTCACCCAAGGACTCTAGGGTATACCAGACCCTACATGTAATGACATGCTAAGCAATAGATCATATGATCTTGTAAGTGGTTCATGATGATTCCTCATCTCCCAACTTGGTATAAAGATGAAAAAGTAGAAGATCCCACCATAGGATACATGAGGGATTCAGGAAACACTCTTAGAAACTAATCATATTGTAATGTTCCCAATCCCATGAAGATGATGTAATGCCAACATATATCTTCATTTGGATGGACCAAGGTATAACACCCAACTAATAATATTCTAAAAAAGGGAGAAGCAAGACCTTAAGCTTCCCTAGGTGGAGAATATGGTGTATAATATGAGTACAGGGTGTGTCCTGATATGTCTGGACAAACCACTGTCTTCTACCATGTTCAACAGTCGTGACCATATACTATGGTTATTCCCATGTACACTGGTCATGCCTGTGTACCTAGTCATTCTCGATTACCCTAGACATTTCTGAGTACACTATCATGCCAATGTACTCTTTCTATAACCATGTGTATGGTCGTCTGTATTCCAGTGTACACCTTGGGTATTTTCTGAGTCCTTAGAATTAGGTCTCACAAAGTGTGGTAGTTTGTACATAGAATGAGATATTTTATTTTTCTCAATCCCTTGCCACAAAAGTAAGGTCCCCACAAAACATGTTTTCATTGGACTACACACAATTTAGTAATGTCTGTTTTTCATGAAATCAATGGTTCTTCACACATCTCTTTCTTTCTCTGTGGTAATTTCCATTGAACCTGCTATGAATCATGTCGAAGAAGCCATGTCAGAGATGAATGGATTCCAATCTCCACTGATGGAAAAATTCCAACCACATCCACCACTCATGAATCATCTCCTATTACACCATGTCTTTTCCAAATTCTATCCTATAAAATGGTTTCTCCTAATCTGATCAAAACCCTTAAATCATTCTTCTGGACTACTACCACACCTTCCATCGTAAACTTGAAATCCATGGTATCAATCTGTTATTCCAAAGAGATATTTTGGAACAATCACCTAAGAGATAAGTTTCGAAAAAATTTCCATATGAAACATCAAATATGAAATATTGATTAATGGTTGGAGAAAATAATGAAACACAAGAATATGATTGAACCTTAACCATTTTTCATGTTGGACTATATCCGTTTTCATAACAATAATGAATTAAGTGAAACAAATAAATAAACAATTATCAAACAATTTCAATTCCAAAAATCTCAAATAGAAAATTCAACACTCTCATGGAATCATTGACATACAAATGAATTTTTAAGTGGACATGATTCACAATCATCATGGGATAAAATGAGAGAATTTACCAATCAATAAAAAATTACATACCCTATGTATAGATCAATATTTGATGAAGTAGTACATACCAAAGTAATTTTTTAGTACCATAGGATCTCATTGGGTCACAAATTTCTAGTATAAAATATTTCATTGATTATCTAAGAATCCTCCACCAGTGTCCCTCTATCAATCCCTAAGGTTATGTTTATAACAGTGTATATTTTTCATATCACTAATTTTATAGGTGAGTATTTGTTTCATAAAATTAAAGAACTTATGAAATAATTAAATAATTTATATGTTTATTAATTATCACATGATAACTCATTTAAATAACAGGTGATCAATATTATATCATGACTAACTAAAGCCCATAATCTGGATTTAATGTAGGCCTTAAATTTTTTATATGATAATACTTTTATTTATATTAAATTTTTTCAATAAAAATGTGTGGACATGATAAAATAAAAATAATATTTTTTAGATTCAATACCGAGCCTCTACGAGCCCTATAATCCCATTATAACTCAGATAATATTATTTAAAATATTATTTAAAATATTATAAAGATTTACAATGGAAAAATAGAGTCATTTCTTTATCCTCACCTTAATGATTTTGTTCCCAAAAAAAATTCTTCAAAAATAGATGACTCCACATGGCTCCTATTTTGTCATATGGCACTTAGGTAATCTCTTAGAGATTCATGTGTTTAAATCAAAGACACACTAAGGAAACTGGTCACCCATATAGGATTTGATCCTATCAATCCTCAATCTTTACAGGGTACTCTAAAAAGTAATCTACATCAAAAATGTGCATCTCACCATAGTTGATGTCATGTGATGGCTAATGAACATAAGTCCTAAATGGTGAAACATGAAAGACTTATTTTACATGTTCAAACAATGGTGCTAGGGTCAAGTAGTTAACCACCTCACTAACCAAAAATAGTATCTAGAAGGGGCCAATAATTCTTTGAGATAACTTTCATCCCCAAAAAAATATCTGATATTTCAACTGAGGTGAGAACTTTAAGAACACTTGGTATCCCTTTTCAGACTCTAAAGGATGATATTGTTAGTACACAAAAGACTTATAGTGGATATGGTTTTTCTTTATACACTCAAGGATGATATGTACCTTCTCTATCATAAATCACACCATCTCTTGGCCCATGAGTACTGACTCTCATGGGTCATTCCAACATAGTGGTGAAATGTAGGGTTGGCAATACAAGGACTAAAATTTCAATATAATGATGTTGTAATGGTATCTATTATTTTCCAAAAAACTAAAATAATGGTATTTGATCTTCCCAAACCCAACCAATTTCAAATAATCTATCCGGAAGAATTTTCTCCAGAAACTAAATAGTTTACTTTTTATGGTCATCGGTCTGGGCATGAGACACCATGATCAATCCAAAATTATTACCAAATCTTCCTATAATCTTATCCATAATCATGATATGAATAGAACATCATGGTCAAAAATTATATTCAATGGAAATACTTGAATATAGACTACCTCATGAATATAAATGAATCCTAATATCTCTGTTGAACTCTTCTCTCTGATAGAAAGACAATGGGAAGTTTTGGTGAGTGAATCTACAGTTCCCCATATGGAATCATGTCCTCTAGATCATCATAAGATACTATTAAAACTGTTTATTGATATACAATCCCAGTTTAAATATGTATATTGATGTTTTTGAGCCATATGTGTTGGAACCTAGTGCTGATCCCTC
The DNA here is from genome assembly GCA_963277665.1 of Viscum album. Lineage (NCBI taxonomy): Eukaryota > Viridiplantae > Streptophyta > Magnoliopsida > Santalales > Viscaceae > Viscum > Viscum album. Next base: position 646,890,813 of record OY728133.1, on the reverse strand, counting down.
GGCTTCTAACAAGTGAGGCATCAAGAGACAAACTCTATTACAAACATCATCATTACCTGTCACCAATTCTAATGTTGAAGTTCCTATTATATAATTTTCATACCAAAAAATTCTTATATGGGTAATTTTTTAAAATTCTTTATAATATCCCCACACAGCATCACTAGTACCATCATCCTCCCACATAGAATGATAATCCTCTACCAACATTCAGAAAATCTAGCAAGTTCACATCTATTGGATATATGAATGCCCAAGGTATCATAGTCGATGTCTCTAAACTAAGCCTCCATAACATGATGTATAATTGGTAAGGTAACAACCATCAACTAGAGGTATGTTCCACTGTCCTCATCATTCTAGGACAACTGCAATGAGCCTAACATCTCACATTCCTCACTTGATAATAGTGAAAAAAACTCTACTAAGAGTTTCTACAACCACATTCCCATTCCACGAAGTATAAGCTATCTCAAATTCAAAATCATGTACAATATCTATCAATTTAATCTTATTCATGTTAATATATATATGAAAAAAATTAATTGATATTGTTGTTGTCATAATAGAAAACAAACCACCCACTCATATGGTAGTGACAATATATATTTAGGGTGAAGATCACTTATTCCCACTCTAGATCATGGTTCACCTTGTTTTTCTCATGAGGTATAGAAATTTGGGACCCACTAGAAATCACTACCTACTAGTGCATTGGGACACATCTATTCTAATTCATTGAGGAATTGAATAACACAATTTACTGAACACCATCCTCTAGTAGTCTCAAGATGGGGGAAATATAATCCTCTACCAAAACTCCTAAAAAATCCTATTTTCATCTATCCTTCAACAAGAAAGGATGAAATTTTAATTTAAAATAACTAAAGGGTTATGATATCTTGGAGAAATCAGGAAAATCACTTGTAGTATACAAGAAACCCAAGGAAGCAATGCACCTCCATCATTATCTTAGGTTTATCCTATGATAACATCACCTTAACCATCACTGGGTCTACTGTCGCACACTCTGATAAGATGAGATGTCCAAAAAATTTGGAACTCTAAAATTTATAAGTGAAACTTTGAGAGCATCCCATAAATATGTTACTCTCAGAGTATGTCATGGGCAATCATAAAATGTTTCATGCGATCCTTCTCAAAAATTGATTAAACTATGATTTCATCAAATAATACCACCATGAACTAGTATAAGAATGGATGAAATATATGGGTTATGAATCTTCTGAAAATATATTTGGACGTTTTTATGACAACCTGAATCACAAGGTACATTTAATGACTATGGAAACATAATAATGTTGTCTTTTATATATCCTTATCCAGTACTCAGAATTGGTGAAAGCACATCTTGAGGTAAATCCATGAGAACCATCTATCACCTATCAACTAGTCAAATACATACACAATCTTTGGTACCAGATAATTATTCGGCATAGACATCTGGTTCAGCTGATAGAAATCTACAAAAAACCTCATGCTTGCATCTGCCTTCTGGAGAACAACATTGTGGCTACTGGGGGTGACAAACATGGTTTTAAATATCCATTTATCTATAACACCACCTAAATCACATTTATATAATGAATCTAAATGGGAGAGATATTATATGATAGAGAATAAATCAATGTATCTCAAGGTGTAATTTCTATGTAGACATTGATCCCAATGTGGGTAGGTAAGCCCAACGCGTCCTCAAGAAAGACAACCTCATATACACACATCATTGGAGGAAGATATAATATCATAACTGTTGTTTATCCAAGTGATATAAAATAAAATTGATGTGTTATAAATTATATCCTCTTACATAAAACCCCATCATTATATACATTTGTTCCATCTCATAGAAAAAGAAAATAATTATCTAATCCTCCAATACACATCATATTATTTATCTAAAATAGTCAACATGTTCATGAATTATAGACAAAAAGTATAAATATATATGATAATTTAAGTCCAAAATAGAACTAAAAATAGATTCCATAATAATATATATCCTCCAAGAGACAGTTCAAACTACCTATATACTTTTGTGATCACTAGATCCCCCCATTCAAAGTCTCAAAGTGTAATGGTTGAGCAATGTGTCATCCAGAATCTCTAATTCCTGATCAAGCGCAGTGGCATGAAATTAAAATCTCACAAATATATTTATAAGTAATTATACTGTAGTAGAGAATAAAAAAATCAATTATCTAATCTTCATTAAATATTATAGGTAATAAGGTGACATTTCCTTCACCTATCCCTATCATTGAACCTGAGCTCCTTGACCCTAGGATGGACTACATAGGGGTGGTAGTGGAAACAAGTCCAACTATATTCAACCTCAATCTTCTCTCCTAGATCCTATGACATGTCCTCAACACATTGGACCTCTTTAATCTTCACTCTATATATTTCTTGGTGGTCCGTAAAACATATCTCTATCAACTATACAATTGGTCATATATTCCCACACAATATATCCACATCCATTGCCAGAGAAGTTCCACCTCTCTCTTGGACGAATAGAGTCATAATGAGACACCTAAAATTAAGAAAATATATTCAAAGACTATATCCTATTGGGTCTCAAATTACGGGAACCCTATTCCAACTATCAGATACTAATTTATGAGGTCTCAACTTCTATGTTCCCACCACTACTATGAACTGCCACCATTTTCTTGTCGAGATACTACTCCACTTCAAATTGTCACTCAATAACTATGGTATAATAAGAAATGAAAAGAGATATCACTACATAACTAATATATTAGAATACTACTTACATGAAGGATCATTTTTTGGTTAATAGATCACAAACGATATACACAGAGTTTCTTCAGAGGTTGTGTAATGTTAGAGAATACTCTACCACAGTCATGAAGCTAGCTAAATCAGCATAAGATTCTAGACACATACCACTGACAACATGGATAGAATGAACTCCTCCATTAAGAGATTTTTAATATCCATCCTAGAGATAGAAATGTTACCTTGTGTTTTGGTCAATAGATTATGCTATCTCCATATAGATCCTTAAAGAGGACTTGTTTCTTAGAGCACCATCTACCATGGAGGAGTCATTATTAGGCAGAAAACTTGAGAATCTATCTCCAACTAGTCATCAACTACCTAGGGATACGACTCACCCTAAAACTATTGGGGTTAGTACCTATGTAACTCCTAAATATATCTCATTATACACACATCATCAGTCAATACTGATGTATCTATGTAACCACCCAAAATCCACACTCATGAATCATGTTCTACAGAAATTAACTTTAAAATTTTATATATTTTACCAATAAACGTGTCTCAACTTTATTCCATCAAAACATAAAACATGAAAATAAAATATTGGATCACTTACACACCCATGTAACTTTTGGGTTTATATTTTTAGAGAATTGGGATAGAACCATAATAAATTGGATTCATAAATAACTCCCTCATAAAGATTAATATTATCTCCCACTATACCTATATTTTTTTATTTCACATTAGGCCATCATCATCATCTATGTGGAAACCATGAAGACATAATCCATTTTACATCTTTCCTCATATCCTTGGGAAAACAAACATGAGAAGGGCGTTATAAATTGCACAATAAGGGAAATAAATTGAGATATCAGTTATCATATAAGAATAACATGATTAAAATGGTATAAGAACATGATATTAATATTTCAAATATATACCCTAAAAATCAAAGGTCAAAATCCTGAATGATGGAATGAATATATATAGTTTATAAGATATTTATAATAATTAAATCAATGAACATGATCCTTGAGAGCATTATAATGGTATAAGACATGAAATTTGTGGAATCCACATAAGAATAGAAAACAATTTCCCTATTAGTGGAGGATAATTTCCTAGACAATAAGAACCAAAAAAATCATGTATTGAATCTGGTTCTCTCCTCATCCAAGCCCTATCTTACTGAACTTTGATTACTACCCATTTCTTGTCCTATCTTACTGTACTTGGTTTATTCCCCATTCTCATCATATCTATATCATTTCATATAAATATTTAACTAGTTATTTTGATGGAGATATGGGTACCACACATCACATAATGAAAATGGTTTATATGTGTTCTATTGGAAATAAAATTAATTCAGCTTATTAGAAAAAAAATGAATAAAATGGGTTTCATAAACATTTCATCATTGATTAACCCATGGAAATTTTATAATATTTAAAAACATTATTCTATCTTAAATATAAACGGTAAATAGAAACAATTAGAATTTTGTTATTAGATATTATTCCCATTTAAGGATAATTATAATTATATAATACTGCCTTATATAAAAATTAATTTGAAGTATCTCATGATATAAATATGGAGAAAAATATCCTTTCAATTTTAAAAACAATATTTTGAAAAATAATGAAATGTAAAAGAAAAAACTTTTCTTTGAAAATAACCGTTAAAACTTTTATCGAAATCTTCAACGATTTAAATATTTAGGATAGAGGGAAAGGATTCCAATTTCATCTAATCTAAAAAAACATTCCTTTAATTTTTTAGATAATTCATAATGTACATGGTGTTGAAAATGATAACAGTATTCCTTTAAAACTTATTTTTTAAAATTAGCACATAAGTAAAGATGAAAATAAAAAATATTATGATAGAAAAAAAATCGGATAAAAAAATTATAATTTATGGTCATGGAAGAGAAATACTCCCTTATGGTGACTTAAACATAAAAAATCTAAAATAATGATGATATTTTGAAAAAAAACAATAAAACATTGATTTATTTTGACTCATAATCCACATGAAAGGAATAAACATTGATAATATTGAAAATAACATAATTTTTTCGATATGAAGCATAATATAAATTTTTGGTATGTATACACACTACACAAATGAAACATGTCATGTATAATACATGTGCCACATAATAATAAATGTGAGGCAAAACCCACTTATAAAGATAATATCATTGAAGTGAGAATTAATAAAATGAATCAACTATGAATTTCCACAATAAATAAATATATAACAAGTGTTTATATATCATAATTTAATAAAAAAAATTCCAAAAAAATTCTTATAATGAAATAGTCTATTATGCAGAAGTTTAACCTAAATAATGGAAATTGAGTTATGAAATCCCTCACCTTATGACCAAATTATATGGTACATTCTTTATATTACTGAATAATAAATATAAGTTAATTATGAACTTTCTTTGAAAAAGTCATTCTTATTATTCCTTTTGTAACACATAATATAATATTATAGTAATTTCTAAATTATTTATTTTCACGTTGTACATTTTGATGATATACGGTACATGAGACCGAAATGACTTTGGTAAAATGTCTATATATATGGTGGTAACTATTCCATAATATGCATAATAATAATAATTACATTATTATATTTTTTTCAATAAATTACACATTTAAATAAATCCATGAAAAATATATATGAATAATGAACTATGTTAAAATCATGGAGATGGTAGGTCAACATACACATGAGTAACACTTAAACTTTACAATGATCATTTTGGAAAGAAGGTAAGTATTATTTTATCTTCCCATATTGATCATTATATATTATATATCATATTATATCTCTAAATATAAATATATACATATATATCATCCATGTTATATGGTGATGAAAAAGGAATCATATCACTTTGTGGAGGTGGTAGTCCACATAAACGCACAAATGACATTATCATTTTCCTTTGCATGGAAAGGGAAGAATGAAAATTGTATCTTATATTTTATCAATTATACATATGACATTAATGTCATATATAAACCATAATTACAATCTTATAAAAAATCTTTAGAGATTTCATTGGAAAATGAATTAAATCGGTAAGGGAGGTAGTACTACACCATACACACAAAGATGGATTATTTTTTCATTTGATGTTAGTGGATATTGATATAGGTCATGAAATTAACATAATATAATTTTACTTTTTGAGGATACTATATTATTTATTTTTTAATAGATTAATAAGGGTTAATGGATGTGGAAAGATAGATAAAATTGAATCGATCAATGACAATTGATACCTCTTATTCGGAAAATAACTTTGTCATAACACCTTAAGTCCACTAAGGGCAGTGTTATGACTAAATTAATACCTCTATAATATGGGTTGGGATTAAATGAATATTTTTAGGTAACTTATAAAATAAAATGGGTTTTTTGTTTGATGAAATGAAAAGACGGGTTCCCTTTTTTAAGAGTGGAGATGGGCACTATTGGAATTACCCAAAATATTAATATAAACTAATTTTAAAATATAATTTTATAAAAAGTGAGTTATTTTTATGATAAGTATTATATGGTTCTAAATACCATCATAAAATAATATTTAGATAAATTTTTACTATATTTTAACATTATCTTTTGGATTTAACCCCTTTAACGCCTACCGTGACAACATGGATTTTTACATTTTGATGGTTTATAAAGTTATAATGAAATGAAAAAATACTTATAAATGGATAATGGATGATATTTTAAACCTTATTGAAATAATGTTTTAAATTTTTATTTTTTAATAATTTTATATCATTTAATAAAATATTATTTAATATAAAATATTAAAGATGTTGATTTTAAGGACAATTCATCAATTTGAATTTAATAATATCATAATAATAATTACAAATAAAAAAATAATTTATTACAACCATAAAATGTTATGGGAATCTATAATATTAGTTTATAACATTAATTGTCTCAAAATTATATTTATTTTAATATTTTTAATAACATTTATTTTATTTTTTCATTAATAAAATTATTATTGTATATTTTTTGTAAGAATATATGTTAATTATATAAACATAAAAATGTAAAAATAAATTACCATGATGAAGATGAATCGTTTATATTTAGAATTATTATTTATAGTTGAATATATACTTTGGATAACCCCAAATAGAAAATAATATTTTAATTAAAAATATGAGTACGACATCTTTGACTTTTCATTAAATAATTATTATAAATATAATAATCACCTAAAATAGAAAAAAGATTATATATTATAACCATGAATGGTTATGGATTAAAATTTTTCATAAAATAAAATTTGATCAAATGTAATGGTAATTTTCTATTCTTTATCATATTATATTTACCATTAATTACTTGATTGACCCTTTACTATTGTATCCAAAATTACCCAGGTTACTATTAATGTTGTCAAAAACTATTAGGAAAACATTAACAAAATTTGGAACCTATGATTAAAAATTATAAATCTTTTCTTCAAAATTTATAATACATATGTTTCATTATTGAATTTAAAATTTGACTGGTAAAACTTAATGAATGAGTATTTTCAGAAAAATACTTTTTTTAAAGAATATATGAAATGTATTTATACTAAATTAAAGTATAAGCTATATTAAAATACCATAATTTAAATATTTTATATTATATTTAACTAATTAAAATTTAAAACTAGTACAAAACATAATTTGACCCATTAAATACATGAAAAGTATAATATTTTATAAAATGATGTATTTTTTAACATTCATTGAAAAAAATCCTTTTATGTGAAGTATAAACATTTCATAGTTGGAAAATTTGGATATTCTGATATCAAAAATTAGTCTAATTTTATCAAATAATTTTTCCAAAATCTTTATAAATTAATTATAAGAAGAAATAAACATCATTTTTATGTAAATCTATGTTTTTTGATGAGTATAAAGTCTTTTCAAAAAATTATATAATTATTTTATAACCACATACAATTAGATTTATATTCATTGGGAATTTCATATTTATTTCATGGATTAGTTATTCCTATTCCTACCTGATAATTTTACAGCTAGGTTATGACGACCTGCTAATAATATTTTTTGTTCATTTAAACTCCATGTTCTATATCTTTTAAACTGTTGAACATACTTTTTCTTTCTAAAATATCAATATCTTACATTATCCACGCATTAATAAAATTTTCTCTCACAATTTTAACTTAGTCTCGATAAAAAACATTTGACTACTCAAAATTCCTCTCTTGAAATCCCACATCATAAAAAGGGTTATTAAAATATCCGTTTTTAGAAAAATAAAGGAAAGTATGAAATTCATTTTCAGAAAAAAAACTACTAGGATTCCATATATGAAAAAATGATCATGGTAGCAAAAAAGATATCTGAAGAACTGAAATATAGTGATAAATAACATGATCATGAAAATTTTAACCATCAAATAACTATATATTATTCAGGGGTAAAAATGAAATTGGTTTTATAAGTATAAAATATAGATGAATAAAGTTTCTTTTGAAAATAAATTTCTCAAATTTTAAGGAATTAATTTACTACTTATTATAAAAACAAAATTATGTAACGCCCTGACCCCAATTACCCAGAGTCAATGCATTATTTTGATACATTGGCATGATTACAAGGAATAAAGTCCCGAAGGACTGAGCAGTTTAGCAGTCTTGGAAAATAGATTAAATACATGAATGTTACATTATACTTTATAACATAAAAAACAACATAAATAATCCTTTATTAATACCAATATTCCACTGGCTTAACCCCTCATATCAATCATAATACACTTTTTAGAATCCTGGGAAAATAAAACATAGAAAGGGGTGAGCTCAAACGCTCAGTAAGGGTAAGAAATATAGCATAAACTTTCAAAAATAAACATAAACATTTAAGGAACTGTATAAAACTAGAACAAAATCCTTTTAAACTTGAACTTCAATATAATATGGTATAAATAAAATGAAATAATTCTATTAACTTATTCACATGGATATTCGACTAATCGAATAATCAAATGATATATCAATAACCACTTTCATAATGAAAGAATGCATAATTCCAGACTATCATAACCACATAGCCAAGGTCTCATGCCAAGACTACACATATGATTTTATCAAGGCCTCGTTGCAAGACACTAGTCTGTCTCATGAGAACTACTGATGCATCGAGGAGCTATAGCAGGCTCCACCCGTCACTTACTAAGTCCAGTGCATTCCTCATATTAAAAGGTCTAAACAAAACATAAACATTCGTATTAAAACTAGAATAAAAAATCTCAATACATTACCCATAAACCATGAATGGTATAAAAATAACACATCCACAGTCAAACATATCAAAAAACCTTTAACACAATATGGAAGATTAGTATCATCATAAATCAACTTCAAAACAAGTTTAACATCCATGAAAGGATTTTGATGTTGATGAAAATTATTTTTAAAACTCTTCGAGAGAAATGCCCCTTTTTCATGAAAACATTTAAAATTCACACAATTTGGAAAACACGTCTTTTAGTTCATTTATGAATCAAAGTTTCTCATACCACTTTGAAACTTTTGAAAGGAATTAACATTTTAAAAACATTCATGTCCATATAAATTAATCCTTAAAAATCATTTTGAAGACATGGAAATTAATGAGAATGATTTAGAAGAATAAATATTAAAAACATTTGAAATTATATTTTAGTAAAAAGTAACTTAAAATAATAGCTTTGAAAACTATTTCATAAATCATGAACATGGATAATAAATATGTCCCAGTAGATACTTATGAAAAACAGCCTCGGATAATAATGAGATTGTGAAATTAACCCTTACCAATTTGATAACCTACGAAACATACACCCATAAAAGAAGTATCATAAAATGAATATGTAAATACACATATATTAAACTGTATTACACAAGGAATACAATTATGGGCAGTACACACACCACACAAAGGGTAATAGTGGCAATATGGCATGAATCTCATGTGAATAAGGAGTGAGATGAAAACCCATTACCTTGCACTTTCCTTTAGTCGAGGGTATGTTTATCCTCCTGTATGAAGAATATAGTATGTTATTAAATTATACCAGAACCATATTAATATTTATGATATCATAAATTATTCATTTATGACTTTATACTACCCATTTATTAATAATTTCCATGTTATATTAATATTTCGTGTAATAATAGCTTTCTTTATTGTACGTGTTTTAACTTGTTAATCTTGATTGTATCACTTAGATAATGATTTAAATACTTCCAGAATATAAAAAATTATTTATTTATCATATATAATTATAATATAAAAAATTTATAAAAGACATATATTTTAAATGGAAAACACCTTTTATAGAGATGGTAATCCGTACGTACGCATAAACGTTGTTTCCGTTTTCATATAGTATTGAACATAAGTAAGTGAATAAGATATATGTGAGTAAATAAATACATATATATATAAATATATATATATATCAATAGTAGAATTATTATTTCATATATTACATACTTATTAGTAATATATATTTTTATAAGTGTTGATGAATGAAGAACTTGAAAATGAATCTCATCGCGTCGTGGAGACGGTAATCCGTACAGACACACGACCGAAAATATCATTCTTTTAATATTAATATAATATATAATTGGATGTTATATAATATATACAGAATACTTATCATGTTATATTCATTATTTATATCAAATACACATCATTATTATACCCATTTAAATAATAATGTATTTAATAACAATTACACCACAACGTGGAGACAGTAAGCAGAACGTACGCATGTATGGTGACATGTCATTCAAAGGGTGGATAGAATAATGAATTTTGTTGTACCATAATTATAATAACATCATTGTAAATAGAATATACGGGAGTTATTATTTTATAATGGAAACAACAAAGAAAACGGAAGTGGAAGAAGAAAGGACCTTGAAAGAGGGTGTTGAAATCATTACCTCTTCTTCGAGTTCTTCCTTTTGATTTGATCAAAAGGGCTCCTTATGTTGGATTTATGATCAAAGTAAGGCCTATAGGATGAAGGTAGGATATTTTATAGGGTATTTGGGCAGGGTATTTCTGATCCAAATGTCTTAGAAGGGGTGAATTAGAGAGAAGGGTGAGTTCCCTTTTATAAATGGGTGAGGGGCACTCTAGGAAAAACATAAAATATTATTTTATAATAAATTCATTTTCGGTTTATAATGGCCAAAAAGTTGATTATTTAAAGTCTAAGGTGGAGATAGTTCGAAAAAAAATCAACCAATAGGTTTTAGACAAGTTTAATTTACCATTTTAACCATATCATTTAGATTTAACTCTAAGTTAAATAATTTAACTTTTATTGCGACTTCTTGTATTATTACACTATATGGTTAATAAGCACACTATATACTTCCAATATAACCCCAATTGATTCATTAATGTCATATATATTATTATATAATTCTTTTGGTAGAACAATATATTTTTAGGACCACTATATAATTTAATAATATAATATTTGTTTTAAAAGCTATTTTATGCCAATTTTGACACAATTTGCTATTTGTTTTTTTGTTAAAATAATATCAACATTATTACTTCAAAAAAACAATACATTGAATCAATTCTAACATGTCATATTAACCTATAAAATTCGTGTATGTCATAAAAACTTTGAAATAATATTTATTTTAATATTTATAATACCATTTATTTGATTATTTCATGAATAAGGTAATTATTGCATCATCATTGTGTCATAAATAAATTTATTTATATAATGTCTAAAAATTAAAAATAAAATACCATGATTTAGGAAATATATTTATATTTCTTTGTAATATTTATAATCTAATTTATTATATTAATAACTTTATATTATAATTGTTTTAGTTATTAAACATTGATTTTAACTCTTTTAACTCTTCTTTGAATTAAATAATAATAAATGTCCTAATCTATTCCAAGTGGACCTAAATGATAATATTTTATTCGTAAGGTTGTTTTTGGTCGATATAAACTTTTCCAATAGAATTAGGACATGTGTGAGAGTAATATTAATATCATTTATACCCTTAATTACCCTGTTTACATTTAACCGTGGTAAATAAAAGTAAAAAGTTACTATTCTTAAAAAATTATTTTTATCTCATTGAACCACATTTTACTCCTTTATATAAACCATGTCTCTTATATTTTCTAAATTCAGCTCACAGAAGCGGTAAAATTACGTTTTATGTGAATTTGCAAAAGCTCCTAGGAGGTGGGTAAAAGACGGTGAAAAGTTCAATAAAATTTTTATATATCTAAAATTTTTATAAACAGACTCCACAGAATTAAATTAAAATTATATAGGTATTATGTATCTATTTTGATAATAAATAATTTAAATAAAATAAATAATTATTTAAATAAAAATTTGGTTTCAAACTATAACTTAGTGTTTTTCAGTATTCATAAATAATTAAACGTTTTCAGAAAAATACCAAAAAATTACCCCAAGATAATTTAGATATTCTGAATTAAATAATGAAGTCTATTTCACCAAATTAAAAACATAGAAGTTTTATTTATTAATTTCAAATTAATTCCCGCTGTCAAAACAAAAAGCGTGTTTTTAAGAAACAATAACAATCAAAAGATTGACACTTGTTTATGTCTGGTTTAAATGTGAAATTTTGTCAACTAACCAAAATTGGATTAAATTTTAAAAATATATTCTAAATATAATTTAAAACCACTCAAATTCTTAATTTATCACTATTAATTATTTCGATTAAAAAATTGTTTTTAATTAAAATATAGTAATTTTCACTATTGATCAAAATATGAAAGTTATCAGAAAAGTACCAAAAATTCACCCTAAGCAAATTTTGATATTCCAAATCCAAAAATGAAGTCCATTTTGAAAGATAAAATGTATAAAATTTCAAAAAGTGTGTATTACTATTCATAACAGCTAGTTTGATTGGTTATGATGTGTGTTAGAACTCGATGTTGCGTACAACACACGATACTGTATTATTCAAAGAGAAGCGTACCGTGGAAGATACGAGTGTTACATTCTCCCTTCCTTCAATAAATTGAGTACTCGCAATTTATGATCGGTATTGGAAACTTGGGGTTGAAATTTCAAAATATCTTAGTTGAAATCCCACATCGAAAAATGGATTAATTAGGCCTCTATTTAAAATTAAGAGTGGTAAGTATGAAGGTTACCTAAAATAACACATACTAGGGTTCCATGTAGGAAATTTTGTATATGGAGGAGAAATCTAACCATCAATATCTGATGGAGAGTGGTAGAGAACAGGGCTATGAAAAGTCCAAAAATCCCAAAGCCATAAATTTGTGATGATCTAAGGTACCATCTGGGACAACATTTTTGATCTAAGATCCTTTTCTTAATTTTGAGGAATTTATTTGTGAGATTGGATAAGATCATAAGGAGATATACTTACCTTATAATTATAGTTTTATCCATTAATAAATTTCTACCACAAACTCATCTTTCACTACAAAACATAATACAACTCAAAAATACTCTATTTATCCTAATCGTATAGGGTTCCAAATATAATGAATTTATAATTCACATATCAGAACCATTAAAAAAAGAAACTACATTATACAATCCAGGGACATCACGTAGTCCAGTCTTAGGCGAGAAATCCCAAACGCACTATGGTTGTGGGTTCAATTCCCGCAGCTTTTTCCGACGCGATGGGTTGTCAAACGGTCTGCGTGTTGTCCTTTTATAAAAATCCAAAAATAACCTTTAAAACTTAATCAATTCCAACCTTTAGACTTATCCAAAATTATACTATCCAAACTCACTGTCCAAAATTTATAAAGAAGTTAAACACGATAAAGATCATTTTTTCCATGTAATAACATGTGAAAACCTTCACCATGTATTATTTTAAAAGATGGTAACAACCTGAATTACCATAAAACCTTATTGATTACATTAATTATCCCTTATTTTTTATAGAATACTGGATATAATCCTCTCAGAAATGTTTTAATATCTAATGATGAAAAATCATTAATCAGTTTCAAGGTATTCAAGAATATCCAATTTAATTTACCCAAATCAACCATATCTTATTCCAAAATCAGTACTTCAATATTAGGACCATATTAAAGTTTATCTTTCATTCAACCAGGTAATTTTTAAAAAATTTAAGTCACTGTAGAGTCACATTTCTTATTACCATAAAATCTCAAATCCTCAATAAAATGGTACTATAGTACAATCCTTATTTATTTCCACAACATCATTGATACAGCACTTAAATGAAATAATTCGAAAATTTCAACATAAGAACACTAGTAATTCTTCTTAATTTGTGGAAGTATCATAACTTTATTATTATCCAATAGCATAATTTGCAGCATAGTATGATGATTGGGACATTGGTTCGCGTAGTTTCCATACTCTTTTCAGATGAATCATTGTACATTTGAAACTTTTTTCTTACACTTTCAGTCACGTACTTGGTGTCCTTTTTCTCCACACATATAACATACTTCCATTACCTTCAAGAATTATCCAAGGTGATTCTTTCCAAAGATATAACATATGGGAAAATCCATCTTTACCATATTCCATTTATCTTTCCTTCTCTCTACCATCCTTTTCTTCTCTGGCTTCCCTTCAAAGCCATAGGACTCTGAAAATTCATTACTTATCTTATCAACACATGATACTATTTCTTCATATGATGATAATACATGGGAGACTATTTCCCTTCAAAATTCTGGCTTACGAACATGAAATATATGATCCTTCATACTCTTTGGATCATGTGTATTGTTGGAGTTCTCATTCCTTCTACTGGGCACCATTTCTAAACAATGGCATACACTAGATTAGTTTATGAATAGAAATTACTAATCCCAAACTTGTAAAACACTTATAATAAATTAAAAAGTTTATGGATATAATCCATAATCATAAAAATGTATTCATTGAGTGAGTATATACTCATAATCCCTTCATAATGGTTTGTAAATAAAATGATAATTATCCTAAGCATATCCTGAGAGTGTTGTAACCAAGAGTACAGCAAGGCCCGTTCTCATGCACCAGTTCCTGTTCGAGTCTAGCTCAAAGCCGCGCTTTTGGGTTTTACCCCTAGGTACATCTATGCTAGAGCCGCCTATACTTTCTTGTATCCAGATAGGGATGTATCGCTCAAAAAACTCAAAATATCACTACAATACTAAAATTCTAAGAAGTTATTAAATACTAATCCGCAAAGTCCATCTTAGGTCTATGTTCTCTAATTAGAGTTTATCTAAATATAGATTCCAAGGCTATTGCTAAACTTCCTATGATACCAACTGTAGTGCCCCAACCCTAGTTACCCAGAGTCCATGAATTATTTTTATAAATTTTCATGATTACAAGGAATCAAGTCCCGAAGGGCTGATCGGTTTAGCAGTCTTGGAAAATATATTACATACATGAATGTTGCATTACAATTTTTAACATACAAAACTACATAAATTACCCTTTATGAACACCATTCTTCCCCTGGATTAACCCTGCATATCAATCATAAAACATTTCTTGAAATCCTAAAAAAATAAAACATAGAAATGGGTGAGCTCAAACGCTCCGTAAGGGTAAGCAATACAGCTGAAATATTCAAAAATAAACATAAACATTCAAGGCAATTTATAAAATGAAAACAAAAGCCTTTTAAACTTGACCTACAACATAATATGGAAGATATAATATGATATATTTCCATTTACATATTCACATGGAAATTCTACTAATCGAATAATCACATGAAATATCAATGACCACATTCATAACGATGGAATGCATAATTCCATACTATCATAACCACGTAGCCAAGGTCTCGTTCCAAGACTACAAATAAGATTTTGTGAAGGCCTCATGAAAAGACACTAGTTTTTCTCATGATACCTACCTATGCATCGAGGAGCTATAGTGGGCTCCACCCATCACTTACTAAGTACAATGCATTCCTCATATGAAAAGGTCTAAAGAAAACTAAAACATTCGTATTAAAAATATAACAGGAAATGTCAATAATTTACCCATAAACCATGAATTGTGTAAAAATAACACATCCATAGTCAAAAATATCAAAAAACCTTCAACAAAATATGGAATATTTGTATCATGATAAATCAACATCAAAACAAGTTTAAAATCCATTAAATGATTTTGACGTTGATGAAAATGATTTGTAAAACTCTTTGAGAGAAATACCCATTTTTCATGAAAACATTTAAAAGTCACACAATTTATAAAAGAATTCAATTAAATTAATTTTTGAATCAAATTGTCCCATACCACTTTGAAACTTTTGAAATGAATTGACATTTTAAAAACATTCATGTCTATATAAATAAATCCTTAAAACCCATTTTGAAGATATGGACATTCATGAGAAAGATTTAGAAAAATAAATATTTAAAACATTTGAAATTATGTTTTAGTTAAAAGTACCTTAAAATAATCCCTTTGAACACTATTTCATAAAACATGAACATGGATAATAAATATGTCCCAGTAGATACTTATGAAAAATAACCTCAGATAATAATTAGATTGTGAAATTAACCCTTACCAATTTGGTAACATATGAAACATACACCCCATCAAAGAAGTATCATACAATGAATATTTAAATACTCATATATTAAAGTTTATTACACAAGGAATACAATTTTGGGTAGTAAATACACCACACAAAAGGTAATAGTGGCAATATCGCATGAATCTCACGGGAATAAGGAGTGAGATGAAAACACCTTACCTTGAACTTTCCATTAGTCGAGTGTATGTTTGGCCTCCTCTATGAAGACTATAGTATGTTCTTAAATTATACAAGAACTATATTAATATTTATGATATCATTCATTATTCATTTATGAATTTATACTACCCATTTAATAATAATTTCCATGTTATATTAATATTTCGTGTAATAATCACTTTCTTTATCGTACGTGTTTTAATTTGTTACTCTTGATTGTATCACTTGGATCATGATTTAAATACTTCCAAAATATAAAACATGATTTATTTATCATATATATTTATAATATAAAAAATTTATATTAGACGTATATTTGAAATGGAAAATACCGTTTATGGTGACGGTAGTCTGTATATACGCATAAACGATGTTTCCATTTTCATATAGTATTGAACGGAAGTAAGTGAATAAGATATATGTAAGTAAATATATACTTATATATATAAATATATATATCTCTTGTATAATTATTATGTCATATATTACATATTTATTATTAATGTATATTTTTATAATCGTCGATGAATGGCAAACTTGGAAATGAATCTCATCGCGTCTGGAGACGGTAATCTGTGTGTAAAAACGAGCGAAAATTTCATTATATTGATATTAATATAATATATAATCGGATTTTATATAATATATAAAAAATCCTTATCATGTTATATTTATTATTTACATCAAATACACATCATTATTATACCCATCCATATAATAATGTATTGAATAACAATTACACAATGACATGGAGACGGTAAGCCGTACGTACGCACGTATGGTGAAATGTCATTAAAAAGGTGGATAGAATAATGAATTTGGTCGTACCATAATTATAATAACATCACAGTATGTAGAATATACAGTATTTATTATTTTAGAATGGAAAGAACGATGAAAAAGGAAGTGGAAGAAGAAAGGAACTTGAAAGAGGGTGGTGAAATCATTACCTCTTATTCGGGTTCTTCCTTTTGATTTGGTCAAAATGGCTCCTTTGGTTGGATTTCTGATCTAAATAAGGCCTCTAGGATGAAGGGAGGATATTTTATAGGGTATTTGGGCAGGGTTTTGCCAATCCAAATTGCTTAGAATGTGTGAATTAGAGAGATGGGGGAGTGCCCTTTTATAAGAGGGGTGAGGGGCACCTTAGGAAAAACTTAGAATATTATTTTATAATAAAATCATATTCGGTATCTAATGGCTCAAAAGTTGTTTATTTAAAGTCTATGGTGGATATAGGTCGAAAAAAACTCAACCAATAGGTTTTAGAAAAGTCTAGGTTACCATTTTAACCTTATCATTTAGATTTAATGCTAAGTTAAATAATATCACTTTTAACGTGTGTTCTTGTATTATTACACTATATGGTTAATAAACATTCTATATAATACCAATAGAACCCCAATTGGTTACTTAATGTAATATATATTAGTATATAAGTCTTCTGGATGAACCTTATATTTTTCAGACAATTATATCAATTAATAATATAATTTTTGTTTTAAAAACTATTTTATGTCAATTTTGACACTATTTGGTATTTTTTTGTTAAAAAAATAAAAACATTTTACTTAAAAAAATAAATTGAATCAATAATAACATGTCATATTCACCTATAAAATTAGTTTATGTCATAAAAACCTTGAAATTATATTTATTTTCATATTTAAAATACCATTTATTTGATTCTTTCATGAATAAGGTAATTACAACATCATCGTTGTGTCATAAATAAATTTATTTATATAATGTCTAAAAATTATATGTAAAATACCATGATTTATGAAATATTTATTTATTTCTAATTAATATTTATAATCGAATTCATCTTATAAAAAAACTTATATTAAAAATGTTTTAGCTATTAACCTTTGATTTTCACTCTTTTAACTCTTCTTTGAATTAAATAATAATAAATGTTATAATCTAATCCAAGTAGACCTAAATGATAATATTTTATTACTAAGGTTTTTTTGGTCAAGATAAACTTTTATAATTGAATTAGAACATGTGTGAGGGTAATATTAATATCATTTTTACCCTTAATTGCCTTGTTTACTTTTAACCTTGGTAATTAAAAGTAAAAAGTTAATATTCACCAAAACTTATTTTCATCTAATTGAACCAAATTTTACTCCTTGATATTAACCATGTCTCTCGTATTTTCTAAAATCAGCTCACAGAAGCTGTAAAATTATGTTTTATGTGAATTTGCAAAAGCTCCTAGGAGGAGAGTAAAAGGCGGTGAGAAGTTCAATAAAATTTTTATATATCTAAAATTATTATAAACCGACACCAATGAATTACATTGAACTTATAGAGGTATTATGTATCTATTTTGACATTAAATAATTTAAATAAAATGAATAATAATTTAAATAAAAATTTGGTTTTAAACTATTACTCTGTGTTTTTCACTATTCATCAAAAATTAAATGTTTTCAGAAAAATACAAAAAATTTACCCTAAGATAATTTTGATATTCCGAATTCAATAATGAATTTTATTTTACCAAATTAAAAACATATAAGTTGAATTTATTAGTTTAAAATTAATTCCCGTTGTCAAAACAAAAAGCATGTTTTTAAGAAACAATAACTATCAAAAGATTGACACTTGTTTACGTCCGGTTTAAATGTGAAATTATGTCCAATGACCAAAATTAGATTAAATTGAAAAATATATTCAAAATATAATTTAAAACCACTCAAATTCATAACTTATCAATATTAATTATTTTGATTAAAGAAGTTTTTTTTAATTAAAATTTAGTAATTTTCACTATTTATCAGAATATAAAAGTTATCAGAAAAGTAACAAAAATTCACCCTAAGATAATTTTGATATTCCGAATCCAAAAAAGAAGTACATTTTGAATGATAAAATGTATAAAATTTCAAATAGTGGGTATTACTATTCATAACGGCTAGTTTGATTGGTTGTGGTGTGTGTTAGAACTCAAAGTTGCATACAACACACGCTACAGTATTATTCAAAGAGAAGCATACCGTGGAAGCTTGGGGTGTTAAAAATTAAATATACTTTCATTTAAATTAGTTTTTTCTCCTTTTAGGAACTTCAATCACAAACTTAGCTTTTTCTCCAAATGATGAGTTTGAAATTTTTATTCCTATAGAACTAGAATCTACTTCCATGGATCATAAATTCTATAAAACCAAAAAAAATATTCCTCTTATCATTAAACATTAACTATGGCCATTTTTTTCACAATATACGTTTATTCCAAAAAATGATAAACCTTTATATGATTAATATGACATTAATATACAAAATTAAATAGTAATACCCAAATTTCAACTTAGATAATTCAATAAATAACTATCCTAAAAAATCATTGAAATATTATTGAATGTTATTCAAATGAAAAAAATCACATAATATTCCAATATAGATCCAATATTTATCTCTAGATGACATCAATCACTCTTAAATTTTCACACCAAAAATTGTCATTTCTCAAGTAACATCATCTCCATGACTTGCTAATAATTTCAATAAGCAATTTGAAGCACCATAAATTAAAAATAAAATCATATCTTCTTAAAAAATATAATTCAACTTTTATTTCCTAAATAATATCCCATAATATCATATAATGTTCTCAAAATAGTGATCTTATGAAATCACATTAATAAATTTACCAAAAAATATGTTGCATCCCAGGTAAATAAATAATATGAAATTTTCATATTTATTTATATTTTTGTATTAAACATTAATTTTATTTTAAAATGAATGTTATGTTTGATGGTGTATCAGAAACTCAATAACATGTATCTTTGAAATCTCATGTTGTACACAATTCTGAGCCATACAGAAAACTAATAATATAATATTATTTTAAATGGAATTTAACTCATAGTTGTTGTATTAGTAGGAATGAACAGAACAAACTACAATATGATTATAAATTTTTGTAAAATGTTTTTACATTTATCCAATAAATTTTATGGGCTTAAAAGAATAAATAATTCAATTTTATGCATAAATACTATAATATTATTTATGGGGTTGATTTACCTCCTTTTAATGGAGAACCGTTCTTAAATATAGTTTTTTTCACTTTTGACAAAATAATACTATTCTTTAGAATCTTTACATAGAAATTCACTTTAGTTAAAATTTTGGTATTTTCTGATAAGATTCATTTTTCAATGAAATAGTAAAAATACTGTATTTTAATTCAAACTACCTGTTAATATAGTTTATTTATTTTGTTAGATTATATTATTTTTGATGTTTAATTATATTATATTTTTACTATTCAATAAAATTTTGGTCATTGGAAGTAATTTCACTTTGAAATTGGACATAAACAAGTGTCAATCTTTTGATACTTATTATTTCTTAAAACACGCTTTGTATTTTGACAATGTGAATTAATATTAAATTAATTTTGGCCACTTCTGTGTTTTGAATTTGGAAAATATGGATTAGATATTTAGAATTAGGAGGTCCTAATTGTTTGAATAGGTAACTTTTATTTTTAGGCATTATGAATATTTACTTTAGTAAATATTTTATTTACCATGATTAAAGTGTAAATCAAGTATGTAAGGGTAAAAATATTATTAAAAATTATTAAATTACAATAACATGTGTAATAATCCTATTTTTTGATACATGTCTAACCATGGGCATCATTGGGTCAATTCTGGGACCCCATGGTTCCACTTAGGAGAGATAATGAAACTTTATATTAATTAATTTAGAGTAATGACAAAAATGACATTAAACATATGTTTTATTAAATAAATTTTTACATGGTGTTATATAAGATATCTCTTAAACTATAATTATTAATTTGAAATATAGAAATATGTCCTACTTTATGGTATTTTATTTATTATTTTTAGAAATGAAATAAATAAAACTATTTATGACACAATGATGTTGTAGTGATTACCTTATTAATGAATGATTTAAATAAATTAGATTACAATATTGAAAACAAACTATTCAAAACCTCTCCAATTATTATTGGATGATTTTATTTCAAAAAATAGTCATCTTATATTTGAATTTAATGAATTTTGGACCTTTTGGAACTGTAAACCTGTTTATAATAAAATAATGTTTTCAATCATTCCTAAAGAGCCCCTCCTCCCCATTATAAAATGTCATCACCTATAACCAACTACTCACACCTCTCAAGCCCCTTGAATAGTCCATCCTATACCCAATAAAGCTCTCTATATCCCTCCTTTCCTCATAGAAGCCTTCCTCTAGTCATAAGTAAATTAAAGTAGACCTTTTGGTTCAATCCAAAGGGAGATACCTGATTTAAAGTTAACGTCTTCTCTTAAGTTCATTTATTTTATTTTACTCATACAACCCCCTAAAATCTCTTTATTAATTTCTTTTATAACAACACCAGTATCCTCAATCTACTAGGTTTTTGTTATGAGAAGTATTCAAACTATACATCCACACACCTCCATCTAATGGATACGAACATACTGTTTCTGTGGATGGTGAACTACTACCTCACGAAACGATGATTGTTCAAATATCTCCAATCACCCCTAATGGTATCAATTATGATGGAAATGTATTTATATGTGATATATATTGTTTTTATATTATCTATATTCTTCTATATTTCTCATTTATATCATACCTTTATGGTTTTCATAATGGGTAAACGTGATAATTTCATTTGAAGAAGCGCGGACTACCACCCCTCAATGTGATATGACTCTTTTTTCCATATGTTGAAGGTATAAATGATGGTGTTATTGAAATTATATATAACATAATATACTTTAATTATAATATACCGATGTATCATTATTTTTTCATTCCAATAAATATGAAATATAAATTAATGTAGTATTGATGCGTATGTACGGCTTACTGTCTCCATGGACGGTGCATTTCATTTCATACCTCCAAATGATATATACTATTATAAATACATATATATACTGGATATATAATATATATATGATATCTAAATCATGAATACAATTTTGGAGATAATAGAATTTTGACCACATGAACTACTTGTAATTATAATAAGTTCAATTTGGACTTAAGTACCATAAATCGACAAACGAATGATATTAACATAAATGATTACATAATATTTATAACCTGTAAAAAGTGATATAAAAATAATAATAAACTTGAAAAATGTTCTTATAAAAGTAGAAATAATCTTTAGTTTATTATTCATAGAGACTAAAGAACGAATGAGTCAAGTCAGACACAATGTAAGGGACTTCGTCTCATTCTCCTTTCATCTAGGAATGTTTTAATTTATACACGACATTATTTTATACAGTTTATAAACCAATTTGACATTAAATTTCACTCAAAAGGAATATTTTTTCTATGAAGAGTTTTAGTATATGATAAAATGTAATGTTTCTTTTTTAACGTATGTGATGACAACGACCATTCCGCAACCCCGAGCATTATTTTATTTTTAGCTTCGGTAACAAGCCATAATTTTTTTAAATGGAAAATAAATACCATATAAAATTTTAATTTTTTTTTAAAGAAAATGGTTTTGATAATGCATTTATTATGTCAATATATTTAAATGATATATTGTGATTGCAATATGGTATTTTTATCTTTCATTTATTTTTGTTTGATGTGTTATGAATGTGTTATGGTTCTTGGGAATTGTTTACGTATACGGGTGGTTCCGTGATAAAGTAAGTGTGGGTGAGCCCAAGGTAGCACTCTAGTGCACTGGGTAACTTGACGAAGGTAAATGTAAATGTTTCTCATAATATATTTAGGAAGTATAGTGTGATGGGTATTCTTACTGTAACTCCCTACATAGATGTGAATTCTACAATGTATGTATGTTATGTATCCCACAAGTCAGCATTATGATTTATGATTTACATGTGTTATTCATACAACATATGATCTTTTGTGGTATGTTAGATATTTAATAGTATGATTTAATTGACATGTAAATATTAATGTACTAATGTTCTCATTCCTTATTTTATAACCCCTACTGAACTTTTTATGCTCATTCCAAGTTTTTTTGAAATGTTTTTCATAGGACTTAAAGATGAATATTGTCAAGGTAGGGATCAATAAAAGGCCATGTTTTCTAAAATGTGGAACTAGACGTGGCTCTTTTTTTCAAGAGTTTTTATTTTTTAAATAAATGTATACAAAGTAAAAGTCTCTACATATATTATTCAAGTTGTTATGTATATTTTATGACATAATTCTCTAAATCTACAAACTTGAAAAGATCCTTGATGTGAATTATTAACATAATTCATGATTATGTGAGGTCTAAGGTTGGGTCCTTATAGTTGGTCTTATAGGTCATTTTAGACAACTTCAGGTGTAATGTTATTTTTAAATTATTATTGATAAATTAATTTATGTTAATGATATAGAATTTACAAATTACCATGTTGCTTCTCTTAAAATATTTCTGTGTTAAGAATGGTTTTTGGGAGAGGAAATAGGGTTTCTATGAAGGGACAACATCAGGAGGAAGACAACCTTCCAAGTCAGTAGCCTAAGACTGCCATAATTAGAACTGAAACGTTTGTTGTAGTGATGGCATAGTTGAATCAAAATATAAATGGTGGTGGTATCCATGTACAAGAGCATCTAGATAAACCATAGAGGAACATGTCAATAGTAGAACATTTCATGTGGCAACATATCATATCATTCAGAGGATCATCTAACCCTGTTCATGCTGAAGGGTGGATTAATGCACCGGAGAAGATTTTTTATGGAATGGGGTGTTCATAACATCAAAAGGTTAGTCTTGTTGTTTACAATTTGGAAGGTGAAGCCAATCAGTTGTGGTCGATAGTGAGTAATATCAAGGACAATGAGGAGATAAATACTCCTGATTGGAATGAATTCAAAGGTATTTTTCTTGAGAAATATTTTCTTAAGGTGGTTCGTCATAGGATGGAAAACAAATTCATGTAATTGAGGTAGGAAGATGACTCAATGGATACTTAAGAATAAAAATTCACTTGAGTGGCGAGGTATGCTCCAAACCTCATATGATATCTTCATATAAAAATCAATCATTTTTACTCAGGATTAAAGCCAAAGTATATAATTGATTTTTCCTATCATGAGTTTGAAATTTATGAAAAACTTTTTCAATTTTTGGAGAAGGTGGAAAGAGAGTTTGTAGATGATCAATTGTTCTTGAAAAAAACACAGAATAAGAGGGCGAGGTGGAAGAAAAAAGCAATGAACTCTTCAAAAAAGACTGATGGTAAGAAACTTAAGTTCACAGTTTGTAAAAATTATGGCAAAATGATCACTGGGGAATGTATTTTGAATTCTAGTAAGTGCTACCTATGTGGTAAAATGGGACATAAGGATTGCAATTTCACTGAAAAAGATCAGTGTAATAGTAAGAAAAAATTTGATTTACATTCATTAAAATGTTTTAAGTGCACTGAAATGGGTCATTATGAAAATGAGGGTCCAAAAAAGAACTCAATTGATGTAAATCATCCAAACTACAAGCAAAAAAAGGTGGTGAAATCCTTTGAAACTACTTCAGTAGATGTTGGGCCATCTATTGATGTAATATCAAGTAAATTGTTTTTTATTCAGATTATGCAAATGTGTTTTTTATTCTGGACCTACACACTCTTTAATTTTTAAGATGTTTTCTTGAAAATTGGGAATTAGGTCTCATGATATGATTCTTAAAATCTTTTTAAAAACATGGAGAATAAATTTTGACAGAAAAATAAATTACAAGAAACTTCTGGTCCTTATGTGTGAAAAAAATCTACCTATAAAACTTATTATTCTGCCTCTAGTAGAGTTTGATGTTATTTTGGGTATGGATTGGTATTTTTTTATCATGTTAAGATTGACTACAGAGCTAAAGAGGTGTCTTTTTAGAAATAATTTCAGTTTGGGTACCAGAATGAACACTTACATTTGATAACATATCAGGAAGCTGAGAAACTAGTAAAAGATGGAAATGAACGTTACCTTTCACATATTGTTGAAAACAAAGGACCTATTCTGATTAATGATGTGTCAGTGGTAAATGAGTATCTTGATATTTTTCTTGATGAGTTGACTGGTATATTATCTTATAGGGAAGTTGAATTCACTGTTGTCTTACTTCTGTATGCTAATCCAATTTAAAACCCCCTTTTTTTAATGGCTCAAATTAAACTTTTATAGTTAAGAAGAAATTGAATGATTTATTAGATAAAGGTTTCATTGGACCTTACACATCACCATGGAGTGATTCTGTCTAGTTTTTTGAAATGAAAGATGTTTCAATGAGACTTTTCATTTATCATAGAGCCTTGAATAACATAAATGTTAAGTAAAAGTATCATTTTCCTCATATATATGATTTTTCTAATCAGGTCAGGGGAGCTTAGTATTTTTCGAAGATTGATTTGAGTTCGGGTTACCAGCAATTAAAAGTAATGTAAGCAGTCATTCCATAGACCGTGTTTCAAAATAGATATGGCCATTATGTATTTTTGGTTATGCCTTTTGAACTAACTAATGCACCTTCTAAATTAAGGGATCTTATGAGTAGAATTTTCATTGAGTTCTTTTAGAAGTTTGTGGTTGTGTTCATTGATTATATTTTGGTTTTTACAAAAGTAATAAAGAACATGAAAGTCATTTAAGGGTTGTCTTTAAAAACATAAATGAAAATAAATTGCATGGGAAATTCCACAACAGTGAGTTTTGGTTATAACAAATTTCATTCCTTGGTCACATTGTTTAAAAAAATGGAATAACAGTTGATCCTACTGAAATAATGGTTGTTGAATAATGGCCAAGACCAAAAAATATTACCAAAATCCGTATTCTTTTTGGTTTGGCGGGTTATTACTGGAGGTCTGTGGAAAAAATTTCTTTATTATCTATCCCAATGACTACATTAACTCAAAAAGGTGTTTAGTTCATTTGGACAAAATAATTTGATGAATTGTTTAGGAATTGTAAAGAATATTGGTGAATGCTCCAGTTTTTACAATGCCTTCTAGAAATGGTGAGTTTATTATCTGTAATGATGCTTTATTAAAAGGACTTGTTTGTGTCTTAATGTACAATGATCAGGTAATTTTTTATGATTCACTTCATTTGATACCTAATGAGTTAAATTACCCTAAACAAGATTTTTAATTAGATTCTGTTGTTTTTTCTTTTCAAATTTGGATGTATCATCTGTATGGAGTAAAATTTGTAATATATACCAACCCAAAAAGATTGAAGTATATATTCAATCAGGAAAAATTGATCATGAGAAAGAGGTGATGGCTAGAATTAATCAAGTATTATGATTTCACAATCTATTACCATCTAGGATAGGAAAATAAAGTAGTTGATGCTTTGAGTCGAAAAAGTAATGATATATTATCCTTGTTACGTTTGGAACAAGATCCTTTGATTAAAGATTTGACAATCTAGGTCATAGATGTTTTTATGCCGGAAATTCCTCAATTTTGTTTCAGGATTCAATGAAATCAACTCTGTTATACATATTTAAGAAAGCACCGAAGGAAGATATTGATTTGTAGAAAAATGTAGAGTTGGATTAGAATGGTATGTATCCTGAATTTAGCATTGATAATTATTGTATTTTGAGATTTTGAAAGTGATTATGTGTTTCTTATGATTCACAGTTAATGAGAGAGTTGTTATGTGAAGCTTATGGTTATCCATTTTCAGTTTATCCAAGTAGCAATAAGATGTACAGAGATCATCAGGAGCATTACTATGTTGGACAGAATTAAAATAGATTTTGTTGAATTTACTATGAAGTGTTTGACTTCACAATAGGTGAATGATGAGTGACAGTTGCCGAAATGGAAGCTTCATCCTTTACCAGTGCCATAGTGGAAATGAGAAAATATATACATGAATTTTTTTATGAAATTACTGAAGACATATTAAGGTAATAATTCAATCTGTTTTGTTATTGATCGATTGAATAAATCTGCTCATTTCCTTCCTATTCAGGATACTTTTTCTAAATATCACCTTAATAAATCTTATGATAAAGATATATTCTGGTTGCATGGATTTCCCCTCTCTATTGTATCTAATCGTGATCCCAGGTTTACATCAAACTTTTGGAATGGCCATCAGAATTCGTTTTTTACTGAGTTAAATTTTAGTACAACTTTCCATCCCCAATCAAATGGCCAGTCAGAATGAACATTTCAAACCATGGACGATATGATACATTCTTATTCACTAGATTACTAGATAATTTGGGACCAAAATATTTCTTTGGTTGAGTTTTAAAATAATAACAATTTTCATTCTAGTATAAAGATGGATCCATTTGCAGTAATATATGGGTAGCAGTTTCAAACATCCGATTTTTTAGTTCATGTTGGTGAAAGTAAACTGATGGGACTTGAATTGGTATGAGATATGGAAAAAAATTTCAATTCATTCAGAAGCACATGAGAACAGCTTAGAGTAGGCAGAAATGTTTTGCAAATAACTAGAGGAAGGATCTTTCATTTTAGGTAGGTGATTAGGTCTTTCTCAATTTTTCTCTATGGAAAAGTGTGATGCATTTTAATAATAAAGGAAAGCATAGTCCGAGGTTCATTGGACCCTATAAAATTCTGGAGAAAGATAGATCAGTTTCATACATCGTATCTTTACCTACATGATTATCCCATGTACATAATATTTTTCATGTTTCAATGTTTAGAAAATATATGACGAATTTATCTTTTTCTTGAGTCAGTAGGTTGTTCAGTTTAGAGAAACTCTTTTTTATTAGGAAAAACAAGTCTAGATTCTTGACCAAATAGAGAATGTGTTCTAGAATAAGGTAATTCATCATGTAATGGTTTTGTGAAAAAATCATATGGTTGAAGGGGCAACATTGGAATTTGAGAATTCAATGAATGATAAATACCCCCATTTATTTAATAAGGGAATAAAAGTGCGAGGATAAAATTTTCAAAAGGGGGAAAGGATGTAACATCCCTGGTAACAATAGAATATTCCATTTTCAAGTTTATTAATATTTTTAATTAAATATTAATTTTAATTTAAAATAAATGCTATGTTCGATGGTGTACCCAACACGCAACAATAGGTTTCTTTGAAATCTCTTATTGCGCACAATGCTGAGTCATACTGCTAAATAATAATATAATATTAATTTAAATGGTAGTTAGCACAT
Source organism: Viscum album (assembly GCA_963277665.1). Taxonomy (NCBI): domain Eukaryota; kingdom Viridiplantae; phylum Streptophyta; class Magnoliopsida; order Santalales; family Viscaceae; genus Viscum; species Viscum album. Next base: position 646,862,014 of record OY728133.1, on the reverse strand, counting down.
ATCCATGTATTGGATAGAATGAACATAAATAAATAAAAAATTATTATACATGTTTTTTAATTTTTTTTACATTTACCAAATAAAATTTAGATGCATAAAATAATAAAGAATAAAATTTTATGCATAAATGATCTAATATTTTTTAAGTGGTCGAGTTAATTCCTTTTGATGGAGATCCATTATTAAATCTAATTTTTGTCACTTTTATATTATTTATTTGATAAAATATTATTCTTCTTTAAAATCATGGCATCGAAATTTACTTTGGATGAAATTTTGTTATTTTTCTGATAATGTTCATTCTTTAACAAAATAGTGAAAAATACTATATTTTAATTAAAAACTACCTTTTAATCTTATATATTTATATTGGTATATTATCATTTTAATTGCTTTTAAAGTTTAATTAGATTATATTTTTACAATTTAATCCAATTATGGTCATGTGAAGTAATTTCACATTGAAATTGGACATAAAAATGTCAATATTTTGAATGTTATTATTTCAAAAAACATGCTTTTTTTATTTCAAAACGAGAATTTATTTTAAAATAATTTCTTCCACTTTGGTGTTTTGAATTTGGAAAAATGGCTTCCATATTTGTAATTAGGAGGTCCAAATTGTGTAAATAGGTAACTTTTATTTTTAGACATTATGAATATTTACTTCAGTAAATATTAAATTTACCATGGTTAATGGGAAAATCTGGTAAGTAAGGGTATATGAATATTGTTATAATAGTACTAAATTTCTATAACATGTGTCCTAATCCTATTGGTTGACAAATTTCAGACCATTTTCATCCTTGAGTTTATTTTTGGGACCCCTTGGATACACATAAGAGTGATAATGACACATTATATTGACTAATTTAAATTAAAAACCAAAATGACATAAACATATATCTTTTTGTAAATCAATTTTTACATGAAGTTATATAAGTTATGTCTTCAACTATAAATAATAATTTTAATGATGAAAATATTTCATTCATCATGGTATTTTATTTATAAATTATATACATCTAATAAATAAAATTATTTATGACACAATGATGATGTATCGATTACCTTATTAATAATGATTTATATAAATGAGATTATAAAATTTACAAAAAACTATCCAAAACCTATTAAATTATTATTTGATGATTTAATTTCGAACAATAGTCATATTATCATCGAATTTAATGAGTGTTTTTCCTTTTTTAACCGAAACCCGGTTTATAATAAAATATTGTTTTCAAACATTCCTAAAGAGCCCCTCCCCTTTTATAAAAAGTCATCACCTCTTACCCATTACTCACACCTATCAAGCCCCTCGGCTCATCCAAAATCTGCACAATTGAGATCTCTACATCCCTCTCTTCCTCTTATAAGAATTACCCTTTGAATAAGGCAATTCAATTAATCCTTTTGGTTCAATCAAAAGTGAGATAACCTATTTAAAGGTAACATCTTCCCTTAAGTTATTTTCTTCAATCTTACTTATCCAATCCCCTAAACTCACTTTATTCCTTTCATTTATAATAACGATAGTATCCTCAATATAATTGGTTGTTTTATGAGAATAATTCTATCTACACTTCAATATACCTCCATCTAATGGATACAAACATACTGTTTCTGTGGATGGAAACTATTGGCTCATGAAACGATGATCATTCAAATATCTCCAATCACATATCACGGTGACCATTATAATGGAAATTTATTTAAATGAGAAATATTTTATATTTATATAGTCTCTATTCTTCTATATTTTTCATTTATAGCATACTTTTATGGTTTCAATAATGGGTAAATGTGATAATTTCATATGAGGAAGTGTAGATTATCGCCCCCTCAAAGTTATATGATTCATTCATGCCATGAATGGAACATATAAAGGATGGAGTTACAGAAATTATATATATGATATTATAATAGAATTATAATATACCTATGTATCATTAAATTTTCATTCCATTTAGTACTAAATAGAAATGAAAGTAGCGTTCATGCGTACGTACAGCTTACCATCTCCATGAATGGTGCATTTCATTTCTAACCCCAAAATGTTATGTATTATTATAAATACATATATATTCTGAATATATAAGATATATATAATATCTAAATACTGAATATGATTTTGTATATAATAAAATTTTGACCACACGAACAACCTGTAATAATAAGAAGTTCATTATTTTACTCAAGTACCAAATATTGACAAAATGATCTTTATAACATAAATGATTACATAATATTTATAACATTGAAATAAGTGGTATAAAAATAAAAATAAACATTAAAAAGTTTATTAAGAAATTAGAGATTATCTTTAGTTTATTATATGGGAGATTACAGAATGAATGAGTCATATCAGATACGAGGTAAAGGACATCGTCTCAATCTCCTTTCATTGAAGAATATTTTTATTTATACACAACTTTATTTTATAAGGTTTATAAATCCATTTGAATTTTAATTTCATTCAAAGTGAATCTTTACTCTATGAAGAGTTTTACAAAATTTCAGGAAGGAGTGTTTATTTTTAATGTATATGGTGACAACAACCCTTCCACTACCGCAAGCATTATTTTATTTTTGGCTTCCTTAAGAAGATGTAATGTTTTTAAATAGTAAATAAATACCATATAATATTTTACATATTTTGGTATTGATAATGGTTTTGATAGTGGATTGATTATTTTAATATATTTAAATTATATATTTTGATAACAATGTTGAAATCTTATCGTTCTGTTATGTTTATTTTATCTGTTATGAATGTGTTAGTGTTATTGTGCATTGTTTATGTATATGGGTGGTTCCCTGATAAACTGAGGGTGGGTGATCCTGAGATAGATCATCGATGCATTGGGTAACGCGATAAAGGTAAATGTAAATTTTTATCCACGGAGATTTATGAAATCTATTGTGATGGGTATTCCAAATGATACTCCCTACGTAGCTGTGAATGCTACAATGTAAGTATGTTATATATGCCACAAATTACCTTTATGATTTATGATTTCTCTGTGTTATTTATAAAAAATATGATCTTCTGTGGTATACTAATGATTTAATTTTTTTTATTTTAATGACTTGTATGTATTAATGGACTAATGTTATCTTTGATTGATTAATAACCCTTACTGATATTTTTATGCTCATTGTATGTTTTTTGGATTTTTTTTTCACAAGACATAAATATGAATATGGTCAAGGTTGGGATTAAAAAAAGTAAAACTATTTAAAACATGGAACTAGACATAGTTCTTTTTTTCAAGAGTTTTCATTTTTGGAAAGAAATAGATACTGAGTAGAAATGTTTATATAAGGCCCCGACCTTAAACTTTACTTAATATTGAATTAAATGAATAATTCAGGTTGAGGATCTTTTCCGGTGTAGAGTTTTAGAGAATTAGAACATAACTATTACATCTCCAAAGATTACAAAGTAGTCACTTCTACTAAGTCTCCATAATAAAAAAAACTCATAAAAGAAACATGTCTAGTACCATGTTTTATATAGCATGACATTCCATTGATCCAATCCTTGACCTTATTCCACATTAAGTCCTATGAAAAACATTTCAAAAAAACTTGGGGTGATCATAAAAAGCTCAGTAAGGGATACACAAAGAATGAAAACTGTTAGTTTTTCAAACATCAAGTTAACCATGTATACTCTATCAAAGTAATACCTTCACCTTCATGAAGTAGTAAAATCTCTTCACTGAATAAAGTATCATTACTTACCTTTTTGTAACCAAAGGATTACCATAAAACCCATATAAATAACACATAACATATATAAAGGTAACTTGGGACATAAACATACTTAAGTGGAATAACTATACGGTCGAGTTCCACACATATCACTTAATGGAATAGACATACGGCCAATTTCCATACATACTTAATGGAATAGCCATACGGCTGACTTTCGTACCCAATGCATTGGAGGTTATAACGTAACCACCCGTCCTGGTATTCACGGCACCACCCATCATATGGTTTATAACGTAACCACCCGTTAAAATGTCCAAGTACCAATATAAAATCATAAAACATAAAACCAATATAAAGGAATGATAACATTTCCACATTTCAATCACAATATATCATAAATATATTGACATAATAGAATCCTTTATCAAAACCATTTTAAATACCAAAATACATAAAAGAGTATATGGTATTTATTTCATTTTAAAAACATAACGACTTGTTGAGGAAGCCAAAGACCAAATAATACTCGCGGCGGCGGAAAAGGTCGTTGTCACCGCGTACGTTAAAAAAACATTCCTTTTTGTCGTTTAGTAAAACGCTTCGTAGAAAAAGATTCCTTTTGTATAAAAGTAAAAGCCAAAGGGGTTTATACACCGTATAAAAGAATGTTGTGTATAAAACGAAATATGCCTCAATGAAATGAGATTGAGACGAAGTCCCTTACCTCGGGTCCGACTTGACTCGATCGTTCTTTAACGTCCTGAATAATAAACTTGAGTTAATTTATACTTGATAAAGAACCTTTTTAAAGTTCATTATTCATTTTATATCCCTTATTGTCATGTTATAAACATTATGTAACCATTTAAGTTAATAATTTTTGTTTTGTCAATATTTGGTTCTTAAGTCGAAAATGGACTTCTTACAATTACATGTTGTTCGTGTGGTCAAAGGTTCTTTTTATCCAGAATGAAATTCCTGATTTGGATATCATATATATCATATATATCCAGCATATACATGTATTTATAATATTACATAATCATTTAGAGTTAAGAAATGAAATGCACCATTCATGGAGACGGTAAGCCGTACGTACGCATGAACGCTACTTTCATTTCTATTTCGTATTTTATAGAATGGAATCATAATGATATAAGAGTATATTATAATTCCATTATAATAAAAAATATAATATCATTAAATTTATCCTTTACACATCCCACATATGGTATTAACGAATCAAATCACTTTCAGGGGGCGGTAGTCCGCACTTCCTAAAATGAAGATATCGTGTTTACCCATAATGGAAACAATAATGGTATGCCATAAATGAAAAATACAAAAACATAAGGAAAGAATAAACATATTATATATCATATATATAAATAGTTACATCATAATGTCCACCTTTGAAGGTGTTAAATGAGTATTGAACAATCATCGTTTCGGGAGTCAAAATTTCGCCATCCACGGAAACCGTATATTCTTTAACCATTTGATGTAGTTGTGTGAGAGTGTAGCTCGAATAAATCTTATAACAAAATCCTAGTATATTGAATATACTGGTTTTGTTACAAAAGAAGTAAATAAAAAGAGTTTAGGGGGTTGGCGAAGCAAAATAAAACAAATGAACAAGAGAGAATGAATTACCTTTAAAAGTATAACTCCTTTTGATTTGAGCCTAAAGGCTTCCTTTGAAAGGATTATGCCCAAATGGAATCCTCTAGGATGAGGAGAGGGATGTGGAGAGATTAAATGGGCAGGGGTTGGCCGAGCCAAAGGCTTGAGGAGTGTGTGTAAGGTGGTAGAGTTGGGGGCCTTTTATAAGATGAGAGGAGGGGCACTTTTGGAAAGTAAGGAAATATTACTTTATTTGAAAATGTGTTTCGTTTTTAAAAGGTCCCACATTGATATAATTCGTGGATAAGGTGATAAGGGTTCTAAATCCACCCATCCAATAAGTTTTGGACATGTGTAGTTCATAGATTTTACATTATCTTTCCATTTTATTTAAATCGTCAAATAATGATGTCATCGCTGTATCATTATTATGTCATTAATGATTAAATTTATTTAATGTCTGAAAATTATAAAAAAAAATACTATGATGTTGGAAATCTTTTTATCTTTCCAATGACTATTTATAATAAAAAATATGACTTGTATAACCCCATTTAAATTTTTTTTAGTAAAACATATCATGTTTGTGCCATTTTTTACATTAACATTAAGTAAAGGGTATTTGTGTCATTTTCCAACCAAAGTGGCTCCAGAGGGTCCCCAAGTTGACCCATGGCTTGACTCGGTCGGCCATGTCACATCCAATTAGGTTAGTACATGTGTCTAGGTCATCTCATATTATTAAAATATTATTTTTACCTTAAACTACACTAATTACCACTAATCGCGATTAAAAACTTAATAAGTTACTATTCACCAAAAAATTATTTTAATCTCATTGAACCACATTTTACTTCTTAATGAAAACCATGTATGTTGGATTTTTGAAAATCAAAACACAATTATGGAAAAATTTCATTTAAATGGAAAAATCAATTTTTATAAGTACCACTTAGTGGTTTCACTATTCATTAAAAATTAAAGTTTTTCAGAAAATTACCAAAAATTCACCCTAAGAAATATTTGATATTACGAATTCAAAAATGAAGTATATTTTACAAAATTCAAAACATATGAGTCACATTAATTAATTTAAAAATTAATTCCCGCTGTCAGAGCAAATAGCGTGTTTTTATGAAACAATAAGTATCAAAAGATTGACACTAGTTTAAGTCCAATTTCAAAGTGAAATTAATTCCAACGACCACTATTGGATTTAATGGTAAAAATATTTTCTAATTTCACTTTAAAACCAATTAAAAAGATAGTCTAATCATATAAATAAATTATATTAAAAAGAGGTTTTGAATTAAAATACAACATTTGACACTATTCATTAAAAAATGAACTTTATCAGAAAGGTACCGAAAATTTACACAAAGTAAATTTTGATGTCCCGATTCTAAAGAAGAGTTATTTTTGGTCCAATAGAATTTATAAGATTGATAAAAACTATATTTAATGACGGTTCTCCATCAAAAGGTGATAAGTGAACCCTTAGTGAAAATTAGGGTATAAATGCCTAAAATTGAACTATTTCCGTATTTTAAGCCTTTATATTTTATTGGGTAAATGTAAAAACATTTAAAAACATATATAATCATATTTTAGTTATTTCTATCCATTCTCGCCTGTACAATGGCTACTTGTTATCTAACATTTAAAATAATATTATTTTATTACTTGTGTGCAACGTATGTTTTCAAAGAAACTCATCGTTGCGTATCGAGTACGCTATCGAACGTAGAAACCCCTTTTAATTAAAATTAATATTTAATTCGTAAATATTAATAAATATGAAAATTATTTATTCTTTAATTAGCTGGGATGTTACACCCTTCCCCCCTTTTGGGAATTGCATCCTCGCAATTTTATTCACTTATCAAAATAAGTGGGGGTATTTATCCCTCATAGCATTTTCAGATTCCCCCGTTGCCTATTCAACCATATGGTTTTTCCACAAACCTTTACCTGATGAATCACCATATTCCGTAACACCTGCTCCCTGTGGTCAAGAATCTGGACTGGTTGTTCTTCATAAGATAGGTTCTCCTCCAGTTGAACTACCTCTGGACTCAAAACATGAGATGGATCTGGCATATACTTCCTCAACATTCAAATAAGAAAAACATTGTGTACCTGAGATAAACTCGGAGGTAAAGCTACTCGGTAAGCAACTAATCCAACTTTCTCCAGAATTTCATATGGTCCAATAAACCTTGGACTCAGCTTTCCTTTCTTACCAAATCTCATCACATTTTTTCAAGGAGAAACCTTGAGAAAAACACGATCACCTACCTCGAAAGATAGATCCTTCCTCCGGTTATCCGCATAACTCTTCTGCTAGTTCTGAGCTGTTCTCATGTGCTTCTGAATCAACTGAACTTTTTCTGCCATCTCTTCTACCAATTCTGGTCCAATCAACCTCCTTTCACCCACTTCATCCTAGAAATCTGGAGTTCGATACTACTTCCCATATAATGCCTAAAATGGTGCCATATGTATACTGGAATGAAAACTGTTATTATATGAAATTTCAACCAAAGAAAGATGTTGGTCCCAACTTCCCTGATAATCCATCGAACAAGTTCGTAGCATATCCTCCAAGGTCTGAATTGTTCGTTCTGACAGCCCATCTGATTGAGGATGAAAAGCTGTACTAAAATTTAATTCAGTACCCAACGACTTCTGAAGGCCTTTCCAAAAGTTAGATGTGAACCTGGGATCACTATCAGATACAATGGAGAGGGGAACTCCATGTAACCTGACTATCACTTTAAGATACAAACGGGAAATTTGATCTAGGGAAAAAGTATCTCGTATAGCAAGGAAATGAGCAGATTTAGTCAAGCGATCAAAAATAACCCAGATTGCATTATTACCTCGAGATGTCCTCGGTAATCCCACAACAAAGTCCATGGATATGTTTTCCCATTTCCACTCTTGCACTGGTAAAGGCTGAAGCATACCTTTCGGTAACTGCCGCTCTTCTTTAACCTACTGACAAGTCAGGCACTTCACAGTAAAATCAGCAATATCTCTTTTCATTCCATCCCACCAGTAATACTCCCGCAGATCTCTGTACATCTTAGTACTGCCAGGATGAACTGAAAACGGGGAACTATGAGCCTCACATAACAACTCATTCTTAAACTGTGAATCACAAGGCACACATAACCTCTTCCCAAACCTCAAAACACAATCATTATCAATGTTGAATTCAGGCAACTTACCTTTCTGAACCTGCTCTACCTTTTTCTGCAGCTCACTATCATTCTTCTGTGCTTGCTTGACTCTATTTGATAGAGATGATCTCACTTATACCTGAAACAAAACAGAAGAACTTCCTGCACCAACAACTTCTATGCCAAAGTTCATCAAATCCTTAACCAAAGGATCACGTTCCAAACACAACATTGCTAATGAAGCATTACTTTTTCGACTCAAAGCATCAGCCACTTTATTTGCTTTTCCCGGATAGTAATGAATTGTACAATCATAATACTTGATTAATTCCAGCCATCTCCTATGTCTCATGTTCAATTCTTTCTGAGTGAATATATACTTTAAACTTTTGTGATCAGTATATATTTCACACTTTACTCCATACTAATGATTCCTCCAAATTTTTAAAGCAAAGACAACAGCAGCTAATTCCAAATCATGTGTAGGGTAATTTACCTTATGAGTTTTCAACTGTCGTGAAGCATAAGCAATTAACTGATCATTCTGCATAAGGACACAGCCAAGTCCCTTCAACGAAGCATCACTGTATATAACAAACTCACCATTCCTGGAAGGAAGTGCCAAAACTAGATCATTCACCAATATTCACTTCAACTCCTGAAAACAATCTTCACATTCTTTTGTCCATATGAACATAACACCCTTACGAGTTAGCTAAGTCATTGGACTAGTTAACCGTGAAAAATTTTCAACAAACCTTCGGTAGTAACCTGCCAAACCAAGAAAACTACAGATCTCAGTCACATTTGTGGGTCTTGGCCATTCTTCAACAGCTTTTGTGTTAGTAGGATCAACAGTTATGCCATCTTTTGAAACAATGTGACCCAGGAAAGAAATTTGTGGTAACCAAAACTCACACTTTCAGAATTTTCCATATAGTTTATTTTCTTTTAAGGTTTGAAAGATAACCCTTAAATGACTTTCATGCTCCTCTTTACTTTTAGAAAACAACAAAATATCATCGATGAAAACAACCAACATTTTTCACCTGAGTCAACTGATCCATCACTGCAACAAACTATTTAGTTCTGATTCTGACCATCTCAGGATACTAATTTGAAAGGTCATCTCCTTATGTATGCCTTCCCAGAAAAGTTTCTCTATTTCCTTTATGTAAAACCATTCTTATCACAGAAAGTCCTTAGGTGAAGCAACATGGTAATCCGTAAATGCTATATTATTTCAATCATATTATAATTTAACACTTTTCTAACTCCTAAAGTTGTCTAAACCGACCTTTGATACCAACTATAAGGCCCTAGCCTTAAACCTTACTTAATATTGAATTAAATGAATAATCCACGTTGAGGATCTTTTCAGGTTTAGAGTTTTAGAGAATTAGAACATAACTATTACATCTCAAAAGATTACAAAGTAGTCACTTCTACTAAGTTTCCATAATAAAAAAACTCTTAAAAGAAACATGTCTAGTTCCATGTTTTATATAGCATGACATTCCATTGATCCCATCCTTGACCTTATTCCACATTAAGTCATGTGAAAAACATTTCAAAAAAACTTGGGGTGAGCATAAAAAGATCAGTAAGGGATACACAAAGAATGAAAACTGTTAGTTTTTCATACATCAAGTAAACCATGTATACTCTATCAAAGTAATACCTTCACCTTCATGAAGTAGTAAAAACTCTTCACTGAATAAATTATCATTACTTACCTTTTTGTACCCAAAGGATTACCATAAAACCCATATAATGAACACAAAACATATATAAAGGTAACTTGGGACATAAACATACTTAAGTGGAATAACCATATGGTCGACTTCCACACATATCACTTAATGGAATAGCCATACGGCCAATTTCCATACATACTTAATGGAATAGCCATACGGCCGACTTCCATACCCAATGCATTGGAGGTTATAACGTAACCACCCATCCTGGTATTCACGGAACCACCCGTCATATGGTTTATAACGTAACCACCCGTTAAAATGTCCAAGTACCAATATAAAATCATAAAACATAAAACCAATATAAAGGAATGATAACATTTCCACATTTCAATCACAATATATCATAAATATATTGACATAATAGAATCCTTTATCAAAACCATTTTCAATAACAAAATACATAAAAGAGTACATGGTATTTATTTCATTTTAAAAACATAACGGCTTGTTGAGGAAGCCAAAGACCAAATAATACTCGCGGCGGCGGAAAAGGTCGTTGTCACCGCGTACGTTAAAAAGACATTCCTTTTTGTCGTTTAGTAAAACACTTCATAGAAAAAGATTCCTTTTGTATAAAAGTAAAAGTCTAAGGGGTTTATAAACCGTATAAAAGAAAGTTGTGTATAAAACGAAATATGCATCAATGAAAGGATATTGAGACGAAGTCCCATACCTCGGGTCTGACTTGACTCGATCGTTCTTTAACGTCTTGAATAATAAACTTGAGTTAATTTATACTTGATTAAGAACCTTTTTAAAGTTCATTATTCCTTTTATATCACTTATTTCCATGTTATAAACATTATGTAACCATTTAAGTTAATAATGTTTGTTTTGTCAATATTTGGTTCTTAAGTCGAAACTGGACTTCTTACAATTACATGTTGTTCATGTGGTCAAAGGTTCTTTATATCCATAATGACATTCCTGATTTGGATATCATATATATCATATATATCCAGCATATACATGTATTTATAATATTACATAATCATTTAGAGGTAAGAAATGAAATGCACCGTTCATGGAGACGGTAAGCCGTACGTACGCATGAACGCTACGTTCATTTCTATTTCGTATTTTATAGAATGGAATCATAATTATATAAGATTATATTATAATTCCAGTATAATAACATATATAATATCATTAACTTTATCCTTTACACATCCCACATATGGTATTAACGAATCAAATCACTTTTAGGTGCGGTAGTCCGCACTTCCTAAAATGAAGATATCGTGTTTACCCAGAAGGGAAACAATAATGGTATGACATAAATGAGAAATACAGAAGCTTAAGGAAAGAATAAACATATTATATATCATATATAAAAATAGTGACATCATAATGGCCACCTTTGAAGGTGTTAAATGATTATTGAATAATCATCGTTTCGGGAGGCAGAATTTCGCCATCCACGGAAACCGTATGTTCTTTAACCATTTGATGTAGTTGTGTAAGAGTGTAGCTCGAATAAATCTTATAAAAAAATCCTAGTATATTGAAGATACTGGTTTTGTTACAAAATAAGTAAATAAAATGATTTTAGGGGGTTGGCGAAGCAAAATAAAACAAATGAACAAGAGAGAATGAATTACCTTTAAAAGTATAACTCCTTTTGATTTGAGCCTAAAGGATTCCTTTGAAAAGATTCTGCCCAAATGGAATCCTCTAGGATGAGTAGAAGGATTTGGAGAGAGTAAATGGGCAGGGGTTGGCCGAGCCAAAGGCTTGAGGAGTGTGTTTAAGGTGGTAGAGGTGGGGGCCTTTTATAAGAGGAGAGAAGGGGCACTTTTAAAAAGTAAGAAAATATTACATTATTTGAAAATTTGTTTCGGTTTTAAAAGGTCCTACATTGATATAATTAGTGGATAAGGTGATAAGGGTTCGAAATCCACCCATACAATAAGTTTTGGACATGTGTAGTTCATAGATTTTACATTATCTTTCCATTTTATTTAAATCGTCAAATAATGATGTCATCACTGCATCATTATTATGTCATTAATAATTTAATTTATTTAATGTCTAAAAATTATAAAAAAAATACAATGTTGTAGGAAATATTTTTAGATTTCCAATGACTATTTATAATCAAATATCTGATTTGTATAACCCCATTTAAAAATTGTTTTAGTAAAACATATCATGTTTGTGCCATTTTTTACATTAACATTAAGTAAAAGGTATTTATGTCATTTTCCAACCAAAGTGGCTCCATGGGGTCCCCAAGTTGACCCATGGCTTGTCTTGGTCGGCCATGACACATCAAAGGAGGGTAGGACATGTGTCTTGGTCATCTCATATTATTAAAATATTATTTGTACCTTAAACTACACTAATAACCACTAATCGTGATTAAAAACTTCATAAGTTACTATTCACAAAAAAATTATTTTAATCTCATTGAACCACATTTTACTTCTTAATGACAACCATGTATGTCGGATTTTGAAAATCAAAACACAATGATGGCAAAATTTCATTTAAATGGAAAAATTGGTTTTTATAAGTACCACTAAGTGGTTTCACTATTCATCAAAAATTGAAGTTTTTCAGAAAATTACCAAAAATTCACCCTAAGCTATATTTGATATTACGAATTCAAAAATGAAGTCTATTTTACAAAATTCAAAATATATAAGTCACATTAATTAATTTAATAATTAATTCCCGTTGTCAGAGAAAATAGCGTGTTTTTATGAAACAATAAGTATCAAAAGATTGACACTAGTTTAAGTCCGATTTCAAAGTGAAATTAATTCCAACGACCACTATTGGATTTAATGGTAAAAATATTTTCTAATTTCACTTTAAAACCAATTCAAAAGATAATCTAATCATATAAATAAATTAGATTAAAAAGAGGGTTTGAATTAAAATACAACATTTTACACTATTCATTAAAAAAATGAACTTTATCGGAAAGGTACCAAAACTTTACACAAGGTAAATTTTGATGTCCCGATTATAAAGAAGAGTTATTTTTGGTCCAATAGAATTTATAAGTTTGATCAAAACTATATTTAATGATGGTTCGCCGTCAAAAGGTGATAAGTGAACCCTTAGTGAAAATTAGGGTATAAATGCCTAAAATTGAACTCTTTCCGTATTTTATGCTTTTATCTTTTATTGGGTAAATGTAAAAACATTTAAAAACATATATAATCATATTTTAGTTATTTATATCCATTCCCGCCAGTACAATGACTAGTTTTTAACTAACATTTAAAATAATATTATTTTATTACTTGTGTGCAACGTAAGTTTTCAAAGAAACTCATCGTTGCGTATCGAGTACGCTATCGAATGTAGAAACCCCATTTAATTAAAATTAATATTTAATTCATAAATATTAATAAATATGAAAATTATTTATTCTTTAATTACCTGGGATGTTACATTCTACGTGTAATATTCAATTTGTTATGTATATGTTATGACCTAATTATCTCAATTCATAAACATTAAAATATCATCGATGGTAATTATTAACATAATTCAAGATTATATAATTTTTAAGGCCAAGTCCTTAAAAAATAAATATCTAAACCCAAGGTAACCTATATAATAAAATATATATTCCCAAAAATCTCCTTCTTCATCATAAATAAAATAATTTATGAAAATTTGATACTAATTGGGGATTCATGTAGGTGAGTGGTTAGTGGTATAACATTGTCACCCTTCGGTTGAGGGATCAAACCTCATGACCTTGATGTATGCGACAGGTTTTCAACCATCCCTTAGTTTGGCCTTTTTATGAAGCTATCCTTACGAAATTATATAAACATGAGAAACAAGATTAAAATTAACATTAATATAATGAAAATTGATGAAATATTTTATCCTCAATGTTTACATCATACCTTTAAAGTTTCATCCAAAAATTTTATAACACATGATTGTGTGAAAAAATACTCAAAAAATATAATTAGTCTCCTTAAATTTGTATAACTAATACTAAAAATGGGTGTCTAGGACACTAAACATATGGTCATATATACCCATGATGGTTTCTTTATCTCTTAATATAACATATCTTGAATGAAATCTAGTATACAGATTAATATATTCCCTACACTGATAACAACTATAACATCGCCGCATCCGCACTTCAGAATCTGGTGCTAAAAATTTAACATTTAAAACTATAGAATTGTTGAAAATAGATGTGAAATAATTTTTATTTCCATAAATAATTATAACACAGAAGTGAAATATCTTATGAGTTACATACCCATAGACAAGCTAGGTTTAGATTTTAGTGAATTAAGAATAAAAACATAATAACTTGGATTCGTAAATAATTTGTTCATAAATATTAACATTATCTTCCACTATACCCAACTGTTATTATTTCAAATTTGTTCACCAACATCATCTATGTGGAAACCTTATTGAACAAACTGATTTGACATCTTTCTTCAAAACCTCCGAAAAAAAATCATAGGAAGGGTGAGCTCAAATGTTCAGTATGGGTAAGAAAGTGAGATATAAGTCATCCTATAAGAATAACATGGGAAAAATGAAAAAATAACATGTTCTCATAATTTTAAATACATAAAAATAAAATAAAATTTTATAATCTATAATGATTGAATAAATCATAGATGTTTATAATATATTAATTATTAGAAAATAAAATTACATGATCTTTGAAAGAAAAACATTGGTACAAGATGTGGAATTTATAGAATAAATATAATCATCAAAAAAAATTTACTTATTAGTAAAGGATCACTACCAAAACAATCATAGTGAATAAAGTCCTATATTGAACTGGGTTTACTCCCCATTCTACCTTTGTCTTACTAAACATAGTTTATGCCTTATTACAACTATATATTACTGAAATGGGTTTATTCCCTAATAGATTAATTTATATCTCAAAATTTATAAAGCATTACCCAGTGCATTCGATGAAGAAATAGTTCCAAAAAATAACATAATGAAAACTATAAATTTGTGGGACACAAGAACATAAATCATTCATCATATCAGAACTCATGAAAAAAATTGGTTTTCAAAAAATTTCATCATTGCATAACCCATAGAAATGTGACCAGATTCATAAACATCATGTCATCATAAAAATAAACCATCCAATGAAAGAATAAGAATAGTATTTTTTTTGTTAATATCAATAGATAATAATATGTAACATCCAATAATGTTGTCTTATATGGATAATAAATTTGAAAGATCACTTGATTTAATTCTGGACAAAAATATCCTTTACATTTTTGATTTTTTTTGAAAATCCTTCCAGACAATAAGAAAAAAAATCATTATAAAGAACCATACATGTTTTTATGGGACTCTTTAAATCAGTAAGGAATCATGATTTTGGGAAAATATGGACATGATATATAAGTTAAGAAAGCTTCCTTTTGTATTTTCTTCTATAATAGTCACAAATTACCTTCTTCGAAAAATGATAAAATTATTCCTTTAAAACCATTTTTTGAACATTAATACATGGGTAAAAATGTATTTAAACAATTGTAGGATAATATAAAAAATTGAAAACATTTTTAGAATACAAGGATATGGAATGTAAATATTACCCAGCGGAGACTTAGATATAAGAAGTCTCAAATAATATAGTGATTGTAAAATAAACCCATACCACAAGAATTTATTTTAAATATTATGCCACATGAATAAAAAAAATTATTTTGACATGTAAATACCATAATTTTTTGGTTAATAATCATAATAAAAATTCATGGTTATTATACAAAGAACACAAAATAAATTAGTAACATATAGGATGTGTGTCTGATAGAAATAAATGTGTGACAATAATCCCTTATAATTATCATAGGGTTGAGGTGAGAATTAATCATATGAATATAATTTGTGTATCCACTGTAAATAAACATATTAAATTTGAAATAAAACATAATATAATAAAATTTTATTTCACTCGTAATTTTAAAATGACATAATCACTGAAGTAGGATTTTAAACCAATGAGTTGAAATTGAGTTACGAAATCCCTTAACTTAAGTCCAAACCATCACATACATTCATTATATTCTTAAAAAAATAAATTAGATTAATTATTTAATTTCTTTTGAAGCTTTTTAACATTTATTATTCCACTTATACCACATATTATCATGTTATAAAAATTAATCAGTTATTTATGCTCACATCATACGTTTTGATGATATTCGGTACATGAGTCCAAAATAAATTTTTTATAATAACTATAGTTAAAGTCGTCATTAATCCATAATAACTAGAATAAAAACAATTAAATATTTATCATTTTTATAAATCAATATTACTTTTAAATATATTCATCAACTATGTATATGAAAAATTAACTACGTTACAATCTTGGAGATCGTAGGTCATACTTCAACATGAGTAACATTTCAATTTTTCGATAATCATTATGGAAATAATGTGAGTATTATTTTTTTCTATATTTATAATACTACCATATATATAATATTAATTCAAAAAATATACATATATATATATATAAATATATATATCTTATTTTATGTGGTGATGAAAAATGAATCACATCGCTTCGTGGAGGTGGTAGTCTGCATGTAAACCCAAATGATAGAATTATTTTTTGTGAGTTAAAAGGTAAGAATATAATTAATATATTATATTTTAATAGTTATAAATATGTCATTAATATAATATATAAACTTTAATTCCATCATTTTAACATGTATTGATAGAATGCGATGGGAAATGAATTACTTTGGTTTGTGAGGTTGTATTCCACCGTACACGCGAACGATGAATAATGTTTCCCATTTGACATAAGTAGAGATGGATATAGTTCATGAAACTAATATAATAACATATAGTTTATCTTTGATATTTTATTTATTATTTTATCATGTTTTATGACTTTTTTATAGATGTGTAAGTATAAAAAATTGAAATGCTTGATTAAAAATGATACCTCTTATTCAAACCATTTTCTTTTATTAACACATTAAGTACACTAAAGATGGTGTTTTTCATAACTGAATACCAATATCATGTAGGTAAATATTATAATAAGATATTTTTTGTGGTTTTTATGAACCAAAAGGGTGTCCATGTATAAAGAAATGAGAAGAATAGGTTCCCTTTATAAGAGAGGAGAGGGGAACTGTTAGAATATTCCAAAATAATAATATGTATTAATTTTCAATTAAAAATTGATCCAAAGTGAGTTAAATTGAAGATAATATATGGATGGGTATAAATAATCTCATAATATAACATTTCAAAAAAATTTAACTATATTTTAATCCTTATCTTTTGGTTCTTACCCTTATTGAACACCTAAAACTCTAATAATGACAACATGGATTTTTAGACTTTGATGGTTAATATAGTTATGATAAAATGAAAATGGACCCATAAATGTATTATATATGATTTTTTGTAATCCAATATAAATTATTTATCGAAATTTAATTTTTTTAGGAATTCAATATCATTTAATAAAATTTTATCTACTATAAAATATTCATAATGTCAATTTTATAGCCTAATCATTACTTTGACTTTAATATATCAATATTAAAATTATAATCACATAAATAAATAACTAGATCCATAAGCTAATAACTCAAAATATAAATTTCTTATATCACATTATTATCTAAAATTATAAATATTTTAGTATTTGTGTTAGAATTTATTTGATTTTTCTATTAATAAATTAATTACTCCATCAGCATTGAGTATGAATTTAAGAAATTTATTTCTTAACTATAAATTTCAAAGTAATTAACAAAACAAATATAAATATTTAATTTTTCAGATTAATATTTATATTAAAAAATATCCTCTAGATAACACATTATTAAAAATAAAATGTTAATTAAAAGTATTAGTGTGACGCTTTTACTATTCTATAAATAAAAATATATAAATGTGAAAATCACATAAAAATATAATCCAAGGGAAATATATTTGAACTTATAATTCTTAGAAAAAAACAATAATCTTTTAATAAAATTTGGGAAATTTTATTTGGCATTTTACAGTTCTAATCCTTTTATTTTACCCTTAATTTCTCAATTTACCCTTTTCCATGGAAACTAAATTTAACAATGTTGAGACTCATATTGGAAAAAATTAAAAGGAACCTATTTACTAAATTTATAATATAAAATACCACATATGAAATATTTATTTTTAAAAGAAAAACACATAATTTGTAGAATTTAATTTAATATAAAAGAGAAAAATGTAAATAAAAAAAAATTTCAAAAAAATGCTCTTTTTTGTAAAATGAGATGTTTTATACTAAATTAAAGTATAAAATCCATTTAAAAATCCTAATTTAATTATTTTAAATAATATATAACAAATTTAAATTCTAAAATAATCCAAAACATAATTTTACCTTGCAATAGTTTGAAAAGTATTATTTTTAGTCAAAATTGTTATTTTCATTGTTAATTTAAAAATTAAACATTCATAAAATTACGAATATTTAAAATTAAAAAAATTGTTATTTGATGACAAAAAAATTGAAATTTAATTTATAAAATAAATTTTTGAAAACCTCTAAAAATATATTATTATAATAAATAAAAAACATTTTTGAATATAGTATATTTTTTTAAAGAATAAATTGAATTTTCAGAAAATTATGTGACTATTTTAAATCATTATCTAATAAAATTATATTAAGTGGTAATATTATAACTATTTAAAAAATTATTTATTACTATTCATAACTGCAACTTTTATGTCTAAGTTGTAACAGTCACAATATAATATAGCATTGTTTGTTTAAACACGGTGTTGCGTACCTTGTACACTATTAAACAAATTATTTCATTCTAAAAACAAATGGTATACATAAAATCTATTACTCAATAGGGGGTAGTAAGACTATAAAGCATGTTAGAGGTTAAAAATCTTTTATAGGTCCCTATACAGAAACCTCATCCATAAGAAGATAATCATCATGATCAGGCTGTGGAATCCTGGTTGGTAGTCATTGAAAACTATTCCTAAAATAGTCACATAGTGTTACAGTTAACGAGAATATATGAGGAAATGACTCAAGAAGGTTATCAAAGCCACTTCCCATTCCAATATACTTTATATACAAATGTTTTTTCCAACAAGAGGTGTCCACATGTACCATGAAAACAAGTTTCTATTAGAGTCTCGATTAATTGATATGTTAACCATCGCCTCAACACTAGGGTCACTAGCCAATGTTGTTAACACGAAACACTTTAACACTGCTTATCTAGTTCCCAAACCAAACATCATAGTCAATAAATCAACATACTAAGATCCTAAGATGAAAAATCCTCTGATACAACTCTATCATGACCCAACTAACTTGGGATTTATAGGCATGAATTAATCCCATTGTAGGACCGCAAGCCTACCTTTATTTTTCTAGGTGATGGAGAATAACACTGCGTAGTAATTTCACAATTGTTGCTAGCCTTATACTATGGTACATTTATATATACACACACACACCTCCAAATTTCCACACACTACTAAATGGTTGTAAAATTGATAAAAAATATTTTATACATCTATATCCTTCATTAATGTAAATAAAATATAATAGAAACAATATAGGGCCAACTAAAATCCTTGAAAAACAAAAAAAATAGTTAGACGAACTGTGTAAGAGGGAACTGCTATAAAATGAAACTCCTAGTAAAAATCCATAGTTTGTCTTGGTAAACTAATATGATCATGCTCCTAGTCCCCTTGGGAATCATTTAAGAGGCCATTATTTTTAATAATACATTTCAAGTGAAGTTAGTTCCCATACAAGGGTTATTTTAATAATACCTTGTAGGAAACCCAAAATTCAATAAACATACAGAATTATCATAGTATTCATCTAATACTCATAGAGATACATCAATTAGAATATGATAAAAAAAATAATAACCTTGATATACTAAAGATAAACACCAATTCTCAATGAGGTGTCGACCACAACCATTCATAGGGTTCTACTAGAGGCTTCTATGTAATGTTCATCTAGGATAACTATCTCCATGAAACATTCTATCAATAATAAATCCCAACTAAAAGGCAATTCTCATCAGTATTTTATATGAATTTGTAATCAATAAAATACTCAATTTCATGCTTCAAAGATACGGTATCTCACCTAAAACCTCTAAGGTATGCTAATTCATGCTTAGAATAACCATATTTGGAGAGGATCATACACCCATGTAATTTGGTCATGAAAATTTCTCAAACCTAACCTAGGAAAAATGATAGAATGATAGAGGTTATCACCGCCAAAATATATTGATGGATTCTTGAAACTCTTTTCAAGAAGAATACCCTAAAGGGGATCCTAACACTATTCTTTGGAAATAATTACACATTGTACCCTCATAAGTATGGACCATGGATATTCATCCTACTGATACTGGTCTACACAAAATATATGGAGGGTCTCATCCTTCCTCAGAGATTGTACAGGGCATGTACTATGATGACATGTTGTTTTCAACTATGTCCATATTATCATATGTTTGTCAAATTGTTCAATAGGCATGACAATGTTTCTTGGTTGTTCCTATTTAAACTAGTTTTTCCCATTAAACTGGTTTTATTGGAGTACCCAACTAGTGTTTGAGTATATGGTTGGGACTTTGTACATTTTTTATGCCTTTGTTCCTATTTCTATTTTTTCGTATGTACCCATTGGGTACATGCCAAGGCACGAGAACTAGGTCACATGGAATGTGTGAGTTCTCTCATAGAGTGTCATATATATTTATCTAGGACACTAAACACCTCATACAGGGCCACACATAACATATGTTCTCTAGACTACATACCATGTAGTCCGGATTGTTTGATAACCCCCTACTTATTCACCCATCTTCGACGTATGCTACTTTTTTTAATAAATCATCCACAAAACGCACTGTGGAATCGAGATCGGTGTTGAAAAAACTAAAATATTCACTGATGGATATATTTCGTCCACATCTTCCAGTTTTGAATCATCTCCTATAACACCATGCGTTCAGTGTATACCAAACTATGAGATGTGTTCTCCTAATCTGATAGAAACCCCTATATCATAAATACATGGTGATACCGTTCTATCGATCATAAAACCAATCCATTGGTATCGATCTGTTTTTTCTAAGATCGATTGTTCAATGACCACCAATAATGTATTTTTTGAATCATCTTCTAAATAAACCATAGATGAAATACACACGATGAAAGGTTGGAGAGAAGTAAAAAACACAACAAGAGGAATGAATAGAATCAATTAATGGGTTTGGCCTAAATCTATTTATATTATATTGATGAATTAATATTATAACATAAATGAACAAAAATAATATAATATCAATTAAAAAATCACTGTTAGTTAAAACAACACCTAAAAATAATGATCGACATGCAAATAAATGTGATAGAATAATTTATTCACTTTATTCATAGGATAAATAAACAAGGATTAACTAATAAAATACGTCCAACTATAGGTTTGGATCTATCACTATTGAAGAATTGATCCACATTATATCCATTGGTGAGATCCTCAAAATCTGATTGGCTCACCAATAGGGAATCTATGATTTTTCACTCATTTCCTGAGCATCCTCTTCCAATGAGCCTCTTCTTGTCCCTGTGGTTATGAGATTAACATTCATAATTTTTCATTAGACATATTTTATAGAATAGGATTTTTTATATAAAACTACATCATGAATAAAGAAATAAATCTATTTATATATTCTCTAATGACAACAACTTAACGAAGTATGTGATGTTGTCAGTGATTTTTTCACACCATTGGTCAAACATGCATTCTAAATTTAACTGTGGTATCATATTTTTTATCAGATAAAATCATTAGGTTTTATTCCACTATTTTAGAAAAAAAATAATTCTCCTAATATAATATATTTAATTTTTTTATTATATTAACAACATGCCTCCCCTGGCCTTATAATCCAATGCTAACTTGGTGCCTATCTTGAAAATTATTATTTAAAATATTCTGAATATTTACACATAAATAACATAGTTTTATACTACTGAAAATATTTGAGGTCAAGGAAAAATTGATATTTGACTACAATAAAAAGCTAAGTGGGTTTTATGGGATTCGATTCATGTATAAAGGTTAAGAAAATTTTAATTTTAAAATTTTAGAAAATTGTCCTTGTGAAATATAAATTTATCACATTCAATTTTGATTTATCTTTTTAGTATTATAACATATTAGTATTGAAATAAATATTACTTTTTAAAATTATTAAGATAGTCATTGTTTCATTGAATGTTATTTATTAATCAAATACATGTAAATTGTTGAAAAAATATGGAAATAATGATAATATATGGCGTCAAAAAAACACGATGACATTTTATTGAAATATAATTATAATTGATAAATTAATGGGGATGAAAAGATGTATATTGGTACAATTTTATGTTATTAAAAGGTATCTAATGATATATGAGGTCAATTATTTAATTATTGTTTTTTATTAAAGCCTGAAGATACAAGAATTAATGATTTTTGAGCTTTTATTTTTATTATTGATTTTTATTATTATTTTGAAATTCCCCAGGATCATTAACGAGGAATCAATTTCTAATGTATAGAAAATTGGGTCAATGGAAAATATTTAAAATTATTAAATATGTATGGTAGCTATATTTGCACATGTAACACCCTATGAATTTATGAAATTTTTTTTCATTTAATGTAAACTTTTAAATATTTTTCCCTTCACGCAACACTAAATATAGTTTGTATAATATGAAAGAACTATCTAACCTACTTATGGATGTGATACAAAAAACACTTAGATTATCTTGTGCCCTGCACAACACTATTTTTTACTTGTGTCACACCCTATACAGAGTCACTTCAACAGCTTCGGTTACAAGAAATACGAGGTTTTACAAAAATAAAATATACTAATATATTATTGTTATACTATTATTATAATTACCATATATCTGTTAGAGTGGGAAATATGAATGAGATTAAATTAATTAAGAAAATATTTTTTTACGGTTTTGTATAAAATTAATCTTTTGGTTATGAATATGTCAAAAATTAAAGTAAGAACAATATGAGAATAATGAAATTCAATTTTTAAGAAAACCACTCTAACATGAACAAACACCATTTTATGTTAATTAATTATAAAAACAAAATTTGATTAATTTTTTGGGTAAAATTTATATAGTATATATTAAATGAATATTTTTTAAAGTCATAAAATAGATTTAAAATGCATAGGATAAAATTAAATCTAATTTTAGGAATAAAATATGTATTTTTCAAAAAGGTAATTTTAATGCCATTTAATGGGTCACACAATTTAAAAATAATTATTGAAAAATTTATATTTATTATTTTATAAAATAAAATTAATATTACAAATCACAATATCGACATTTACTTTGGGTGATTTTTTTATTTTTTAGAGAAGATTCATTTTTTATTAATAATGATGAAAAAGTGCATTTTAATACAAAAATAATATTTCGTATTATTAATTAATATTGTTAAATTATATTTTATATTGGTTTTACTGTATATTTAGATATATTATACATCAATTAATACAATTTAGGTCTTTGAAATCAATTTCACATTGAAATTGGGTATATAATGTGTCCATATATTCAAACATTTTTACCTTAAAAAACTATTGCTTCATCCCATTAGTGGGATTATTTTTAAATTAATTTAATCCAATTCTATGTTTAGAATAAAAAAATGGACTCCATATTTTTATTCAGAATAATATATAATGTCTAATATTTTCAAATTAGTATTTTTACCAAATATCTATGTGAATGTAATTAAATTTAATTATCGTGATTAAGGAAAAAATGTATATACTTAGAAGTTAATGTTTAACTGGATGATCCAAATACCCTAGACACTTGTCTAAATAAAATTTATGGAAATATTTATACCATATCCTCCCTTTTATCTTAAATGGAAAATTATTGGAGGCCTATGAGTTAAGTGGGTGCTATAAATAGTGTTTCCCTTTTTATATTTACAAGAATTCCACTCCTCCACTATAAAAGGGAACTCATCCCGCAAACATATTAACTACTCTCAAGAAATTTGTATTTTAAAAAACAACCACAAATATAACCCCAAATTACCTCCTTTCATCGTATTATTCTCCATTTTTTAGAAATTCATCATGGAAACCCTTTTATACAACCAATAGGAGTTTCCCAATGTTGAGGTAACATCCTTCCACAAGCTCTTTTGTTTTGTTTTCATTATCCAACACCAAAAGAAATATTAACTAATAATTATATTATAACATAAATATTATAAATTTATTGATAATTTTTTATTATAGGTTTTTTACCTACACCTACACACAATTCCATCAAATTTATAACAAACATACTATTTGTATGTACAACGAACTATCACCTTGTGAAAAAATATCGTTCATTTTTTCCATTACCACGAATCATGGTTGGGAATTATAAAGGAAATAATATTTTTATCTGATAATTATGATGTAATTATGATTTTTTAATTATTATTGGAAACTTACCTTCATGCTTTCCATTTTTGTGTAAATATTATAACTTCATTTTGGGATGTGTGCTCTATTGGATTCCCCAAAGGATGTAATTCATTTAGAATTTAAATTGAATGTATTAAGGATAGGTTTAGTAAATGTATATGATATATATGAACCAAAAATTATACTATAATTATATTATATATACTTTTGTTTCATTTAATTACTTAATTTAAAAAGGATAATAAAATGAAAACAATGTTCATACAAACGTATGATCAACCATCTCCATGAATGGTGTATTCCATTTAATATTTGTATATATTATATCCATCTATCAAATGGCCCAAAGGCCTTCATTTTTTATTGATTTTTGACAATCCACCTTTCAAAAGGTGAGGTGGAACCCTTACAGGGCTCGTACGCGTATGTATTACATGGCTTGTAGGCCTTAGAAGAATTAATTTCTCGTAGGATTCAAACATTATAGACAACCCAGACTAAATACTTGGAACTGCTCCTCCCCTGCATCTTCATCATGAAATCAGCTCTCCACCTTTGCATGGCTATTCATCTAGGCTATCCTGTGTATGCACAAGCTTGTCCTGAGTGTAGGTGTCATTTCCTATCATTCTTATAATCAGTGTAGCTTATGGTGAAATATCCTTGCTCATACTCCATATTAAAAAAAATATAATGAATATATATAATATTTATATCATATTTTACATTCTAAAAATATGTAAAATAATGATCTATATAATAGGGTTAAAAATAAAAATTCAAAACTTATACAAAAAACCAACATTTTATTATGAAATACATAACATTAAAATGAAATTTATAATAAATAGTTAATATAAATTCAAAATAAAATCATATATTGTATGATACATAATAATATGGTTCTATGTTATATGTGTAATAAAATTATATTTATTATATAGTAGGTTTGAATTTGTGAAAATAATTTCAAGACATAAGGTAAGGGTTTTCACATCTCACTTTTATACCTATGATATTTATGACTTTTTCACTACTCACTCATTGTTGTGGTATTTATATTTATAATTAATATATTATATTATTCTAATCCAAAAATGTATTTTTATTTATGTATCTATTTTATTATATCTCTTTTATGGGGATTATGGTTTAAAAGTTACCAAAAATGTAGTGTAATTTTGAACCAATTTTCCCTCTTTGAGACACATGATATTTTATGCACCTATATTATCTTATGAGGCTTATAAAAGTTCCTTTGAAAAGTTATATAATAAATATCCATCCTTTAATTGTATTTTAATTTTTATTTAACTATATTATTTCATGAAAATTATGATTCAATGTTACCAAAGTGGTAATATTTTATTTCTAAAATGTCACTATTTATTGGGATTGTTTATGATTATGATTACAATAAATACATATTATAACTAACCACTCAAGAAAACTCATTAATTTTATTCAAATCATTCTATTTATGATATTTACAAGTAATAATACTATCTTCCTATGGAAAAGTGATATACATTTTGAAATTAACATATCATGATTATTTGTTTTTATTAAATGATTTTTTACACACACTATGATTTTTGGTCTTAGTCAAAACTGGGAACTAGAAGGAACTCAGTTAACATAGAATGTTTTAGATATGGAAAGAATGAGAATTATAAAAATCAATATTCTATGTAAAAATCTCATGAATATAATCAATAGGTGGTATGATTATTGGTTATACTGTTGATGATAAAGATACTATGAACGAAATGTGAGGGGTATGAAAAGTTTTAATAGTATTATTTTCCAATAAATATAAAAAGAATAAAAAATTTGAAGTTTAGGAACCTTGAGACATGATTTTTATTTTATTTTATAGTAATATAGTTTTAAAGAATAAGACAATGAATAGTGAGTAATGGATTAAGAATAATGTTGGATGATTGAAGTGTATATGTATTAGAATTCAAGAATTATATTTTAGGAATCATGAAGTATATATTTTTCATTAAGTATTTAAAAGGATATAGTTAATGGTGATAATGAAATAGAAATTTGATTTAATGGAATATTGATATTTTGGTCAATGTAAGGTAGTCATTAACATGTTTTTGAGGAAGATAAAATAATATTTAGTGTGGATATGGAGATAATGATATGTATAATATAAATTCTATTGTTTTTATGGCCTAAGAACAGATAAATGATGTGATGAAAATGTGGATTATGTTATCATTGATAAAGTTTACACCATTTTTATATTTATGAAATATATCTAATAGTCTTTGGAATAAGGAATCATGCATTTTTTACAAATATAGTTATGGTAATTCAGGTTCTTAGTTAAATAGAATATATGATGATGGTATTCAAATGTTTGAAATGTGAAAAAAAGACACCTTAAGATATATGGGGGTTCAATGTTAAGGTTATTTAGTTTAATTATTTATAAAGATTCGTGTTTTTATATTTTGGAAGAGTTACATGGTTAAACAATTGTAGAATGGTTTTGGTAAACTTCTGATTAGGATTTTAAGTATAAATTATTATTTAATAATATTAGGATTTATGCATATTATATAACATTTTATAACCATTTTTTATGATTATAAAAATATAAATATATAATTTAAAAGCATACTTTTTATATATCTCATGATCTATTATAACATAAATAATGATAAATCTACCTTTATTTCTTGGAGTAAGGGATGAAGTTGAAATCGATCAAGTAATAACTAAAACGTGAGATTTTACATATGAAAATAAATAAAATAATCAAAGTATATTTCCTTTTGTTATTTGATAGTAAAATTACTTCCCAATTATAGGAAAAGTATATTGAAATTTATTTATCATAATACCCTGATTTATGTCGAACCAATGTTTTTATAAATCAATATAGATTTTTTTATTTTGAGGCCATTAATTTTCGATCGATCATTCACATTCTTGTGATCAATATCCTCAATCCGGATATATAATTAATTATGTTTTTCTTCCATGTCCAGTTTCCCATTCCCGCGTATGTTCTCTTTTATTGAAACCTAGTTATGTGTTACTTTGGTTAAGAATTATGTTCCCAAGAAAACGTTTTTAGGAAGTTTTAGTATTCATTTTTAAAATTTAGAATCCTATTAAAGGAACATTCATGTATAATTACTTAGATGAATAAAATGAATTTCAAGGTGGAAATTAATTATAATGGGTTATAATTTAGCACCCTAAGATTTGTGGAATTAAATTTTATTATTATAAATTTAAACTTCATGGTATTTTCATTTCACAAAATGATTTATATAACTTTGTTTATATGAAACCATTATTTTTGGATTACATTGAGTAAAACACCATGTAAATATTTTTCTATTTAAAAAACATAGATTATATTTTTGCACAAACAACACTATGTTTATATTGTGCTACAAACAATACTGAGTCCCTTTGATAGACTGAGTTATACGTAAGAATGAGTTTTACCAGTATTGTAGTATACAATTAATATTAACATTAATTTATTATTATAATTTTCACCAAGACATTAGATTGTAACATATGAATGATAATTGAAAAATTATAAAACATTGATTTAAAAATGTGAATAAAATTAATCATTTTGTTATAAATTAATCATAAACGAAAGTTAGAACCACTAGAAATAATTAAATTTTTTTTTTGAAAAAAATTCTTCTATATACAAACACCATTTTACATCAATAAATTATATAAATAAATTGTATTAAATATTTTTAATAAAAATTTTATATTTTTTATTAGATAACTTTTTTTGACAATCAAACAATTATTTTTTAATTCGTAAGACAATAAAACATCAAATTTTATGAAGGAAAACTTATATTTTTAATAATCGTAGTTTTACCACCTTTTTGTAGAACCCTATTTTTTAATAAAATATTTAAAACATTATAATTTTTTTTGAAAAATAAATTTCATTTTTAAATGATAATATAAGAATTTATTTTGGGTGATATATTGTTATTTTTTAGAGTAGTTTCATTTTTGATGAGCAGTGGAAAAACATTGATTTTTTACTCAAAATTATATTTTCATCTATTTTATTTACATAGATAAAATTTATTTTAAATATGGTTTAAAATATATTTTTTTCTATTATACATCAAATAATACAATTTACATCATTTTACTAAATTTCACATTGAAATTTGATATAAAAAGAGTTAAATCATTGGAACATTTTTTCTTTAATAATAGTTGTTTCATCCCATTTGTTGGATTGTTTTTTAATTAATTCTTTATAATTATGTTTTTGGAATTTATAAAAATAAATTCCATTATTAGATTCATATTAATTTATAATTTATTATAAGATCAATGTATTTTTTTACAAAAAATATAAGTGAAATTAATTAAAATTAATTACTAAGAATAAGGTAAAAACAAATTACTTAGTGGTTAAAATTTAAATAAAGGAAAAAATACCCTTGAAACCTATAAAAAATTAATTTTATAAAAATATTAAGACTATATATTCCATTTTAAAGAATATTAATTGTTATTTGAGGAACATTATGTATGGTAGACCTCTCAATAGTGTTTAACTTTTTATATTTACAAGAATTCCACTCCTCCTCCATTATAAAAGGAACACAACCCCTTCAATTATTCACAACTATAACTCCATTTGGATCATACAAAACATAACCCAATATCCTCCCAAAATCCATAAATTCCACCTAGAATTCTCCCTTTTAGAAAAATCTATCCAAATAATCTCTCTACTGAAAACTAAGAGGAGTTACCCAAAGAAAAAGTTACATCCTTCCAAAATATGTTTTGTTTTATTTTCAATCTCCAGTCCTTAATTTTTATTATATAATTCTTATATAATAACATAAGTTTCCTTAATATAAATATATCTTATTATTCTATGAGTTATACCTGCACCTATACACACTTCCTTCAAATGGGTAATGAACTTACCATTCATGTGTACGACACACCACCGCCTCACGAAATAATGTCGTTTGTTTTTTTCCTTTACTACCTATAATTATTGGGAATTATGATTTACATAATATGTTTATATTATATATATATGATATTTAATATTTAGTTATTATTGGGTAATTATTAAATGAATTAAAACTTCAATGATTTCATTTTTTGAATAGATAACGTCGTTTGGGGACATGTGGACAACCTATTTCTTAAAGAAATGTGATTCATTCACAGTTTAGATGGAATGATTTAAGCATGATCGAAGTAATTTTATTTGAAATATATGGAATAATAATACTGATATAATTATAATATATGTATATCTTCATATATTTACGTTTCTTCCTTTATTTCAACAGGAAAATAAAACAAAAACATCATTCACACATACGTACGTCCCACCATGTCCAAGAAAAATTTATTCCATTTTTTATTTATATATGTTATAGATTATTATAAATATTTACATAATGAATATATATTATATTTATATTATTTTTTGAATTTTAAAATTATGTAAATCTTGATCTATGTATGCGGATACGGAATAACGAGTCAAAACATATACAAAAAACAAAGCGGTTATTAACCAAAACATAACATTAACATGGAATTATTAATAAAATGTTAATATAAATTAATAAATAAGGAATATATGGTATGATATTTAAGAATATGTTTGTTTTTTATATGTGTATTTAATATATATGTTTTATAGAAGACGATTGAATGTGTACAGATAAAGTCAGGACTTACGGTAAAGGTTTTCTCATCTCACTTTTATTTCTATGACATTTATACCTCATTAAACACTTGTTTCTTTTGTGTGATATATATAATTCCCATGAATTTATAATATTATTATTATCTTTTTTTTTTAATTTAAAAATAAATTTTATTAAATCCCTTTCATGGGTTTTTTGTTGAAAATTTTCAAAATCGGTAGGGAAATTTTGTCTCAATTTACCTTCATTGCGACATGTGCCATGTTATGCACCTATTCTCTTTTAAGAGGTGTGTATATTTCATTTCACCTGTAATTTAATGAATATAATTATTTTATTTGTATTTTTTTTATTTCTTTAATTCTATTTTTTCATGGGTATTATGATTCAATGATATATAAGTTGTAATAATTTATTCCTACAATCTCATTGTTTATTGGGATTGTTAATGATTATGAGCCCATTAAAGAAATATTGATTTCCATATTTCAATAAATTTATTGAATTTTATTATCCTTTATTTTTTGATGTTATATTCATGTAATGTTACTCTTTTACCACTATTTAGCACTTAATATGATAAATAAAAAGTATTTTAAATCGATCATTATTTATCTCCTAGATGAGAAATCTATTTTCCCCCAAAACGATATATTCAAAAAAGGTTTTAAAATATGTATTATTATTGAGTATTTTTCTATATGATTTTAAAATTTTAATTCATATATTTTGAGTTTATTTTTACTGAAATATTTTTTCAGAATTTTTTATGTTTTTAAAAGTTGTTTCATGAAGAGCAACATATATTATCCTCAAAAAATGTATTAAATGGAGCTTTCAAATTATTTTCCATATAATATTAAATCCTTTTATATAGTATAACATTTATTAGGGATTGGATCCTAGTAAACCATTATTATTATTATATTAGTGGCTTATGATTATAATGAAAAGATTCATAGGTATCCTATTTATCTTCCATGGGTTATACCATGATGAATTGCTTATAAAACCCACTTCCATTCATGGGTTTATGTATTATGAAATTAATGTGTATCATGTCTATTTTCAACATATTATGATAGGATATAGTTTTTATAATATCCAATTCATTTCATTGGTTATGATAAAATTTTTATGAAACCCATCTATTTTTATGGATTAGGATATAAGAAATGTTTATTATCTTGAGGCACCTAAATGTATGAATTTATTATGTGATGGGTGGGACCCATATATCCATCCAATTAATTGGTTAAATATATATATCTCTCCAATATCAAAATATTAGAATGAGGGGTGAACTTTGTTCAGTATGACCAGCCTACAATGAGGTGCGATCTTGGATTAATAATATTGTGCTGGAATCAAGAGAGAACTTGGTTTAGTAATATAGGGCTAAAATTGGAATTGAACCTAGTTCTGTATCATATGTATGGAGTGGGAATTGAATATGGTTTTGTAATATATGGTTGGAACGGGGAGTGAAGACGATTCAATAAAAGAATTTTCAAATAAGGTGGTCTTTGTAGTAAGTCTTGATTACCATGGAAATCATTTTATATGTTTTCTAGAATTAAAAGTGTTGTTCATATGTTAATCATTAATGGATTATTTTCTCAATTAACTTATGATTCATGTCTTATAAACATCCAATATTTATTCCATGTCTCCTGATTGTGATATTTGATATGCAAAGGAAGGTGTTATAATGACATAATTATGTTTTTCATACCATAAATCTCATGATTATTCTTACATGTCACCTATTTTTTCCACACTGAGCATTTGATCTCACATATTTCCAATGTTTCTTTTCCCTGTGTTATTAATAATGGTTTTATGTAATAGTATTAATTGGGAATATATTTATGTATGATATTTAAGATCTTTCACTAAACCAAAATAATGTAATTTCATATTCCTATATACACTAAACTATTATGGTCCTCAGTCATGTTTTTTTATAATGTGATGAATATTAATCCAAAATTATGTAATATCCATGTATGTTTAGCCTACATTAATATATAACCATTTAAAATTTTAATGATATTTTGATTCTTATCATAGTTATTTTGTAATCCTGTTACTAATAATTTATATGGGGTTTGAATAAAGTATGATATTGAATTTGAAAAGAAATTCATTTAATAAAATAGATATTGGATGAGGTGATACAAATGATTTCATGATTATATTTGGGATGAATTGTTTTAGGATAATGTAAATGTGGTAATATATCTTGATTTAGTCTTTGAATACTTGTTTTTATTAGTATATTTTTCCACATTATTTTTTTTAGTTTTCCTGACACGATCATACAATGTACATGGTGTAATTGTTGGTCAAGCATTGGTATGTTTTCAAATAGTATTAAAAAATTTAATTTTAATACAACTTTTTGGGTATTTGGAGCATAAATATTATGGATCATAATTTCTAGAAGATTAGACGATTCATTGCGGATTTTTAGAGAGGTTTTTACCCCACTATATCTTATGATTTTTAGTTTTATGCATTGATATTTGGAACCACATAGTTATATATATATATATATATTATATTATTTTTTATTTTACGGATAATGTCTCCATTAAATGTGATATTATACTCTAGGTGTTATTATCTAACTCATGGACCATTAGAAGAAGGGTTTGAGGCTCACATGTGGTTTTTTCACTCCCTCAGTTGGATTTTAATGGGACCTATTTGCAATTTTATAATATTTTATTTAATTTATGGCTGACCAAAATTAGTTATTTTTTATTAGAATATATAAAATTCAATTTATAATAACTATTTATTTTTATATTTATTTTATTTTATTCTTATGTTGATGAACATATTATCTATTGGACAATTGATATTGGGACTTTATGATGGAAATCCACTAGACATAGCGCTTGCATTCAACTCTAGAAATCTAGATTTGGATACCAGTCACACCATAAATGTTCTTGAGTAATATTTAGTATAAATAATCCCTCAAAACGTTTTAATTTTGATTAATTTTCCCATTACATACATGGTGATACTAGTATATCATAAGTAATGAATTATAAATTTCAGTCCACTAACCTAATTATTTCAAATTATACAATATGTATTATCATAAACTGATATGAATCATAATATATGATTCAAGTATCACAGTATGATTAATATGGATCTAAAATGATCAATAGTTTATTTTTGGATATCCTCTCGAAAGGCTATGATTAATAATATGATTCTTAATATGAAATGTTCAAGTGAGTTGGATGGCCGAAGGACATACAAAATATTCTAACTCCCTTCATTAAAAGACATTATCAAATGATTGTGAAACTGAAAAAAACTATTGACTACATTGATTTCCTATATAAATATGTTGTCACCCTAAGATGGTGTGAGGTAATGTCTACCTATTACTTCTTTTAAATATTCCTAAATCACTCTATTTTTATACCTTTTAATTTTTTATTCATTATTATGTCATTAAAATATATAATAATTATACATTGAGAGTAGGGTGATTCAATTCAACCTAAGGATACAAGTCAAAGGAGATGGTCTTTTGGATACCTCTAAGGAATATTCATCAACCAAGTAAATTTTGATGGAGTCCCCACCATTAATTTTTGTAAGGTACTTGATGTGTTATACATTTTTATTTATACATTGATTCATTTTCAATATAGATAATATTGGTTTTTTGGTTTCTAACAACATTTTTTCATTGAATGAGTGTTGTTTTATCCATAAAATCCCAATAGTGGTGTTAAAGCATAACTATGTGTTCTAGTTCTCAAACTCATGGTTTAAAATTAATATATCATGTTTAATTTGATTTTCAAATTTCATATCATAAAAAATTATATTGATTTTAAATAATGGATGTCATATGAATATGGGATATCAAAAATAATGATATCAAATTTCTACTACAAATGTCATTATGATATATGTTATCTAACTTTTGATATAGTCATTCTCTATGATATGGAATATTTTAGAGAGGGGAACATTTTAATCCATTAATTTTTTGATATATTGTAGTGTTTGATATAGTATATATTATAAGATGATGAAGACAACTCAGTCCTTAAAAAAGTGTATCATATCATAAATATGATATGATTCACCTCATAAGATATGATATCTAGGAACTGAGGATTAATATCGAAATACTTTTGTTATATATTATAATATATGATTGGTAATATTGGCTACCAGAGCTATCAATTATTTATACATCATAATATATGATATATATAAAAAAAAATTATATTCATATTCCTAATTCTAAATTAAAATATTGAATTCATAAAGTTTATATAAATTTTGGGAAATTTTATTTTGGGTTGTCTATTTTATTTATATTATGGTTTTTAATTGATTAATTCAAAAAAAAAATACAGTTAATAAATGATTATTTAGAAAAAATTTATTAAACCAGTGTAAAATAATTTTAAAAACATATTCAATTAATTTTTTTATTAAATGATATGTCATATGTAATGTCCTGACTCAGATGCCACACAACTGTGTGCCCCGAGCCGGATAACAACATGACCTTAAGTGTTCCTCCTCATACAAGAGAGGTTTCCAACTAGTAGTGGGGGTATAAAGTATAGTAGTGATGAGACTATAAGCTTTATCAAAGTTCCCAACCAGATGTAAATAACCACATATCATACACATCATATTATAAAGAAAAAATAAGTAACTAGTTCATGTTATAATTAAATGAAATGAAATAATTTCCTAAAATACTATTTCACGCATAGAAAAAACTACCCACTGGGTTGGTCCATGATTTACCAAAATCAATGAAATAAAAACATGGTCTATTATGTCGATATTCTAATCCCATATAGTCGGCATAAACTACTCAAATAGTAATTCTTGAACAAACAAAACTGATGTGGGCCCCAACCATTTACTGTTCCTCCAATAAACATGTGACAATTTCATAGGGACCCAAGTGTAATGGAAACTAATGAAGGTTGTGATTAAAATTCAGTAGGCCACAATCAACATTTATAATGAAAATAATAATCAGATAAATAGTGTGGGTAGATAAAAATAGTAATAAATTATAGTATAGAAAAGATATACAATCCAAGGAAAAGGACATCTCATCTAGTACCCACTTGCCCATGGGTTTTATGGTGACACCCATACCTACCAAACAAGAAACAACCTAATACATCCTTCAAAAGTGCAACATGTGGGGAGGGATACAAACTATATATTTTATGGAAGGTTAGTCTCTTCTCATTTAACTTAGGTATGTACTAAACTTACATTCCTAGTACCTATAAAATTTTCCTGATCCATTAGTGCCTAGAATATCAATCGGACATCCAAATAAAATATCAGTGTCTATAAAAATAATGAATAGAACAATTGGATATCAACTAACAATATTTGAAACTATCATTAATGATACTAAACATCGGGTTTATTAAACCCATCATAACAAATAATAGTAGTTCCCAAAAACCTAATTCAATGTCAATCTATACATATAATTGTTGGTGACTATGACATCTGTCTGACCCATCCAAATGAGGAGGGGCTTTATTCAAACATCATTTTCTGCATCATATACCATCATCAACCAATGTGTTGTTCTGAAACTCTAACTTGGAAGCATACTCTCATAGTACAAAGCCTTGGCATTACGCTATATCAGTACTATACTTCCTCTACCAAGAGAATCGGTCCAAAACCAAAACTATCCCATTATTTCATAAATACTAATTTCAACATCATGTCTATATAGAACATTCATGAAAAACAAAATAACTAGTTTTAGTCCATTTATACTTATTAAGGACCCTACGAGCCATTAAAGCTATGGTATGCCTCAATAGAGCCCAAACCATTTTCTCATGCCAACAGAAACTAAATCCATCACCCTCATTAAAAATTTCAAAATATCATTTTAAAAATTAGATTATTCTATTTTAGAAAAAAAACAAGGACCAAGGAACACAATTTTTGAGAGAACCATTTAATGTGTCACTATACTCCCATTTAGAATCAACATTTGAAATCAAATTAAAATCCATTTACAATTACCTTATGTTTTACACCTCAATTAATAACAGGTGTCATTTCAAAACATCTTCCTTCCATTTTGACATTCCAAAATCAATTAAAAAACCAACACAAACATTCAATTCCAATTGGAACAATTATTAGTATTTTAAAAAAAATTATCATGTAATGACTTCCACTTCCATACGTTGGCACACACCATGGGTGACCATAGGTTCAGATGTACCACACCCAATGGACCCAAAAATGTTCAAGGAAGGTCCAAGGTATCAAAATGAATCCAAAACGAATTTCATAAATCAATGGAGAAATCACATCACACATTTTCACTAATTACTATACCATATAAATAGGATAATAAATCATAAGGACTATGGGTAACCCTCTTAGACCTCTATCCTCATTATAGAAGCTTTACATTATGCTTTCAATACACAAAATCCATGTTAAGGCCCATCCATGAACCATTCAAAATCTTCAAAATCCATCCAATATTATCACGATCATCCAAGATCTATTTTAATAGTAGTCAATAATAATTAATCAATTATACAAATATAAGTAATTAATTGATCAAAATCCAACATTAACTACTACAAAAGAGGACTTTAATAATTCATGAATAAGAATGTATCCGTGATAAACAATCATTAACTAATATATCATGGTTAAATTCCCCATGATTTTATCAGTTCTATAAATGCCTTGAAAAGTGGGTCTTTAATCGTCACTAAAAAACAACTGACAAAGTAACACTTTATAAGCTATTTTATAATTCCTGATAAAAGACAAAATTTATCAACTCCTTTATTTTGCACAAAAAGGCTTCAGTTTTCAATTATAAAAATTTGTTGATAATGGAGTCCTTTATTAGCATTACAAAAGTGATAAAAAATCCTTCAATTATTAGCGCTTATAAAATCCCTAATAGTGGGAATCATTATCAATACATGTATAATAGCTGATAAAGGGTCCCATTATCAGTTATTATACTAATGTTGATAAAGTATTCCTTTATCACTGTATTTTTTAGAGCTAATAAAGGGGCAAACTATATTCTAATGTTAAAGCACACTACTGCCCCCAAAACATGTCATATTACAGTGCACTATAACAACAACTTGTAGAACCTAAAAAAGAACCTAAAATATGAAAAATAATTTACAATTACATAATTTAAATTAAATTACATTTACAACACAAATACAAGAAAAAAAATTATTATAATGAAAAATAAAGAGCCATTATAAATGAACAGACCAACCTACTATGGAAAAATAATTCACCACTATAAGAAACAAATTCTTATGTTAGTAATAATTTAATGAAATAAATTAAAAAGGGATTGTTATTTTCAAACTAAACATTGAGTCATAAAAGAAACACAATGTATCAGATTATGTTTCGATTTATTTGTGCACCTAACACCATTTATTGTTCTTATTAAACTATTATCTCTATGAAAATGAACAAAATATGTATAGGATAAGAATTATAATTTAATTTTGTAAAAGAATATAGAATGATGGTAAAATTGTCTAGGATTATTTTCTCTATTTTCGCATTGTGATGTGCATTTTAAACTAAAATGACACTTTTTTTAAAAGATGCAATGAATGTCATACCGGTAATAAAATGGGTCGGATCGACGTACATGTGATTTATACACATCCCAAATGACTCATGGATTTTTTTACTAAATTTTCAAAATAATTTGAATTAATTCCCTTGGTTTTGAATAAGTCACATGTGTTTTTTTATGAAAATGGAATTTTAAATTGGAAATAGTACATTGAGTTATACCAGTCACATCATGTGTGTGTTTAATGTGATACATAATCCTACACATAAAAAATGAATTATGAATCATTTTCCTAAATTATCAAGAAAATATGAGAACATTTTCATGGTTTTCAGTTAGTGATTCTTTTTGAACTAAAGTGCCAATTTAAAATTGAAAATGACCAATTTGAGTTATAGGAGAAAATCATATATCATATTGAAGTTATAATTATCACTGAACCTCATAAATGGCCTTCACATCATTTTTTGAAGTATCAAAATAACCAAAATGAGTTTTATCAATTTTGAGTTTGCGATGGGCCTTTTTGAAAAAATTAATGTGATTTTTAAATAAAAATATGCACTTCAAGTCATACTAGTCACACCATGTGATATATTTAGGTGATTATTATTCCTACCCTTTAAAAATTACATATGGATAACTTTATTAATTCATGAAAACAATATAAATTAATTTTCTCATTTCTGTGTATTCCACTTGTGTGTTTTACTAAAAATTCATTTTTAAAATCGAAGCATGAACATTGAGTCCTAATGATCACATAATTTGTGGTTTTTATGTGAGATTAATTCCTTCATGTCACAAATTAGTTGTTAATAATGTCTATAAATTATCATCATAATCATTTTGTTTTTACTAATGTTATTGGAGTGTAACATTTTTGTACTAAAATATAAATTATAAAATGATATCGAACACTTTGAGTCATTATAGTCATATCGTGTATCAAATTGAGGTGAAACTAATTATTAGACAACAAAAAAATGTGTAATAAATCAATTTTTATAAGTATTAAAACAATATAAATGTGTTTTCTTAGTTTTGATTATATCAACTTTATTTTTTTGTAAAATCAATATCAATTTTAAATCAAAAAATTCTCCTTGGGCCATACATGTCCCACTGTGTGTCAGAATGAGGTGAGTCATATTCCAACACATCCCAAATGAAATTTTAATTATTTTAATAAATTTTCAAAGTAATTAAAATTAATTTTCTTGGTTTTGAGTTGTCACTTATTGTTTTAACTAAAATGTCATTATAAACTGGAAATAAGGACATTGAGTCTTACCAGTCACATCATGTGCTAGTTGGACAAGATACATATCATTAAAAATCAAAAAGCAATTATGAGTCATTTTACTAAATTATCAACACAATATTATCATTTTTTTTGGTTTTTAGCGGATGATGTTTTTTTGAACATAAATGCAAATTTTATATTGATAACAAACAATTTTGGTAATGTCGAGCATGTCCAGTATGAGGTTAATGTGTGGTTGATTCCTATATGTTACAAATGAATTATAGATTGTTCTCATAAAGTATAAAATAATATAATTTCCTTTCTCCATTTTGAGTATGTGATGTGTGTTTTGAACATAGATGTAAATTATAAACAAAGCAAACATTGTTTGAGTCATACTGGTCAAACCGTATGTTGTATTGAGGTGCGGATGACTGATTATGTGATGTGTGTTTTCCATTGAACCGTCTGCACCAATTCAAAAAAGAATGAAATGTTCCATTTGGATAGGAAAAAAACATCATGCTTCCTGAAAGACCTCATCCAAAAGCACTATGTTCGCTCTTTTTGGGATTGTTGCAGATGATGGAAGGAAAAATATGACATCCCAAAAGATCTGTGAAAAAAAGATAAAAATAATATTTAAATTAACATAAAATTAATATAAAATATAGTTACATAATTAAATGAATAAGTACCATGAATTAACTATTTTGATTATGGTTGTATACATTGTTGACCCATTTCTGTTATATTGCTATCAAAATTGTAGCCTCAAAATACAATCTATCACTAGAATGATCAGCTTCAAACAGACCACCCCAACTCAAGAAAAATAATCCAACTATATAATTAAAAAATTATTATGTTAGTTTTACATTTAAAAAATAAACTAAATGTAAATACTAAATATTACACTAAAAAATTTCAATTTTAAATTGAAATTGTACATGTTGATTCGTACCGGGTACGCAATGTATTGCTTGTAGGTATGGTCTATTCTGTTTCGCCTTTTTGTTCAAAACATTATTCAAAAAAATAGCTTATCTAACAATATTAGAGTTTTATATCCTAGAAAGATGATTTAATTAAAGAATAAAAATAAAATTTTATCATCATGATTGAATCATCCTTGTGGAATGCATGATCATAGTACAAGACTGGATAATCCTTGTTTAAGAAGTAATTTGTTCCAATAAATCATTAAACAATTGTGTAAACTTTTCATCACCCATTTAACGAACTAAAATAAATAATTACATATGCATTTTTATTGAATTATATAAATTATATTGTACCCTTTCACCATCATAGAGAATGTAGACTCCATAATAAACCATTTTTCCTCTTTGGATGGAAGAAACATCACTTTCACCCGTTATAAAATTTCAAAAGACACTAAACTCTATTATAAGTTGTATACTCATTTTTGAAAATATTAAGCATCAGTATATACCTTTATGGTATCCAAATGACAGAGATATATTGTGCATCCAATAAGTCTTCTTGGATTGTGCTAAATATTAGTATATCTTTCTCAATGTTGTTTTTGATGAAAAAATCTAACATAATATAATTACTATTTGTTTATAAAAATGGTAATATCCCTATTCTCATTTATTTTTTTATTGAGAATGGTGATTATTATGTATGAATGAAATAATTAACATGTATCATTTTACATAATGAATGTGCACATGAATAATGAATTTTACAATTATAGATTTCACAAGAATTTTTTATATTATATCATGCATATAATTGGTGATAGAATATCCAAAATAATTACACCACCCACCATTGTTAAACCATTGTATTATAATATTCAGAAAATATAGGTCCCATTTGATGTGATTTTTTATTTCTTCATTTTTTAGAGGATATGGATCAACATACTATCTACATTTTTAAAGGGGTATTAGTTGTATTTTTGGTAAATTAGGACTTCATTTAAGGTATGTTTTTTTCATTTTAGAGGGTATCATCATATGGTGGTTTATTTTCATTTGATGTTATGTTTCATTGGGAAGCATCCCTCCTCGATGAACATGATGTCTCAATGTTGGTTGTCCTCCAATAGATCTCTCACACACCTTTTCTCGTTAGTGGTTGATTACACACATATTTATTTATTCATTTGAGTTATATTTTATACCTAGTTTCCTTAAAATTTTTCTATAATACACTTAGAATATATTAATTTTAAAAAATATGTTTATCTTCTATATACTCTAAACTGACTAACATTCAACAATAAACTAAATTAAATATTAATAATTTCCACTAACATATTAAATTTCAGAAATTTTATTCCATAAACATAATTGTTCATTTTTTATCACTTTAATCAAAGAAATATATATATATATATATATATAATACCATCACATCAAATAATAAAAGGCGATAATTGATTTTTTTTTGAAAAAAGTATTCATTAAAAACATTACATTGATTTGAGATGCATAAAATATTAAAATATATATAAAAATAAATATTCCTATCGATGTATTATTATTTTGAAAAATGTAAGCAACATGTGAAATAAAAATCTAGTGGGACTATATAAGTTTATTATAGGGAATTAATCCGCTTTTATAATTAAAACACATCAAAGAGAGACCTAAATCCTTGGAAACTATACATGGAGTACTTGGTCCTTCCAACTGATGATATCATGTACGAATCTATATTTTTTTCTATAATATTTTAGGGGAAACTAAAATGATTATAACAAACTCCATTGAACTACATATTTAGTTGGTAACTTTCCTTTTTTTGTGATAGGAACATGTTTCAAAACATATTGATTAAATTATCGAAATTTATAGGATGACACCATTATCGATACACAATAGTATTCTAAATGAAACATCCATTACGTACTCTATAAAAGAAGACCTAAATCATTGGGAAGCCACTAATACTATAATAATGGAATGAATGGGTCACCAAAAATATGGAGAGATCCATGAGTGAATGTGGTGGTAATAATGGAAACAATAAGGAATAATGAAAGAAAATAATCATGAATAGAGTAATGGAAGAAGAGAGTTATGGTTCCTCATGGTTGAGAACAGTGCAGAAATGTAAACAGTGGAAACGAAAAAAGCATCAACAAGACAGGAAATGAAAAAATATACCTTGGATTCAAGTATGGATTCATCAATGAGAATGTAGAAGAGGACTGCTAACAACAGGGTATTTATGTGAGATCTTGAGAATTGCAATTGAATCGGTCACATGTAGGGCACTTTTAAAAAGTCCAGGGACACTTTTATCAGTTCTTAAAAAAACCATTGATAATGATACAATATATTAGTGATAAATTGATAAGAAATTATAAAAGGAACTATTATCAGCACTAAAATTTTAGCGCGGATAAAGGATTTATAATTAAAATTATATATAAAAAATTAATGATATTATATAATTATTTTTTTTTATTTTAACATTATAAATATTAAAATATAATTACATAAATACTTTTAAAAAGTATATATTTTATTTATAATAAGAAATCTATAATTTATAAATATAGTAAATATAAATTTATAAATATTTTTTTAATTATTTATTTGTAATATTAAATATAATTATATAATTATATGAATTTATATAATAATATGTATTTAATAAATTTATATAAATATAAGTATAGTTTATATATTCATTATTCAAATATATTGCTTATAATTTTTTAATTATATATATATATATATCCCCCTATGGTTACAACTCCATAGTTGATTCCCCAATGGGTCTCAACGAGGTCTTGAGTTCAAATATCGTCGAGTAAATCCCTATATTGTATGTTGCTTTCAGTTCTTTATAATGTCGCCACTTTCTCCGAATAAACTGAGGATTCGAACTCATGTTATATGTATATATATACATATATATAATAATTATATATATATATACATATAGTTATACATATAGTATATTCTTTATTCAAATAAATTTATAATACGTTTATAATTATTTATATATATATATAATTATTTATTAATAATTATATAAATACTTTTCAAAAAGGTAATATTTATTTATTTATAATAATTATAAATTTATAAATTTATAACTATGGTAAATACACATTTATAAATATTTATTTATAAACACATATTTGAAAATATATTTTTAATGTTGTTAATAAATATATAATCTTAAAAACATGAATTTTAAAAATGAGGCTAATTGAATAATTTAAAATGAGCACAACATAAAATTTTGAAAAAATATATCTATTTATTAATAAAATATAAATGATTAAAAATTTGGATAAATATTAAAGTAAATATGAATACACACTAAAAATACTTAAATATAATATATATATATAATAGAAAATTATTAAATTAAAAAAATTAAACTTATTAACAAATACATAATTTTAAAAAAATTAAAACAATAAATAAAATTGATCAAATACAAAATAATATATTAAATGTGTCATGTCATAATATAATTACAAATAATACTAAAATTAAAAGAAATTACATGCATGTCAGGGGTTTG
This sequence comes from Viscum album, assembly GCA_963277665.1. NCBI lineage: Eukaryota > Viridiplantae > Streptophyta > Magnoliopsida > Santalales > Viscaceae > Viscum > Viscum album. The sequence goes on along the minus strand of OY728133.1, from coordinate 646,818,084 downwards.
TGTTTCTATCTAAGATTTCATTAATTTTGTAAATACGGTTGTGTTTTCATCATATATAAAAATTCATTAATTACATATATTTATGAGAAATAAATTTGACACACATTTGATAAATGTTAAATTTAATAATCAAACAAGGTTAAAAATGAATAAAACATTAAAGTGTTTTTAGTTATTACAATTTATTCATTTTCTATATAGTTATATTTAATATATTTTATTTAATACTATTTATAAAATATATATATTTATATATGTTATATTTAATAAATTTTATTATAATTGTTTCATTAATAAATTTGTTAACAATTTTTTATTTTTTATTTTTTATTTTTTCAGATTAATTTTTATACTACTATTTAGTTTTTGTTTACTATTACAATTTATTCATTATATATATATATATATGTATCTAATATTATATTTATTAATATTTATAATCTATATATATTTATATTAAATTTATTCATTTTTATCAACAACTGTTTAATTATTAAAATATTTAATATTTTAATTAAATTAATCATTTATAATTTTTATTTTTTCAATTATTTTATTCTAATCATTTAACTTATCTATATATTAAATATATATTATTTATTTATATTCAACATTTAAATATATGTACATTTATTCAGTTTTACTTATAATTATTTAATTTATAAAATTTTAAACATTTTTTAAATTTTGTTTTGTAATTATTTCATTTTATTATGGAACATTATCTTCACTAAAAAGGAAGGATAATGATTACTCCTTATTTGTGATAAAAATAAAGTGCTCAAAAAGGGTATGCTTTATCATTGGTAAAAATAAAGCGCTAATAAATGTTACTATTTATTCGCACTAAAAAAGTGACAATAAAAGAGTTCCATTTATTTGTACTATTTTTATCACGGATGAAATGTACCCTTTATCAACAATTTTTTAACACACATAAAGGACACCTTTATCAATTATTTTTTATAGTACTGTTAATGTCCAGCACTGTTAAAGGTCTATTTTTTAGTAGCGATTGAATAATTCCAAAGATATTACTAGGACACTATTTCCCACTGAAACTAAAGCTAAAAACTCAACAAACACCCACTGCATACGCATGACCACATTCTGGGCTAATGATCTAAGAGGTGATACCAAATCGACATCTAATTAAATTAAACCATTATAAAAAAACTACTAAAATCATCATGGTCACATACCTTGATAAAAATATGTGCAAAGAATTGTTGAACTCTTATCTGGATCTCTTCTACCATAGATAAAAAAAGAAAAATGATAAATAGATTATTATATTATTATATGATGGAATAGTCATCAAATAGTTTCTTTAGAACATCAAAAATTAGATATAAATGAGAGGAGGAAGAAAGGAAACCACTAGAGGGGTATAAATAACCAAAAATTCAATTAAATATCAAATATTTCACCCTCTAAATCGATGGGAGATGTGGGTGGTAGGTGGTTGGTAACCCCCAGGATTGTACAAATGTAAATTTAGAGAAATGGGGTGGATAGGTTAAAATTATTAGAGGTATTATTTTGTATAATCTCCCTTTTAAGGTAGTTTGGAGAGCCACATGGTTTGGCCACACAATTTCCAAAACTGTATGCCCACCATCAAGTTTGCTCTGTCTGAATCCTACACTAACATGTTTTTGCCAAGTAGTGGGAAGAAGCATGCACCAACTCAGTACACCTATCATTACCAAACCTCCAAAACCCTTGTCCATTGCATTATTTTAATACATTTTCATGATTATATGGAATGAAATCCTGGAGGACCGATTAGTGTAGAAGTCTTGGAAAATATATTACATACAAGAACATTACAAGACAATTTATAAAATAAAAAACAGAATAGATAATCCTTTGAGAACACAATTATTACTTTATCCTAAACCATCATATCAATCATAAGACACTTCTTGTAATACTTATAAAATTAAAAATAAGAAAGGGGTGATCTCAGATTCTCAGTAAGGATAAACAATATAGTCAAATATATAAAAAATAAGCATAAACTTTAATGTCAAGGTACAAAACTAAAACAAAATACTTTTGATACATTGTCATCATAATAATATGTCAAGAATAAATAAAACAACTCCATTTAAACATTAAAATGGATATAATACTCATTAAATAATCACATGTATAATCAATAACTAATCTCATAACGCGGGAATGCGTAATTTCAGACATCTAATCCAGTATATCAACGCCTCATGCTAAAACCATACACAAATATTCTATTAGGGCCTAGTTAAAAGAAACTATATTGTCTCATGAGACCAATCGAGCATAGATGGGGTGTATCAGGTCATTCTTATCACTTACTATATCTAATACAATCCTCCTATGAAAAGGGTGAAACATAACATAAAAATACGTATTAAAACATCCATAAGAAATATTATTACTTTAACCATAAAGCATGAATGGTAATAAAATCGAAAATACACATTAAAACTTATCATAAGCCCTTAGATACAATATGTTATATTGTATCATTATAAATCAATATTAATTAAGCATAAAAATCCAACAAAGGATGTTGAAATATATGATAGTAATCTAATAAATTCTATAATTATATTTGATAGAAATATTCCATTTTTTAATTTAAAAACATTAAAAGTGATGTAATTTATAATTGATGAAATTTAAAATAGATATTTGAAAAAATGTTTCCCATACGACATTGAAACATTTGAAGGGAATTATAATTTTAAAACATTTATATCCATATAAATCAATCATTAAAAACTTTTTGAAAATATGAATATTAACGAGAATGGTTTAGAAGTAGAAATCATTAAAACATTTATAACGATGTTTTAGTTTAATATTCCCATACATTAAAACCTACATTTTTTTGGTAAAATATTTTTAATAAACATGGACATTAATGATAAATATGTCCCGGTAAACACATATATAAAAACAATCTCTAATGATATTAAGATTTCAAAATTAACACTTACCTTAAGTCTAATATTCTCCGTAAAACATATGAATCTCCTGAATAATGTTATTAAACATATTATTAACTTATATTATAATAAAAATATTATTTATTATATAATATATGATTCTTTTATGACTTTATATTACCCATTTGTTAAAAATTTCAAGTTAATGCAACATTTTGTGTAATAATCGCTTTGTTTATCGAATGTGTTTTGAATTGTTATTCTTGATAATATTACATAGATCATGATTTACTTACTTCCATAATATATAATATTATTTATATACCATATATAATCATAATTTAAGTATATATAGTATATAGATATGTGAAATGTAATATACCATTTAGGGATAAGCTAGGTCGTACTTATGCATGAACACTGTTTTCATTTTCTTATCATATTGAATATGTGTAAGTGAATGAAATATATGTAGAATTATAAATATATATATTATTAAATTAGTCTTATTATTTCATATATTTCATAATTATTCATAATATATATATATATTAATCATTCTTAGATGGTGAACTTGGAATATGAGTCTCATCTTGTCGTGGAGACTGTAAGTCGTACGTACGCATAAGAGAAAATATCATTTACTTAAGGGTTAAATTGGATGAAATTGGATTTAATACGAATTTTAATTATATAATATCATTTAATATTTATTATTTAAGTCATTTATATTCATCCTTATACCCATTGGAATAATGTATACATGAAAAACCTTTTAGAACACATCGTGGAGACGGTAAGTCGTACGTACACACACATGGTGATATTGTTTTTCAAAGGATGGGTAAAATGAGTAATATTTTTATCCCATAATCCTAAAAAATATCATCATATATTTTATTCTGGATTTATTATTTTAGTTTGGTAACAACTTAAGAGGATTAAGTTGAAGAAGGAAATAACATTGAATGAATGTATAAAATGATTACATCTTTTTGGGGTTTCTCATTCTAATTTCCTAAAAAGGAATACTTAAGTTGGTTTTCTGCCCCAATGGCAGCCTCTAAGACGAAGTGAGGAAATTCTATAGGTGATTTGGTTAGGATTTTGTAGATCTAAAGGGATTTTGAGGTTTAAATAAAAGATATGGTGAAGTTCTCTTTTATAGGAGGGGTGAGGGACACTTTAGTAATGTCTTGAAATATTAATTTATTATAAATTGATTTTCGGTTTTAAATACCAAAAAATTTGATTATTTCTTGGAAAATATGAGTATGGGTCTATGTACTCTCAATAAATACGTTTTAGAAAATTGTTTGTCATGAATTTAACCTTATCTTTTGGCCTTAACAGTAAGTTATATAAGTTAACTCTTACCATGTGTTCTTGTATTTGTATACTATATGGTTAATATATTCAATGTAAAATTCCAAGAGAACCTCAAGTAGATCATTAATGAATATTTAACCCTATATAATTCATTTTTGTGAATATTTTATTTTTATGACAATTATATTATTTAATAAAATAGTGTTTTTTTGAATATTTGTTTATGTCAATTTTGAAATTATTTATATTTTTTTTAAAGTCATAAAAACTTGATTCCGTAAAATAAACATATTTTACTCATACATAACATGTAAATGTAATATAATTTTTATGATGGAATAAAAATTCTCAAATTACATTAATAATAATAATTATGATATCATTTATTTCTATCATTCATTAATATGGTAACGAATACATCATAATTGCATCATAAATAAATAAATTTATTTAATGTCTAATTTTTTTAAATAAAATTCCATTAAGTAGTAACTCTTTTTATATTTCTAATTACTATTTTTAGTTAAATATACAATTTATATAATCCAAATTATAATTATTGTAGTTAAGAGATACATGCTTTGTTATATTTCCCTTTTCATTATATTAAACATTATAAAAGGTGTCTATCAAACCGAAGTGGCCACATTGGATCCCCAATTATACATATTTATGGTCATGGTCGGCCATATTTAATCTAATATGATTAAGAAACGTATTGGGATAGTTTTATATCATTATAATACTCTTTTTCCCTTATTTACCTAATTTCCCATTTAACTAAGGTAAATATAAATAATTATTGATGTTACTATTAATAATGTCCAAAAATAAAAGATACCTATATACACAATTAGGACCTTATGTTTACAAATATGGAATACATTTATCAAAATTCCAAATATATAATTGGTATAAATTAATTTAAAATTAATTTTCGTTGTCAAATCCAGGAAAGGGTTTTTTAGAAGTAAAAACTATCAAAATATTGACATGTGTTTATATATAATTTCAATGTGAAATTACGTATAATGGAAAAAAATTAGATTAAATGATAAAAATAATCCAATTTCACTGTAAAATCGATTAAGAGAGGAGTATAAATATATTATAAA